>OX246737.1:131512003-132134994 GCA_945910005.1 Isoperla grammatica
GGTTGGGCGCTGCCTGTTATGTTATGCATGTTAACCAACTGTTACAAGTTTAAGGTTTGTGGTTGTTGTTGTGCTAAGTTATACACTACAAGCCCCCCCCCCCCCCCTCAAAATAAACATAGTTATTTCAAGAAAGTGTGAAACTTATGGGGACATCGCGGGGGACATAGTCGATCGTAATTCCTTAGTAGCTGTATTAGGATAGGCCCATGGGTAGGAGTTTTCAGCATAAACTTGCCAATTCGATCCAAACCAAATAACTCCAAATTCATCCATCATTATTTCAAAACGTTACGACCAACGAAAAACGCTGAATTACAATTAACAGAATGGGACAACTCGGTTAAAAATATAGTTTAGTATTTGAAAACATAATTGGTTCCATTTTGATTTTAATTAATCACAATGGAATCATGTTTTGACAAGTACGTGGTCGAATTCCTTTCATTCGGAACCTTCTTTCACATCACAAAATCGGTTAGTGTGTGAAATTTAAAAAAAAAAACGCCCTGCGGGGCAAATTGAGGGCTGCCCCCCCCCCCCCCCCCCTTGCAAAATATCCTGCCGGTGCCCATGCATCCAATAAGAGGGCTCTTCAAACGTTGTTTTGCACGCGACCCCCCAAATTTCCAGGTAAAAAATCTCGCGACCCCCCGTCTTATATCGGGCCTTGTTTGCGTAGTTTATATTAGACACTGAAATGTTCAGTCAGTGTCTAATATAAACTACGCACCAGGCCCGATATAAGACGGGGGTCGCGAGATTTTTTTACCTGGAAATTTGGGGTCACGGCCCAAAACGTTGGACCATATGGTCCCTCGCCGATACTTGCAACGATTGCTTCGCTCTGTGTTGACATTCTTATAAGCGGATGAGTTTCCGCCGAGCTTCTTTTCAACTCTTCTGTAATACATCTTTTTACATATTTTCTTTAAAATGTTTGATTTTATATACACCTTAAATTTCCATTTTTCATAAGCTCGCGACCCCATTTTGATTCCTTGCGACCCCCGCGGGGGTCGCGGGCCATAGTTCGAGATGATAAGGGGCACATTTGATTTTTATGCCTTGAACAAGTTTTCTGACCATCCAGTAATTTTCTCAACTAAAGCTGAGCTGAAAGAAAGAACGTGTCAACTTATTTTGTCAAAGAACAAAGAACCCATTTAGCCAAGCTTTGAATGTTATCGTCTATCGGCCCATGGTCGTGTTCTCTG
Source organism: Isoperla grammatica (assembly GCA_945910005.1). Lineage (NCBI taxonomy): Eukaryota > Metazoa > Arthropoda > Insecta > Plecoptera > Perlodidae > Isoperla > Isoperla grammatica. The sequence goes on from OX246737.1 coordinate 131,513,221, forward strand.
TAGGAATTGTTTATGTTGCTTAGTTATAAATAAGCCACTCTCTTGTCTTATTCCCTTGTGACTATGCAATTGCGATAGATAGCAATTCTCCTCCCCCCCCCCCCCCCCTCCCCCCCCCCATCAACTTGAAGAAGAGTTCCTACGCGCCTGGCCGGGTGCATGCTTATAACGTCAGAAAGTGTTATCTAATCTCTGGAGTAATTTGAAATACCTAACATTTTGCAGTTTTGATGCGACGTGTAGTTTTGTCCAACAGGTGGAAAGTCGATATGTATTATAATGAAAATCTGTTCCTTTTTTATTTTACTATTTCGTAAAACCGCCGTATAATTATGTGATTATTTTTTCTCAATCATTGTGTTGTCTGATTTATTTTTAAATGTACGCACATCGATGCCTGTCTTTGTACACATGGGCGCCCCCCAGAGGGGGGCAAGGGGAGGCACTCCACCCCCTCTCCCCCCCCCCCCCCCCCCCCCGGTAAAAATTATGTTGACGTCCTTGATTGACATCCCTATGAACAATACAAGATTTTAGATAATATATACTTTAGTGCGATCCGATAGTAGGTTATTTACTGTGCATACTTGCATATTTTGACGCAAGACTTGTGAAAATTCATGACTAAACAATTTATATGCATGATATTTTCCATAAAAAAATTAAACAATAATCCCTAGCAAATACTCGTCCATCGCAGTTTTCCTTCTGTTAGGGGCATAGGGGCAACTTTGCTTTGGTTGGCAACCAAATGTTTGTCCTAATTAGTTTCATGTGTGTACTTGACTTCAGAAGGGGATCCATGAAAAGAATAAGGAGGTAGATAAACTGAAACTGCTGGCCAGGAACATCGACGTCACGCTGAGGGAAGACTTCATAGGGCAAGAAAGTGCCCTGAAGACGGTGGCCTCAAGTAAGACTAAGATTCGATATGAATGTCAATGTACTACTGCGTTCAGGGGCGAACTGGGATAAAAAGGCCCGGGATGCTGGGTTTCGGGGGGGCCCGCACGAGGTAGCGTGGCGCAGCTGGGGTCTGGGGCGAAGCCCCAGCCGCCAGAGGCAAATACGCCAAAGGTGCAAAACTTTTTTTTGGGGTGCATTGTATTTTATGGCCTAAAATTCGATTTTAGTTCGCGATTAACAGAGGCCACCCCACCAGTAGCACTACCGGGCGCGTTATTCAAATTTTAAGAAAACTATGTTCGAGGTAGGCCTACGGCCATTAGTGACAGTGTTACAGACAAGTACTAAATATTGTCACTCGCAAAATGCTAGCGTGCATATACAGAATTGCAGCAATATACAGAGAAGTGTTTACATCATAGGAACTTTCTGGTGGCAGCCCGGGGGCCCGGACTGCCAAAGGGCCCGGATTTGCCCAGGGGCCTGGGATGCGATCGCATCCAGCATCCATAGCCAGTCCGTGCCTGATTGCGTTGTGGCTGTTGTTTCTAAAGGACATGGGCCTATAAGCGTGAAGTTTAGTTTCTATCTCACAGGCATGATTCTACAAATGAATTAAACTAAATCTGTTATTTCAAGAAATTCATTAGGCCTATTTTATTATTTTACAGGCGCTCCACGATTTTAATTTTTAGTCCCATATAGAGGACTTAAAACTAAAATAGATAGCGCTGCTAAGCAACCTCCTTTCAGCACCATTGATGAATAATAACAATGAAACAACAATGAAAATTGACAGCTAAACCACTCCTAATAGAAGTTTATTTTCTTGCCACCAGAATGCATCTAGTCTATTTTGAGTGCTCTATAACCAATAATAAGCATGTCCATTGTCGAGCTCTATGATCTTCACTGCCTTGCAGATCTTCGTCGAAAGGTGTACGGCTTGACGCGAGAGGACAGCCCGTTGGTCTTTCTGTTCCTGGGCTCATCTGGCATCGGCAAGACAGAGTGCGCAAAGCGCATGGCGAAGTGTCTGGCAGAGAATGGCGACGTTCAGTTCATACGAATCGACATGTCGGAGTATCAGGCTCGCCATGAGGTATCCAAGCTGATTGGCTCACCTCCAGGATATGTCGGATATGACGAGGGTGGCTATTTAACGAAGCAACTCCGGGAACACCCTAAAGCTGTCGTTCTATTTGATGAGATCGAGAAAGCCCACACAGATATCTTGAATATCTTTTTACAGCTCTTCGATGAGGTGAGTAAAAGAATTAAGTATTTATTCGTATATTACACAAGCTGCTTATATATAATGATGATGCCAATCCAATTACCATAAACATATTATTCTGGTCGGAGTTTGAGCAAAGTAGGGTTTGGGCGGTAAAGCCATGCTCAAACATTGGTTAAAACGTTCTTGTCACAAAATTGCATAAATGCTTTTGAAGATGTGGGGGGGGGGGGGGGGGGGGGGGGGGGGGTTGCTTCCGATAAGTGACAGGGTATAATAGTTTCTGTAAACTCTTCAAGTATTATACATGTCCCAAGTGTTGACCAAAAAAACTAAATGTATAGTATTTATAAATCGTAAAATTAAATAGCTTTATAGTATTACTCGATTCAATGGCTAAACTAGGATGTTCAGGTTGCATGTGTTAATCTTCGTCTGTCCAAATCTAGGGTCGGCTGACGGACGGACAAGGAAAAACCGTGAACGGGAAGGACGCAGTTTACGTGATGACTTCTAATCTTGCAAGTGAAGAAATTGCAGAAGAGGTTGCTAAAATAAGAAAACAAGTGAGGGATGAAGTTTTCCGCAAAACCAACACCTTGGGTATGTACCATTGCATAACTTCCATTTGGCCACTCTCTATGGTCATCATTTTGTAGCAATATGGTGTTTATTGAAGTTTGTGCCACTGCGCATTACATACGACACATGACCAGCATCTACATATTGTAATTATTAGTGCTTGTAAATGGTAGAAGGAAAGTAGAACATGAACGGAAAACAAACTATGACAAACATAAGTGAAATGAGATGCAAACAACAAAGGGACATATAGTTACTGCTCACTTCAAACTCAAAACGTTGATCATGATGTATGATGTTGATAAGTATGATGATGTTGATCATGATGTATGATGTTGATATGTATGATGATGTTGATCATGTATCATGCTAGAGTAGAGAAGTATCAAGTTTTGGTAGGAATTATCCATATGGGTATTAGCAAATGGTACAGCCTGTGTGGGTAGTAGGGAAATGGAATAATTTGGTCTATAATTATTATACTTACCATCGGTAGTAATTGTAATTTAATATAAATTTGTTTAATTAAATACAATGTAGGCCTATACAATTACATTTTTATTTTGTATATACAATTTTGACTGCGATTTGTATACTATAAATGCATTTCATATATCATTGCATTCCATTAGCTGCTTTGTGGTTGTTTTATTTCATTGGGCACATATTTTGAATGTAGATAGTATTAGTAGCAGTAGTACTCCCTTGCATTTTGGTTCTTGCGGCTTCAAATTATTATCTTCCATTATTGTATTGCAAAATTTGATTTATTTTCTATGTTAGTTATAAATGCTAATGAAACAGTTTCAATAGGTTTCAAAAGGTTATTATATTTTTTTTCATTAAATACATCTGCTTTCAGATGAAATAAAAAATGACAAAACAAGCTTGAAGAAAATTGCAGATGTTTCTTTATCCAAGAACTTCAAGGACAGCACAGTAAAACACATTCTGAAAAAACATTTCGTACGAAATGAATTTTTGGGGCGTATCAATGAAATAGTGTACTTCGTACCGTTTTCACAGAGCGAATTGAGGCTACTTGTACAACACCAATTGAAGTTTTGGGAAGCTAAGGTGAGTTCCAGTTAACATAAGAAGAGTTAAACCTTACCAACAATGAAAATGCAGCCGGTGGAGAATATTATTTTGATGTCGATGCAAATTTCTGGTGCTGTGCAAGTCTCACAATGTCTTAAAAACTTCAAGTAGAGATCTCGCTCTCAACTTACTCCTTAAACTGTCTCAAAATTTCAAGTCTAAAAAATGTAGGTATACCTTAAGACTGTGCGGGCACGGTTTTTCAGTTTTCTAAAATATGTACAACGTACCCTAGTTAAGCTTGGAAATTGAAACCAGAACTTCTGAAAGTTACAAAATTATTTTTTTCATCATTTTGATTGTACCGGTACCGTAGATATTGCTAGATGTACGCCGCTTCATTCAAAACATAACTTCGCCCAGAAATACACATTTGTGATAGTCAACTTTTATTGTAGTTAATGTACATACTTTGTTCAAGGACGTGAGGAATTTTCAGTTCGTTATCTTTAATGGTATCCCTTACAAAAATTTTAGTCGCAAAAGCATCGCGAAAGCTTCGCCAAACATATCCAAAAGGTCGTCACTTCGCTAAAACATATTTGAAGCATATCCGATATGTTTCAAAACATATTCATAGTGCCAGGTAAAACTGACTATGTTTTAAATACCTTTCTGCTACCTTTCAAAGGCTCGCAGAAACATCGCGAAAAGGTAGTCAAAAGTATCCTTCGCTGAAACATCACCAAAGCATCGCAAAATCATCGCAGGTAAAAAAGACTATGTTTCAGATACCTTTCTGCGACCTTTTTAAGCTTCGCAGAAACATCGGGAAAACATAGTCAAGTATCCTTCGCCGATACATCACCAAAGCATCGCAGAAACACGGTCTTCATTCATGGGAAAACTAAGATGTATTATTTATTTTTTTAATTAATTTTTCTCAATTCAAATCCAAATTTGTATTACTATTATAGGTCTACTATTACATTGCTATTCCATTGTTTTATTAAAACTGTTTAGAAATGTATCCCTGCTTAAAATTCCCATGGATTCTGGTTGGTTACGAGATGTAATTCTTAGTGTAACACATAAGAACTTGACGGTTTCACACAGAACCAATCGTAACATGTTTCCAATGAATTCCATTTGAAATTGTAACTAACCGGAACAATATGTAATAAACCAGCAATAGATGTAACCCATGGGAAAAGTAACCAATAAGAATCGTTTGTTATTAGGGATGACATCGAGTAATATAATTCGGAACCGCGGTCCCGGCTCTCATATTACCCGGGTACCCGGATCCTGAAAACGTATTTTTTGATGTGTATACTTGATTTGAAGGTCGTTGCTAGGCCTTGTGAAGTGCGCGGGGTGCGAAGACGGGGGACGAATGTGTTATGTTTTTACACACACATGACTATTTCTGCAAGGATAATCGGAGGGACGAAATACAACGACACATTTAGCTGGACGCCATTACAAGACAACGTTTATTATCCCCGCCACCAGAGTGCATACATGAGCATTAAGATAAGGCGCACTATTTGAATGTGATAACTAGCAATACATAACACTCCTTTCCCTTCAAAAGAGTGTTGACATACATTTCTTCATGTAATGAATAACTAGACTACTACAGATTTGAAACACAGGTTACTTTTTTTTGTTTTATATTTACAAATCTAATCTTTGAGGAGCCTTGCGGTTCCGCCCAGACCTTCTTATGTCCGGTTCCGTAGGACTTACATATGTGTCCGTAGGAGACTCACTCACTAGATTCGGATTCACAGATGTGTTTTCCGGCTCCGGATTCACACTTGAACCTACCGGACTTGGTTTATTAAAAACACAGGGTGAATTATGTACACTCTTGGGTAACCCAGGTTTCAGTGTTTGATCCACCAAGGGTAATTGTGAGCGCCTCAGATGATCGGCATGTACCAATCTGATTTTATCCCGCACCCACACTAGGTACGTTACAGAGCTGATTCTCTGTTTCACCTCACCTACCAACCAATTCAATCCTCTTTCCTTAGTTGGTCCTACCGACTTTACTAGGACTTGTTCACCTTCCTCAAATTCTGTTGGTTTATACATCTGTTTATGTGAACCATTGCTCTGGGTCATTATGTTGGTACTATGTTTGTGCAACGTAACACTTAGATTGGGTTTGAGCATATCCAACTTGGTTCGGGGTTTATACTTTAACATGATATCTACAGGTGATAGATTTGTGGCAGTATTAGGGGTGTTCCTGAAACTGAATAGGAAATTGTCAATTTTATGTTGGAGTGACATGTCACGCCCTTGATCAAATTTGTCAACATTTACATTAAACTTGTTCAGGACATGTTTAAGGGTTTGCACACCTCGTTCTGCAGCACCGTTCGAAGCTGGGTGGTAAGGCGGACTATGCAGCACACTGATACCATTCCTTCCACAAAAATCATTGAATTCTGATTAAGTAAAGGGTGGACCATTGTCAGTGACAATGGTTTCCGGGAACCCGAAGACAGAAATCACCTTCCTAAGCTTACTTATCACCTGAGCTGCATTAGTTGACTTCATTATCCATACTTCAATCCACTTAGAATAGCTGTCAACTAACACTAGAAACGTCACATTATCCTTTTGAGCAAAATCCAAATGGATTCGCTGCCAGTGTTTGACAGGTGTTGGCCAGTTTGTCAAAGGGACAGCTGTGTTTGTGGAACGAGTGACTACACAAGCTTCGCATTCGGATATATTTCGTTCAATATCCGCGTCTAAGCCCGGCCACCACACATGGCTTCTTGCCAACATTTTAGATCGAACCACACCAGGGTGATTTTCATGTAACAAGGAGAGTACATGATCACGCAACTTTACAGGAATGATTACCCTATTTCCCCACAACACACAGTTTCCGTCTAGTGACAGTTCATGTCTTCGAATAAAGTAGGGTTTTAAGCCTGGAATCTCAACATGCATCGGCCAGCCTTGTTGAGTGAGTGTATACACACGGGACAACATGGGATCTTGCCTAGTAGCATTTGCAATATCTTTTGCACTACAGGGACGCTGCTGGAATGTTGAGGTTAAAGATTCACAAATCAACTTCACTGGACAAGAAATACTTTTGAACTCTTCTACGCCGTCACTTTGCATTGGTAAGCGGGACATAGCATCAGCTGAGGAAAGCTCTTTGCCTCTCCTGTACTCAATATCGTACTGGTAAGAAGACAATATAATCGCCCACCTTTGGAGACGTGCAGCTGCGAGGGTTGGAATTCCCTTTTTACTGCCAAGTATCGCCTTTAAAGGCTGGTGATCCGTTACTAGACGGAACTTACGCCCATAAAGATACTTATGGAAACGCTTGACAGCGAAGATAATACTCAAAGCCTCCTTCTCCACCTGTGCATATCCCTGCTCTGCATGGTTTAAGGTTGAGGACGCAAACATTACAGGTCGCTCTTCACCATCCACAAGGTGCGACAGGACAGCGCCTACTCCATATTGTGAAGCATCACTCGATACTACAATGGGTTTTTGGGGATCATATGGCACAAGAACCTGATTCTCTAGCAGCAATTGCTTGCTAAGCTCAAAAGCTTCTTTACAATCCTTGGACCAATGCCAAGTTACACCCTTTTCCAGTAGCCGGTGTAATGGTTTGATTTTCATCGACAGGTTTGGCAAAAATCTGTTGTAAAAATTTAACAACCCTAGAAAAGACTGTAGCTGTGTGACATTTGATGGTTCAGGGGCTTGCGAAATAGCTCTAATTTTCTCAGGGGTGGGATGGATACCACACTGATCAATTAGATGACCTAGGAATTCGATACTAGATTTGAAGAACCGACATTTAGAAGCGTTAACTCTGATGGAATACCTTTCCAACCTTTGGAGAACTAACAACAAGATTCTTTTGTTTTCTTCCAAAGTCTCTCCCAGAATTAGTATATCATCTAAATAAGCGAGGACATTGGGTATGCCCTTTAACACCTGATCGATCACTGATTGGAATATGGCTGGGGCACTCGTTACTCCAAAAGGTAACCTTGTAAACTGGTACAAGCCCAAATGGGTATTGATGGTAAGAATGTGTTGAGACCGTTTTGTTAACTTCAATTGAAGATAAGCACTTGAAAGGTCTAACACGGTGAACACCTTTGCTTTTGCCAGTGAGGCCAGAATATCATCCACGCGTGGCAGTGGGTAATGTTCCGTGTCTATGCACCTGTTCACCGTGACCTTGTAGTCAACACATAAGCGAATTTTATCCGAATCTTTCTTGGGGACAACTACTACAGGAGAAGCCCATTCGCTCCGTTTGACAGGTCTAAGGGTACCGGTTTCCACTAGCCGCTCAATTTTATCGTTAACCTTTTCTCTCAGGGCATAGGGAACATTGTACGCTTTATGAAAAATTGGAATTGCATCATCTTTAAGGACAACATCAGCCACAAAGTCTTTAATGGACGACGCCTCACTCCCCCTGAAAACGTTTGAAAACTTCTTCTGAAGCTGACTAACATCCTCAAAACTATCGAGACATTGCAAAGAATTTACCGCAGTACAACTTCCTGACAACTGTTTCCTCCAATCGGGATATAGAACATTCAACCAAGATCTTCCCATCAGGGGTGTAAAATCGTGCACCTGCGCAACGATTAAGGGTAAACTATGAACTACCTGATTGGAACTATGAGAGTTTGCTACCGACACTTGTATCTCACCATAGATTTTTAGGTTTTCACCAAGAACTGATTTCAGTTTCAACTCAGACTGCGTACATGGCACATCAGAGAAAAACTCATGATACATCTCATCTGAGATTATCGATTTTGCAGAACCACTGTCTACCTCCATTTTGACAATCTTATTATTGACAGACACTGGAATCAACAACGGTTCTTCCCTTACCTTATCAACTGTGTTTGAGGAACACTTGACATTATGTTTTGACACAATATTGACATTTTCGACATTACTATCACTTGATTTGACATCAACATCACTTTGACTTGACATGACATTGACACTTTCACTTTGACTTGACATGACATTGACACTATCGCTTGACTTGACATCAATATCACTTTGACTTGACACGACATTGACATTATCGCTTGACATAACATTGACACTTTCACTTTGACTTGACATGACATTGACACTTTCACTTTGACTTGACATGACATTGACACTTTCACTTTGACTTGTCACAACAGAGACATTCTTAATGGCACACGAATCGTCACTTTCACACTCGGTGGTTGACGACTCTGCAGACCGATCTTGACATGATTCATTTTTGACGTTCTTGACGTTCTTTCGACGGTGGCACATGCGTGATGTATGACCAATCGCGTTGCACTTGTAACATGTCCACTCCTTGGCTGGACACTTGTCCTCCGAATGGAAACGTCCACACCTTCGACATTGAAGATTTGACTTGGAACTGGACTCTTCCTTACTTGAGTTGGATTGCGACTGGGCCGACTTCGTCTCCTTAGCCTTGGCTTTTCCTTGCTTGGAGCGGGACTTTTCTCCCTTGGAATACTGTCCACGGCTCTTAGACACTTTCTTTACCTCCTCCTGACTAGGGTGAAGGAGCTTGGCATGACTCATTGCCAGTTCTAAACCGCGAGCGATTTTGCATGCTTTTTCAAAAGATAGCTCATCCTCACAGTTCAATAGCTGTCGCTGAGTTTCCTCGTCCTTGATCCCACACACAAATCTATCACGGAGTGCCCGATCAAGATAGGAACCGAAATTGCAAGTGATGGCGAGACGCTTTAATTCAACTATGTAGTTGTCGACTGATTCGCCCTCCAATTGGTTGCGCTTTCCGAATTTGAAAACCTCAGCAATGACAGACTTGGCTGGCGCAAAATGTGCCTGTAGAGCGGACACTAGTGCCGTGTACGACTTCCCTTGGGGGGTATCTGGACTTAAAATGGACTTTAACGTCGAATAGAGTTTAGCTCCCATAAGCGTTAAAAATATAGAAGCTTTCTTTACCTCAGTGGAAACTTCGTTTGCCTTGAAAAACTCTTCTAGGCGTTCCGCGTATGACTGAAAATCTTCCAACTGGGGATCGAACTCGTCAACTTTTCCGATAAAACCCATCTTGGCACTGGACAATGTAGACAGACAACCTCAGACAGACACTTTCCAAGACGGTATAACTTGTACTTGGTCCTAGGCCGAAACACGATCGGACAGGCTAGGCCTAAGGTTACTGCCCTTGGAACAATCTCGAACCGACGCGATGACGCCCCCGTGGCTTGGGCCTACCTGTTGCATCATTTCACTGGACACAACTGAGTACTGACATTGAACCTCGCCGACGGACAAAAATGTATTCACGAGCACTGTGGGTTTTTTAAAGACTACTCGTCGCCAAACTGTTATGTTTTTACACACACATGACTATTTCTGCAAGGATAATCGGAGGGACGAAATACAACGACACATTTAGCTGGACGCCATTACAAGACAACGTTTATTATCCCCGCCACCAGAGTGCATACATGAGCATTAAGATAAGGCGCACTATTTGAATGTGATAACTAGCAATACATAACAGAATGATATGCATGCCACCCGCTCAGGTGCCCTCTCAGAATACACCTGCAGTAATTACAACGAGTAAAAAAAACATTTCTCAGTATACAACTGAAGCACGTACATAAAACAGGATTTTTAAGGAAAATAATAGTAATAGAACAAGTATTAGCCAGAATATTCATCAGAATGTTAAACAAAGAACAAACGGTAACGAATGCAAGTTAGCTCGCGTCTGTTCTGTTCCCCGCCGAGTCACGTGCTGGGGAAGGGTGGGTGCGTGGCGTACCTGCTGGCTCCACCAGAATCGACTGCAGCTATGCGCGTAATAAAAAGTTACCCGGACCCGAAAAACGGCTCCGGGTAACATTTGGAGCCGGGTACCCGGGCTACCCAGGTACCTACCTGTTGTCATCAACGTAACAAACTAGAAAGTGTTTCTTGTCGTAACCAACCGTATTCCATTGTAACGGCAGCCAATAAGAATCTATCATAACAAACTGAAAAGTGTTGTTTTCCAAGTGTTTTTGTTTCTTACAAAACACAATTTACAAATATAATCATAAAAAACATAATATCATTCATAATCATATTAATCCGCGGTATTAAATTCAATAAGCAGGTGCACCAACATAAGTTTTTATTGAAATGTATATTCGTATTTTTTAATTTTTCGTTATGGTATCGTATCGTGAATACTAGTGACGAGATTATTATAAGTTTATTAGATTTGTATTAAAACATCTGTAATTTGATATCTAAGAACGGGAAAAGCATAATAAATAATAATGTAAAGTACGTCTTCACTTTTTGCATGCTTAAGTTGGTAACAGTCAGTCAGTCCGTTGGGTTTGAATTTCCCAGAGCGACGTGAGGTGTATGTTTAGGACACGTGTGTTTACAGTGAAAATATGTCTTCGGACCACTCAGACGGTCTTGTGGAGTTTTTAGAACATAAAGAAGTGTCTGTTATACCATCGAACACAGTAACAAAATACCAAGTCTTTTGAAGAACATAAAAAATGGTAGACCAAGAAGTGAAGTTATGAGTCTAGCCTAGATGGAACGGGGAAGGCCTAGCCCTAGCGAAGCGATGCGAGAATACTTGCGAAAAGTCCTAGCTCATTCCTGTAAGTATATACATAATACTTTAATATGTACGTAGGCCTATATAGTCACTCATAGACCTTCGGGCCTAGCCTAGGCTAGCATAGAAGGGTACTGTTTGCCTAGCCTAGGGCCTAGGGCTAAAGGTCGATGCACAATAGCCCGGGAAGGAGCTCCGGTAACGGTAACGGGAAAGTTCGCTATATTTTAACATTGCCCGGTAACGTTAACGCTAGCGGGAAGCTCCTTTCCGGGCCATTGTGCACCGACCATAAGCCTACCTTCATCTCAAACTTGGCCCTATAGGCCTAGGGCCTTGATCATTTATAGGTAGGATAGGCCCTATAACAAACAAAGGCAAATGTGGCCTAGGCCTAGTCTATGCCTATCATTACTAGGCCCTAGGCCTAATCTTTGTGAACGCTTTCAGATGATCCCTAGGCCTAGGCCTACTGTTAATGGGAATGTAACCTAGGCCGAGGCTGGAAAAGATGAAAGATGAGAAGAAAGATGAGATCCAGCTTAGGGCCAGGCCAGTGATGCCCCAGGCATTAAGTTTATTGATGAGTAGGCCTAATTGACGAGTGGTGATTTACCCGCCCCCTGACGTCACGAAGGAACGTGGCGCCCATAGTTGGGACAAATCCGCGAACTGTTGCACTTTCACGCGCTTAATGTACAACACTTATCTCGTTCTAGCTGTTATAATATTCACTTTTCAGGTATAACCTATAAGAAAGCGTAGTTAGTTCACATCCCAGTGGTCAATATAAAGGTTAGTTCAAAATTATAGACCCAGTAGTTAACTTGTTATAGGCTTAACAATTCGCGCATCAACAGGATAAAATTAGCAACGCGTGATTTGTTTTTTCAACTTCAATTTGCGAAAAACTAATGATCAGATTTTGACGAGAGTTTCTTTAGCATGTGTTCCAATAATGTGAGACAATAAACAAATAAACTTTCTATATAGAAATTGCTCAGAACGAAAATTCATAGCATGCAATAATATGCAGGGTGTAGCGGTTGGGCCTCAAAAGTAGCGGTTTTGACCGTGAAACTAAGCACCTTGCATATTAGTGCATGCTATGAATTTTCGTTCTGAGCATTTTCTATCTAGAAAGTTTATTTGCTTATTGTCTCACATTATTGGTACGTATTCTTAAGAAACTCTCGTCCAAATCCGATCATTAGTTTTTCGCCAGTTGTAGTTGAAAAAACAAAACACACCTTGCTCATTTTATCCTCTTCAGTGCGTGAATTGTTATAACAAGTTAACTACTTCGTCTATAATTTTGAAATAACCTTTATATTGATAAACTTCCTTTTAGTATTAAGCTGGCAAAAAATCCTGAAATGTTCAAGCACAAATGTACGAGCTGGGTAAGAGAACAGCGTGATGTATAATACTGGTATATTTTTAAAATTAATTTAATGTTAGTTACGGTACTATAATTTTTGTAGTATATGCATTGTACCATGCAATGGGCATGGCCTTTCATTTTGTTATTTTGTTATTTTTTTAATTATTAATGTGTCTTCTGTCCCTTTTTTAGGGAATTTTATGTATTAATTGTTCAATACTGTATAACTGGCTACATAAGCTACTAAATAAAGACAATACAAATACAATACAAAATACTGATATGTGAACTTATTATGTTTTCCAGGTTATATCTTAAAAATGAATATTATACCAGCTAGAACGAGATAAGTGTGGATGTGTTTTGCATGGATCCGTCCGGACAGTAGGGACTTTTCCCAACTGCTAGTCACGTGACACAGTACTCGGCGCAAGCTCCGCCTATCACCACTCGTCAATTGGTGGTCAATGGTGTCAAAGGCCTTACTTAGGCCCGAAGTCCATAATCTAATCTAGGATCCAAAGTTGGAAATTACAAGATATTTCATGAGGCTGCATGGGGGGTGGGGTGGTACAAAAAGGCATTGAAAACAATTTGAAAATGACGAGATAATCATAACATTGGATTTAGAGTTTAAAGGCCTACTGTTAAATGAAACTATTATTAAACTTTAATTTCCTTCACCAAGGGCAATTCCTCAGTTACAAGGCAAATGGCTTTTATGTTACAGATTTTCCCATCTGCCGGGGAAAAGCGAACCATTGGAAGTCCATGACCCAACTCTATCTAGATCTGGATTCTCTCTCCAGCAACTCTGGCGCCTTGGGGGAGATTCAAACAACTGTCAAGACGTCAACATTACTAGCAAATTAATACTTATTTCTCATAAAAATTGCAGAAACTGGATCTTGTCAGTAAGTTTGTATACTCTGCATCAATAAAGAAAAATGTCAAGTTATGTAATTTCTTGATTTCTCCATAGGTACCTTGATCCTGGAATACATAAATGACAATGTTCTGGCGATGTTTTGACTATGCTTCCGCGATGTTTTTCCTATGCTTCTGCGATGTTTTAACTATGTTTCAACTATGTTTTGGCGATGCTTTGCCTACTAAAGGGGTCAAAGCAGGTAAAATTCCTTAGTCGTAATTCCTTCGCCAAAAGGTCGCCGGAGCATATTTAACAATGTTCTGGATATGTTTTGGATATGTGTATCGGTAAGACAAAACGATGCTTTGGTTGTGTATCAGATACTTGCTAAAACATCGCGGAAAGGTTGCCATGCCACAATATAAGCTATGTTTTCGCGATGCTTCTGCGACTAAAATTTTTGTAAGGGATGTGTGCTATGATTTTTCTCATCTACCGGTACAAATGAGCTATTTTGTACCGGTAGATGAGAAAAATCTTAGCACACATACCATTAAAGATATCGAACTGAAAATTCCTCACGTCCTAGAACAAAGTATGTACATTAACTACAATAAAAGTTGGCTATCACAAATGTGTATTTCTGGGCGAAGTTATGTTTTGAATGAAGCGGCGTACATCTAGCAATATCTACGGTACCGGTACAATCCAAATTACGAAAAAAATAATTTTGTAACTTTCAGAAGTTCTGGTTTCAATTTCTACGTTGGACATATTTTAGAAAAGTGAAAAACCGTGCCCGCACAGCCTTAAGTTATCAACCTTCAAATTCCCTGGACATTTAGAATTAATAAGATACAATTTAATCTTGGTTTCCGACCAATTTCGCTTAAACTTTTATTTGCATCTGCTTAGATTGCTTCAAAATGCTTGAAATGCTTAAATTTTATTAGCATCTCCTGATAAAATGCCTGTTACCTCTAAAACTCGCACAATGTATTTCAGGATCTAATTTTTTAAATTCCTATAATATAGCATTTTTTCACTATTTCTTTTACTATCTTGAGAGTTCAATGATATGAATTACATTCAATGTTGAGTTTCTCCAATATCCATGTATGGTACGTAATCTAGTGAGCTGATAACTAATTTTAAAACACAATGCAATATTTTATTTTATCTCACTATGTTTGAGCACATACACTATGTTCGAGCACATACACTATGTTCGAGCACATACAATGTTTGAGCACATACACTATGTTTGAGCACATACACTATGTTTGAGCATATACACCATGTTCGAGCACATACAATATGTTTGAGCACATACACTATGTTTGAGCACATGCACTATGTTTGAGCACATACACTATGTTGAGCACATACACCATGTTCGAGCACATACACTATGTTTGAGCATATACACTATGTTTGAGCACATACACTATGTTTGAGCACATACACTATGTTTGAGCACATACACTATGTTCGAGCAAATACACTATGTTCGAGCACATACACTATGTTTGAGCACATGCACTATGTTTGAGCACATACACTATGTTTGAGCACATACACTATGTTCGAGCACATACACTATGTTCGAGCACATACACTATGTTTGAGCACATACACTATGTTCGAGCACATACACTATGTTTGAGCACATACACTATGTTTGAGCACATACACTATGTTTGAGCACATACACTATGTTTTGAGCACATACACTATGTTGAGCACATACACCATGTTCGAGCACATACACTATGTTTGAGCATATACACTATGTTTGAGCACATACACTATGTTTGAGCACATGCACTATGCTTGAGCACATACACTATGTTTGAGCACATACACTATGTTCGAGCACATACACTATGTTCGAGCACATACACTATGTTTGAGCACATACACTATGTTCGAGCACATACACTATGTTTGAGCACATACACTATGTTTGAGCACATGCACTATGTTTGAGCTCATACACTATGTTTGAGCACATACACTATGTTCGAGCACATACACTATGTTCGAGCACATACACTATGTTTGAGCACATACACTATATGTTCGAGCACATACACTATGTTTGAGCACATACACTATGTTTGAGCACATATCGTAAGTGTATGGAGGCCCCGATGTAGACATGTACATAGTTCCATACATTTTATTGTTCATGTAGAATGAGTGAAATTAAAGTGAATTTTGCGACTTACCGCTCAAAGTATGTACTTGCCTCACGAAATAGAATCGTGACTGGTTATCAGCTCACAGCTCCGTATGCACAGTGAATTGTCAAGTAATCAATAATTAAGTGTTAATATGCTTTGTTTCTAGTTCAAGAGAAAACTGAATACCACTTTCTCATGGAGCAAGGGACTTGAAACCCACTTCATAGAAGCTTACGATGCCAGCTACGGGGCTCGATCTATTAGCCATGAGGTATTTACACCAATATCTCTCTCTCCCTCAATACATCTCCCTTAGTACTCACTCACTCATTTTCCCACTCACTTGCTTGCCTACTCGCCGACTCACTCACTGGCTCAAACGTCCATCCACTGGCTTGCTCACTCGCTTGCTCACTCGCTAGTCCACTCACAAACTTTTGCTCAACCGTTCGTCCACTCACTTTCTCACTCACTTGCTTGCCTACTCGCTCACACTCACTTTGCTCAAACGTCCATCCACTCGCTTGTCCCCTCACACTCACAAAATTTTGCTCAACCGTTCGTCCACTCACTTGCTCACTCGCTCGCTTGCCTACTCACAATTGTGCACTTTCTTGTGCACTCACTTGCTTGCTAAACTCACACACTCACTTTTCACTCACTTGCCCACTCACTTGCCACTCACTTGCTCCACTCACTCAACATATTAATTGTATGTTCACATTTACTTTCCAAAACGTACATTTCTTAGTAGGTACTCTCACCTCAGTATTTTCTGGTCTCTACCCCATCTCTCTATCTCTCTTTTTCTCTTTCTCTCTGTTTCTCTCTTTTTCTTGACAATTTGTACACCACCCTTATCATTAAAATATTTTTATTTTGGTTAACACAATTATTTGATAGGTATTATTTTATAACACAAGATTTAAGAACATTTTAAATGTAGCTACTAAAATTCAGAATTCAGAATTTCAACATTCCAACATTCCAACATCATTCCATCAATCCAGTGGAAATGTGTTTGTATTAACCGAATAAAAAATCTCTTCCTTTGCAGGTCGAACACCAAATAGTGAACCTGATTACGGACGCTTATGACGATGACTCTTTGGAGGAGGGGAGTCAGTTGAAACTGACCCTCAAGTGTCATCCGACCACACCAGGGGAACGGGAGGAAATTGAGCTCCTTGTCAAGAAAAATGGCATGCACAACTTCATTCCATATACTAATAACGGAAGTTAATCATTTAACTATCATCTCTAATGGATTTCTCGAAGGTAGAGATTCCTTAATTTAGTTACAACTTTAAATGTCAAGATTTGGATTTAGAGTTACTTTGTTGACATGATACTGGTTTTGTGTAAAAATGATCATTTTAAGTTTTATAACTCATTAATACTAAAATACATATTTTGTTATGTTTATATTTACAACCTTTTTTTTTGCTAATTTTCTTTATAGGTATTGTCATTGTTGGTATCCACTGAACAAAATAATTAAAAGATCTCAAACTCTTTTAAATTCGATACAAGTCTGAAAACAATTTCTAGTAAAAAATACACTGCGAGCCAAATTTTGTACAATACCAAACGAACGTTTCTCAACAAACTGTTATCAATAACACTGATAATAAAATGAATGCTAATTTTTGGTTTATAATAATTATATTAATACCTATAAAAAAAAATAACATTTCTAGTTTTACTGCATGCCCTATACTAAGGTTTATCAATATTTGTACCATGTCCATTGGCGATCTCAGTAGATGAGTTTGTGTACTGAAATTTTATAGTTGATTAAGTTAATTTAGTACTTTTTGTTTTCACGAGGATGATGAGCTTTTGTCACAGTTTATAAGGAAAAGTATCTAGTAGCGACACTCTAATTAACATAATGTATTTGTTGGGAGAAACTTGATCTAGTTTTGCTTCTGATAGTGGATACACTTATAAACTGAACTGTATTTGGGTTTGGGGTGAAGACAATTTGTATGATGTTACAGTATGAGTAACTTGTTCCAAATTAACCTCACAGCTGATGCTCTCATCGTAGAAGAGTGAATCGAGATCACGCAACTAGCAATCTGTATTTTAAGTTGGTGCTCGTTGGTTTGCTACGAAATACTCTCCTATGAATATGACGAATTATATTGGTAAGGATTCTTCAGGTCACCCAAAACATAAGGATGAGCTATACCAACTAATTAGTTACTATACAGTTTAGGAAATCTTGTGATCGTACTAACTGTATTTAGTATGTAGAACGGACTTATGTCATGCTTGTTCTGTTATGTTCAAAACTAAAGTGAATTATTTACAGATTTCATTCTTGGCTTGTGGTTGTGATCTATGCAATATTTCTTATGCTAATAATTACTTATTGTATGTATTTTGTAGACATAAATTAGGTACTATGTTTGAATATATTCAGATGTTGCCATTGTTATAAATGTGTTGCTTTGCTAGTAACACCATATCGATAAATATGATCATGAAGTCTTCAAGTGCCTACAAATTGATGCATAATTAGAAAAACAACTGTGTGAAAAGTGTTTAGTTGATTGGCAAAAACATCAGGGTTGTTCATTTTGCTCCATATATAAAAAAACAAACAGTTAGGCTGACTCTTTTGGCAAATATTTGTTTAGTTTAGGATTATGCACTTATATCACTGAATGAAAAATCTCATAAACTAACTATACTTATGAATTATGATATTAATTCTTTATGTTGCTCAATGGTGTCCACTCAATACTCATGTTAATTAAGGAAGTACAAATACAAAGAAGTTGTGCTATTCTAATTTGGTTTATATTACATTAGATTACATTACTTACACAACCATTTTTGAAGTAATGATTAGTGAAAAAGAAGGCCATTGAATTATTAGTACGTGGCTTTTGACTCTGTGGCAGGTTTGGTTTAGACGTTAAGATTAATGATAATGGATAGGTCACGAAACGCTGCTGTTTCAGCTGGATTATCGATTGCTTTTTATTAATCACATTTTATCCAGGAATATATTTTGTACTAGTTCCTATTTTTGTAATTCAATCACCTTGAACTGTATTATTAATTGAAGAGTATAAGTACCAAGAGGGTGTAAGTGCCAAAACCCCCAAATAAATTAGCTAGATGCAAAATAATATGTTAGGCTAATATGATTGTCTTACAGAAATTTCCAAGAAGTTAAACAAATTCCTACAGATAGAAGAGAACGATTATGTTATACTAGATGCAACGCTGAGTCTTTTCATATTTCCTCACATTTCACAAAAATGGCACTAAGTCCTTTTGGCAATACTCCTCGATTTTTGTATTCAATGTCTTATTCTAATCATGTCTAACTCAAGGTCTAACTCAGGAGTTCGTATTTTGATAATAAAACACTCAATAATATTATGTTTTATACTAATCATGTCTTAAATCAGGAACCCGATTGTAACTAAGTTCCTATTTTGATGATAAAACACTCAATAATATTATCACGATATTATGTATTATACTAATCATGTCTTAAATCAGGAACCCGATTGTAACTAAGTTCCTATTTTGATAATAAAACACTCAATAATATTGTGTATTTTACTGTATCTTTGGTCTCTACCCATGGAAAATGCAACACTTATTTCCATAAAACAATGAAAGTAGAAGTACTATCATTACTCCTCTAGATTTCATCAGATTGCCTCGCTCGCAGTTCGAACACGAACCAGTTCGAAATGCGCGCCACCACCGCGTCCCAAACAGTTCTGCGTGCATTTCACAGATAGCGCGACGCGCGCCAACCTGTTGGTGTTGTTGCTCTCTCCGTTCTTCCGTCCCACTCCCACTCCCACGGTAGGGCCATTAAAGTACAGGAAACTCGTCACGTCTCGCTTTTACGTTACCTTCGACGAAGAAAGCTTCCAAATGAGTGTCAAGCTAGGCCTACTTTTCGATCAGAGTTATGTACAGAGACCGATTCTCTCGCCAGTTGTAATAATTGTTTACTCGTGTGGTGTTACCGACGTGGACTCGTAAGTAAATAGGATCGATTAGGTATTACACGTGTGACAATGTTGTTCTGACGATGACAGGCTTTGTCAAGAGTCGTCAGCCCGCGGGTAACGACGTGGGAACCGTCAGGTGAAACCGAGTGCGACTATGGAATGTGTCAAGTTGTTTAAATTTCAAGAATGAAATAAGTGGGACATCCAGATTCTTGGGGCCATGTGGATTGAACAATGAGCACCGATGCTGATAGCCTGGTAAGTCACCAAACATATTCCAGACGGTCGCAGGCTGTGTGGGCCTAGCGCATGATAGCGTAGGCTGAGTTTGACAGTAGTCGTGTAGGCCTAGGCCTATCGCGTCGAAGGTGAAGGCTGCCGACTACAGACGTCAGGACGCTCAACTCGAAAATTGCGGATTCTATATTGTAATATATCACTAGGCCTACGATTTGTGCGAATCAATGGTGCGAATGGACGCGTTTAACAAACACCCCAAAACTCGTTGGTATTTCGATCCAAGGTCGTCGGGATGTAAATACGGGTTTTAGATCAGCCCACCTTTCTATTGTAAAATTCTTGCTAGTTTTTTTTTTGTGTCATTCGTTCCGAAGGTTCTTCCGTCAGGCCTGAAACTGGCGTAGGTCCCAAACAGCTGACTGCACGTGTAGGGGATCACGTGATGGGGGATGATTGGCCTAGTAGGGGGCCTACCCCTTCCCCCCTTGTCGCGGAAAATAAAAGGCCCCGTCAACTGTTTGGTCAAGCATTGGTCAAGCATAGGATTTGTTGTGGAATTTTTTTATGCTATTTTGAATTTTCCATAAGAAAAACAAACTCCATAGCAACGTAAACAAATCCCATAGACTCGACTGTACATCTGGCCTAGGCCTACCAGATGATGATAAACTAGGGTGACCATAATTACAAAAGCAAAAACCGGGACACATGGAGGCTTGACTTGTATGGACTTGTGTGGACCACAAGGGGTCTGGGGCATAGCCCCAGCCGCCGGAGGCGCAAAATTTTTTGGGCAATTTTTATCTCAAGATAGTCTGTAGTGAGATCTGAGACAGGTTGGTTTGGGCTGGGGGCTGGCCTTTGCTTTGAGGGTGTGGCGCAAGAGAAGAATCAGGTTCCAGGAAAAGATAAGTACGCGCAATTGCAATAATTACTGTAAACTTGGCAATAGGTGTTTATTTCTTAGGATTCAACATTTGTTTTATCTTTCAGATTAAATAAAAAAACTTGTACAAAAGTGTACAAAAATTGTACAAAAGCCGCGCACAAACCGGCAGCCCCCCCCCTCCCCCCCCACCCCTATTGGATCAAGCCTTGGCAAGTCCAAGCCTCATTGTAAAGTCACTGCAGCAACAAAATGGACCGGTAGCCCAGAGAGATTTGTATTTTGTAGTATTTATGTGGAGTATTTTGAATTATAACTAGTATTGGCTTTTGTATGAAACATTATATTGTTTAATGTTTATTAATGGAAATTTAAATGGAGAATACGAATTAATTGGACGAACTCTTAAAACCGGGACATTTTGGCGTCCCGAGAACTATTTTCGGGACACCGGGACAGGCCGCAAAAAAACGGGACGATCCCGGTAAAACCGGGACGTCTGGTCACCCTATGATAAACATAACAGCCTACTCAAGGGCGTTTAATTATTTACAGTCGTGGCCTGTAGTAACTCCCCCCCCCCCCCCCCATCAAAATGTTGAACTTCAAAAAAAATATTTGTATAATAGTTTTTGCTGTAGGCCTACGAACTTTTTCATCCGCCGGTACGAACACAACGTATTATAAAAGCCTACCGTACGTGTGTGTAAATTTGTACCCGGCCGATGGCAAAGCAAAGTATAGGACCATTTTTCCCAAACTATATAGTAGGCCTAGACCTAGGCATATAAGTAAATTCTACACGTGTTTGTGTTTGGTTCCAGAAGTAACAACAAACGCACGCAATATTGAGCGTAATTGATCTACGCCCCAAAAATAAATTTGTTTTGAACATTTGATAAGACCATTTGTTCAAGCAAATTTGGTCCAGTCCAGTGGCACGTTAAATCCAGTAGCTTAGTATTGGGTATAGCCCCCCCCCCCCCTCCCCACCACACACACAAATTAGGTAGCTAAATGTGAATACTATAATACTAACTATGAATATTTTCTTTACCATAGGCCCTACAACTACAACATTTTAGTTTTACTATATCAAAATAGCATGTTGGCAAGCGAGGTTAACTAATAATTATGGGTATTTTTGTTTAGTACTTGCTCAAACTTTGCTAATTAGCATATTATGTACTATTTAGCAATGTTGTTATTTTCCTTACCGGTCGGTAGGCTACGTCGATTCTTGTTATTGTGTAGCAATAGGTACGTACCGGTACTCCGGTACTCCTTGTGGGCTCGTTACCGGGTAGTCTACTTTCTTCAGGATGTATTATTGAGCCAAGAGTGTGATTCATTCATGATGAATTGTTCCTTGACCTTGGTAGGGGAGGGGAGACATTTGTATTTCCGAGGGTTGAAAGGAACCGCTCGAGTAGAAAGTATTATTGACAGTTTTGTTTTTGCCTCAAACACCACCTAAAAATTACTTTTGCGAGCAAGGAATGGCTACCTATATTTTATAGAATGTTTTTGTACTTTTCCCATCGTAAATAATAACGAACTCGCACTGCTTTTTGTAAAAAAAAAAAAAAAGGCTCCACACTTTTTTAATTCAGCTCCAGTTATCAGTATAGAATATAGATATCTGGGCCGCAAGAGTTGCGCAAACTGTACACGTTAGTATATGTAGGCTGGTAGCGTACTTGAAATTGAGTCCCTAATGTACGATATGGCCATAAATTATAGTAGTAGTAGAGCTAACATGTTACAATCTGTGGTGTAATATGTAGAAAGAAAGAACACTACAAGGTAAATGAGAACATGGATGGGGGGGGGGGGGGGTATCGGTCCACTTAGGAGCCTTGTTAATTGGGTTTAACCCAATCAATGGTCTTGTGTTTGGTGTGTTGGCATGAGCTATGTTTCATTAGTTATCTGATTATTAATCCAAGTAATCCCACCAGTATTACCAGAATCAATTTGTTACTAATCCTTTTCTCTGGCAACTAATCAAACTTCGATACCGTAGCGATTATGTGGATGAAACGAGGTACAAATTTGATCGATGCTAATGACAATAAAGCAACGCTATATGAACGGTGACCGATGAATATTAGAACGCAGCTATTGGTCGGAACGACGTAGATTCCTTTCGTCACTCATTTAGACCTACGTCATCAAAATGCTCCTGCATTGCACTCGCATGCAATGTAAACATTGACACATTTTATACGGGTGTCATAAGCTGGTTGGCCCCTATCAAATCAATACCAGAGCATTCCGTATACAAAGAGATGATTATGATTGATAAGGATGATAATCAACCCAGGATTTGAACCTGGAACTTGGGAGTACGATGTGGTTTATCACGGCCACTGAGTCGGCATGTAATCTAGATAAAGAAACTAAATCTGCGGAAAGTATAATTCGCGAAACAATAGTAGTGACTGTGAATTCACTGGGCAAGCATTGCATATTTTCTCAGCGCGTCACTCGTAACAAAATTAGTAAATTAAAATGAACAAAAATACATCCTACTTCCTGAATAAATCCACACACTTGATACATTAGCTCGAAGTATGTTAGATGAGATTAGATTAGAAGAGAGTTTGAATAGCTTACTGTATTGTACGCTATTTACATTCTTACAGCGTGGTACGTAATACGTATGAGTTGGTATGAGTATGAATACGCGTGATCCGTGTACGAAAAACTCGCCTGCAAGCTGCATATGTGCAAGATAGTGGCAAAACAGCTCACGTGTTGTATTTATTATTTAAAAACCAAACTAGTAGATCAGAATATGTATGATAATATTTGGTAAATTAGTAAGACTACTCACTGTTGTTCTTTAAAAAACTTAAATGCAATATTTCGAAAAGTCTTCGGTTCAAAATTTCGATTTTAAATTATGTAAATTGTTTAATGTTGAAAAATTTAAATTTAAATTTAAAATTTGAAATTTAAATTCAATGTTTCGAAAATCGAAACATTTTGAACCAGAGTTTTCGAAATATTGAAATTTGTTTTAAGAGAAGTGAATGGTCCTATTAATATCATAATTATATTAGCCCAACTTAGCTGGATGCTGCTCACAGCCGTCCATACGACACGACATCCATGCCCGAACGAGGATTTGAATCAGGAACGCATACCTACTACCTACTAATGTTGAACATGTTACCGTACAAATGAAATACCAATGAGTAATGACACAGAAGTAGCCTACACGGACTATACGAAATAAGGACAACGCTACCCACGTAAATGAGGATTATGTTATTTTTGGGTAAAATTTTCAAACGTATTTAACGTTATTCCGTCCGACGCTATTCAGGGCCTTGATTCTGTATTTGTTGGACTCGAGTTCTCATCGACTTTCGTTTTGAAATGTGTGCGTGGTGCGATTATGAGCGAACGGCCGTTTCACAGTCTTCTCAATCCCGTGGGATAATTCTCATGTACATATTTTACTGATTTTAAAACCTACATCAACACTGTACCAGTGTACCGCATTATCAAAGATTTTTTTCAAATGTCTTTCTAAGTATTGACAAAACACATATTTGCTTTTTTGAAGCAATTGTAATACAAATTTTCCCTCCTGGGGCTCGAACCCATCGCTTCTCCGATGGTCTTACCACCATAGAAAATGTTGAAACCATATCCATAAAGCTGAATTACGCTTATGAAACTCGATTATCAAAATGTGGGCCCTAGGTTCGTTTGTCTTGGGTCTATTCCTGCAGAAGGTCCAGGGTTCAATTCCCGGTTTGGACTAGGGGTTTCTAGCTTCGGAGATGGAACCTTCTTGGATATTGACATTGTGCATGCATGTAAACGGTGACTTTGGAGCCGTCATAGCAGCAAAGCACATGTCACACGTCCTCCAACCAATGAAAATCACTTCTTTTAAACGAGTTTGGATAGAAAATAAATACAACTTAATTTTAATTATATATATTTTATGGGTGACTGTCCAAGACAATCTCAATTGCGCCATGTATTATGTGTGAGGCCAGTAGAATATCCGAACATTTTAAAATTACTTGAATCTGATTGGTTGACCCCTCGAGTGTTAGAAATCATCCGTTTCCGGTGTTTAGGTCGTTTTCGAATACAATTCCAGCAGATTCGATACTTTGATCATTTCATCTCGATGTGCGGTGAAAGGTGAAACGCAATTGCAAAGTAATAATAGTACACACTACCCACGCATCTATTTCCTATACATATGTCTATGTTTTGTTATATCATTGCAATGCGAGCAAGCGGTTCGCAGATTTGTCTATTCAGATTAAAACACTCTCTAACTCATCATCCAATCAGAGCTTTCTCTATTTCCCGCTCGGAACTATCTGCCTACAAAACATACATAGCTCGCATATTGAGGGCAAGAGAACCGTGCTTGGTTTGGTAGACATACCATACCAATCACTTGTACAACAATAGCGTTACAATTGCACGACGTTATTATTGAACTGACGTTCCTTTTTATGTTGTCATCTTCATTTTAATTATACGATACTTGAATTACGGAAGTGAATTCATATATTTATTTTGATTTTTTTTATGTTCAGGATAACTTTTTTTGTTTTTTTACTGTTTATTAACAATAAAGTAATACACGTACATGTTCAAACATGTTGCTACAATACTCTTCTGTTTTCAGGGACGTTTTTAAGGTTAATACTATAAATACCCACGGATGTTTAATTTGAAAGAGATTACTTGGAAAACCCCGTTTGTTATGTGGGGCCATATCTTTTTTTTATCAGACCTATATGATACGGATTACGTATCCTATGCGTGGGATTTCCCAGTAAGCAAATCATGATTCACATTTCCCTGATATGCGCTGAACACAGCTCGTCGCCCTTTTTATCTGTGTTAAAAAGGAAATAAATTGATTTTTTTTGCAACAAAAAAAACATGCGACATGAGTAGGCTACGTGCTGGTATTAGGCTTCCCCTCCTCCCTTCTTCATCATCATGCATCGTTGTTAATCATCCGTTGTTATACTGGTCACTGTTAACTGGCATAAAATGCTGTATGGGGCCATGCAATTCATAAAAAAAATTAAAAACAAAAAATATGTATATTTTGAGTTTTTCTTTGTAAAAAACAATTTATAATAGTGAAGGTAGAGGGGCCGCGAAGCAGGAAGAAATGAAGCGTCTGTTGGTCCTTTGGGTCGGATAGATAGATTGGAAACAAATATACAAGGCTGTGGTATCGAGGAGGTTTAGGCCGACAAGCGTGTGAACCAGGTCCCACGCTCTGATGCGCTTTCGCTCTTCTCTTCTCGCGTCGCGTCGCGTTCACTAATAGACCACTCTCCTCTGAAACGCTAGTTACCGTGGGTTAGAGCAGATTGGAGGGTTCGAAAGCTTGTGTAACAACTTCGTTCTTCTCGTCAACTGCTCGGCAGTCCAGGTTTGTGGAGGAACCTTCATGACTGGTCAAGTTACACCGGCCTTTCGGATGGGACGTACAGCCGATGGTCCCCTTGGTGCTTTTCGACAGGAGTAGGCTACGTGCCGGTACCAGGCTTCCCCTCCTCCCTTCCTCATTATCATTCATCAATCATCACTCACCAGGCTAAAGAGGGCATTCAGCATTGTGCCCTACACTGGCCTTAATTACAATATGATAAATAAATAATAATATACCTAATGACGAAGGGTCTCACACCGCATTGTTGCCACTCTGCCTTTCTGCCACCCTGTTGACGCGTTGTTACGGTGGGGCAACAGCCACTCATGTTGATAGTCGCGTACATTGTGGCGTAGAAGTAAAAACATTGTTATTTATTGATTTTGTTTAGGCCTATAACATTTTATTACTACGAATGTTTCTTTTTTGAATTGTTTTTTAGCTTTCAAATTTACTTTTTCTTCCTTTTTTACTTTAAAAACTGTGTGGTTTTTGTTTTCTTTTTTGTCACCTATTTTGTCTATTTTTGGACGGAAACGGCGTTTGAGGTTGTAGATAAAACATTTGCAAGAATGCATTTATCATTCCTCTGCCTTTAAATGAGAATAACACATGACTTTAATTGTTGTCGATCTCTTAAGGAAATCACTTTCGTCACATTTTATTTGCATGCATATATCATAATTATTTAATACGCTTGTGTTAATTAGTTTTTTAAATAATTACTTTATATACATGCTTGAAAGAAAATGAATATCCAATCTAGGCGTGAGTTATTTAGTGAATCTACCGGTATGTGTGATTGGCCGATTGTTGGTAAACAGTAATGACGTCATGCTCTGGTTTCCCCGCCATAATGATGTAGTGTTCAACTTTCGGCTAACTTTTAGAAATGAAAGTATATCTATAAGTAAACTACATAAATGAAAGCATCAAAATAAAGGTTTTACAGAATAAAACAAACTTATTGAGACTTGTTTTGGTAGTGCACTCTGATTCCTCGTATGAGACAAGACATAGCTGAACCGTTATGAGCGGTGGTGTGGCCTTGCATACCTTGAAACGGGCCACTTTCGAAAGCGTTGTGGATGCACAGTGAAGCTCTCTGTACGAGTGCGAAACAAACCGATACCGATCGACTAGTTGACAATTGGTTTTACATGTCGACAAGAGTCATGAATCTGAAGTTATGATTCAAGAGTGGGCGGGTGATATTGGGACTCTTGTCTATAAACACTGTTGAAATATGAGAATTGCAATAATAAATAGTGGGTAGTGATTGATCTGTAGTGGGTTTATTCCTGCTTCCAATGCAGAAGTTCCAGAATTCGATTTCCGCGATTCAATAGCTTTTTTTTTTACTGTGAAGCATGAGGCTGAAATCGACAATTTGTAAGATTTAAGAAAATCGTCACAATCGCAGTAATGGTGGTGGTAATTAGATCTGTCTCGTCTATCTCGTTGGTCTCGTTAATCGCGGTTCGTGCGTTCCAGGTTCGAATCCCCGCTTTGTCATTGATATGGTGTTCTTTCGTCTTCATGTCAGCCACTCACAAGTCTCGACTAGCATAATTTCAAAAATAATGTAATGTAATGTTTCTTTATTTAAGGTTTGAGTTTTCACTCTTTATAACCTAAATTTACATGTTACATTTTGAAATTCACTTGGTTTCTTAATTATTCTAGTACTAATCTTATGCATATTAACTAACTGTAGTATAACAAGGTGATACATTAAAATACATCTGGCTAAAATAACACAGGGCTACTATAACCACAAATAAAAAACAATAACAATAAAAATAAAATTAATAATACGCAGAAGGCATATAAAATAGATTGATAATACTAAGAAGATAAGCTGACTTAAAACATAAAAGAGAAGAAAAAACAGTGTTGGCAACATCAGTAGTGAACACTTGTAGCAGTCTAGGTTAAACAGGTTACTTTAGAATAAATATTAATATGGAAAATGAGAAAACAAACAGTACGGTACGGACAGAAAATGAATACAATCTACTGTAATGATTGTGATGATAATAATATTATAAGACAAGGAACATGATAAAAATAATACTGATAGCTTTTTATTTTACATTATTAATATGTTTACGCAGTCTAGAGGGTAACAGGGGGGAAAATATTATAATTGGTCGTATTTTGTTGTGGGATTAGTACAAAACGTGACAAAAGTGAAAGCGCGACACACGTTTGAGAGATCTTTGTGTTGAGCACTATTCAATAGAAGTAATTTTCAATTTTATCCAAGAGGAGACTTTTAATTGATTTCTTAAATAATACAACGGACATTTGTTTATATTTTGTTGGTAGTTGGTTATATTTTTTGAAGCCATTATGTATAATATTAGATTGGCCTAGTCGAGTACTGTAGATGGTGTTAAGATGGAGATCGTTTTTTGTTCTAGTGTTGTGAAAGTGGTATTCTGAGTTTACTTTGAATTCAAGGTTTGAAAGAATTGCTTTACATTGGATTTTATGAATAAATGTGTAAGTTTGATAATCGGTTATAAGTTGTACTGGAAGTATTTTATAGCGAGAGTACATTTCAACTCGGTGGGTTATGAAGGGAAGGTTGAAGATATTTCTGATGGCACGGTTTTGAATGGTATTAATTTCCTTTATTTTGTACTTAGGTGCTGTTCCCCAGATAATGTTAAGGTATTGTAAATGGCTATGGATAAATGAATAGTAAATAGACTTTAGAGTTGAAACTTTAAGAATGATTGAAAGTCTACCCAACACACCTGTCACAGGTGATATTACCTTTCGGATTTTTTCGATCTGAAGATCCCATTTCAGATCTTCTTGCAAAATTAAACCTAAGTACTTTACATTATAGACGAGAGCAATTTGGTGGTTGTTAATTGCCAATTTTGAAGAATATGAAGATCGATCGAAGTTTTTACTGTTGAAAATCATGTAGTTTGTTTTTGAAATATTTAGAGATAATTTGTTTTGATTTAGCCATTCTACAATTATTTTGAGGTCACTCTGCATTGTAAGCATTATCTCTGAAATGTTTGATCCAAAATAAAATATGTTTATGTCATCGGCAAAGCATTTTAGCAAACCTTTAATACCTGCCTGATGTAAGTCATTTATATAAATAAGGAACAGTAGAGGCCCAAGAATTGAGCCTTGGGGAACACCACATGTGATTGATCCTTCAGCTCCACAAGTATTATTTATGGTGACATATTGTTTCCTATTCGATAAGTAGTTTTTGAACCATTTTAGTGCAGTTCCTCTTATTCCTATTTTCTCCATTTTTTGTATTAATATTTTATGGTTTACCGTATCGAATGCTTTCTGTAAGTCAATGAATAGTCCTGCCGCAAGTTGATTTTTATCTAGTTTTCTTTGAATATTTGACATCAGGTCAATTATTGCTGGTTCTACTCCCATTTTATCTCTAAATCCATATTGGCCACTAAAAAAAAAGTTTATTTTGTTTAAGTATGTTGTAAGTCGTTTTTTTACGATTTTTTCGATGATCTTTGATATAACAGGAAGAAGTGAAATAGGTCTATAGTTCCCCATTTCTAGTTGTGAGCCACCTTTGAAAATAACTACTACTTTGGCAATTTTGAATTTTTGGGGGACCTGACCCGTTTCAAAACATTTGTTAATGAGAGTTCTTATTGGTTTAGCAATCAAGATTGCCACTTCTTTTAATAGTTTTGTTGAAATACCATCTTTACCGGTTGCAGTGCTGTTTTTTAATGTTTGAATACAGTCGAGTATTTCCTTTTCACATGTGGGTTCAAGAAAGAAGGAGTCACCGCTATCTTTAGGAAGTTTTGTGAATGTGCTTTCGTTTCTATTTGACGTAGGTATTTTAGCTGCTAGATTGCTACTTATATTAAGAAAGTACGTGTTGAATTCTTTAGTCAGAACATTGGGGTCATCCACAATTTTGTTGTTTATTTCAACATTTATTTTTTGTTCCGTTTTAGTTTTGGTTTTGTTGTACAAGATCTGGTTTATGATTTTCCATGACTTTTTATTATTATTCATGTTTTCTAGCATGTAGTTGTCGAAATAGTTAGTTTTTTTAGTTCTGATTTCTTTTGTCACCATGTTTCTAAAGGTTTTGTAGTTAGATTTGAGGACATTATTAGTTGGATGTTTAAGAACCTCCCTGTTTAGCAAAGCCAAACTATCATCATCGCATCATCTAAAATACAATTTAGAATTGGCGAATTGTTCAGTATCCCTATTTGTAATTCGTAGTAACAAATGAGGGATCGATATGAGCTAAATAAACAGGTCTAGGTAAACTTCCCGAGTTTCCGGTCTTCTAGCTGGAAGTTGATGAATAGTGAATACCAAATGAAATGCGTTACGTAATTTTTGGTTATTTCCGGTTGACAACCAAAGATATCTGCCCTCAGGAATGAAGTTTATAGGAGAACATAACCTATAACCAAGCCTTGGCTAAGCCTATTTGTGTAGACTTGGGCGTCACTAAACATTAGAGATGTTATTGCCAGACTTACCTTTACATGTGAACTGTGTTCAGTTATCCAGTTGATGCCGAAATAAGTGGACATAACACTAGGATATCAGATATACGAATAAACCATATCAACATTGAGCACGAGGGTTGGCTACCGGCTAACGTCCGGTCCTGGGACTGACTACCTTCACGGGGAAACTTCAGTGTTAACATTTGACAAAAACAAATTTCCCTTGGCATTTGAAATCGTGTTTCGTTTAGCACTAACTAAAAATTTAAAAGTTGTGAAATTGTATATAATACAACAAACAAAATACAATGCTTTCGCAAACACCGAGTTTTGAGAAAACTTGTTGATTGGAAAATTATTAAACAATCTAGTTGTGTCATTGCAACGTTGGTTGCATTGGTTGCAGCAATCCGACAACTTCACGTGGCCGAATTTCTGTGTTCAACGACCGTTTGTGCGTATCTGGCGGGTATGTTAAGTTGTCAGGCTGACTAGTGACTATACATAACGATATTCTTTTGGTAACCCGCCTTTAGTTCTAGTTGGTTTAATTTTAGCAATTGACAATGCCACAGAAGTGGTGGATTTCTGGAAAGTAATTGTGAAGAACGGTGTTCCGGACTCGGAAACTAACAAACGAGTTAGTGACATACTCAGGTTCTTGGTTCAAGTCTCAGCTTGGGCAGATTCCGTATTATTCTGTATCGAGTGAGCCAGCGTGAACGATCTAGTGCTCGAGTAAAGTACAGAGCACGGTACAGAGATTACTAATTAACACACTTAGTTGCTGACAGTTGCCGAGAGATCGCAGCACTCGGATTGTACGTCAACCCAGAAATAAGTGTGACATTTCGTTATCAGTTTCTTGGATGAAAATAAATCAATAGTCAATACAAGCTGGGAAAAATAAAAAAATACACTTTTTAAGTTCTACGAGTTCCTGATTGTGATTGATTCACGTGACTGAGATCTACAAATCTACAATTCACAATTTTAGTTCA
Organism: Isoperla grammatica; assembly: GCA_945910005.1. Taxonomy (NCBI): domain Eukaryota; kingdom Metazoa; phylum Arthropoda; class Insecta; order Plecoptera; family Perlodidae; genus Isoperla; species Isoperla grammatica. The sequence continues at coordinate 131,545,119 of OX246737.1, forward strand.
GAGCTCGGCCTATAAAAAGATTGCAATCGTCGACTGGACCAACTGAGCTATACTGCGTATGCACCGCCAATCGTAACCTATATGACTGGTCAAAGTTACACCGTACTTTCGGATGGGACGTAAAGCCGCGATGGTCCCATTGGTACGTTTCGACAGGAGTAGTCTACGTGCCGGTACCAGGCTTCCCCTCCTCCCTTCCTCATTATCATTCATCACTCATCAGGCTAAAAAGGGCATTGTGCCCTACACTGGTCTTAATTACAATAAAATAAATAAAATAATGTTATGCGGGCTTGTTATACTGCGTATTCACGTCGTATCGATGGCCAAAGTGCGTGGGAGAAAGCCCTGCGTCCCTGGGCCACTGCAAGTACATCTTTGGATGCGACCTCGGCGCAGATACAGATACAACCGGGCATCACAATCAAACACAGGAAGCCCAAGAGAAGTACAAGTCCTGTATTGTGTCCGGTAGTCGGCTCGCTATCTTGGCCGGGCAGGAAACAACATACAATACAGCTACACCAGACACGCACAACTTGTTATTGTTGGGTGTACATCGCAATATGTGGCGTTACAGTGGCCATGATGGAGGGCAGAACGTGTGAATTGATTTGAGCTCTCAGATGTCAAGAAGCGACGAATAACCTTACCACGATATGTAAGGGTCTTCTCCCAAAAAAGTGATAAAAAAACTAAAAAAATATATTATTTGTCCCATGTTATAACACACTACAACAAGAATGACAGAAAACGAGAGTTTTTCTGATGTTATTATTTTACTATGAATAGCAAAATAATGTTGGAGAAACTCCATCTGAAAAATTCCACAACGAATTGCCAGTCGAAAGTAAAGAAACATGGCAATATGGCCGGCACACGCATTATGTGTATACGCACCCTACAGCCGTTCCACAACAACCTTGTGGATACTGACACACTGAGACATTGGCCAACCAAATGTCAGTAGTTGAAAAAGCAACCCGCTGATTGGCTCTAACTAGCTCATCTGTGACGTCAGCATTCACCACTCACAAGGTTGCTGTGCTGTGGAACCACTTCATACTTCGCACAACTTGAGTAAAACACCCTCTCAGGCCCGGTTGTACACTCGCCGTCATATAAGGGTAATAAAGATATATTTTTTTTTTATCAACATATCTCTTCGGGTCAATTCATACCTTCGTGGTTGTGTGAACCTAGCATAATTGCCTTGCCTTGCCTACTTGAAACTATCAGTGAGTTCCTGCTAAACTAGTGCCATTTCTACAAAGTTTTTCTAAGTTAGGCAAATCCTAGCTAGATAAAATAAATCGTATCTGGGCATAACTACACATTCACAAATAAAATATTATTAGTTGAATTGTTGATATTTTACAATACTTGATCTTTATGACATTGCAGAACGACATATGCGTGATTTATATCATGATTTGCCTAAATTAGGACGTCTTATGGTACGTTTACAGCTACGCGTTGCGAGCGAAGCGAGGGCGCGAGCTCCAATCAGCGGCCGAGTGCAGTTTCACGCAAACTCGGCCACTGATTGGAGCTCGCGCCTTCGCTTCGCTCGCAACGCGTAGCTGTAAACGTACCATTAGCCTTTGTGAATCTGGGCCCTGGACTTTAGTATAGCAAGTAAGGGTAAAATTCTTATGCAAGAGGAGAGACAACACAACAAACAACACAAATTTGACAAAAATGACAAATTTGAGCTTTACAATTACCAACTACATTGAAAATACATAGCAGCTTATTTCTAAAAGTGTCAACACAAGTAGTAAACATCATACGTTCATGGCGCGACACTAGCGCACTCTCTTGTTCGACGGAGACACCCGAACACGGCCGAGGAGGTAGCGAGGCTCATCGCGAGAGAGTCGCATATGTCACGTGACAATGAGCCAGCGAGCGGGTCGACGTGGACGTCCTTGCAGTTGACGAGAGAGAGGACGTCGAGACGGAGCGTTGCCGTCGTCGCGGAGTATTATAGTCGAGGAGCTGGGCAATTGGGTGCGCGACTCACTGGGCAGACCTTAGGACATAGAGACTCATTCAGGTGTTGGAGAACTCTCTACGAAGTGTTCAAGATACTACACAGAGTTGGGACTTGTCTTAGGACCTAAGGGCGGGTATCTAGTTGAAGGAACCACAAAGAGTAGAACTTTAGGGCCCAGGAAGAGCGACTGACTTACGGCACTAGAAGAATTTACTTGTCTTAGGACCAAAGGGCGGGTATCAAGAAACTACAAAAGAGTTGTTTAGACCTACAAAGCACTAGAAAGAATTGGGACTTGTCTCAGTACCAGGGCACCACAAGTAGTTGGGAGACTCAAAGCGAGCCCACAGTGCCGGCATCACGTTACTCAACCTCGTCGACGCCGAGCCCTCCCACCCCAGGAGGGCGTCATGGTGGGGCCAGCGCGTCAAGGAGCGCCGCGCCGCCGTCCCCCTCCACCTGTTGGAGGGACCGCGCCGGGCGTCATGCGGGGGCGAGCGTCTTAAGGAGCGTCGTGACGCCGTCCCCCTACACCTGCTCGAGGGGCCGCGGCGGGCGTCGTGCGGGGGCGAGCGTCGCGGCGGCCTGAGGGCGTGGAGCTCGCTGCTGCAGCTACCCAGGAGGAGCTCGCTTGGGGGCGAGGGGCGCAAGAAGCGTCTCGACGCCCCCTCAACACCCCCGGCGTCGCGGTACGCACAGGTGAGTGCGTGGGACTGTTATGCACTCAAAGAAGCAACGACAGCCACTGACTATCCATGAAAATTTACTTGCGTACACTAGCGAACAACGTACTTGTATTTTGTTGTGTGTTAAATTATGAATAACACCATCCACCGTTTTTTCTGAATTACGGTACAAACTTTCATCATACGATACAAAATATGAGAATCTCAGTTTGAATTCATCCCCCCCCCGCCCTCGAAACGTTACTGAAAACAACTTGTACATTTTCTATTATTTACGAAATCCCAGAAGCCGTGTATTCACTGTATGATGTAATTTATGTGTGATGTTGATTGAGCACTCTAGTCAAATCTAAATGCTAATATGAGCAAACAGGTGTAATTACACTAAGATACGGATCAGGAAATCAGGAGGTGTTACGAGTGTATTGGCCACGATATGATTGTGCAGAATGCGACGTGGCTTCTCCTACTGTATGGCCTATGTTCTTCACCTAGCCCACGGAACTCCCGATATAGGTCTATTGAAATTGCTTTAAAATGTGTTTAAATTGTCTCAAATGTACATAAAATATGTCATCCTGCAGAGAATTTATTCTTTCTTATGAATGTTTCCTTGTTTCGATCAATATTTATGTTTTTCAGACGTTCTTATAATTACCTTTTGTAATAGGTTGTTGGTAGACACCTTTCACACCTAATTAAAAACATTTGCAAAACGGAAATATTCATTGATCGATATTTGGGTTTCACGTCCCATATTTTTGCAACTTGGCTAATCGAGACGATAAGTGGGTGAAATATTTATTAGAATAATAAAAAAAACACTCATAATGAAGAGCATTAAATTCTCTATGGATTTTCATTTTCATTTTGGACAATTTAAAAGGGTGTTCCGCAATTGGTAGGTGAACGTTATGTAGGGTCGACTCTTGTCTTGTAGTCACCTCGTACGACAAGCCGAGCTACGCCGGGCTCAGATGTTTGAATCATTAGCTATACATTTCTTTAGCTCTGTAATGTCCGTAACAGTATCGGTGTGACCGGAGCGGTGTGGTGTAAAAGAAGAGCTACCCGAGTAATTCTTCTCAATTAGGCTACTCGCGAGAAGCTACAGCGCGTAACTAAAAGTAACATTATTGGCGTTACGCGCTGATAAAAACAAACACATACAAGACACACGTTGCTTTACTTTCAAGGTTTTGACTTGTATGTATACATACGCATTGACGTGTAGTGGTGTACATCCAAAGATAATTTATTATCCCTACGGGAGGGCTCGGCCCTGCAGTGGCGTAGCTAGGAGCATATTTCGGGGGGGGGGGGGGGCTATCCCAGCCACTTCTGTATTTCCCATTACCGATAGAGGTGGCTCAGCGTTAAGACGCGAGACTCTAATTCGGGAGGTCGCCGGTTGTTCGATTCCGGCCAACGGCAGTCCTGGCTGAAGGTTTTTTCCGAGGTTTTCTTCAGTCCTAAAGGCGAATGCTGGGATTGAGTCATACTATCACCCCTTGGACATTCCTTCCCAGCTATGCAAACACCCTATCAACCTAGTTAGTCACCTGAAGAGGGGCACGTCAGGTAAAGCTGGTGTCCACCCTATAACGGGTATTCCTATACGAAAAATTATGAATTATTTCCCACTGGTCATTCAGAAGGCAGAACGGTCATATAGATATAGTTTGTTCAGAAAATATTAAATTGTGAACTTAAATGCAACTTACACAATTTTGAAAAAAAGAAGATATAATTAATTTGTGTTATCGAAATCTTGCGGTGTATATAAGATAGACCACAGCTCTGTTCAGTGTTCAGCTCATAGACTTGCTCTGGATGGGGACTGAAATCTTGTCCAAGGCAGTGGCGTAACTACAACTCCAGAGCCCCCCACCGCAAAAAATATTTATGGGCCCCCCATAGCAGTTTTAAAATTTGCATTTTATTTTTATTAAATTTTAATCCGAAAATTGATGATAGAGTATATACATGACTTAGAAATAATATTTGGGCCACCTAGAGCGATGGGCCCTCCCGCGACCGCGGTCCCGGCGGTCCCTTAGTTACGCCACTGGTCCAAGAGGCTCCGGCAAGCGCGTGTATATTTGACAACATTGAAATGTCCACACAACAAGCCCCATATCGCACTGGCGACATAATTATCACACATTAACGTGTTGCCAACTTGCCGGGATGACGATCACGACCAGCAATATAGGTGGACCGATAAACACGTCCGTGCTCTGCCGCGGCTGACACGGTATTGGCCGTGCGTGATTCACGACACGCTGACTAAAGTTTCACAGTCATAACTCGAGATATGGTTTAGATTTTAGACGCTAAATCGGTGAACATTTGTTTTTGATAACGCTATAAAATTCTAATTTTACAAAAAAATAATTGATTTTTAAGTATCTGCACATAATTTTCTTTAGAAGTAAAAGAAACCCCATTATATTCAAGGTTTTGATAAACTGAAAAAATAGATGCTACAAAATGATAAATTTAAAATAATTAATGTAAAATTTAATTTGTGAGAATTAATGCCAAAATGACGTATCTCTAGTAATAGCAGGCGAGTACTGGGTTCGAGACCTGTTGTGAGAGCGCGTAAATCAACGTTCCGGCCAAGAGGGAGTCAAACTCTGGCATGAACGAGATGGAAAAGTGTTTTAAAACATACAAGACATGTTATGTTTGTTTGTATTTAGAAAGTACGTAATTCAAAAGGAACTATAGCAATCTCTTCGAGTGTTGGTGCGTTTTCGGACCTATTCTAGAACAAATAATAAAACAAAATTTCGTGTTTGATTGTATTTATCCGGAGAGGATTAGAATGGTCCACATACTCTACCACCTAATAACTCGCTAGGGGCCATTGAGTTAAAAGGTATCAGAGCTTTTGATTCCAATAATTAATTAGGTAAAAATTTCAGAATTTTTAGCTTGAAATAAGCTGAATTCCAAAATTTAACTAACATTCATCGTAGTTGCAATAGAAAGTGATTAGTCAACGGATGTGTGCCAGATATAAACGGTGGCTCTTGGAAGTCAACAAAGTGCGTCGACTTATTCTGAAACTGCGCTCAGTGTTTTTGAATTCGGCTATATCGTTTAAATCAAATTAATTAGTTACATTTTCAAAAAATCTGTTTTTCGTGTTCATCAAATCATAAGGTTGATCCTGGTGTTGAGTCATGTAGGCTACGAAGAAGCAATGTGTGTGGGTAGTAGTGTACTCAGGCGTCACGCGATGTTCCTAATCAAGAAGCACGTCATAAAATGTTGGGTTCAAAAGACGAGTGATTTGTTGTTGCTCTCTTTCACAAGGTTTGAAACATCAATCACGTTGACAGGTTCTCCGACCAACAAGAAAGATGGACGCATAGCTTCCAAAACACAAAATACACTGATTATTTTGTATTCGAGAAAACTATAAGTCAAATAGCATATTTTTAAAGTACCGAATTTGAGAATAGCTAATATTAAAAACTATAACCAATGCTTGTGTTTAACATGTATTTATGAGCTACAATTGCGGTAGTCGAAGACTTAGGCCCGAATGCATAGTTCACACTCAAGCCCTCTCAACTCGGCCTCTCCTCAGCCTCACCTAGCCACCAATCACAGAGCTGTCCGCATGGCAATGCTGTTCTGTGATTGGTGGTTAGGCGAGGCTGAGGAGAGGCTGAGTTGAGGAAGACTTGAGTCTGGACTATGCATTCGGGCCTTAGGTTTAGAGCTGCCTGTATTATAAGAGGTGGTGAGTACTTTGCGGAAGAAATCCATGATTGATATTTATTATTTAAAGTGTCTAACAATACCATACCAACATCTTCCTTCGATGCTAGCATTTTACCGGCGTTTTGGAAACTAGTATTGATGGGAAGCCCCATACCCCACCGTGATTTGATACGCGGGCCTAGACCAATCGGTATAGTTGTCCGGTCGTAATCCACCCCTATCGATCCTCGTACATTATGTGGTTAATTTTAGCTGTGACGTCTCAAGGCCAGGCCACGCCCCCAACACGAAACCTCGTGGCGAGGGGAAGCCCCCTTTCTATGACGTCCATAAGAATCAGTGACGTGTTTAGCGTGGTAGGTGTCAGGAGTAGCGCTCTCTGTGTCTATTGTTTTGGAAATACATTACAGTGTGGTATCAAAATGGTTTTCTAACCGACAAAGGGATACAGTTTTTCGGAGAATGTTTTAGGCGAAAGGTGTTTATAATTATCTAGAAAGTAAAAATTCAAATAGAAATCAAGATTCGGACAATCCTAGCCGTTACGAACGCTACCCTAAGATCGCTCGGCCATGATCGGCGACTGTTTTTGTGACTAAATACCGGAAGTAATGCGGCACGATAATTTGGCGGGAAGCCCATTCACCAATCAGAACGCAAGTTTGAAACATTTCGCCAATCAGGAGGCGGGAACGAATGTAAGTAGGCCTATACCTATCTATCTATACCGTCATCTAGAAATACAAAACGTCTGAAGAACCAAACTTTAATCAATTACATTTCGTTTTAAATGTAAAATTTAAGATAGTGATACCGTGTTTGTAAATTGGTGAAATCATTGGGGGTGAAATGCATAAAGAGAACTGAAACGCAAATCGAGCATTTCATTATGTTGTGTAAAGTGTATTGAAAGTTTCATAAACGCAAAGACCGCAGTTGTCGGTCAACACGTCTGCGCGTAATTAGAGCTCAACGCACCGTCTTGTGGCGTGTGACGTCACATCCCCTGGCATATGACGTCACGTCTCCTGGCGCGGTGGCGACTCACTGTGGTTTGCATCGAGATCCTACGTCATGGAGGTGACGTCACTTGGCGACGGGGGAGGAACGCGGGTTTATACAGCGCAATTTACATCTCGGCATACGTCGTTGTTTGTGGTGTACGTCCACACTAACTGTTTTTCCTGATTACAACTCGTAACAGTTGTTCGTCTGGATATGATTCAATAATAATTAATAATTTTTCGTAGGAATACCTATTATAGGGTGCACACTGCACGCACCTCTTCAGGTGACTAACAATGTGTATTAGGGTGTTTGGATAGTTGGGAAGGAATGTCCGAGGGCTGTTAGTAGGACTCAATCCCAGCACTCGCTTTTACGACTGAGGAAAACCTCTGAAAAAATTCAGGTCAGGACTGCCGGTGGCCGGAATCGAACCGGCGACCTCCCGAATTAGAGTCTCGCGTATTACCGCTGAGCCACCTCTATAATTCAAGATAAGCAATTGCAAAATATTAATAGACATATTTCGATGTAAAAAAATTTACATTTCTGTAATGCCCCTTCTAGACTACAGTTGTGATGTTTGTGTACAGTAAATTAGGTGCTCATTATCGTCATGCTCATGAATGTCTACACCGAAGGTGTTATTTCGATCATGCGTCAACAACTTTTCCGTTACTTAGCTGATTTCTCACAACAGCTGATTAAAGCGTCAGCAGTTTCCTCGGCGATCCAGGCCTAGATTTTTTTCTGGTATTATCAACGTGAATACAAAGTTGTATACTGTCTGTTACTTGTTAGTACACTTGTTTTAACAGAGTTTGGTAACAAGCTGGATGTTGCAAAATACACAACATATAACCTTAAATTACTTAATTCGAAACCAGCACAAATGCGTATTCTAGTTAGGAAATTACTAATTTTGGGTGGTACCCAGTTTGCATATTTCTTCTACACTGGTAACGACGAAAAATGATTAATGAAATATCCAGCGTATAGAAAGGCAAATGCGGATCAGATTAACAATTGACTTGCATGTTAGTTGTAGTGCTCAGTATAGAATAATATTTGCGCTTGTATCGTGTATTTCGGGCGCTGGAGGAAGGCGTGGGATGTTTGGATGAGGCAGTTTCGGTGCCGCCTACTTTCGCCGGAAGTGTAAATGTTATTGCGTATTATTTTAATATTATCTTGTAGAGATGTTCTGCTCTCCGTATCTCCTCTAAAAAACCTCTGCTATATATAGGACGTGGTGGATAAACTTACAGGATCCTCGGGAGGCAACTCATTGCGCCCCAAATTGACCCGTGTGGGATCGTATGACACAAAAAAGAGTGCGCTGTGCGCAATCATACCCAATTTACATATTATGATAAGCTCAGTGAACCAATTATCACATCCCTTTAAATTATGTATAGTTGTCATTACGTACTTAATAAAGTCCTGTGTATTTTAAAATTAACAACCAGCTGAAAAGTCAAAACTCCAAAACACAAGTGAAACCTAGAGTGCAGACATTTTTAGTTGACATAGTTTGAAGCGCCACCTCCTAGTTATGTGACCACCTCCCAGCATAACAAAATATGCCTGATTATAAACGATATGCAATGAATAAATATTATATGATTGTCGGGTGGTCACGAGGATAAGGGGTGGTCACCTAGCGATAGAGGGGAGCAGCAGGGGAGCGTACAACTAAGAAAATCTCAAGTCTAAGCAATAGTTGATTAGTATAAAAGCCTGATGGAATGCCACAATCTTCCACACACTTTGCACGCGGCTCTCTGTATTTGCATTTTGCACGACATCATAATTACATGCGTGAAGAATTTCTTTTATGAATATCAATTCGTCTAAGGTTTGGCTGGAATGTTACGTCGACAGTTGAACATGGAGAATGAGTGCCTGTTGTTTGTGGCCAAATACCTCCATCGCGTGAGATAATTCATTAATTTACTTCTAATTAATTATTCTACGTCATTTTTTAATGTCCTAACTAAACTAGGGAATTGAATGTACACAAAATATAGGTTATGTTGCTTATGGTGGCCATTTGTGTTCCATACGTAGTGAATGCGCATTGTCAACAAGATGGCTGGCATGACGTCATTTCGCTAACCTCAGCGCTGATTGGAAAACGGTTATGCTGATGATTAGCAGATAACCTACTGTCGATAATACTGTAATCGAGAATATGTGTATCGGTATGTTTTTAGACAGACAAGTGACAACCTTCACGAATCACGACTTACTTGATCGTAGAAACTTATTCTGCCTCACGTACATGCCCAAATAAACAAGTAAATGAATGAATCAGTAAATGAATGAATGAAATAACTAATTAGGTATACATTTGTATTTGTATTTGTATTCTCTACCTATACTCAGTTGTAGCAACTGATTTTCTGTTGGGTACATTATACCGTTGAATTGTGCCTAGTTGCTATGACGGCTCCAAAGGCACCGGTTATGTCTACGCCAGGACCACGTCGAAAGATCTAGCTAGGGTCAATAAATGTCTAAAGTTAAGAAATCTATCCCGAACCGGGATTCGAACTCTTGATCTTCTGTATTGGAAGGAGGAGTACATTCAAAGAACCACATAAACTTTCTCGACCCATTCATGCTCTCATGTTTCTTCTCGGGGTCATCCAATCCGCGTCAATGCTCATTGGTCACCAAGCAACGGACGTCATTTGCAAACAAAAACGTTTGCAAGTAGTTTTTCACACACAGAATAACGTTAGCGGTGTTTGACACTGACATGGTATGACTGCCTAATAAGTTGTTTGCACTGTGCAAGGCAACCACCAATGTGAAGCTTTGGAGTCATCTGATACCCAAATGTTTAGTTTGCACTGAGTGCGCCCTAAACAATTAGACGGCCTAGTGCGCACTGAGTACATAACATAGGAAAACAACATGCATAAATGAATACAATTAAAAAAATCAAGTTGTTGGTTTTGTGGGATTATCTCCACTTTTAGTGTAGGAGGTCTTTGGTTCGATGCCTCTTCGAGATCTCTGATGATGACTTGAATGTATTTAGACTCTGCACGGTTTGTTTTGTACTGCTGCCGTTGCTATCTAAGTAATTGTGTATTGTGTATGCCCTTTGGATGACAATAGAATTAATTAAAATGAAATGTACATTGAGATTTGAGGCCTAGTTGGGTAACACTAGCCAAGATAATGGTTGAAATGGAAACAGTGAAAACTCATTATTTTTATGATCATTGAGATTTAGGTCTTCTAGAATGGCTCATTAACTTACATCATTATTAGGTACACCGTACAGGAGCTTTCATTGCTCACAGCGGCACCGGTAATGAATTAAATTGAGTATTTATTGGGTTTTGTGCCATGGCGGCATGATTTCGATTTTAAAATCTGTAATAAAGTGAAAGTTTGTTTTTGTTCTTTGGAATTGTTTCAAGTTGAACATTGCTTTTTATTATTTTCAATTTCATCTGCATTGATTGCATAATTGCAATTGTGGATCTGAATTCTGAACAGTATAATTCATGAACCATTTTGACATCTATCCATTAATTATTTCCGATTTTTTGATTTTTAACTACCTTTTCTTTTCTTTGGTGTCTGATTTAACAATATGCTGAGCTGAACCATTAGTTTATAAGGCATGGGGGGGGGGGGGAGTTTGTTGAAGGAAGGGAAAATTAGCAGTTATATTCATAGGGGTGGGTTAATGACACAATTGTATTGTTAGTTATCTGTGGTTAAGATGAAGGAAATGGAAATGGCTGTACCTCATTTTGTCACGTCATTTGACCCGGGCCCAGACAGGATTTAATTTTAAATTACTAGAGGTTTCTTCCTCATTTTTCTTGTTTGTTCTGTTTTCTATCGACGTTTTTATTTTTCCCACTTCTAGTGATTGAAAGATGTGCCCCCTTTACCTTTATTACACTTAGTTTTTATTATTTTTTTAAATGAATATCTTTTCTAGTTTATAGTTACTTTTATTTTTTGAATTTATAGAGAAGATAATAAAATATTTCTTACTTGAAGAAATATATATATTTATATATTATGTTATATTGTGTTTAAATCCTTGATTCGTTTTTTCCTGCACCTTATATATTTTATTCTGGTACACTTTCATATTTGCATATTTTTACCAGAATTATGTAGCATGTTTTTCTGTGCTAGTGCTACAATGTGTCACACAGCCTACAGTGTTGTTTGTGTGTTCCAGCAGCCTACATGGAGATTGTGGGGGGAGGAACGAGTGGACGGGGCGGTGTTCACAGTCTACTTGAAGAAGGTTCGCTACCACAGGCCGACACGCAGCGTCTCGTCGGTGAGTAAACACTCAGTACACAGTACGTACACTCGGTACACCGTACTTACACTCAGCACACAGGAAGATTTATTTCACAACAATAATTCATAGTTTCACAACCATCTCCCGTCAGGTTCTTGATTGTGGTGGTTTTGCATGGTTACATCTTACGTAAGAACCTCTTTATTTACTTTGTGCTCTCATGCTGGATGATGGTAGTTGAGTAATTTTCAAACTATCAATGCATCTCATACAGATTTAAGACTAAGGCTAATTTTTTAAAGTTGAAAATAATAATACACAGAATATAATAATAAGTTCTAGAATAACTTGTTTAAATAATCAGTGTATTACTGTATTAGTTTGGTGATAATCTTAATTATCTGTTCATCGAATGTACATACGTGTAACGTACACTGTAATAGTCTCAACCGTATCAAAAGGAAACAAAATGTGACCTGAAATCACAATTATTGGCAGTACCTCGACACGAATCAAATCTTAATTTTCTTAAACAGTTTTTCATATAGCTGATAGACTAACTAGAGGTATTCATAATTAATTCAAATCTGCTGCATGCTTTTGGAATTAATCAAACAATGCTAACATTCCACGGCAAGTTCTTTTAAAATTGCTTGTAATTGAATGCACATATTTTGCTATTAACTTACATTGGCACTTAACTAAATTGTAGACACTTGGTTAATTGGCTTGTAATGACTTTCCTTCTTTCCCACCCACACAATGGGAGCTTTTCTATTGTTACGTGGATTGCCAGTTGATGTGAATGTAAATCAACTATTTGAATTAAAATTAATTTATCCAGTGTAACCATGGTAGTTTCACACTTTCAATGATGCATTTATACTCGGAATAGCGATCTTCTTTTAAGAATATGTAGCTGTCTGAAAGTCGCACATCTCCTGTTTTGTAATTCGAAACATAAAAAAATCCGCCCACCTCGATCCGAGACTAGCCCTCATAAAAGGTGTTTTTATATTTCATCGCCCTCCTTTCTACCACCCACAGATCACAGCCATAGCCATAACTTGACCAGACCACAAAAGGAAAAAGGCAATTTTGTCCAGTGCAATTTGTTAAATTGGTCTGTTTGTAAATTATCTTTAATTACTGTCTGGCTTTCACATGTTTATCCAGTGTTTGTGCGTACGTACATGGAAACACAGGTCGTCTTCTATACATGGATTGACTGAATTACAGACAATTTAAAATTGAGATCCCTAATTTTTGTTTAAAAAAATTATTTACCAACACAAGAGACTAGATCATTTCTTTAAAAATTCATATGTTTGATGTTGTATAAAGATGTATTCCACGTAGAGATTGCAGTACGTACGTAGTTGCATTTCTCTGCCACTGTCTACCCCCAGCCACCCCTTGTGGCAAGTGCAAAATCTAGTATGGTATGTGGAATATAACTGTCAAGATGGCCCGTATAGTTTTTTGCACGTACAGTACCACAAGAGGTGGGTGGGAGTAGACAGTGGCAGGGAAATGCAACTATGTACGTACTGCAAATCTCTATGTGGAATACGCTTTTACGAACTCTAATAAAAATTGGAATTTAATAAATAAAGAAATTGTCTACCAACTCATTTAACAAGAACTGATTTTCTGACTACTAACAAAAACTAAAATAACCTTATACTAAAATAAGATATCTGAGATAAGCAAGCACATTTTGTTTATTTTCATTTTGTGTTTACACTTGTGTGCATGAAACCATATTTTCAAAGAGCTGCATTTTGTAAAAATTAACATTATCAGGTTGCAATCTTTATGTGGGAAATATTTACAAGCAGACCAAGTTACCAATATGACAATACCACGAAACTGTACACTAAAGTTACCAATGTTTCCTTTAAATGTGTAACTTTATCTAGGGTACTCTGGCTTTATTTATTTTATTTTATTTATTTATTTATTTATTTATTTATTTATTTATTTATTTATTTATTTATTTATTTATTTATTTATTTATTTATTTATTTATTTATTTATTTATTTATTTATTTATTTATTTATTTATTTATTTATTTATTTATTTATTTATTTATTTATTTATTTATTTATTTTTTATTTATTTATTTATTTATTTATTTATTTATTTATTTATTTATTTATTTATTTATTTATTTATTTATTTATTTATTTATTTATTTATTTATTTATTTATTTATTTATTTATTTATTTATTTATTTATTTATTTATTTATTTATTTATTTATTTATTTATTTATTTATTTATTTATTTATTTATTTATTTATTTATTTATTTATTTATTTATTTATTTATTTATTTATTTATTTATTTATTTATTTATTTATTTATTTATTTATTTATTTATTCATTTCATTTATTTATTTAATGTCTATCCTATTCAGTTATAAAAAGTAAAAACTGATGAAAAATGATAAAATGATAAAAAAAACAGATACTAATGTATGTTGATCATTGATGCATACGTAATTAATAAACAAGTGTATATATGGACCCCGCAGGACTCTGACGATGACATCTCTCACCTGGAGTGGGAGACGGTCCGAGTGCGCTTCGTGAAGGCCGGAACGCTCGAGAAGTTGGTCGAGAGTCTCGCTACGGACGACGGAGAGCTCGAGTCAACGTACATCAACGTGTTCCTCACCACTTACCGCACGTTTGCCACCACTCGCAAGGTGCTCAACCTGCTGCTAGACAGGTATAGGCTACCGTGATGTTATTTACTTCTATAACGATTAGGCCTAGCATTTTTAGATAGAATTAATAGAAAAGTTAATTTTTAAATGTTGCCTCATAACTTGGGCCACAACTTGAAATTATTCTTGAACTTGCAACAAAGTGAATATTCTGAACAAGAGGGAAAAATGCCAATACCATATTAAGAAGAATTGGTAAAAGTACTTGGAAGGGTGTAGTATTCGTTTTATTCATGCTTATTTTCATTCTTATATATTGTGAATTATTATTTATTTTTCTAGATGATTTTTTAGATGTTTTTTTTTTCTATGTTCTAAACATTGACTGCTTGATTTATGCAAATGGGTAAAATTAGACTAGTACTTTAGACTTATTGGAATTTTCTATCATTAATTACCACTAGGCCTATAGTTCAAGTTCTTTTATTTGTTACTGCTAAGTAAAATTATAAGGTAACGAAAAAACATAAGTATTAAAAGTATATGACAAATCTACTTTAAAACCAATCTTATGGATGGGAAGTGACTTTTGAAAAGATCCTTTTAATTGAAAAGTCTGTTAAATCCGTGGGCAATCACTCAATGGGGAAATTGAACAGACTTTCAAAATAATATGTAAAATTTGGAAATCCATGCAAAGCGGGTCTGTAAAATCGGAAACTCACTGTAATTAAATGCGCCATTAACTACAATATCGACAATCACTCTTTGAATGCTGGAAATTCATTCCATAAAACACAAGTGCCGTAGTGTCTGGTGAACTTTGGAGTGCAGAATTATACACTTGTTTGCGTTGAACCTATCTCACAAATGGATCTTTAAATCTAATTGTTCTGTTTCAGGTACGAAAAACTGTTGGCAAACAAGTCTGATTCACCCGAGTCCGTCATCGAGCAACACAGAAAGTAAGTATAGTGCAAAGTGTTACGTATTCCAGAGACACGTAAGATAGAATTATAACTTGGCATGTAAATATGTGCATCTCAGGATCATCCCACCTTACAGTTACACTGTATTTATTTATATACCACTGCCTGGTGTAAAGATGTTTCGAATTCAGTTCCATCAAATTGATGTAGATGATAGAAAGACAATAATTCTAAGTATCCTAATTTTATTCATCTACTTCATGTATTCATGTTATGTATTAGATTTGTTACAACTAACAAGTATGTATTTTTTGACATGATAAGGTCTACACTGTGTATAAATCATTTTGCGAAGGGTAAAACGACCGCAAATGAAATAAATAAATGTGTCTGTATTGATCGATGCTCGTGTCCCACAGAACCCTGGTTCTCTCACTCCACGTCTGGCTGGACTCGTATCCCGAGGACTTCCGAGACGCTCCGACTCACGGCTGTCTCCATCAGCTGCTCAACTTCTGTCACCACCACCTGCCAGACTCGGAGCTGCACATTAAGGTAGCGGGGCGACTTGAGAACTCAAACCATTCTAGATGCTTTCAAATCATTCTGATTGTCACTCATTCATTTTACTTCCTGAAAGAATTTGAAGACATTATTTTTTATCTTTGACAAAAAGAAAACCTAGTCCTACCATGTAAATCCAATTGAATTTTTAATTACATTCAAAATCAAATTTAATAGTTACACATATAATGCAGCATATGTATTCAGGCGCGCGGACTGGCTAGGGATGCCGGGATGCGATCGTATCCCGGGCCTCTGGGCAAATCCGACCCTTTCGCAGTCCGGGCCCCCGAGCTGCTACCAGAAAGTTCCTACGGTGTAAATACTTCCCTGTATATTGCTAAAAAAAACTTAACCCCACTCTATAAGTATTATTTTGAAATTATAATTACATTTATTATAATATTTATTGTAAACATTCAATGTAATTAATTGAATACAATGGAAATTATTTTGCTACTAGTAGAGTGGCCTAAGCTAATTGTGCCCTAAAATCGTATTTAAGCACATAAAATTCAATGCAGACACAAAAACATTTTTACACCTTCGGCGTAATTGCCTCCGGCGGCTGGGGCTTTGTCTCAGACCCCAGCTACACCACGCCACCTCGTACGGGCCCCCCCCCCGAAACCCAGCATCTCGGGCTTTTTTATCCCAGTCTGCCCCTGTCGTAAAGGGAAACGGGGCTTATTCTGGCATCACACGGGCACCCTCACCAGACTCCTATACAACACTAGTAGCTGCCTTGGGATCTATTTTTAATTGCATTTTACAGCTAAACCGTGCATCGTAGAGGGAAACCGAGCTTATTCTGGCATCACACAGACACCCTCACTAGACTCCCATTCAACACAAGTGGCTACCTTGGGATCCATTTTTAATTGCATTTTACAACTAAGCCGTGCATCGTAGAGGGAAACGGGGCTTATTCTAGCATCACACAGGCACCCTCACTAGACTCTCATTCAACACAAGTGGCTACCTTGGGATCCATTTTTAATTGCATTTTACAGCTAAACCGTGCATCGTAGAGGGAAACCGGGCTTATTCTGGCATCACATAGACACCCTCACTAGACCCCCATACAACACTAGTGGCTGCCTTGGGATCAATTTTTAATTGCATTTTACAGCTAAACCGTGCATCGTAGAGCAAAACGGGGCTTATTCTGGCATCACACAGGCACCCTCACTAGACTCCCATACAACACTACTGTCAGCCTTGGGATCCATTTTTGATTGCATTTTAGAGCTAAACCGTACATCATAGAGGGAAACGGGGCTTATTCTGGCGTCACACAGGCACCCTCACTAGACTCCCATACAACACTACTGTCTGCCTTTGAATCCATTTTTAATTGCATTTTACAGCTCAACCGTGCATCGTAGAGCAAAACAGGACTTATTCTGGCATCACACTAGCACCCTCACTAGACTCCTATACAACTCTAGTGGCTGCCTTGGGATCCATTTTTAATTGCATTTTTCAGCTAAACCGTGCATTGTAGAGGGAAACGGGGCTTATTCTAGCATCACTCAGGCACCCTCACTAGACTCCCATACAACACTAGTGGCTGCCTTGAGATCAATTTTTAATTGCATTTGACAGCTAAACCGTGCATCGTAGAGGGAAACGGGGCTTATTCTAGCATCACTCAGGCACCCTTACTAGACTCTTATACAACACTAGTGGCTGCCTTGGGATCAATTTTTAATTGCATTTTACAGCTAAACCGTGCATCTTAGAGTGAAACGCGGCTTATTCTGGCATCACACAGGCCCTCACTAGACTCCCATTCAACACAAGTGGCTACCTTGGGATCAATTTTTAATTGCACTTTACAGCTAAATCGTGCGTCGTAGGCAGGCGCGGACTGGCTAGGGATGCTGGGATGCGATTGCATCCCGGGCCCTTGGGCAAATCCGGGCCCTTCGTCAGTCCGAACCCCCGGGCTGCTACTAGAAAGTTCCTACGATGTAAATACTTCTCTGTATATTGCTAAAAAAATCTTAAGCCCCACTCTATTAGTATTATTTTGAAATTATAATTGAATTTATTATTATATTTATTGATGTAATTAATCGAATATAATGGAAATTATTTTGCTACTGGTAGGGTGGCCTCTGTTAATCTTGCCCTAAAATCGTATTTTAGGCCTTGAAATTCAATGCAGCCACAAAAACATTTTTACGCCTGAAGTCGGCGTATTTGCCTCCGGCGGCTGGGGCTTTGCCCCAGACCCCAGCTGCACCACGCCACCTCGTTGCGGGCCCTTCCGAAACCCAGCATCCTGGGCCTTTTTATCCCAGTCCGCCCGTGTATGTATTGTAATGGGTAGGCTATAATGTACATTGAATAGACTTTGCAGGGTAAATATTGAAGAGCTGTATCTGTTTCAAACAAATAGTCCACCAGTCTTAATAATGTACTTCATTTGTAGCTGTGAATTGCTTACAATGATAACTGCATCTGTGCATTTTCAAATTAAAATCCTAAATAGTTCAGTTACATATTACATGATATTTTCTTTGGTAAAAATTATCTGAAACTTCACAGTATGTATTTTACTATGGAAGGTGGTTTAGTCAGGGGCTGTTCACGTGTCCCTCACGTGTCTTGTTTCTATTCAATTCAGGGTGGGTTGTTCAATACTCGAAAGTTCTTGTCATTTATTTGTGTTTTCAGACGAGGCACAGTAAAAATGCTCTTTCATTATCGCGTCTCCCCAGTGTAAAATTGCATTTTGTTTTTATAACCTTATTTTCGCTTTCAATTTCCACCTGACTTTTATTTAACATGTTTATGCCAGTCATGTTTACTTCAATTAGTGCTATACAGCAGATTTAAGCCATTCCACTGAGCTATCAAGCTATAAAGGAAACAACAATGGCATCTTATCTTCATTATTCAAGGTTGTTAACACATTGATCTCTTATCACTATCAGTACATAAGCTTGGGGTATTCTGCATGAGTGGAAGTCAAGAAATGTGCACACTGGCTGCAAGTTGACTACGGTACATACCTTTAATGATTTGTTTGTGCAGCAATGACCCATGGAAAGCACAACTAAATAATACCTGGATTTACCAAACCCCCATTATCCGAGCTAATTCATTGAAGTGAATATTATAAAAGACCGTTTTCTAATTGCAATATCAAGATTGTACATTAGAAAAGAATATTACCAAACTCATTTTTGGTGTCTCTCGACTCTATATCGTGGCATGATTTTTGCCTGTTAGATGTCCCCAACCCCATACTACAGTAATAGTAATATATATGCTAACTTGTGGTTAAGGGGATAGGCAAGTCACAGAATAAAAACAAAAAACACGTAAAATTAACGTCTATTAGTCATATCTTGAGATCACTTTACACTATTACAAAGTGATAAACGACTGCATTGTGGTTTTGTAAGAACTAAAAATACTAGATAATGAAAGTTTCAGATATTTCTATCTTTACCAGGTAATTATTAATTAATTGTTTATTATTTTACATTACCAATAATAGGCCTCATAACTGTATGATTAAAATTAAAATATTTGTTATTTTTTTAAATGTTGTTTGTTGTTCTTACGAAAGCACATCACACGCATTTATCACTTTTATAGTGTAAAGTGCTCTCAAAGATATTACTAAAATACGATCATTTCGCACGGAATTATATGGAGAATACCCTTTGCCGTTAAAGTGTGGTTGCAATAGGGAGGAACAGAACCGAGAGCATCTGATGAGATGTCCAAGTCTTAAAGACAAAGTAGATGCCCTTCCACCTGGCATGAGCTACGAGGAAAAGGAAGCCTGTCTCTACTGGAAAACCAGAAAATGCATGATGAAAAAGCGGGCAAAAATGCGGGCATAGCAAAAGAAGAGGAAGATATAGGCTCCGATGACTGACCCCGCTCTCCTTGCTCAGGTTCGTCACCGGCTGGACCGGTTCACGCGTGAGGACCACATGCTGGACTCATCCGGCACGCCGGTCTATTCTGGAGTGTCGGCGTTGTTTCCCTCGGGAACCCTGGTCAACGGGAACGCTGCGCACGTCTATCGCTTCCCGGAGGTGCCCGAGACTCTGTTTGCCGAGCAGCTCACTCGGATGGACATGGTGAGCGGTGGGATTTGTTCTTATTTATTTATTATTTAGCATTTTGTATTGGGCCTACATCCATTTAGAAGCCGACAAGACTACCGAATATCGAAATTTGTCATGTAATTAAAGCCAGGGTTAAGTGAGTATGCAATGTAAATGGCGAGTGTTGTATTACACAACATATCAGCATACATAACATAGCGTAATGTATAGAATCTGTATGTTCATAACATGGATATGTAAGTACTCAACATTTTAAGTCAAATGAAGTAATTGGTGCTTGATGCAAACAAGTTTTTCCAAACAACTGTGAGTCAAGTTCAATTATTCTGGAATTGGAAATTATTTTGGCTACATTATAGGTATAGATCACCTGATCTCCTGGTAATGATTTCGTGAATACTAGAGCGGAAGCGACCCAAAATTTACTGTATTTTGGCAATGGCCGACAACTTGTGACATAACAGACGCTTAAATACGTAAGTTTTAAATCATTTCATACACAAATGCCCATGTTACTTTCGAGTTATGAGGTAGAAATTCGGGAAATCTGATCATATTTATGCATTTTACATCGATGTTTCTACCACAGCATGCTTCAATTGTTTCTCCATGGTAACGTCAAAGTTTGGTAGCAAATATGGCTACCGTGCACACAGATGTGACGTACCGGTACGTACAGCCTATGAATATTAACTGATGTCAGTCGACTGTTAATAACGAAGCTGTTGTTGTTGCTTCTCCAGGAGGTGTTCCGCAAGCTGGTGCCACACCAGTGTCTGGGCGGAGTGTGGTCACGCCGCGACAAGAACCGAAGCCACGAGGCAGCGACAGTACTGGCGACAGTCAATCAGTTCAACGCCGTGTCGCTGAGAGTCATCGCCAGCGTTCTGACACCCGACACGCCCAGGGACCGGGCGGCGGCCATCGCCACCTGGATCGGTATCGCCCAGGAGCTGAGGGTGCTCAAGAACTTCTCGTCGCTCAAGGCCATCATATCGGGGCTGCAGGCCAACCCCGTATACAGGTACAATATAACACCGCATTACACCTTATATTTCAGACAAAGCCTAAATAAAATAAAAATAAATAAAATAAATTCACATTTAGAGTCTACCCACTCAGAAACGAAACTGATTTTCAGTGGGGGACTTTAATTTCAAGCGCCTTAACCAACCTTGTAGGCTCCATTTGAATGAAACAATTTTTTACCATGTATATCTACGTATATTTATTACTAGTGTTGTGTGTGTTCAGGCTGCAGCGTTCTTGGAGTTGCGTTCCCCGAGAGAAGGTGGAGTTGTTTGACGAGCTGGCTCGGATCTTTAGCGAGGACAACAATCAGTGGGCCCAGCGAGAGCTGCTCATGCGGGAGGGAACGGCCAAGTTTGCAGACTTTGCCGGAGAGAACGACCGGCAACTGCAGAAGGTCTTCCAGAAGCAGCTCAACAATAGCGGGGTAAACTTACTACTGGCGCACGATGGCCCTACCAATTATTTACTGTATTTATTTTATTTCACCATGTGATTTGTACAGAATACAAATATTGGTACAAACTACAAATATAGATAGGTCCTACTATACATACAAAATAAAATATACATACAAAACCACAAAACTAAGATACATAGACCTACATTCAGAAATAACAGTAAGGAATAACAGTAACAAATCTTTAAATTTATACCAAATAGAAAACGTAAATAAGAAGCTCACAGATATGTTAAACTTTGAATCTGAAACTATTTTGAGACATGAAATATATCAAGGTGACAGGTCTAAATTACTACGTAAAATTAAATGCTAACATATTATTTGTTAAAAAAAATAAAAATAGAAATAAGGAAACACTACCAAGAGAATCGTATGTCGTAGATAAATACTATGAAAGAGTATACCGAGTAGGCTAATCGGTAACCGGTTTCATGTATTAACACCACAGGTTTTGTTTTGTAATCTGGCTGTTGACAGTACAAAAGTAGGTACTATCAAGATTACTGAATGTAGCCTACCACGCTTTGCTGGAGCATCACGCTACTGGTCACTTTATCCATACTTGTCCATTATTTGATGATGGCTCCCCCCCCTCCCATTTGGAAAGAAGGAGTGTAGGCTGAGATCTAAGTAGAACAAGCAGGGCAAACTAAAACAATTCCAATGTAACAATTTTTTTCTGAACCCTTATGGTAGTTATTGATTGCTCACATTCTATGTTATTATGTGAATGTGTTTAGAGTGCTTAACAGCTTTGGATATTTAGCAATGCGGGTGGATAGATAGGAAACCAACAGCGTTACCTTGTTACTGACGACCTTCGGAGTTGGTAGACACATAATATAAAGTTTTTATGTGTCTACCAACTCCGAAGATCGTCAGCAACAAGGTAAGCTGTTGGTTTGCTTCCTATCCACCCCCATTGCTAAATATTATATGTTATTAGTTTGATGACTGATGTATTTCTCAATTTATTGAATTTTTAACAGAAAATTAAAAAAAGAAATCGACGTTTAGCAAGTGTAAGCAAGTCACTGACTAGCAAGTCTATGTGTTACAGCACATCAGTCACGGCACCATCCCCTACCTGGGAACGTTCCTCACGGACCTAACGATGATCGACACGGCCATACCGGACACCGTCACCGAAGGCCTCATCAACTTCGACAAGCGGCGGAAAGAGTTCGAGGTCCTGGCTCAGATCAAGCTACTCCAGGGCGCTGCCAACGCTTACCACCTCCCGGACGACCCCCTGTTCGACAGGTGGTTCCACTCGATAGGCGTGCTGGACGATCGGGAGGCGTTCGAGAGGTCTTGTACTGTGGAGCCTCCCCCGCCTGGCACCACACTGTCTGGTGGGGGCACCACCAGGGACCGCCACAAGAGACGCAACGGTAGGGGACCTGGCCACATTTGGAGTTATTCACTTGAATTAAAATTTGTTAAGTTTGGGGGGGTGGGGGGTTCGTTTATGGTTTATTATGCTCTTGGTCTATGCTTGGTTTATACACAAAAATAGATTCGAGAATTTCCATATTTTGATTTTAGGAATCAACTTATTCAAATCATATTAATGGTAGGGGTGTGCGAATATCCGAAATTTCGGATCAGATCAGATATTTAGCATCCGAACCGAAGGGCGATAAATTGGAACCGACATCGGTTCGGTTTCAGATAGTTTGAATCGCGCGCGCACTCGCACGGAGTAAGGTCGGTAAAGTAGCGGTAGTGAAATACTATTTTACCGACCTTGTGCACGGAGAGCGTGTGGCAGACTGCACTTCTGCCGCCTCAAGAAGGCAGTGTTCGCGGCTACATAGATAGTTTCTCGCGATTTTCTTCGACTATCGATATTAATACATTGATTAAACAGGTGGATTAATGAACCACGCTACTTCCGTGCTACAAGTGCATCTATTGTTCACGGGAATTTAGTACTAAGTATGGTACGACAACAAATCTAAGTAATCACTTAGAGTGCAGGCATTCTGTGCAGTATGCCAAAGGTGGCAGATATTTATTATTTATTTAATATACCAAGTTTAAAAAGTGGGGTGGTACAATTATGGGAATCTAATAATTGATAGTAAACATGCTAACATTATATTCTTCTAATAAAATTATGTGTGACCATTATTCGGTTGTGGCTTACAACGTAGTAAATAAATACGGTTAACTATCCGAACCAAATCCGATCCGAATAATCGAATAATTTACTATCCGAAATCGATCCGATCCGAAACCAAAAATTAGGATTCGCACACCCCTAATTAATGGCTAATATATAAATTCACTTGCTTCACTTGACTTAGAACAGAAAACGTACGAAATAAGTTAAATCACGAGTTATTCAAGGAACTCACGATTTTTTAATTTTTGTATTAATTGAAGTAGAAAATTAAGTTGGTACTATTAGACTCAGCTATTTCGCTTATGACTAAGTACAAAATCCATACCTTGAAAATCTATATATTTTTGTATTGTTGATTTTTAATAATTTTTAGATAAGTGCAAAAGCCTTCAATTGTGTAACCTGTACAATTGTGCATATTGTAGACATGTAATATTTGCTGTCAGTCGGCCATGCAAAATTAATTTTGTTTAAAACATGTGTCCTATTGTTTCTTAAATCTATCCATGTGATAGGTACACATGTAGTGAATGGTAACTTTAGGAACAATGTAGTGCCGAACTGAAAGTCAGTCCTCGTTATCAAGTGCGTAGACAATAAACACGAATGTATGCGCAGGTCTGGGCCACCGGAAGAACGACTCGATCGCGAGCACCAACTCTAGTTCATCGAGCAGTCAGTTCTACTGCGACCTGGACAGTCTTCCCTCGTCTCGACACAACTCGCTCGACCGACAGGCGTCGCCATCTCAACTGTCGAGCAGTTCAAGCACATCTTCACTCCCCTCCCTCGACACTTCGCTTGGCTCTAGCCGCGCCCCTAGGTACGTACTCGACCACTTTGCTCTCGTCTCGACACAACTTGCTCGACCAACAAAATTCAACCTCTCAGCTGTTGAGCAGTTCGAGCACATCTTCGCATGTGATGGCATCACATGCGACTTTTGGCACTTGGTATGGCTGCCATGCACATTACTATATGAATAGAGCCTATAAAGTAGAAGAAAATCTTCCTATAGCTATGGACTCTGAGAAATATTAAAAAAAAATGCCCCCATTTAATTATAAAAAATCTTTCATATTCCATTCAGTATATAAAATCAAATAGCTTCATCTTCATTTCGTCAAAAAAAAATTTAGCATTTTAACCATCACTCACCAGCGAAATAAACAACTTTGCAGCATCAACAACAGCCGAAATGTATGTTCTTTGTCAGCCGTCGTCGATAATAGGCCTAATATTTTCGAATGTCCTGCCCGAAACATATAAATTTAGAATCGTTGATTTAAACGCCCAGTTATCATTAACCTATAATATATTTTTGTGTTAAAACAATAACATTGCAAATAGTAGGAAAAGTTCCTGATTTTCATCACATTCAGTGGAAAACAAGACATTTGGCTATTAAAAGTAAAAACAAAAAGTCATTCACAAAATGTCGGTGTCCTTACCTATAGCCCTTGTGTTGTTGCAGTACGCCGCATGACTTCTACATCGTGAGAGTGACGCTGGAGTCGAGAGCCGTTGAGACCGAGGGAGTCGTCATGTACAAGAGTTACCTATGTTGTTTGTGTTGTTGCAGTACGCCGCATGACTTCTACATCGTGAGAGTGACGCTGGAGTCGAGAGCCGTTGAGACGGAGGGAGTCGTCATGTACAAGAGTATCCTATGTTGTTTGTGTTGTTGCAGTACGCCGCATGACTTCTACATCGTGAGAGTGACGCTGGAGTCGAGAGCCGTTGAGACCGAGGGAGTGGTCATGTACAAGAGTATCCTATGTTGTTTGTGTTGTTGCAGTACGCCACATGACTTCTACATCGTGAGAGTGACGCTGGAGTCGAGAGCCGTTGAGACCGAGGGAGTCGTCATGTACAAGAGTATCCTGCTGAGCAACAACGAGCGGACGCCGCAAGTAATCCGCAACGCGATGCTCAAGCTGGACGTGGAGGGAGATCCCGACACTTACACGCTAGCGCAGGTCAGTGGTGAACACGTGATACTACACTGGGTCCGTGGCTTGGTTCAGAACAAGAAAAACAGTCGATTTTTTGTCGATCTTGGAATTCACAAATGATGTACACCCCCACTACCTGGCTAAGCACAAACATGAGACAAAATCCCTGAATTCATACCGGAAGCCATAATAGAAGTTCAACCATGTGTACATTTCTTGGAAACCCAACATCATCATCATCATTATCCATTGCCGTTTCCTGCTTCTGGCAGGGTCAGCTTGGATTCACAACCAAATTTTTCCACCTCTTCCTATCTTCGCACAGTCGTACTTCCTCTACTTGCTCCCAGTTCTCTCCCCTCGTCTGTAGGTCTTAAGCAATCTTTTCCTTCCATCTCTTCCTTGGTCTTCCCCAACCCAACATCTAGTCAAATAATAGGCATCCACACAACAAACAAACGATTACATTTGATTACTTAATGACAGTTCGAACCCAACAATTTCAATTAATCTGCGGTCGCACTCAGGCTGTTTAAACAACTTATTATAAATGCAGTGAAAATAATGCCCTGTGGCGTTCTCAGCTTTGCCACGGACAAAGTATACGAGAGTTGTTTTAAAAGCAAGCTGAAGTCTTAGCTCACTGCAAGACAGCCCAGGGATGGGATAGTGTACACATTTTAATGTGTGTACGCGTTATTCTTTCCCTTTAAATATTAAATGCATGGACCTGTGCACGCCACTGACACAGGGTTATATATGTGCGGTCGGCCACTGCGTACCGGTACGATCTTGGCTAACGGTTTTGCATACATTGTTTTTTTCTTTTTTGACAGTAAGTGTTAATGTTTCATGTAATAAAAAACTTGAATCAAATCAACAATAACAGGCAATTTTGCAATTTCAGTTTATAACATGAAATATATTAGGCCTACATTACATTCACCAAAACACTGTGATATTTTGAAAGCACTGCCATAAACATGATAATTTGCAAAAATGTTGTATTTGCCAACGTTAAACAAAAAAACAAACTACGCATGAGAATAGTGGATGCCTTTTGCCAGAATAATGGAATGTTGAATTTGTGATCTGTACATTCGTAATTTAACCAACCAATGGCTGTCGTCTGTTTGTTCACTCGTTTATTGTCATAAATACTGCTGTCTTCGGCTGCTTGAGAGTTTTTATTTTAACGCCCAACGATAGATTTCCAAGTTACTAGTGTGTATGTATTTAAAATAGCATTTTGAATTGACTTGATTTTTTATTGAAGTAATAAATAATCCTCACTTGTTTCCGTACCGAAAGAGACTTGGTGCATATACATACAATATGCACACAGGTTACTACATACATGCTTGCAGGTACGCACCACTTACAATGTGTATCAATGGTTGCAGGTTCCCCTCACTAACAACATGTATTGAATTAATGCTTGCAGGTTCTGCCCGATAAGGAGATGGTTCTTCCCCCCACTGCCAACGTTTACTACGCGGTCAACACTCAGTTCAACCTGAACTTCATCCTCCGCCCCAAGAGCAGCCTCGCCTCCGAACCCATTGCCCCCGTTCGATCCAAGAAGTCCCCCCACTCTTGAGAGCCACCCCCTCCCCCCCCTCTCTCAAGACACTCGCCGGACAATGTGTCTTGGATCGTGATCACAAACTACCTTCAACGACAGTTGTATTCTGTGAGCATAGTGAGTTCGTTACAAGCGTCTGCATGAATTGAATCAATTGAAACGCGATCAGTTCAGCCGACGTAGACTGTACCGAAACGTCAAGTGAGGAGTAATAGCTGCAAAGAGAAGTGGAGTATTTTGTATTTATTATTATATTTAAAAACAACTGAACTTATTAATTTACTTTGATGTGGTGTCGCATCAAAAGTAGAATTGTTAAATGTTATATATTTATTGTCTCTTGTGTCGTTCGAATAACTTGCACACACAGTGTGTAACCCTGTGCTATCTACCCTCAATCAGCGTAATTTAAAGGCTGACGTATAAACGCGCCTGTATTGGTGCACATGCATTATTGCGTGTATTAGTCGTAACTACGACAGAGTGCTATGTTGTGTCGTGAGACGACAAAGGCGATCTAGCCATCAAAGTCTGCTAGTGAATCATGCGATGTGGCTCCCAGAGGGGATGAGTCACCGGCAACTTCATCACTGTAGTTTAAGTTGGGCTTGGGTGTCACTTTGTGGCCAAGACCAGTTGATACCGAACTCTGGTTGTGAGACAATGATGAGTAGCGGTCGGTACGAGCAACCGATTACATTCCAAATGGTTTAAATTGTGAGTATAGGAGAAAATTAGATGTGGCGTTCAAAAAACGCCATTGAATTATCAACTCATTGGATTGACCTCAGCCTAAGGTGAGGTCCAAAACCTCATTTTGAAGGATGTAAATTACTGGAGTTACCTGGGGTTGTATGGTGGTTGAATTCTGGAGTGGGAGAGTTAGAAAGGTAAGTCAAATGTGTTTTGTAAAAGTAAGTTTTAATTGGAAGAAACTTGGAAAGAAATGTTATTTATTTCAAAATGTAAAAATGAGCCAAAGGCTTAACGTAAGATTTAAACTGGGTCACAATTTAAAACCCCAGTGCACCAAAACTTTTGCTAAAAAATTGTGAATACTGCAACCAGAAGGAGACTATGCCGGTTTGATATCTGTGCAATGTACCTTCTATCGACAACAGTGTGCAGCGTTATTGGTGCAGCTGTTAATGTTGTGGATTTGGGGCTAATTAACCGCGTCGTGTCTCGTTATTGAGGGGCAAAGCTACCAACGCATCGAAACGTAGCACACAAATAAGTACTAGCGTCTAGTTGCAGTGAAGGTGCAAAATATTATTAAGAGCGAAGGATACCTCTACGTCAAAAACCGCAGAAAATTTTCATTTTTTAATTATATCTCAAGATTGAAACACAAAATCGAAAATCTGAGACACCATAGCACTGTGGTATGGTTAGCCCTACATACTGAATAATAAATGTATTTAACGTTATAATCAGTATGACTGTGATAACGATTTCCTTAGTAATTTAAGGAAATCGTTATCACAGTCATACTGATTATAACGTTAAATACATTTATTATTCAGTATGTA
This sequence comes from Isoperla grammatica, assembly GCA_945910005.1. Classification (NCBI taxonomy): domain Eukaryota; kingdom Metazoa; phylum Arthropoda; class Insecta; order Plecoptera; family Perlodidae; genus Isoperla; species Isoperla grammatica. Next base: position 131,573,799 of record OX246737.1, read on the forward strand.
GGGCTAACCATACCACAGTGCTATGGTGTCTCAGATTTTCGATTTTGTGTTTCAGTCTTGAGATATAATTAAAAAATGAAAATTTTCTGCGGTTTTTGACGTAGAGGTATCCTTCGCTCTTAACAGAATGTAGCTTGATTGGGTAGTCATCGCTTTGTGTATTGCATACTTGAGAAAGACAAAAAAGTCACAAGCTTTAGAGAACTTGGCTGACATGAGAGCTCTGGTTTTACAAATGTATTTAAGTGCCTGTTTTGTGACTAGAATCAAGGTGGTATTCTTTTAAAGTGTTGATCTTTCCGGTAATACCGGGCGATACCTGATCACTGGCGGATTGTTGGCTGAGATCTGTGATAGTATTGATACTGAATACAGATGTGCTGTATTTTTATGTACAATTAGTTTTATAAGATTTTATATGTGTGCATTCTAAAAGCTTAGGCTAAGAGATTTGTATTAGATCTGACAGCGTTAATGTTAATGTTCGATGGATATAAATGTGAGCAGTATTAACAACTCTTGGACCTTGGCAGTTATCTGTTGATATTAGGCCAAGGTAACTTAACACACTTTGTTTGGAAAATATTGTTGTATTTTATGTTTTTCTTTTTTTCTGGCATATTTATTTTTACTGCTACTATTATCTATCTTCTATTTGTTCTTCTGTATTTGTGTATCATACAGAGGAGTCATTGCGGGTGCATGCAATCCGAGTGTTGGGCGATTACGGTGATTACGATACACATTTCATTTGCCGTTTTCGTTTTCCTTTCTATGGGATTGTTTTCTCGTTCAAGCTGGATTGCTTAAACAAGACTACTGAACACCAAACAATTCTGGTTAATTAACATTTTCTCCCATTTCTTGTACAGGAAAAATCCAGTTTACTGTATATAACAGTTTTAAGCAGGTAGGGTAGGTATGGTATTCATAAAATGTGAACCTAATGAAAATTCCAGCTCATAATACAATACTCATATCATTACATCAGACTAGAGCAGCCACACATGCCCTTAAACTAGTTCTCTTATAGGTTATGTAGCTTTATGTCCCCTACATCCCTGGTAACACCTAAGCTACCCTCCAACCCCAAGTATTTCTATGTAATTTATGCAAAGCGTACTATAATCTTACAAACTGACGTGGGTTTTGGTTTGTACCGTACTACTGACATGCCTCTTCATATGTGTCCTCATTGAAGGCATTTTTATAACAATAAGTATTATGATTTTTTAAATGAACGAATACCAACCTCTATGTTGTTTAACATTATTATGTTTAATAATAAAATGTTTCTGTTGACTTTATTGGATGTTTTGGGAGTTATTTGTTCATTCCTACTTTCCTAATGTGAAAACCTCCCTTGTATGGTGAAGATAAAAGATGATTGTGTGTTTTTATTTAGAGAGCTCCATTATGTTCAGAAGGGAGTGAAAAATACATTACCGTAGGATTTGAGGAGGTTTCTGCAATTCTCTAATGGAAATTTCTTTGCAGATATGTATTTAAATTCAATTCAATTTTAACTACTTTGGTTTAGAATGTAATTTTTTACTAAATCTCAATAGGCATGGGAACTTATTTTTTTTTTGCATATTCCTTTTTTGTGTAGTCTTTTTAAGATTATATTTTCACCAATTTAGCGCCTGAAACCTAAAATGCTTCAAAAATGTATCTCTTGACTCAAACAGTAGGACTATTGTATTATATAGCATACAAAATGGTAATAGTGTGTTGTGGTATCAGTATAAACATCTACTTAGATTGAAAATTAATCAAAATTGAGATTAACAAAGTATCGACTTCTACTATTAATGTGATACTGATTCATTTAGGGGATTAGGTTGGGTGTTTGGGGTGGGATGCCTGTGGATCCCTATCCACAGGCTAGTGATACCTATCAGTATCACTAACGATATCAATAAAAAGATGTGTGTTTCGTTTCTATCATCATTAAAGTACTGGGATGTGTAGAATACACCAGACGAGCATCGAGTACGTTTGTGAGAACGGGTTCAAAACGTATCAATTACTTTTACAGCTCACAATTGGTTCAACTTTTGTGTTTAAAGATGTTGTCAAGTCTTGTTTCAACATACACACATGCACTGTGTATGAGGGATGACTATACTCCTGCAACGTGTATGAGGGACGCCTATACTGCTGCACCGTGTATGAGGGATGACTATACTGCTGCACCGTGTATGAGGGACGCCTATACTGCTGCACCGTGTATGAGGGACGCCTATACTGCTGCACCGTGTATGAGGGATGACTATACTGCTGCACCGTGTATGAGGGACGCCTATACTGCTGCACCGTGTATGAGGGACGACTATACTGTTGCACCGTGTATGAAGGACGCCTATACTGCTGCACCGTGTATGAGGGACGACTATACAGCTGCACCGTGTATGAGGGACGCCTATACTGTGCACCGTGTATGAGGGACGACTATACTGCTCCCCCGTGTATGAGGGACGACTATACTGCTGCACCAAGTATGAGGGACGCCTATACTGCTGCACCGTGTATGAGGGACGCCTATACTGCTACACCGTGTATGAGGGACGCCTATACTGCTGCACCGTGTATGAGGGACGCCTATACTGCTGCACCGTGTATGAGGGACGCCTATACTGCTGCACCGTGTATGAGGGACGCCTATACTGCTGCACCGTGTAAGAGGGACGACTATACTGCTGCACCGTGTAAGAGGGACGACTATACTGCTGCACCGTGTAAGAGGGACGACTATACTGCTGCACCGTGTAAGAGGGACGACTATACTGCTGCACCGTGTAAGAGGGACGACTATACTGCTGCACCGTGTAAGAGGGACGACTATACTGCTGCACCGTGTAAGAGGGACGACTATACTGCTGCACCGTGTATGAGGGACGACTATACTGCTGCACCGTGTATGAGGGACGCCTAAACTGCTGCACTGTGTATGAGAGACGCCTATACTGCTGCACCGTGTATGAGGGACGCCTATACTGCTACACCGTGTACGAGGGACGCCTATACTGCTGCACCGTGTATGAGGGACGCCTATACTGCTACACCGTGTACGAGGGACGCCTATACTGCTGCACCGTGTATGAGGGACGCCTATACTGCTACACCGTGTATGAGGGACGCCTATACTACTGCACCGTGTATGAGGGACGCCTATACTGCTGCACTGTGTATGAGAGACGCCTATACTGCTGCACCGTGTATGAGGGACGCCTATACTGCTACACCGTGTACGAGGGACGCCTATACTGCTGCACCGTGTATGAGGGACGCCTATACTGCTACACCGTGTATGAGGGACGCCTATACTACTGCACCGTGTATGAGGGACGCCTATACTGCTGCACTGTGTATGAGAGACGCCTATACTGCTGCACCGTGTATGAGGGACGCCTATACTGCTACACCGTGTATGAGGGACGCCTATACTGCTGCACCGTGTATAAGGGACGCCTATACTGCTGCACCGTGTATGAGGGACGCCTATACTGCTGCACCGTGTATGAGGGACGCCTATACTGCTACACCGTGTATGAGGGACGCCTATACTGCTGCACCGTGTATGAGGGACGCCTATACTGCTGCACCGTGTATGAGGGACGCCTATACTGCTACACCGTGTATGAGGGACGCCTATACTGCTGCACCGTGTATAAGGGACGCCTATACTGCTGCACCGTGTATGAGGGACGCCTATACTGCTGCACCGTATATGAGGGACGCCTATACTGCTGCACCGTGTATGAGTGACGCCTATACTGCTGCACCGTGTATAAGGGACGCCTATACTGCTGCACCGTATATGAGGGACGCCTATACTGCTGCACCGCGTATGAGGGACGCCTATACTGCTGCACCGTGTATGAGGGACGTCTATTTATTTATTTATTTATTTATTTATTCAATATTTCACATACAGCGTATTCTGCCATTTGGCGTGAAATAATAAACATAACAATTGAAACACAGAAACAAGCACAAAGAACACATATTACACATGTGTTTGTCAATACTACGTAAAATGAGTACAATAACAAAAACAAACAAAGTACAAAAAAATGCCGGTGAAAGAGACAATGAGCACAATGAAGTTTAAAACAGGTAAAAGAGTGTTAAAAACACAGGCAATAATATCTTTATACATATAGGACTTGATCCAGAATAATACAATAAAAACAAAAAATAGAAACGAAGAAGCGCATTAGACAATAGTGTAGTGTTGTAAATAGTGTAAAGAAGAAACAATATCAGAAGCAATTAATGTCTATCAAGATGAGAAATGAAGGATTTAATGAATGGTCGTAGTGGAAAAGAGATATCAACGTCCGAAGGCAGCGAGTTGTACTTCATAGTTGCCCGTGTGAGGAACGATCGGCGTTCTATTTCAGTTCTTGGAGTACATATGTGAAATAAATTACACTGCCGAACCTCCTGGATGGTACCCGCACACCCAGGTTTTGAAGGATGTGGTTGCATTGCACGTGACCATAAAAAATTGTGTGTAACAAAATAAGATCTGATTTCAGTGTGCGCTGTTCAAGTGTGCCAATGCCCAGTTCAAGTAAAATGCTACTATTTGAGAGATGATTAAAATCCGGCACTCTTTTGCGCACAATATAACAAAAGAAAGAAACAACACTGTTTAAAAGATTTAAATTAGTCGGTGCTGCTGAACTCCATATCGGTACTCCATATTCCACAATAGGAAGAACCGGAGATGTGAAATACAACTTCAGCGCCTTCGGGCAATTGATGTTGGTATGCCTATACAGCATGCCCAGCATTTACTGCCCAGCTATACTGCTGTACCGTGTATGAGGGACGCCGATACTGCTGCACCGTGTATGAGGGACGCCTATACTGCTGCACCGTGTATGAGGGACGCCTATACTGCTGCACCGTGTATGAGTGACGCCTATACTGCTGCACCGTGTATAAGGGACGCCTATACTGCTGCACAGTGTGTGAGGGGCGCCTATACTGCTGCACCATGTATGAGGGACGCCTATACTGCTGCACAGTGTGTGAGGGGCGCCTATACTGCTGCACCGTGTATGAGGGACGACTATACTGCTGCACCGTGTATGAGGGACGCCTATACTGCTGCACAGTGTATGAGGGACGCCTATACTGCTGCACCGTGTATGAGGGACGCCTATACTGCTGCACAGTGTGTGAGGGGCGCCTATACTGCTTCACCGTCTATGAGGGGCGCCTATACTGCTGCACAGTGTGTGAGGGGCGCCTATACTGCTGCACCATGTATGAGGGACGCCTATACTGCTTCACCGTGTATGAGGGGCGCCTATACTGCTGCACAGTGTGTGAGGGGCGCCTATACTGCTGCACCGTGTATGAGGGGCGCCTATACTGCTGCACAGTAAGTGAGGGACGCCTATACTGCTGCACAGTGTATGAGGGACGCCTATACTGCTGCACCGTGTATGAGGGACGCCCATACTGCTGCACCGTATATGAGGGACGACTCTACTTCTGCACCGTGTATGAGGGACGCCTATACTGCTGCACAGTGTGTGAGGGGCGCCTATACTGCTTCACCGTGTATGAGGGACGCCTATACTGCTGCACCGTGTATGAGGGACGCCTATACTGCTGCACAGTGTGTGAGGGGCGCCTATACTGCTGCACCATGTATGAGAACCGCCTATACTGCTTCACCGTGTATGAGGGACGCCTATACTGCTGCACCGTGTATGAGGGACGCCAATACTGCTGCACCGTGTATAAGGGACGCCTATACTGCTCACCGTGTATGAGGGACGCCTATACTGCTGCACCGTGTATAAGGGACGCCTATACTGCTGCACCGTGTATGAGGGACGCCTATACTATTGCACCGTGTATGAGGGACGCCTATACTGCTGCACCGTGTATGAGGGACGCCTATATACTGCTGCACCGTGTATGAGTGACGCCTATGCTGCTGCACCGTGTATAAGGGGCGCCTATACTGCTGCACCGTGTATGAGGGACGCCTATACTGCTGCACCGTGTATAAGGGACGCCTATACTGCTGCACAGTGTATAAAGGACGCCCATACTGCTGCACAGTGTATGAGGGACGCCTATACTGCTGCACCGTGTATGAGGGACGCCTATACTGCTGCACCGTGTATGAGGGACGCCCATACTGCTGCACAGTGTATGAGGGACGCCTATACTGCTGCACCGTGTATGAGGGACGACTATACTGCTGCACCGTGTATGAGGGACTTCTATACTGCTGCACCGTGTATGAGGGACGCCTATACTGCTGCACCATGTATGAGGGACGCCTATACTTCTGCACTGTGTATGAGGGACGCCTATACTGCTGCACCGTGTATAAGGGACGGCTTTACTGCTGCACCGTGTATGAGGGACGCCAATACTGCTGCACCGTGTATGAGGGACGCCTATACTGCTGCACCGTGTATGAGGGACGCCTAAACTGCTGCACCGTGTATGAGGGACGCCTATACTGCTGCACCGTGTATGAGGGACGCCTTTTCTGCTGCACCGTGTATGAGGGACGCCTATACTGCTGCACCGTGTATGAGGGACGCCTATTTTGCTGCACCGTGTATGAGGGACGCCTATACTGCTGCACAGTGTATGAGGGACGCCTATACTGCTGCACAGTGTATGAGGGACGCCTATACTGCTGCACCGTGTATGAGGGACGACTATACTGCTGCACAGTGTATGAGGGACGCCTATTTTGCTGCACAGTGTATGAGGGACGACTATACTGCTGCACCGTGTATGAGGGACGACTATACTGCTGCACAGTGTATGAGGGACGCCTATACTGCTGCACCGTGTAGCATTGAGGCTGCGAATGAAAGCGAGAGTTGTGACGTACTGACTGACTATGTAGCTCAGTGCAGCAGCAGAGCCACACATGACCTGTTGCCTGGTCACTCCTGTCGGCCGTATTGATCTGCGCACGACTGCTGCGCACGAGGTCGCAGTCAGCAGCTCTGCGCTCCACGCGTGCGAAGCCCATGGCTGGCCAAAGTGTACTAAAATAAAATACCTTAATAGTCGGCTAACCTATCGCTAAGACAGAAATCACAATTTTAATTTTTATTGGCGATACATATTTGGTGGAGATCCTAGCTCTAATCTCAGTCAACCTGTATCCCTAAAATGGTGGCAACGGCTGCTATTCGTTATCTCAAGGACGAATTAATATGACGTCACCGCCTATAACGCTACAAGGAGTACTTGTGGTGGGTGGTCTTTGTTTATAAATGTCGTCCAATCCGCACAAAGCTATATAGACGAGTGCGCTGTACGTCAGTACTCCTTGACTTCTAGGGACAAGTTTTCCCGCTAGGAAGCGTATCTAAGCTCTGCGATCGCGAATACCTCGTTGAACTGGTGGCTAAAGGAAGGGTTTTTACTACCGCTAGAAAGCACAACAACAACAGAACTGGTTGCGACAACCCAGCCATGCATCCACCAGGCTGTGAATCAAGTTTAACTTGAGTCTCGTCTCCACGTGGCAGTGTTGAGGATTGTACACCCTGTTCCAACTTGTCTACAAGGTCTACTTGATCTTCTACAAGGTCTTTTTGGTAAACTTGACCTCCGCCTAGCGGAGATCAAGTTGACCTTGCTTGTCTAGTTTGGCCTGCTTCGCCTACTTCGCCGACTAACACAACAATTAACAATTGTTGTAATTGATTGTTAACTAGGAAAACGCTCTGTTTGACGCGTTGATAAGCGAGCGCGTCAATATCTACGAACTTTCTGGCGAAAAGTTTTCAATGCTAATAAAAACAACAATTAACAACAATTCAAGGATGCGCATTGCAAAAATGTTTCTAATTACCATAGCTATTATACTTCCCGACATTGTTGGACGTCATGCAGTGTGCGTTGCTAAGAATTTTCGGTGTCTTGTTTTCGCCGCGGTCCGCCACCGTTACTAACAGTTATTGACAGCAAAAGAAATGTAATGTCTGCCTCTAATACGTATCGGATCGCGTTAACATTAGTATATTCGTGACCAGACAAAAATTTACTATAAGATAGCCACCTCACATTTTTCTGTTACTGTGGTTCAGAAAAATATTTTCGAGTAACTTTTATGTAACTTTGCCAATATTTATCGTATTGCCATAAAATTTACATATTCGTGACCGGAAAATTTTTTAAAAAAATATGGCTATCTCACATTTTGCCGCCATTTTGTTTCAGAAAAATATTTTGCAGTAACTATGGTGTAACTTTGTAACTTTTCAAACAATTTTGCCTCAAAACTATACACCTTCAATCCACATCGAGGCTTGTAGATGGTCCAAATTTCAAGTTGATCAGACTTTCCCGCTATCGACAGACATAAAAAAAAAAAAAAAAAAAAAAAACAGAACGAAGGGCCATAAGAGTCAAGTGGAAACGCTCGCTTCGCTCGCTTAATAATTATTGTTGTGTTAGTCTGCTAGGGAAGCTAGTCGACTACAAACGTCAATTTGGATCACGCCCTAAGCACTAGTTACGTGGGGCTAATATATAAAGGGGATCCATATTGGTGTGGGGAGTGACGTTTATGACAGTTTAAAACGATTGATACGCGTCGATGACAATTACAGTTTAAACAGCTGAAACTAATCATCATTACTGGTTAGTGGTTTGTGCTCTGAGCAACACACCACTAGATGGATGTTCCCATACGAAGACCGAAGTTAAGCAACCTCGGTTAGGTAAGGAGGAGAGTGGGTAACCGCTCTCCTCCGAAACACTAGTTACCGTTGGTGAGCTGATTGGAGTAGAGGGTTCGATAGCTTGTGTAACAGTTTCGTTCTTCTCGTCAACTGCTCGGCAGTCCAGGTTAGTAGAGGAACCTATATGACTGGTCAAAGTTACACCGTCCTCTCTGATTGGACGTAAAGCCGATGGTCCCCTTGGTACTTTTCGACAGGAGTAGGCTACGTGCCGGTACTAGGCTTCCCTTCTTCCCTTCCTCGTTATCATTCATCAATAATCATGCTCATCAGGCTAAAGAGGGCAATGTGCCCTACACTGGCCTTAATTACAATAAAATAAATAAATATATAGATTGTTGTGATTGGTAGCGGCAAAACCTTTCTGCTACTGTTATACTCAACGATGGACAGCGCGTCCTGTGCGACATAAGACGCTGCGACTAAGAACAGAGGATTCGATTAGTTGTACAAAATATATCGACAACTCAGTTCCACGATTAGCACGTGTCCACTTCGGCGTTAAACACTGCACTGTCTACATCCACGTATGGGTAGACACCATTTCAATGCGTTGTACGATGTTTTCTAAACGGATTGTACGTGACGCATAAATTTACCTCGTGGATCGAGTTGACAATATTGTTTTTGGCATGTTGTGGCTGGTATTATCGCAATTAGTTCCCCCCCCCCTCCCCCCCCTCTCCCCATAACGCCGCTGCTTTGCGCGATTATGCCCATGAATGTCAACCATGCAGCTGGTGTTGATTGTATTGCGATTTTCCATTTTACAAAATTATGGAATGTATTTGTGTGTGTGGAGGGGGGGGGGGGGGGGGAGAGGTAAAGTGATAATAACTGCTGCGAAAGTTAAAGGTTCGCTTCACATCGTTAACAATACTGACTGAAGGTTCCCTTGCTTTTGATGGTATTGAATTCTACAAATGATATGCGAACATTCCTTCACAATTATACCTAATTTTCTTGACATTACAATATTATCCCATTTAGAAAGAAGCATTGACTTTCAACTTAAAGGTGATTTGATATCAATAAGACTGATTTTGCCCAAGTCGTAACTTGAAGATTGCAAAGAAACCACTTGTCATGACAACTCCACAGAGTCCCGCCCAGAGCGCAGCACCGCGCGCGCAAGTGGCTCGTTCTAGCGGCGAGCAGTGGCAGCGTTCAGTGTCCGCTGTGAGGCCGGCCTAGACGGATTGCGACCGTCCAACGAGCTGTCAAGTACGCGAGAAATGTGCGAGTGTTCGAACAGTGATGAAATGTAGTGGACAGAGGAAACTATGTCGCCAGATGATATGCCGGTAAGTGATCATCATGCCATGTCCAGGCTTGTATGCGCTGGGGATCACCCGTGGAGGTAGACGTTAGATACAGCAACATTGTGCAGGCAGGCTAGCTGAGCCCTGGCTACCGAGCCCAGTGCTGAGTGCAGGTCATTAAATCCCTTATCAACACAGATAGGGGAAGTATAAGCCCAGTGCAGGTCATTGCATCCCTTATCACACACAGATAGGGGAAGTATGTGGCCAGTGCAGGTCATTGCATCCCTTATCACACACAGATAGGGGAAGTATGTGCCCAGTGCAGGTCATTGCATCCCTTATCAACACAGATAGGGGAAGTATGTGCCCAGTGCAGGTCATTGCATCCCTTATCACACACAGATAGGGGAAGTATGTGGCCAGTGCAGGTCATTGCAACCCTTATCACACACAGATAGGGGAAGTATGTGGCCAGTGCAGGTCATTGCATCCCTTATCACACACAGATAGGGGAAGTATGTGCCCAGTGCAGGTCATTGTAACCCTTATCACACACAGATAGGGGAAGTATGTGGCCAGTGCAGGTCATTGCATCCCTTATCACACACAGATAGGGGAAGTATGTGGCCAGTGCAGGTCATTGCATCCCTTATCACACACAGATAGGGGAATTATGTGGCCAGTGCAGGTCATTGCATCCCTTATCAAACACAGATAGGGGAAGTATGTGGCCAGTGAAGGTCAATCCATACAATATCACACAGAGATAGGGGATGTATGTGAGGGTCTGTGTCTAGCCAGCCCAGTGCAGGTCATTGCATCCCTTATCACACAGAGATAGGGGGTGTATGTGAGGGTCTGTGTCTAGCCAGCCCAGTGCCCAGTGCAGGTCATTGCATCCCTTATCACACAGAGATAGGGGATATATGTGAGGGTCTGTGTCTAGCCAGCCCAGTGCCCAGTGCAGGTCATTGCGTCCCTTATCACACAGAGATAGGGGATGTATGTGAGGGTCTGTGTCTAGCCAGCCCAGTGCAGGTCATTGCATCCCTTATCACACAGAGATAGGGGGTGTATGTGAGGGTCTGTGTCTAGCCAGCCCAGTGCCCAGTGCAGGTCATTGCATCCCTTATCACACAGAGATAGGGGATGTATGTGAAGGTCTGTGTCTAGCCAGCCCAGTGCCCAGTGCAGGTCATTGCATCCCTTATCACTCAGAGATAGGGGATGTATGTGAGGGTCTCTGTCTAGCCAGCCCAGTGTTCAGTGCAGGTGATTGCATCCCTTATCACACAGAGATAGGGGATGTATGTGAGGGTCTGTGTCTAGCTAGCCCCGTGCCCAGTGCAGGTCATTGCATCCCTTATCACTCAGAGATAGGGGATGTATGTGAGGGTCTGTGTCTAGCCAGCCCAGTGCCCAGTGCAGGTCATTGCAACCCTTATCACACAGAGGTAGGGGATGTATGTGAGGGTCTGTGTCTAGCCAGCCCAGTGCCCAGTGCAGGTCATTGCATCCCTTATCACACACAGATAGGGGATGTAGGCCTATGTGAGGGTCTGTGTCTAGCCAGCCCAGTGCAGGTCATTGCATCCCTTATCACACAGAGGTAGGGGATGTATGTGAGGGTCTGTGTCTAGCCAGCCCAGTGCCCAGTGCAGGTCATTGCAACCCTTATCACACAGAGATAGGGGATGTAGGCCTATGTGAGGGTCTGTGTCCAGCCAGCCCAGTGCAGGTCATTGCATCCCTTATCACACAGAGATAGGGGATGTATGTGAGGGTCTGTGTCTAGCCAGCCCAGTGCAGGTCATTGCATCCCTTATCACACAGAGATAGGGGATGTGTGTGAGGGTCTGTGTCTAGCCAGTCCAGTGCCCAGTGCAGGTCATTGCAACCCTTATCACACACAGATAGGGGATGTAGGCCTATGTGAGGGTCTGTGTCTAGCCAGCCCAGTGCCCAGTGCAGGTCATTGCATCCCTTATCACACAGAGATAGGTAAGGTGACTATATTTTGAATATTGCAAAACAGGACAAACAAAGTGTAAGGATTACGAGCTCCATGGACAAGCACGGGGTCTGGGGCGAAAGAGGCGAAACATTTTTAGTTCAAATTTGCGTGCAAAATGCCCAGAAAACAGCTTTCTAACATGAATTAATAAAACATGATAAATATCAATACAATATTATTCATATTAATTTTAATTAATACATATTAAGTACCGGTATTTAAATGAATGTGGGTACATTTTTGTAGGCATGTTAGGCCTATACCCGGTCGTATTTCGCCGGCCGCCTGTTGATGGAATAAACTCTGCTGACTGTGTGTCGAGGGCTAGAGCGCCGATCAGCAACTGTAAGCCCCCCTCCCCCCCCCCCCCCCCCCCCCCCCCCCCCACTGTTACAATCGACCGCGTTGTCTTTATTGACAGAATACCGGGACACTGATTCCTCAAAAATTAGAAACCGGTAAAAATACTTATTTTCAATGAGTCTCTCGGGACATCGGTACAAGTGTTCTGATATCGGTACTGTACCGGTCAAACCGGTACGTCTGGTTACTTTAACCTGCACACGTCAATCTATACGGCTTAATTTCCTGGAAAACCTATGTGTCTTCTAGTGACAGAACGAATGTAAACAAGCAAATAGTAGTGTGTACAAATACTGTAATAGGCGCTATTACAGTATTTGGTGTGTACCTCATAATGGCAGCCACGTGACGTCTATTGAATACACCTGTACTGATAAATATAAAACTATGACTCAACTCGTGTAAAGTTGTAAATGTTGATGTGTATAGTCTCTCTATGACATAATACTAATACCCGGGTTTTCACACCACAATGAAATGAAATGTCAGCTCAATTTTCAATACAACATTAACATATGTTTGTAATTTGTATGTTTTATGCCCAACCTGCAATAACGGGCCGATAGAAATGGCTCAACGGTAATAATTCATAATTTTTAGTAGGAATACCCGTTCTAGGGTGCACACCAGCTTTACCTGATGTGCCTCTCTTCAGGCGACTAACTAGGTTATTAGGGTGTTTGGATAGCTGGGAAGGAATGTCTGGGGTCGACTCAATCCCAGCATTCGGCCTTATCGACTGAGGGAAACCTCGGAAAAAACCTTCAGTCAGGACCGCCGGTAGCCGGAATCGAACTGGCGACCTCCTGCATTAGAGTCCCGCGTCTTACCGCTGAGCCATCTCATCGGTAGCATACCAGCCTCTAGTTTGGTTCGATTCCCGTCCTCAGCCATTCTGACTGAAGGTTTACCGCGGGGTTTTCCGCAGTCACTTTACGAATGCTGGGATGGAGTCTTACCATCATCGCTCGCACATTCGTCCTTTAATTTCAAATACACAATTATTTATTATGTATAATTAGACATTCATCTGAAAAGAGGGCATAAGTTGTTCATAGGCAGGATTCGATAAAAAAAAATCACAATCATTATTAGGCCCTAATATTATTGTTTTCAATTTGGTGAAAACACTTATACACCTATAGTTATTAGTCTTACATGGATACTGTGGGGCTCGTTCGTTGTTTGTCTAGTAAACCGCGGTCTCAGCGTTCCAGGCTCGAATCTTGGCTTGGGCATGGATGTGATGTGGCGTTTATTATATTCATAATCATCCACTCATCGTCTCGATTAGCATTGTTGCATAAAAATGAGACATTCAACCCCAAAGATCATCATCAGCGATATCCCTCGCATATTTCACGAACATCCTATTAAAATCTGAAGTTAATCTCGGGTTAGGTCATAAAGACAAACCATTAGAAACTCCATTAAAAGTTTATTATTTAAAATTGCCAGGTCACTTAAAAGTAGTTAATTATCTGTGAGGGTGAACTCTACTCCCGCAGTGACACCATTTCGTCAGGCCGGAGGATTAATGGTGCAGCGAAGCATCTAGGGGTTGCTGCAAGGTTGTATAATGATGCGCAGAACGATGGGGATGATGTTTTCTTTTGTATAACATCAAGATAGAATCTGATTTTCTAAAGAGGACAAGAAATGTGGCGTCATAAATACAAAGGAACATTACAAATGTCGAGAAGACTTGTTTTCTTAATTTACATCCAGCATGATGGCATAATAGCCAAATGTGGGCATTTGAGAAGAAGAAGAAGACATCAGTTGAAATTAATTGTAAGAGGATAAGATACCATGAATATTAAAAACGCCCGTAAAATGTGGCTTATTTGGGTTCGTGAGAAATGAGAAACATATTTTTAATATTGTAATTATCGGGGTTGGTCACAATTCTGCCTAGGTTGGATCTTGAGTGTTTCTCTCAAGATTGTTACCATCATATAAACCTTATCTGGGTTCGAGACCCGTAAAATGCGTCACCTTTATCACATGTACAGCTTTACTGCATCTTTTAGTCAGATTGCAAGTAAAAAGATTTGTTGAATGATGAATGAGAGATTGAATTGATTGATTGAGGGGGTCCGACGCTTTGGAGGCAACCGATGAGACCAATAAATAAATAAATAAATAAATAAAATGAGAGGTTTTTTATTTGTCCAACAGTAATTATAAATATTATTTTGGATTATGCAGTAGTAGATATTATATAGTTCTACTTACACTTTCCGACACATAAATTACGGGAAGTAGATATATATTTAAGTTGCACCTCCAGTTGCCTCCCCCCTCCCCCTTCTTTAAATCCAAAATTAGAAAACATATAATTGTGGCACTGAAAAATTTAATTCTTCAGGTTTATTTACAAATTCTAGAGGGGGGGGGGGGGAGACACCGTAACAGACCCCTATATTACTGATGTTTGTCATGTTTTATGCTTCTGTCTGGTATTCAGTACGTTGATCAGCTGTTGCGTCGATCACTGCATTTAGGCACCGATGCATTGAGAGTCGATATTAAACGTCGGTTTAGATAGTTTCCGCTGCACTCTAGCTAGATGATAACCATAATTACACGAACCACTCGTATTAGTCCGGGATACATTACTACATGTTACTGCACCGATAAAACTTTACTACTCGAGCTTTAATGTGTGGGGCTGTTAAAAGCTGAACTTACTATATATGCATTGCACTGAATATATTCGCATTGCCATTGGTTGAATTGGAAATAATTCTTTGGGGGGATGGTCTACATTTATGACAGACAAATTAAGAACAGCTCTTAATATTATCATCATTTTTATTACTACACTCGGGAGGGGGGGGGGGGGGGGGGGGGGGGGGGTAGGATTTCCGCAGTCATAATGTTACAGTGTTACCACCGAAGCAGAATTCTCTTGACTATCAAAAATTGTTTCCAACTTTTCTTCTTTTGGTGGACACGCCCACTCCACCCAACATCCAAAAGTGGAGAAAAAATAAGAACCCTAATGTAAATTCACTTAGTTCTTTGCACATTTCAAAACCACAGGCACATTGCCTCCATATTTGTTTCAAAGATGAAACCAAAATATTGTGCACATGGGTTTTGGTA
The DNA here is from genome assembly GCA_945910005.1 of Isoperla grammatica. Taxonomy (NCBI): domain Eukaryota; kingdom Metazoa; phylum Arthropoda; class Insecta; order Plecoptera; family Perlodidae; genus Isoperla; species Isoperla grammatica. The sequence continues at coordinate 131,589,305 of OX246737.1, forward strand.
TGTTTGGCCCTTTCATGTACATTTTTTTAACGTCGAGTGTATAGTAGCCGATGACAGCAGCCAATGATGTACCAGTATTCATTTTTATTAAGACATTCCATAGCAACCTTGTGGATGGTGACGTCATATGCGAGTAAGGTATTGGCCAAACAAAATAGGTCAGTATTTGAAATTGCCACCCGCTGATTGGCTCCAACTCAGTTATCTATGACGTCACCAGGTTGCTGTGGAATCACTTTTCTAAAGTCACCCACGTAAAGTTAAACTTTGTATGCATCTGGACTAGGGTATTGGACTAGATTTCATGTGAAATCATTAAAATTGAAGATGGACGTGATAGTGATGAAAGGGAAGCATACAGCTATGCGTTCAAATTTAATTATTTTTTTTAATTATACTTAATTTATTTCTAAGCGTTAATTTGTATTTTTTGTATTCATATTGGTTGTGCTTATGTGTAATGAGCTCACTAATAAAGTTAATAGAGATATTCGTTCAGTATTAATGTTCCGAAGCCATTGGTGGAGGCGCCGGTCCAGCCACAATTTTGATTTATTTCTTTACTACCTGCCAGTTATTTAAGTGGGTCCTATTTTTACTGGACGCGATCCAGCCGAAGGTATTTCTTGCTTTATATTTTACTAAACTCCTTCACTTCCCTCCAGGGTGTATCTGTATTTTTAATGTACTTTCCTAACGTATGAAAAAGACCTTTCTTTAAAATCTGTATTATTTGTTTACATTATAATTCTTTGCAAAGAGACGCGTACAAATTCATAATAATTTAACGAATACTGAGGCCTGCAACAAGGTTCATTTGCTGAATTTGGCTCTCAAGATTAGTTTAAACGAGTATTGTTCAATACCCGTTAAAACTATTCTTAAGAGACGAATTGCAAAAAAACGTTAGCCCAAGAATATGCGATGTATAAATGCAAAACTCTTATCACAATACACAACAAATTAAACGCTAACTATCAACCCTTATTACTGAACACAAGGCCGCAGGGTCATTGTACGGGCGAGCAAAGTCTTCCACGCATACAAAACACGCGCTCGTGCTCAGCATCGAACGGCTGAACCGACCAAGCTCACATTGTGTTGTGTTGTAATGATTTTCATGGCGGGCATTTATTATATCCAGTCACGATAATAAAACTAGTATAATATCTTTAAAGACCACATCTGGCTGTTATTCGGCGGACGTGTATAGATTAGGCGCTGTAGTTCCAAGCCAAGCCACGGGCGTCACGTGCCTGAACCCATTGCGTAGTAATAATGGGCATAACACAAATAAAAGATAGCCTAAATTTTTTTAATATGAATAATACAATAAACACTGTTGTATATAGGTCTTTGGCCCACATGTAGACACAATAATATATTGTCTTATGTAGTTTTGAAAAAATTTCATTACAGTGCGCACAGATGAAATTTTAGCCCTCGAGTGATAGAGTGTGTAGGTGAATTTTAGAGCAGGATTACATTTCGTTTGCGGAAAGTGTAATAAAGTTAAACTGCGTCGAAATACAGGCTGACAATGTTAAGTTCAACCTTTGGTTCTTTTACCAAGATGAAAGTACCGAAACGTTTTATTCAAGCTAAATCAATTATAACAGAAAATGTGAAAGAATGAATCATGATGGAAATGTTACAAATCACAGAACAAGAACAATATGAATATATTTGGTTTATGATAAATAATGTTAATTAAAAGTTCAGTGACTTCCAACTAAATATTTTTCTGTTGGATTGTTTTGGATTAGTGCATGGTTGACATTGTGAAAATAAACCTGGTAATAATTGATCCATTGTTTTCCCGCACCCTTGGGATGTAAGGGTTTTGTTTTCTATTGATGATAAAATATCTAGAATAACTATGTAGCAAACACAGCTTTTCTTTGAGCCAGGAATTATATATTGTACTATGTACTTATCAATTAATAGCGAATAACGAATACAAATACGGGTAGATTATGCATTTCTGACGTAAACATCTGTTGCCAACCAAGCCAATAACTATAGGGGTTTGTCTAAGACAGTTGGAGAATAGTTTGTCACAATGCAGTAAGCCCCTCTTAGGCTCTCTTGTTTCTAGAGTATTAAAATGTATTTCTTGTAGTTTATGTCAAAACGAAAGTGTTATCGAACTTATTCTGTAGTTTGCGTTTCCATAGAAACAAATGGTGGGGGGGGAGGGAGGGGGGGGGGGGGGTAGTACACCCTCTCCGCTCACTGGTGTTCCAAGAGGTGGTTCCTTGTCGGAGCGGTAAATTATTAGTATGCAAGTATTAATTTCGCTGTTTTGTTTTTGTCAAATCATGGATGTGCCTTCTTTTACTTATTTTCCGCGTCTGACATCACATAGGCCATGTTTGAATAATGCTGGCGCAATTTGTCTAGGCAGAGCTTATCGTACAAATAAGAGGGAATTATTTGAAAATCGACCAAAATCAGCATAATTTATAAATATTTAAAACATGAAATAGGCTATCACAAATCACTGCACAGTGTTATTACGAAACGCGCATAATCATATCGAACTACTAAACCAGATCGTCTTAACTCATTTCCAGAATCAAAATATCGCATGCTATTCAAATTCGAGAATCATTAAGGGAAACAAATTAAGGTCCAAAAAGGCAAAACAAAAATCTATCAAGTTGTTTATTACTTTGCAATATGTTCGTATTTTCAAAGAAAATATTTAAAGTGTAATATTTCATTGGGAAGATTAAAATAATAATCAGATTTTTTTTAGATAAAACCGTAATTACTTCATTACTATTTTGGTAGTGGACCTTGATGCTGTGAATCATCGAAGCTCTCTAGTAATTGTCTGCGATGCGGGCAGCCTCTGAACCCACAATCTGTCCCTTTCAGGCCAAGGTCACACGATTATTAACACAAACAAACTGTGAACATTACCTGTTACTTCAACTCGAGCCAAAGATCTTTGCCTTAGCGATCAAAACGCTTGCAGACAAAGAATTTAACCAGTCCTCCCCACGGGGCTATATTTCGAGGATCCACCTCATCCCCCTCCCCTACCCCTTAATATACGTTCTCATTTACATTCACAAAATGGATGCTATTTTCAATGGGTCGCGACCGCGCAGCACAAGCTAAGTTTATGAGCGTAACACGCGTGGGAATGTTGTATTAATGTCAGTATGTAAATATACAAGAGTACAGATAATCAGGTATCAAACTGTTTGCTCGCCTGTTGATAAATGTTTTACACTATTTGAGCACAATTCAAGAAGGATGGTTAGTGTGAACTTTACAATTTTACAATACACTATAAAGAACTCATTGACTATTTGCATTTTGTAATCTGAATTCCGATATATGTATGTTACCCCAAATACGACCGAATAAAATTTGATGTTGATGTTTTAGAACGACAGCCATTGTTGCTTTGGCATTTGGAGCAGTTATTTCTAAGTTAAATTTTTAGACCTAGTCCTAGGCTTATTACTACTTTCAATGCATATTTATGTAACTGGGAGTGATTGATAATCTAACGTAAAATTCATCAAATTATAAACTAAAAGGGAATAACATAGCTAATGTAAGTTATTATGCCGACCATCACTTCATTGCTGAAAGTAGCTTTCCAAGACATTTATTATGTTGCAATGTTTTCATAGGTTACACATACAAGTCTTGCAACCGAGTTCTAAGACATCGAGAATTATAATCGAAGGTATAGTTGAGAAACTGGTAAGAATGACGGCCCCCTCCTTATCCCCTCCACAGCTACCCGACCCCCCTCAACTCCATGAAACAGGAAACTGAACAACTGAAACAAACTGATTTTCAGTTACGTATTTCATTTTGTCAGGTTGTCACGGAGTTGAGGGGGGTCGGGTTGCTGTGGAGGGGATATGGAGGGGGCCGTCATTCTTACAGTTTCTCAACTTAAACAGTTTCATATCACACGGTTGTAATGTTAACGATCACCAAAGATCGATGATAAACTTCATTATCGACTGTTCTGGGGAGGCGCTCAAACCTGAAGTCTACAAACTTGTGTGTTTGTTCTAAAATACATTCCGGATTGTCTTGTTTTATCCTACCTCGTCGCAAAGTTTAGTTTATCCCCCTTTGCTCCGCATTCTCCAGCTCGCATTAAATCCACGCACGTAGCTACAGTTAGATCCTCGAGTTTCATCAATGTTTTCATTATACGAGAGAAGCCCCTAAAACCGAGTGAATCCATCAGCTGCCTTCATCGAACTATCTCAATGTTCTGTTTGCAAACAGCAACTGCAGTAGTAGGTAGCAAAGTAAACAGTATATGTCTAGTGTTACTTGTTGTATAGCGTGTTTGTCTTGCGAGAACTCATCTTCTAGTACAAATATGAAATCGTCAAGATGAAACACGAAACTTAATCGTTAGCTTGTATTTGTATATATGATCAAACTTTTAAGTTAAAAGTTAAGGACGATAGTAAGAACTAGCAAATTAGAGAGTTGTTATATTCTACAGCTTGGAGCCACACATCCCTTCGGGACAGTCCAAAAAGGGCCGAACAGGAAAATGGTTGTTCATCTGTAAAAACAAATCTGTTAGGATGGTGTGGCTATACTTATTGCCGGGACTCGGCCCTGATCATGCCGGTACATGATCCTGATTACCGGGACGTAGATTGCCGGGACGTAGTTTGCCGGGACGTAGATTTCCGGGACGTGGCCCTGATTGCCGGGACGTAGATTGCCAGGATAAGAGTCCTGCTTGCCAGAACTCAGCTTTGATTGCCGGGACGCAGTCCCTGATTGCCGGGACGTAGATTGCCGGGACGTGGGCCTCCAGCACAATGGAGTACTTATACTGGAGGCACTTCTTACGACCGGCAGAGTCACTCCTAGCGTTCAGTGTTGTGATTGAGACAACGCTTCTCGCGTGAGCGCGTTCGTTCACAAAACTAAGCCCGCAGAACCGTCGGCCGTCATATCCCACCTTCCCATCCTGACCATCGATCCACCTGGCCGAGTGACTACGCAGCGAGAACACAAGCCATGCAACACAGCCACGCATGATGTTGCATGATGTGGCCTATGCCTATATTATGGCTTAGGAATAAGTAAACGGTGACTTTGGAGCCGTCCTAGCAATGAAGCACTCAGTAAATTCAAAGTTGTTCTGAATCGGCCTTGTTGATTCTGGCATTTGTCCGCAGGTGTTCGCACTGTCCAATCACTGATTCATATGTTTCGTATTTGAAATATCGATCTTTGATTGGTTATCGCTCACTCGGCGATGGTGTTCGAAGCCTACAGGGTTGATTTAGTCATTTTAAATTAAAGTCCCCCACTGCAAATCAGTTTAGTTACTGAGTGGGTAGACTCTAAATGTGAATTTATTTATATATTTATGTTATTCCCGCAACATGGAATTTGCCCATATATGCTATGAGTCGAGATACGTTTTGTAGCGTTTTAGGTTTTTGCTAAATCGGTGAACATGGTTTTTTGAAAACGCTACAAAACGCTATTACAAAAAATAACGTGGTCCCGTTCCTATTGAGACTTAGTTAAGAATTGCATTCTTACTCTCTAGATAGGTAAAATTGAATTGATTTTAAATATGTACCCATAATTGGTCATTAGAATGGCAAGAAACCCCTATATATTCAAGGTATTGACAAAAAAAGAGTACAAGATACTAAATTCAGAGAAAATTAATGCTAAACAAATTATCTTTAGTTATGGTCATCATAATCGTGCAGTTAAAAACATAATGTACTAAACATTATACAAATAATAAAAAATAACATACATATGATAAAAAATTTGTGCCAGTTTTACGTAATTTAACGTTATTTAAACGTAACTGTTGTAAGAGAACATTTTTTCGTTAGATTTAACTACTAAAAGCTTAAAAGTAGTGTCTACTCTCTAGACCACTAGCAAAAAGTCATTTTATATACAATTGTATTCAATTGTTCTGATTTGATATTAACTGATTCCGTTTATTCAACCAAGTTTTGTTAATGAGTGAATAAAGAGATTCGAAAACTACTTTCATTACAGAAGTTCCATAGCTGGACTAACGGTTTAGGCTATGTTCTGAAATACAGTCATATCACAACATTGTGTTTGCCATGGCAACGTATCACATTGCGTAACGCACATCTCAACACATGTATTTATAAACGCGTACTACTCGGGACACCTGTGGTTTCTACGACCATCGAAATGCTTCACCAAACAATAAAAATAAACGAATAAGGAAAAGTTCTTCGAAATGTGGAGAAACATATAATCGAGAAGCGACAGGGAATTCCCGGAATCTTTCTGAGTGCTGCTTCCTGTTAGTGGATTCTTCAACTTATCGAAAGCTATTTGAGGACTCGGTGGCTTAATAGATAAGTTTCGGAAGAAAATGAAAGCACGACAGATAACCATTCGATGCTAGCGAAGTACTTACGAGCGAGAATGTGACGACGCCTACGGGTGTGGTTGTAGGGGGGGGGGGGGGGGGGAGGGGTCTTAGTGAGTTTTACTATCGTGCTGTGATGAAACAGCGGAGTGATCACTGACACGCAATAACAAGGCTGTGGTTGACGTCAGTCACAGACAGTATTTTGGAAGAACGACGAGCCAATCAGAAAAGTCGTATATTGCTCTCTAATCGTGTAAAAGTCAGTAACATCGTTAAACTATTGAGAATTTACCGGATAGAATTTTCACGATCTGTGCTTGCGGGACAGGTGCATAGTACAATGATCGTTACATGTCTATGCGTGTTGTGAATTAAACAGCTGTTGTTTCTTATATGTGACTTTTTTTTAAATCAGACAATTTTAATAAGAGATAAAACAAACATAAAAATACACTTCAAAGAATAAAAATAAAGAAATTTATAACCGCAATAATGTTAGTGTTTTAAAGTGACTTAATTAAAATGAAGGAATGTTACGAGGAAAACATTATTCAACAGTTCTGAATATCTTTTGAGCGGAGGTGGGAGAATTTCCTTTTAAGAAATTTCGTACATACCCTTTAAAGTAAGCGACACAACCAAAAAAAAACATTTATTTTCCAAAACACTACTTGCTTACAGTGGTAGACACGTAGTCAACAAAACAATTATACTAATGGCCAGTCTTACAATCTCCTTATAGGAAAGTTATTTGTAGCAATTAAGGTATTTGGAGGATTTCAAGAGTTTTGATTGGTCTTTGCCATGGAGAAAACAAGCTATTCAACGAATAAGTAGTTATTGGAACATTGTAAGACTGGACCTAACATAGCCACGCTGAGGTCCGATTTCACCAATTTCGTTACTCTCCGATTTAGTAAGCTCGTTTTGGTAACCATAGTTTCAACAATTACATTCAAAACGTCTGGCAGTCGCCATGTTTGTAGGGAATCTCTGATTACCGCCTAATTGGCGTTTAAAAGTTGGCGAAACCGGCCCTGAGAAACCTACAGATGTAAAAGCGAGAGTTACTACTACCCTCACTTGACAAACGTCGGTTGAAGGCAGCTAAACTAGCGAGTCTACATAACTTTGGACTGTCAATGCTCTCTAAGCTAAACGGAGCGATCACGCTCCTAGCGGAGGAAGTTGTAAGCGCTCGTTTGAGGTTTGTTATGAATGGGCCTAAGTGGAGGCGCGGTTGACTGTTTGTCTACAATTCTATTACACTAATTAATCGTCCCGTACATACGTGTAGTGTACATTGTACATAATGTACATAATTCTAGGCGCAGTAAAATAGGAAACACGCAACTCACTTAACACATTTGAAATGTTTTGAAGTTCTCATGGTTCAAGCCGTTTTTTAAATTTAAATATTAACTTGTGGTTAACATGTAGCTAGCCCATAAATTCTTGTTGAGACAATAAAGCCCTAACCACCATTTTTGGCATCGTGATTGCAATCGTACCTCATGTTAAATAATTACGGCATTACAATTTTATTGTGAACAGCGCCATAAGAACCATGTAGGCCTAATTTATCTTTTTCACGATTTCCGGATTACGATTGCAATCCTGATACCGACAAGTATTGTGATTGCGGCCGTAGAATCTTGTTATTGAATTTATTTATTTATCGTATGGAAGCAACAGCTAAGATTCAACAAAGTACAATATACATATAAAGTTATCATAAATATAAATCATAAACATAAATCTAAGCCGGCCAACCAGGCCAGCGCGTCAGGTGTTGCTCTGTGGATCTCAGACCAATCCCCCTGGAAAGAGCGCAGGCGGCAATCCCTCACAATGTGGTTGATGGTCTGGCGAGGTTCGCCACAGTCACAGGCGCTGGATGGGATCGCGCCCCATTTGAACAGGGAGTCTGCGCACCGGCCATGATTGGTTCTGATGCGGTTTAGTCTGGTCCACAGGTGTCTAGGAAGATCAAAGCCTGGAACGGGAGTCGTTGGGTCTACAATTGGCGAGTTTGGTGCAAATTCCGACCACATTCTTTTCCACTCCATAGCACTGTCAAAGTTAGATTCTTGAAGTTTGGCAGCTTGTCTCAAAGATGGATTCCGCGACTTCAAGCGACCGCGGTACATTATGGCAGCATCTTCATGAATAGGCAAATTGTGTTTTTTGCATATTTTGTCGTATTCTCTGAGCAGCGCTTTTGAGCGCCTTAATGATGGTGGGGTGATATTGCTCAGGACAGGTAGCCATTGGGTCGGCGTTGATCTGAGTGTTCCGGAAATCGTCCGCATTGTAATATTGAGCTGGGTATCTATAATCCGAGTATGCGTGCTTTCCAGCCAGACCGGTGCACAGTACTCTGCTGACGAGTACACCAGGCCAAGGGCAGCAGTGCGCAATGTAGCAGGCGAGGCTCCCCATGTAGTCGAAGCAAGTTTGTGAAGTAGGTTATTTCTTGTTTTAAGCTTGGCTGCGCAGTTATGCAGATGCTGTTTAAACGTGAGAGATCTGTCCAGCGTTATTCCGAGATACTTTGGATGAAAGTTATGTTGCAGTACAGCACCATTGAAAACTACTTGAAGCGGGACGTGGGCTATTTTGTTGTTCAGATGAAACCATGCTGACTCCGTCTTACTGAGGCTGGGAGTGAGTCTCCAATTTTTGAAGTAAGCACTCAGGCCTTCAAGGTCTTGTGTAAGAACTTCTTCAGCAACGTGCATGTCCTTGTGCTGGAAGGTCAAGGCTAGGTCGTCTGCATACTGGAACTTTCTAGACTTTGTCTCCGGCATGTCGTGTATATAGAGGTTGAACATCAACGGGGCGAGAACGGATCCTTGTGGTAACCCGTTATTGAGTTGTCTCTGCTTACTTTTAGCCTCGTCCATGAAGACTTCAAAGGTGCGATTACTCAGCATATTATTGATGAGTCTGCTTATTCTTTTGCAGGGCACAACTTTGAGGAGTTTGTAGATTAGGCCCGTGCGCCACACTGTATCGTACGCCGCAGTTAGGTCCACAAATACTGCAGCTGTTTTAAGCTTTTTCTCAAAACCAGCTTCAATGTGTGTTGTTAAGGACATGACTTGGTCTGTGCAGCTGCGTCCTTGGCGAAATCCGGCCTGCTCTACGGGGATGACTTCATTTACTGCATGCTCAATTCTGTTATAGATAAGCCGTTCCAGAACCTTGTAGCAACTGCTCAAGAGTGCAATTGGGCGATAGCTTTCCGCTATGTCAGCTGGTTTGCCAGGCTTGAGAATTGCTAGGATCTTCGATTTCCTGAATTCCCTGGGGTAACTTCCAGATATCAAAATGTCGCTGTAAAACTTACAGAGCCACCTTTTGGTGTTCTTCCCACAGGCCTTCAGGAATTCGGGGTGGATTCCATCAGGGCCGGCTGCCTTCCCAGCTTTAGTTCTTGATATGGCTGCTTCTAGCTCAAGCATTGTAAAATCTTTGCTAAATTCTGATGAGTCAGGAGTGGTGGATCTTAAGTCTTTGAGTGATCTTCTTATCGTCCTCGTGAATTCCTTGTCGGCCTTAGCCTTGGAGGTTTCAACTATCCGGCGCGCTACCGCCTCTGGGTTGATTTTGGGCAGATGTGATGTAGTCACATTAGCGCCACCAAGTTTACGTAGGAGGCTCCAAGCTTTCCTACTTGAATGGGTGAAATCTAAGTTGTTGGTCGTGTTTTTCCATTTGTCTCGGCGTGCCGTGTCCAGCGAATATAAAAGGTCCTCAGCTATTTCTGGGTCTCCAGACTGCAGGAATTCTTGGTATAGCCTGTCGCTCTCTTCACTCCACCCCGGAATGTATTCCTTACGGTAACCACGCGGGATGTGTCTCTTGGCAGTTGAGATGACGGCTCCAACAAATCTCGAGTAGTTCTGGGCAGATGGAGGGATCCAGCGGACGTTAAAGTCTAACTCTTTGGAGAATGAACCCCAGGCAGCTTTGTTGAAATTCCATCTAGGCCGCTGGACAGAGTTTATCAGCGGGATTTTTATACCACTTTCTATCATAACGGGCCGGTGTTGGCTCCGGGGGAAGCTTTTGAGAACTCTTCTGGACACGTGCATATTATGTCGCTCGGTGTCACTGGTAGTTACAAAGCATAAATCAGGGTTGTAATCTCTCTGCCATCGTCCAGAGTGAAAGGTACCTTTATCTTTTGCGTCAAATATCAGAACCATGTGGTATATATCAGCCCAGTTGGATAATCTGATGCCATTCTCGTCATTTGACTGATACCTCCACGAAGTATGGTGGCTGTTGAAATCGCCGGCATAAACCGCCGGGTGCTGGTAGACAGGGAGCGTTACCGCTGGCCAAGGAACGTTAGGTGGTTTATAGATGTTTACAATCTTAATATCAGCTACTTGAACAGTCACCAAGAAGACGTTGTCATCGCCACTCGTTTCAATGAGAATTGCATTCTCTATTGTCGACTTGACGTATGTGGCAACGCCGTACGCATGGTGGTTGACAGCCCCCACGAGGGTGTAGCCGACTATCTTGCCGCGAGCCATTAGGCTAGCGTCGTCTGGGCAGTGGGTCTCTTGGAGAAGGACAACGTCAGTGTTGTTTTCTTGTAGTACTCTGTGTAGATGGTCGCATTTAGCTCTGCTAATGCCTTCGATGTTTAGTTGGCAGATACGGACCGAGGGTCCAATATCTCTTGTCAGGTGGCGCTGAGAAGTGCCGGTCGGGAAGTTGGTATCCTGAGATTCTTGCATTGTTGAGTTATAGCTGTTACTGGTTGCCGGGAGCTCGAGGAACTTAGTCGAGGAAGTGTTCGGCATCCAGTTGTGAATAGACTTTTAGCGTTACCCAGGGTGCAGCGCGAGGAGCTTGTCTATTCGTCGCACCCCTGTTATTGAATAATGGCTATAGACATAATCTTTCCAGTTTGTACTCGTCATACATCTCTTTACGCCCCCCCCCCTTCCACCCTCCATCCCCTCTAACCACAAACACGACGAAAAACTGTTTGACATAGTATCGCTTCTATCGAAACACGTTTCTCCTTTTAAATACTTAAAACGATTTTCCAATAAACAGAAACCTTGTGAAGTATTAAACCAGGCGTATTGTACTTCTCCCCGTGGCGGTCAACCTCATTGCGGACGCCATGTTGGATTCATCGTGACGACACTGGCGCTATCTATTGGCAACTTTAATGTACTGCCAGCCCAGATAGTCTAGTTCATATGTTGGATTCATCGTGACGACACTGGCGCTATCTATTGGCAACTCTTATGTACTGCCAGCCCAGATAGTCTAGTTCATAGTTACTAACGACGTTATAAATTGCTGTGACGGGGCTTAACAAAACCTTCTTATTGCGGAAGCCCCTCCCCATGAGCCAGCCTTTGTCAAAACTGAACGGATGTGTTGTATTCATGCCAGCGAGCAGCCGCAACACAACTCAACACAACAGCCCACAACGCAGTTTGTAACGGTTTCGCTGTCTCGTTATTTAGAATTAGTTTTTGAGATAATTCGGTGACTCCCTTTGCAGAAATAATATGCTACACATAATAGTTATTATTAAATGCTTCCTCCATCAGGGTCCGGGGTAGAACTTGACCAGGGTAACTCTTGTCTATCATTAGAGGCGACTAAAAGACCGACGTTACATTACCTAGATGTCGAGTACGTTGTTAAGCACCAAACAATCAAATCAAATAGTAGAATCCCTTATGAGAAGATTTATACTTGATTAAACAATGCTCCAAAGAGCCTAATAATATTTTTTCGTAGGAATCCCGTTATAGGGGGCACACCAGCTTTACCTGATGAGCCTCTCTTTAGGTGACTAACTATAGGTATATTGGAGTGTTTGGATAGTTTGGAAGGAATTCCCGAGGGCTAATAGTATGACTCAGTCCCAGCATTCGCCTTTACGACTGAGTAAAATTCCTGAAAAACCTTTCAGTCCAAACTGCCGGTGGCCGGAATCGAACCGGCGACCTCCCGAATTAGAGTCTCGCGTCTTACTGAAAGAGCCTAGGAATCGCGTAGACCCGCCACTGTTACACGATGCGATCTAAGCCTATTGGAAGAACCCGCTAGTGTGTTACACGATGCGAACCTAAGCCTTCTATTAGACTCTTCGTAGCTTCGTACATAGAAGAGAGTTCGGTTCTAAACGCTGCCATTGTATCCAGCAAAAAACCCTCCGGCTCGCAGCCAATCAGATTGTCACTTTTTTGTTCGCGTTCCTCTTTTCAAGACGTAGAAACGCTACTGTGGTTTGTTACGGATTCTTTGGCCAATTCTATGAGAATACCCTGAAACTTACTTTCAAAAGAAGATCATTCTAAAACCTTGTCAACAGTTCATAATATGGTTCTTAGATTACTGTAACTTGCAATCATGAACTATAGTATATATATGCATCATGCAAACTATATTAAAATCAGTCTGTTATAGAAAGAGAACTCGCCGGAATGGTGGACGGTTTACTAGTATCGTGAGCATTCATTCAAATTTCAAACCCACACAAAACAAAGATATCGCTATGGCAACGCACTTGTTGACGCGGGAAATTTGAACTACAAAGCGCATTAACTGAAAAGCGACCGGTTCATTGTCATTGGTTAGTCCGGTCGCGTTTACAGTACGCACCCTGAGACGCACCAGTCAGGTCGGATGGAAACTACGCTCACCCACGTCTCAGCGAGACAGGTGGAATGAGGGCGTTCGCTTATAGTAATTATGATTAACTTCGTTGATGACTTTTGCTAGGGCTATGCCTACTTAGGCCAGAACGAATTACCTGTTTTTTTTTTGTACTAAACCATGGTAACCAATCCGACATTAGCTAATCGGCCGATTAAAAAGTTTGTTGAATTCGGACATTAGTAATTTAGTTCAAGATAAATAATTAATCTTGGCTTTCGGGTGTTGCCATGGCGATCGCTTATGTCATGTTTGATAAGAGACTAACGTTTCGGCCTAGTTATTAATTCAGATTCATTATTAACTTCGGCCGCGAAAGGCTATCATATTGTTTGTAAATTAAAGTTGGTCATCACAAAAATGTGTAAATGTGTAATGTGTAAAAAAATTGTCAAAAACTAAAAATGTGCAAAAATGTGTCGTGGATAGTGGTTGGTGCGTTATCGTAAAGTTGAAACATACAGGATATACGTACTGGCGTTCACACTAAAGTGCTTGTTTTAAATCATTGTCTGTTAGTGCATAATTCACTGTTTTAATGGTGGACAAAGTTGTGTTACATCCACAGCTATTACGACTTAAAATTCTCAAATTTTGTAACAAAATTGAAATTAGCCTGTTTACTTTCGAAACCTACAGATCATGTTTTTTTGTTTGTGCACGAAGGCATGTCAGAACGAAAGCAGTATAGACATGCTGGAAAGGAACGACATGGGCTCGGCAGTGAAGCGGGATTGATATCCCAACATTCAGGCTTACCTTGGCTCGCTGAAATACTCGGGGCTTTGCTCAAACCTAGTTGGAATCTCGCCCGAGTGGAGCGCTCGCAACTCCAAGTTGGCTTCGTCTTTTCTTGAACGCGCATTTTGAGGGTTGACCAAATCAACCAATCATAGGACTTCTAAAATTGAGTCCTATTCATTAATAACCTTTAGGTCTTTCCACAATGATCTATAGGTCGTAAAACGAAGTAAACGAAACTGGTAGTTTATTACTACATCAAATACTTTTATAGATGCTTCGCCAATACAAGAAGTATCAAAGATTTATGGCGAAAGCTGGCCTAGCGGATTGACTTATTACTGGATAAAAAGTCCACTCTCTGATTCCAACATGGCCGTAGTTTCATCACCTGCGATTTTTTTAAGTCTTTAATTGAGCAAAAACCGAAATAATGTATATTTTGACTACAGTATTTTAGATATGAATCGATAAGGTAGTACAAAATGTGCTACGACATAGAAATTGTAAGCTAAATAACCTCCATAACCTCAATAAACGATTTTCGGAATTGATCTAGAGGGCCGTGATTACTTTTATCTAAGCAAATATCTAAGGGTACTTGATAGATCAATGAAAACAATGCTCAAAAATAACATCTAGTTTTTAATTTAGAAGACCATAACTAAGGCCCGGATGCATAGTCGCTTACCTAACAGCTCCCCAACAGACCCCCAGCTGGGTATTCCCTAGGGCACCCCTGGGGGTTACCTAGAAAAAATTTTGAAATGCAATGCAGAGACGTTTCCCAACAATTACCCAGCTAGGGGAACGTCTTTATCGGCTAGGGAAACTTCTTTATCGGCTCTTCTAGAGATGTGTTTATTTCCACCGCAGATTCGTCTATTTCCACCATGTCTATGTCTATTTTCACCACGCACAGCCTTACAAACGTCAGGAAATAAGAAGGTGAAAGGCTGTGGTAACAGCTGTTGCTTCAAAAACAACAAACATGGCAGCCAACAACCTGCGTTTCGTTCACACAGAGAGAAAAAGATATTTTAAAATAAATACTGGTTCTATATGCTTCTTTAAAAGAAAACAGGAAAACCAACACAATTCGTTACACCAGAAAAAAGAAGCCTGGATTAAAATAACGAGTATTTTCCAGCTTGTATGCAAATGCGCGCAGGTAAGTCATGCTAGCTCTAGCCTACTAGCCTAGGCCTAGCCTATCCTTATTATTATAGGCCTAATATCTATGGTTCATCTATATATGTTCCGCCTAGATTTCGTTGCACCGATGAATATCATTGGAACATCTAAAATCTTCAGTAATATAGTAGGCCTACCTAGACTTACGACCGGTTCGGAATAACATAACCTAAAAGGACACCCAACCCAATGGTCTGACACCAGGGAGGTCTAGGCCTGCCTACATCGGTCTTTATGACACCGACAACTAACATTTGCATATTGTCAATGATCTAAACCTAAACCTTACTGTAGGCGAGACATGAGTTTACACCTACAGCCTAGGCTAGGCCTACACCAAACCACCAGGACTAGGACTAGGTAGGCCCTAGGCCTGGGCTACATATCCCATGGCAGGCATTAGCCTGAGATAATTCTTACAGACTGGGCCTAGCCTACAGTCATGGTAGGGTCTAGGCTTATGCTGCATATCCGGGATTATACCAAAAACGTAGCCTACTACAGCCTGGTGTAATTCTAGACTGTGAACTTATGATTAGCTCTAGATATGCTCTTAGCCCACATCTGTAGGCCTTACTTCCTGAGTGCAAACCAACAGTCTAGATAAATAAAATGAGCTTACAATAGACTTTAGGATTACTGAAATCATTTGATAAATTACTAATTTAATAATGGTGGTTATTTTTTTCCTAGAGGACCATAGCCCAATTAAAAAAAGCTTGGGACAAGTTAAAAGCCAGTAGCAAAAAGCAACCGTCAACTCTAATGCAGCACCGAATGGCAACCGGTGGTGGACCATCTATGCCTGATCTTCAAGGAAAGGAATTAAGTTTGACTCTTGGCGAAAACTGACGCTCTTCTGCGGCTGATGTTGTGGCCTAGCCGGCCTCAGCTCTGGCTTCATTCGCTGGCCTCACAGGGACACCCTTCCTACTTGAAGATGGGGATGGTATGTTAAAGCTAACTAGGGCTCCCATTTAAAAGCAAAATATCTAAACATTTATTTCCAACAAGCTTAACACTACTGGACAAAAATCCAGTCACACCTGTAAGGATAATTTTAGAATTGCTAATGAAAATTATATATTTTTTTTACTTAATAAATTTATTTACTTACCAAGACCAAGAAATGGAATAGTAGGCCTACGCTGCTCCTCCAATCCAGACCAAAGTAAAAGTTGGATACAAGGTCAAGATGGTAGTAGGTCTGCTCGAAATTAATTGAAAAAAAATATAAACATAATTCAGGTGTGTAGGAGTGAAATCAAATGGGGGGGGGGGGGAGGAGTTGAGCTCTGTACCCTACTTTGTTCCATAAGATGTAACAACATAATTAGAATTGGCACAGTATAATATTGTGAGTACGCTAATATGCTGCCCCAAAAAAAATTGACTAACTTGCGTTTAAATCAACGCGACACGAGTGTAACGTATAAGATGTAGGCCTATAGACTTTGTTAGTGTTTCTCCAAACTTATTACCTCGGCCTAATTGTTTACGGTTGTGTTACATTGCACCAAATAATGAGTCGTAAACACACCTTTATGAATTTAAAGATAATTTCTTCTAACTTAGCTGTAACTTCTGACATGTATGTACTGCTTTCTTCCCTAGATTCCACTGATGAGGATTCTCCCTATCTTCAACCCAGCACTGCTACAGTGGAACACTGCACTAGCCATCTTGAGGATGATAATCCCAAGCATGGTAAAAGTAGGCTGGGTGTCCTTCGTGAGGGGCACGCAACTCGGATGTCAGAGGTCTGAGTTGCGTGCAATGTGAATGCATGAAACCAAGGAAAAGCTCGCGTGGAACCGAAAGTATAGATGTTTAGGGAGATCAGGCATAGAAGTCACCGTTGCCATGAAATGTGTTACTGGCTTGTTGCTTTTTCCTAGATGGGGTGTGTACTGTAAAGCAACTGTACCCATCAGCGACAATGAAAATGACAATATCAATGACAAGCCCAGGCAGACTGGATCGCTTTACGGTACACACCCAAGATAGGTTGAGCACCCTTTCCCAAGCCTTTTCCTTGTTGCATTTGGAG
Organism: Isoperla grammatica; assembly: GCA_945910005.1. Lineage (NCBI taxonomy): Eukaryota > Metazoa > Arthropoda > Insecta > Plecoptera > Perlodidae > Isoperla > Isoperla grammatica. Next base: position 131,606,386 of record OX246737.1, read on the forward strand.
TGGAAATACTCGTAACGAATCAAGGCTTCTTACGCTCCCGTTATTTGTTTTCCTAATTTCTTTTTCTCCTGGTGTGAACCAAAATCCAATTGTGCTATTATCCTAATAATAAAGTTTCTTCCTGCTTCCTTGAAACCTGTATTTGACTTTATTGTTACTTTACATAGGGTCTTCATTGTTAAAATACTAATCTCCATCAGTTTTTATTTTTTAAAGTAGAGCCCTAATGCATAATATTATTTAAAAGTAACAAGTAGGCGAAGGCGTACTGTTATCCAGAAATAAATCGTCAGTGGTTATTTCCAAGCTATTGCTGAGTGAGTCAAATCTCGACAGCTTACTGTCAAACCACGAGGGATGGGGGCAATTATTTTGAGGTGATTGTTAAATTTAGGCCTAGCTATGGAGGCACTTCATTACGTTTCATATGTTTCATATGTACTGTAATTAATTTCATATGAAATTTATCAAATGAATTTCATATGCAATTTATTTAATTGTAATTTCTTAAGTAAAGATGGCTTTTTCACTATTAACTTACAATAGTCTTTTCAAAGATTCCCACTAAAAATAAGAAATAATGACAATGTTATGGTTTTATTATATTTTTTTAAATATTATAAAGTGAAAGAATTGTTTACTGGGTGGTAACTTAAATATTGGTGGGTGGCAAGCTTGGCTTATGGCCTATCATATAATGTAAATGATGAGTGATGGTGAAGAATTTTAAAATACCACTATTTGAATAGAAACAACATTTATTTACTATTATTAGATAATATGTTTATTTTCATTCATAACATTCAACACTTGTTACAAAATATTAAAATATGTGCTTTTGTCGCTGCAATCCTATACGATGTCGATCGAACATACATAATAATTCAATTAATTGGCAATAATAAGCATATATGATAAGAAATATCCGGCAATTATCATGGTAATGCGGTGTAGGCCTAGTATCCCACTCGTTTGTGGAGTGGCGGATTGTTCGCAGGTCTCGAAGGACAGTCGTTCAAGGAAGAACATTTGCTCATATAGGCCTGCTAGACATTTTTTACTATCAGATGGATAGCCTGCCTACCAAGACATGGACTACGTTTACCATGCAAACCCAGCTCGAGCTTAATAGCTCGGTATTCGTTTACCACAGACTTTGAGATCGTACTAAATACTACAGGTCTAGTTTGTGCTGAAATAGAAGGCGTGGTTAACTGTTTGCTAAACGTACGTATGTACACAGTTTGGTCCGCATGTGTTTATCACTCAATTTGAGATTGCATGGACAGCGTGCTGACTCGGCTTCTCACCGAGCTGAGTTGGGTTCGAGCTTAGGTGTTTATCAGGCAAATTCAGTTCGCATAATATCCAGTTCGAGCTTACGAGCTCAGCTCGCGTGGTAAAGGTAGGCCTAGTCATGAGTTGTCCCTATTGACTAAACCAACATGACTAAACAAACATGACATTTCTTAGAAACCGGCTAGGGCAAGATATATTTACAGTAGCTTTTTGCTTTAGGAATCAATGTAGGACAAGAACTGAGCCTGTTGGGTAATTCAAATTTGCAACTGCTAGAGCTTAGGGCCTACTTTTAAAACATATATTGTTTAAGTCGGCATTGTAAGGCCAATGAAGATGGAAATAACATCACATTAAATTAATACCCTGCTAATGATAATGGGAACGGAAAGTTTACACTTGCATGACAAGGCTTCCAGTTGGTAGGCTGTGAATCGCAGTTTATCGCAAGACATCAAACGGTTAATGTGGCCGGGTGTTGCAGTTTGAGTTTATAATACTAGGCCGTACTCAAAACCCTGGGCCTGCAGGTATTTCCTAGGCTAGGGCTTATGCCTAGAACCAATTGAAAACTGCAGGATAGGGTAGGCCCCTAGGTACTCAAGCACATGCCTATTTGTGTGGGAAGTAGGGCCTATACTAGCCCAAATAAGTAGGCCTACATTAAATTACAAATATGCCACATCTTTTAAGTAAAACCAAGTAACATTTGGCATTAGGTCCCGCGTAATGGGGAGAAATAAGGCCCTAGGCATACACAGATAGGTTATGTCAGCCTAGGCCTAGATCCTACCCCCCCCCCCCCCCCCCCCCACGCGAGTACGCGCCTAGAGCCAAGGCTGAACTAGGCCTAGGCCTAGCCTATAGTATAGTGATGTTAGCTTAATGATAAGGATGTACCTGGAAGCTACACGAATTGTATAAGTGGACGAAACGGTAGTTTTTGCCGATGAAATTGTTCAATCTTTCGGCGCTTTGGTGGTCAACCATCATTATAATCACCATATCGTTCTCAAAACGATACTGCTTCTTCAAATGTGTACTTGTGGAGAACTCTGCAGGTTTTCTACATTCCATAAATACCGTCTTGGTTGCTCAAGAACCTTGAAAAACCTCAAACTCGTAATTTCTTTCCAAGTACACGGCAAATTCAAGTCATTGTGGTCCGCCATGTTGAAAAACGAGGCTAGGGAGCTGTTAGGTAAGACCTAGGGTTGCCCTAACGCTCACCCAGCCTGGGGGACCCCTGGGTGTGACCTAGGTGTTCCCTAGACGACTGTGCATTGCATCGAGCCAGCAAGGGAAGACCCAGGGGATACCCAGCCTGGGGGACCCCCAGCAAACGACTGTGCATCCCGCCCTAACTCTTTCTAGGGGTCCTAGATCAATTTTGAAAATCAGCTTTTACCATGACGATATTTTATTTCCTTGACGACTGCAACTGCCATGATGCTACGCTAGGCCATGTTAAGTTATGTCAAGTCAAGCCGCCAGGTTCGCCGCATCGCTGTGTCGCTATGCACTGTGTGTTAAGTTACCTCTATTCGCCATCCTACACTGTTTAACCTGGCGCCTCCACCAAAGGGCAAGACTTCAACGGACGTGGCAAGGTGTTGATATAATGATTCGAACTACCAATTGATTCACAAACCCCGAGTTAGTTATATCGACTATTGTGTGTTCTTTGGTAGAAATATGATACCTATTTGATTCTGTTTAAATGGTATTTTATTCTATTCTGCGCAATACATTATTAAAGTCGATCCACTGTTTATCCAACTATTTGTCATTGTGCTACAAATCATGTTGAATATACACTTAAATATCATGTTTAATATTAGCGAAAAATAAAGTAGTTTCATCGACTACTTTTTTTAATATAAATATTTGAAATCTGTCGATTTCCCTATCCCCTACCATTGAAACGGTCAAAAATCATACACTTTCGAATATAAAGCATCGACTAAGTAGATACTAAACATTTGTCATTTTCTTTATTTTATACTCAATTTGAAGATAATTGAACGACAATTCTAAATATGTATGTATGAATACAATCTCTCGACTCGTTTTCGGTCAATATTGGCTTCACTACAAGAACATTTGATGGGAAATCGGGCGAGCCGTGAAACTATGGCAGCACTGCGTGCGATGACGTCATTTCTCTTTGAGCCCGCGTCCGCCTCACGTCAAAACATGAGCTGGCTGTCACATTTCCACGATGCGACGTGACTGGACGCTTTCTTATTTACATTTATTGTCGCTTATTTCCAATTAACATTTTGCGTCATACAAATAATGCACTCAATTCAAATTGAAGGCACAGTTAGAAACGGGAATATATCTGAATACGGTACGTGAGGCCTAGCCTAGGCCACCTTTATTTAGACTTAGGCCTAGGCCTATATTGCCTGATCCGAAATGAAATTCATGTATTGTACGTCCGTAAACGCAAACATTTTCCCCAATGTAGATATGCTAAGTATAGTATGCCAGGAGGCATCTGTATAATATGAAAGAAAATATGCCAAGCCCTAAGGCCACTCAAGGACGTTTTGTGATCATTTGACATGTGCAAGGCCTAGGCGTACCATTTATGTAGCCTCCCTACACGCATTTGAAATAATTTACATCCATTGTATGCCTTCACATGTCCTAGATGGACTTAAGGGTTACTTGAGATCACTTCGTCAGGTAAACAATTGCACAAACAACATGATACGATACAAAATATACAATCCTATCATTTTCTTTTATCGTAATAAAACGTCCTCCGCTTCGTATTCCGTATTTTTTCGACGCCATTTTCACGATCTGACAATAACAATGTCTTTGCAGCGTTGCCAAATATATTGAAGGTTGGCAATACTTTGTCGATGAATATTAAAAACGAGTTTTTTGTTTCCTTGGCTTTGTAAATCAATTAAGATTTGTACCCATTATAAAGTCTATAATTTGTGAATGTGTTGTGGTGTAATTAAAGCCAAAAGCGAGATAAGAAGTTGACTACTATTTGGAGTTTTGATGAACTAATTTCGTTTTTAGGGATTGGCTATTCTGCAGTCAAACTAGTGTCTAGAATCATGCCATTATAAATAACTGCATTTTTGTGTAAATACTGGATTTTAAAATAGTATTCTTACTTGATTACTGAATATATTTTACATTTTATAGTAATTTAACATAATAATTGTCAAAGAAATAATTATTTGTGATTTTAAACAAATATTAAAATCATTGCTTGAAACTGGTAGTTTGATCAATGGAACGACTGAAAATACTTATAAATGCTTTAAGTTAAATCGCATTACTCAAATATTCAATAATAACTAAACATTTATTCTATTATTCCCGAGATAATATGTTATGCTTAATTATTATTTATAAATCAATTCTTTTATAAAAATATTTTTAAATTTGAAGAATGTTTATTGATTCCATACATTACAAACGTGAAAATTACAATGAAAGTAGTGTAAAATAATAAGGAAGCCTCTTGAATAGGTCTCTTGAATAGATACGCTTCTCTTCTGTTATAACACATTTCTGTGTTTCTTGCAACAATTTTGAAGCATCAAAGGTAAATTAACATTGAACGGGATTTCAAAATCACTTTAAACGACAAACGGCTGGAGGGGGTAGGGGGAGGGGTCAGTTATTCCCCTTTATGTCCCCCTTGGATATATCACTGCTCAGAACAGTATTTAAAGTACATATTCTAATATTTTTAGTAATTCTTTTGTGAATAAAGAGATAACAGCTACTAATCGTGTAAAAATATAAATATATTTGCTGCCGAGTGGAATAGGGGGGAAAGATAATTCTCATTATATGTCTATTCACAATGTCATAAAACGCACAAACATACAACATCACCCAGATAGATGGCTCATATCAAAGAAGAAAATGCACAAGCGTCCTATATAAAGCCGATCAAAATCAAGAACGTATCTTTCTTTCACAAGGAGTGACCTACTTAGTCGACACTCGGCCCATTTAAATGAGAGGCCATTAAGAAGTCAGCGGAGCCCATTTAATATGAGTCACGGCATCTTGGATTGTTCGCCCCCTCTCTTTCAGAAGAGCTTTGGAAGTCACATATATCCTCGCTAACTGTTGGATGCACTTTGGAACTATATTCATCTGTAGTTAATAGAAGAAGAACCTATTCACGAGTGTTACTGTGTCCTTGACTTAAATTCACAATATTATTAGCAAACACAAGTTAAATGTTGAAGTGAAATGGGAAAATTGTTAAAAATCGTTTAATTTTATTTGTTAGTTTAGTTGTTTTAATGAATAATTCGTTTGTGCAGCAGGTTAAAGAAATAATATTTCAAAACAATTTGGTTTTAAATATGTTCAGTAATTACTTTTGAACTTAAATAATGTGACAATGTTGAACATAAGTAATATTTGCAGTTATTTATATGTAAGAGATTATAGAAAAATGTATGGCGTTTTCCGAAGGCTGCACTGAACCGCACTGAGTGCGCCTTTAACAATTATAACAACTTGAGGAATGAGTGTAGATCATTCGAGCACGCCATCATGTAACACCACATAAATAAACTTGTGCATTTCAAAATAAACTTCCTGTCTCATCGATGTCGATTCAAACATCTTCATCAAATGTTTGCCCCATTTGTCCTCCCAGATTGAACATACATTGAAACGTGATACGGCAAACGTTAGTACTATAAAAAGAATCTAGTTTATCATTTTAAAACACCTCAATTAATTCAGTTGAATAGCTTCAGACATCTCATCCGACCCGAGTGAACAACTGAGTGAGATTTATGACTATAGGTTTTGTAATGCGACCTTTGAAGGTGCTGCATAAAAACACAAGCAAAAAATGAACCGTGCTTTGTCTCGTAAGCTGCGATGGAAGGGGTGTACACTCGCATTCGGTACAAAATGGGCCACGTTTGGGGCCATAATTTCGTCAGCTAAAGGAGCGGAGTTTTAAGTGAAAACGAACAACGCACTTTTATACTGTTACGCTACTCATAACTTAATAATAGAAAAATTCATGTTATTTTTATTTAATTAAAACACGGAATACGAGGGACGTGGACTATTTGGGATTTATATAAAAGACTTTGTAGCATTCCAAAAATGTACCGACCGAACATTGTGAAAAGCTTAACAGGATCCACATTCCACAATATTTTATAATTGTTGCTTTTTAATGCAGAGATAACCCAAACTAGACAAGGGCATACTTGTCGTTTTGTAAAAATTCTAAATTAAACTTTAAACTACCGGTTTTATGAGGTTTTCCTTAGAGTAAAATGAGGAATATGATTGATTCGAAAAGCAAAAAATGAAATTATTTTGTATTTTGTCTCTTTGTTCTCGAGTCCCACATTATTTGAGAATAATTTCAATCATTTAAACAAACTTCTGCGATTACCTTAAACCCTGAGTCCCAACCACGAACCAGTGTATCTCAGATTGTTGCACTTTCCAGCTTACGAACCTCACTAGGATGAGTAATGGTTGGACGGAAAATACTTTCAAATATGACGGTTCCACCTCTTTAGCCCACTTTCAACTCATCTTCTAAGCACAATATAAATACCACTAAAGCATTGAAGAGATGATGAAGTGAATCCCTGAAATGGTAATAATACACAAAATAGATGGATATTTAAGTATACAAATAACATACTTTTGAATGAACCATTTGTTATTTTCTTCGTTTCTTTGACCGTTCTAAGTTGTGACGTTGTATCGTCGTGACAATTTCGTTATTCTCATCTTTCTTATCATCATACTGACAGAATGGAGGTTAACTTTAATTAAATTCGCACTTGTGGAATGTAATATTGTGTTACTATCAATACAAGCCCAAAAAAAAAACAGCGATTTAGCCTTTTTGAGCATATCTATTGATTGACGTTACGGTACTTTTCAAAATATACATTATAAAACAATGTATGTTTATTGTATGTCTTTATAACTTAGTCATATATTACTTTACAAATATACAAACACATTAGGCCTATAAAACATACACTAAACAAACGTTCTTAACAAAAAATAGTAACTACTAATGATCCTATTTGTTCTGAGTGTAACAATGTTATATATCCCGGTTATAACCTGCCTTGTTATTACGATAAACCCTCAAATCCCCCCCCCCCCCCCCAACTTCTCCCCAGAATATTAACAAATATTATGCGGTGATCATATTAAGTGATTGCTTGTGTTGTGTAATCATCTCGCTGCACTAGACTCGCCTGCGGTTGGGTCTAGTCAGCATAGGTCTGTGTCAGTTGGCACCGTGGGATTGATCATCCACCCCATTTCACACAACACACATTCAAATCAATCAAAATAATACGTGGTGTAAAAATATGAATCATTATTATTGTACCAACTAATTGTTTTTTATGAAAAGTATATATTTTTACGAGTCTAATCCTCACGTTTGCTAGACCCGGCACCTCCACCAATACTTTACTCTTTTTGACAAAATTAATATCATAGTCAAGCAGTTCATATATTTATTGTATAAAACATTTATATCTTGCGTTAAATCATAAAAACCATAATCAGAATGATGTACATTGCAGGTTTATGAAACTCTCATACAAGTGTAATGTCATTACTTTAATTGAAGCTACAATGTACCAGTCGGCTTTTAGTGTGATAGTAGTCAAGAACTCAAGTGTTGTGATTGTGGACGTCTAAGATACATTATACAAATAAAGGGACTACTATTTTATAATTAATTAATTAAATACTTCACAAGTCAATAAGGGTTCTAAATTAGGTCAATGAACTTCCAAGGCACCCACAGCGCGTGTACCCTCGCTAAAACTCAGCTGGCCACTCCACGCGCCCCTGTTGAACTATGCAACCACGTCCCGCAGCCTAGGAATATTCTATAGATTAACCTTCACACAAGTCCATTAGGTTACTCGTCTCAAAACTCAACCGATAACTTTCAAACTGGATAATGTATTGAATAGGTTGCCTAGATCGTGTTAATGCATGGACGACGTAAATAACCACACTAGCCGAATATGTTTGCTGGCAGCTGAGCCCCTCCCCCCCCCCTCCCCACCCCCCTACCCGCGACCCGCCACCGCACCCCCGCCGTCCGCCGTTCGGATCAATAGGATAGGGATAGAGGCGAGGCTACACATTCCCACGACACAGAGACTTAGCCACCACGTAGTAGTTTTCTGTGACAATATAGGATAGACATTGAGGAAATGCCCTTTCTCCCAATTTTACTTTTATGTTACTGGTCCTTTAATTTTTTTAATTTAGATTAAGTTACTGTTTCATTATTTTGGAATGAGTTGGGGGGGAGGGGAGTGGTAGCAGCACTTATCAGTGCTTGATGATCAAGCAATAGAAATCAACACATAAAAGATTGGTTTTTGTCTTCTAAAAAAAATCTTTAAAAGTAGTATGATCTTTTGCAAGTTAAGTAATTGTTGAAATCGTTTTACCTTTATTAATCACGTTTTGGTGTGTATTAAAAATGTATTACCCTTCAATACTTTTTTGATGAAAATAGTTTCTTAACACTTTATTTTTCCTTTTGGTGTGTTTATCTAAATCCATCAACCACATTGTGAGGGATTGCCGCCTGCGCTCTTTCCAGGGGGACTGGTCTGAGATCCACAGAGCGACACCTGACGCGCTGGCCTGGTTGGCCGGCTTAGATTTATGTTTATGATTTATATTTATGATAACTTTATATGTATATTGTACTTTGTTGAATCTTAGCTGTTGCTTCCATACGATAAATAAATAAATAAATCTAAATCCGTGAAGTGATTCATTTTCATTGAACGTGTTTTCTAGTGAATAAAAAAAACATTTGACACTGTCCTTCAAAACATTCACCATGTCAAAATATACTAGTTTTGTCTTATCAAATATTTAAATTTGTGTAGATTAATACACGATTTTGTTTTTTTATAGCATATAATGCTCGTAATGGTGCAGATAAGGCCGGCCAGAAAATTTAAAAATAATTATCCTGGCAGTTTGTCACGCGTACTCGATCCCGTTAACGACATATTAACATGACGTGCTCTGAACACACACAGTTTATAGTCTATAGTCTATAGTCTATAGTATGTAGTATATGGTATATAGTATATAGTATATAGTCTACAGGCTATAGTCTATAGTCTATAGTCCATAGTCTATAGTCTATAGTCTATAGTCTATATTCTATAGTCTATAGTCTTAAGTCTATAGTCTATAGTCTATAGTCTATAGTCTATAGTCTATAGTCTATAGTATATAGTCTATAGCCTGGTGAGGAGGCAATATGAATATGTCAGTAATGAACCGTCAACAACTCTCATGTGCCAGCCGAAGTTGCTGGTCACGTTTAGATACAAATAATTTGATAAATATCACACACAAACAACAATATTATCAATAAATGTAATAAGAAACTTCCTTTCAAGTCTTCATTTATTTTTGACATTTGGTATTAGTTTGGCGTTTTTTATCTGTAAACATCCGAAATCTGTAATTAATGTTGTTATCACAAAAAAATTATAATTACCTTTTTTACGTTCTTTTCAATACCAAAAAACTGTATTTTCATGATTTTTAATAACGTAATTAAATTGTGCACTTCTTGAAACATTTGTTTAAACTAGATCGAAAATATTTTCTGAATGCAGAGAACACCCTTTACGGAGATAAGTTACATCCTGTGAATGATGTGATAACTTCTTATGGACTATTGGTCCATGTTAAGTACAAATTTTACGTTGCGTGTTAGGTTGGTTGGTAGGGAATATTAATGAACTATTTTAATTAATTTAGGTATTCAAAGTCTACCAATAACCCATTGGAAATAAAAGGCTGATACACAATTTTATGCTTTGCAACAATGCGTGATGGTATTTAAATTTTAAAGTGTCAACTATAAGAATACGGATCTAACATCCCAGTATTTGACATTGATTGTTTGTCTAACTACCCCGTTTTAAAATGTATAACGTCATATGCGTGTTGCCTGTTGTTTTATCCGCTTACAACAAACATTAGTTATATCTTTCGTCGATCTTAATATTTTCATTGGGCGCTATTTCAAGTTGAAAACCATATACCGAGATAACGTACAATAAACACGCATTTGAATCCGACAACTCTCATGGTTAACAATCTACTCTAGGTAATTTCCGATAATCTACGACCTCGGTTGCTCTATCGTTATTTTATATCTTACGGGTTGATTTCGATAGATTGCATTTATCAAACGAACTCGCTTATATATACTTTTTAGAGTACTTTGATTGTGTGATATAGTTATAATGTTGCATTGTAGATTTTAGTAACCGTCTATGATAAAAGTGGGACCCGGCAACTATGTACTAGTGTTGGTAGTGCCACCTTATTTTATCATTGCAAGTGACCACAAGGTGCCCAGCAGACCCCTACATTGTCGAGGTTACATTCACATAATACGCATGGCCCCTGTATTGGAGGACAAAACGGCACACTTGCCCATTCCGACTCTCAAAACTCAATGTTGAAATATTTCAGAGTGCGATTGTTTGAAGTTCTTCTGCTTTCCAACATTATTTTATACTATTGCTCCAATGGCACAAATAACTATTTTCATAAACTTTGTAGAGAGGCGTACGTGTTAAGCCTCTCATATTTAGTGTCGAGCGCAGTCGTCTTCAACTTCCATTGAAAAGTGAAAGTCAAAATGTCGACGCACATTTTTCGCCCGCTATTATGACATTGTGACGTCACGTGAATACACTCACTCAAGCAAGTGTCAAGTTACGTCAGACATATTGTTAGAGCACAATGACAACTCGTGAGGTCGCGTCCGTTCAGGAGGTGGACTCTCGTTTAGACACGACATAGTAGACGGGAAATATCGTATTCCGATATCGCTACTGAATATGATACTGGGCAGGGTTTGCTTCCCAGACGTCCAGCGTTGTAGCACTTGGCATCCCTGCACTCGTACAGGGTTGCCAGGTCCCATTTAAGCATACACCCATACTACATCGATATTATCGACAATGTAACATTACATACCTGTCCTTAAGCAACCTTACTGATGCTAATTCGTGTGGACGAAGATATCGTAGCCAATCAGCGATCGGTATTATAAAATTGGGACACTCGTATGACGAAAGCATTTGTAAGGTTGTTTCGCCATGAACTACTTACTAACCAAGACAGGAGTATGCTGGCCAGACATGCCCACAGGCGAGGAGCCGGTAACCCTCTGTGCGAGTGAACGAGGATATTGTGCCCAATCAGGGATCGACATTTGTAAAATGGGACTCGCTGGTCGGGCAAGAACAACTCGTCTATAACAAAAGTTTCTGTAAGATTGTTTCGGAACAATCAATGCGCAGTAAAGGATTAATTAGAAAAATTATATAGAAAAAAAATAAAGTTTGTTTCACAATGATCTATATACTTATACCTGCAGACAGGCTTACGCTGCCAGACATTCCCACAGGTAAGCCGCTGGAAACCCACTGTGCGTGTGGCGCAGGGGAAGCGGAGATTGTCGGAGTTAACGCAGGAAATGCGTTCTACGTGATTGAGAAAGTTTTCAAAAGTTTCATAAGGGAGTGGGAGTGAGATGGCGACTAATGAAGTGTGGTGGCACTTCCTTGCCGTATAGGTCGGTAATTGCAGGCGACTTTTGGACCGGTTATGCCACACTACTCAACAGGGACGACGCCAGGGTAGAACTGGGGGGGGGGGTCCAGGCCCGCAGATTTCACTTGGCCACCTAAGACCCCCCCCCCCTTTCCAAAGAAAAATATATATTAAAAGCGTTCGGCAGTAGGTGTTTTATTATAGCTACCAGCCTACCACTAACTAGAAATATTTGGAAGTCAACCTACTCACCAAGGGTAGGATTATTATTATAAGTATTTTTACATACTTGTACAGAAATGTCGTATATCTTCAAACAGGTTTCAGTACATTTTTGACAAATTTAATCATACATAATCTACAAGTTTTTGTGTGTTGGGCCAGAGATTAGTTGACAATACGCATGTGTAAAGACCTTTTTCAGCATAGATCTAGGACCCTTAATAGAGCTAATCACGGGCTTCTAGATCTTCAATGACAACAATGCACAACAGTGAAAAATGTATCTAAACATATCTATCAAGAACCTTGATATTGTGCAAATCATGGCCCTCTATACATCAATTCTGAAAATCAGCTATAGGGCACTAGCAACACCAAAAGACAACAATGAAACAAATGAATTGAATTGATGGACAAACAATCAGCTTTCAAAACAATAAAATTGCAACCATAGAAATAAAAACAAGTGTAGCAATAGTAACTGCTTGCATTTAAAACTTTTAATGATAGAATACGACTAAGTGAAAGTTTTGTATATGTATTTGTTTGTTTTTTGTTTTGTTTTCCAAAATCAGAAGAAATTATTTTTTGACAGCTTGTTGTTTGTCCATCGGTTCAGTTCATTTGTTTCATTGTTGTCTTTTGGTGTTGCTAGTGCCCTATACATAGTAGTAGCTACAACTCCCCCATACGTTTACAGTGCAAATGAGCCAGCCTAGTGCGCGCTCGCAAGCAATTTCGTTATTTCGCACAGCACGCTATATTTGAGCCGTGCGTGCTCACTAATGCACCGCCCGCTAGATGATCGTTAGCGAAACTAAAAAGCTCAGCCACAATCCAAGGTCACTCTAGATGGCAGTGGATAAAACATTGCTGAGTTATTACGTCGTCCAACCCGTTGCACGATTATAATAAATATATAACATGAGATCATTATGTAAACTTTTAAATTGTCTGTCATAACGAAGAATAATAATGTTTCAAAGGAATGCCTGTTATAGGGTGCACACCAGCTTTGCCTGATGTGCTCCTCTCCATGTGACTTACTAGGTATGTTGGGGTGTTCGGATAGTAGGGAAGGAATGTCCGAGGGCATTTAGCAATACCCAATAACAGCATTCACTTTACGACTGAGAAAAAACATTCAGTTAGGATTTCCGGTGGCCAGAATAGAACCTGCGCCCTCTAGAATTATAGTCCTGAGTCTAACCGCTTAGCTACCTATATCGGTATAACGAAGAAGGGACCAAGCAGGTAAACGGTGTAATAACATATTCTTGGACTGTTCAGTTTTTAAGTTTTGAACTAGTTTGCCGTGTAAATTATGTTAATTTTGTACAAATTTGGCTACAGCGTGCTCATTATCTAGCCCGTAATGTGTTGCGCTTGGCAACCCTGCATATGTTTAGCTTGACAGCATACATAATGCTTGGCAACAGCGTGCACATTATCTAGCCCGTAGTGTGTTGCGCTTGGCAACACTGCATATGTTTAGCTTGACATATTATACATTAGGCTTGGCAACAGCGTGCACATTATCTAGCCTGCATTGTGTTGTGTTGCGCGCTTGGCAACAGTGTATATATCGCTCGCCGATCACAGCATACATTAATAACTATATAGCCGTATTGCCGGATCGCTGACAACAATTAACCAGCCATGCAGCCAGACAAGGCCAGGCCAGACACTGAATAAAATATGTCCTGGAGGGCGGAACTGTTTCGCTATTAAATACTTTCTGTGGCAAGTCTCCAAATCACGGCATCATTGATCATTACCGCCCAAGAAGGGGTTGTGAGACGAAGCCAGTGAGAGGTTCTATAAACCTCGACGAACCTCTGCCAGGGGATTGACGGACCTTGAGTCTATCCACGCATCCATTACAGAGGTATAGCTTTGATATTGGAGGGCCTCGGTTCTGTTTTCGTCTCTTTAAAATGGCATTTAACATTTGAATGAAGCTGTGTTGAATTGATAGCACAAGTCAGTTGACAATCTTGCGGCTTGAAAAAATCGTACAATTTACAATTCGCATATTAAATTGTCTGATTTTGGCCCGATTTCACCAACATTTCAGTCCTGAGTTGCTGCCATAGTACGGAGATTTGCTATGAACAATCATGGCGACTGGTATAGTTGAGAAACTGTAAGAATGACGGCCCCCTCCTTATTCCCTCCACTGCTACCCGACCCCTCTCAACTCCATGAAACAACAAACTGAACAACTGAAACAAACTTATTTTCAGTTATGTATTTCATTTTGTCAGGTTGTCACGGAGTTGAGGGGGGTCGGGTAGCTGTGGGGGGGATATGGAGGGGGCCGTCATTCTCACAGTTTCTCAACTATACAAGACACAATTAATTTTGAAAGTTGACAATCCAATACAACTAAATCGGATTTTGACAAAGTTTGATGGCTTCGGAACTTATGAAGCAATACATCGATATATAATGTCGTTCTAGTTTCTAAAGTAATGATCAAAGTTTAGCTATAAACACTGTCTCTGTTATCTCATGATTCTCATTTTATTCTCGGTTTTAGATGCAAGCAAATACTCTTAAAACTCCGTTCAATTTTATAGCTCCCTATAATCAATACTCTTGGCAAGCAAAGCTCGTTCTCTAGTTCGACATATCACCACTACGCTCGTCATCTAGATGAGCCTCCGTGCATGAACTGAGACGATTGCGTCTGTTAGAAAAGATGGCCGCACTCAACAGGTCAAGTAAGGTATCGAAGCCGCTGTGTTGCCAAATCTCTGTCGGAGGTTCGGTTACCCTCAGTGTGCACCGTCGCACGCACTCAGTGGACGGACGTTCACTTGTATTACATCCAAACCGTGTGATGGTCAAGATTGTCACGATACATGGAGAAAGATATAATATTCCTGTTCGACGTTGATGACGGGAATATTAAGATAGATACTGTTTCGACCTCATAAAAAAAATCGTATTTATAGTCTTCTCACAAACGTTTCGTAGTACGACACCGTTGTAAAATTGTTCCACAGCAAACAAGTGGGTGCTGACGTCATAGATGAGTGAGTCGTAGCCAATCAGCGGGTGTTTTTTTCAAATACTGATGTTTGATTTGTCAATGCCTCACTCATTTATGAACTCGCATCCACAACGTGCCTGCACATCAGGTAAAGCTGGTGTGTACTATATAACATGTATTTAATTATAACTATTTTATCATACGTGACAAAACGTTCTTCATATTCGAAGAGTCTACGTAATGGCTCCGTGTTTACCCGCAACGTTTACTCCAATAGCCCCGCCCCCTTTTAGAGAGCGGCTCTTCAAGCATCACTGAGCAACATAGCGATATATTACGGAGCGATTTGTCACTAAAAGTCAGCTTTCATTTTAATAGAGTACAGCTGGAATATTCAGCCCGCTGATTTTATCTTATTTTAGCCGTTACTTCTAAAACGGAAAATAGAATTGAGATAGAAATTTAGCGCGTTTTTTTATACACAATTTAATTTACGTCTCACTGTTTTATGAAACGATTGCGGCAAACACTAAAGATGAACTCTTGTCGGAATCTCCACTCACAATAGAATAACCCCCCCCCCTCCCCTCTCCCCCCCACCCCCCTCCCTCCCTGATCCTCCGTTCCGTGGCTTTATTATCATTGACCCTTAGTTTCGTTCCGCGGCCAAAACAAAAACTTGTAAAAAGTTGTTCACCGCGCAGAAAAAGATTAAAAGCTCAGAGTGTTTTGGTCAGTGGGCAACTGGAGCGGACGACCTCCACCAATGCGCGTAGCTCGCATTATTCCTGCGACTGCGCATTGTCTTGTTATACCGCATTGTTCCTCTCTGCAATGAGAGAAAATAACTCGCAGGAAGTCGCTTGCAAATAAGTAACTTTCGGTGTAGACGAGTTAGCTGTACAAAATACGTGATCTTACTTTTATTATTTTCTAAATGAAGACTTTTGGTGCCAACACCAAAAATGAAAACTTTGTATCGATGCTAATATTTAAAAAAAAAATAGTTTATTATATATTTGTAGAGTTTCAAACTACAAAATATTATTCTTCCTGCTCTTTTATGGTGAAGTGTTCTATTCTGAAAATAGTGCTACAAAAAGGTTAACTGATTGCCAGGACTCTGTTACACTGGTCTTCGTCTAGAGATATTTATCCAGGTTTCTTCGATCCTCGACATCTGCAACGCCCAACTTGCATTTATTAAACAAATCCGTGTACAATAATATAGGCCTTACATACTGGGTTCCAAGATTCCGCTCATATGTAATTGAGGCGATCGAAATAAAAACGTTGCAATGTATTTTGACCAAGTTGAGGAATTGCGACATTTTTATTTCGATTCGGAATTCAAAAACACATAGAAAATAATTCATGAATTACAAACGAGAATGATAAATAGATATAATTCTTTCTGAGAGCAGAAAAAACTGTTCCCTTAACGTCAACAGAATCCTGTGAAACCTTTAAGTCAGCACGTCGTGGCATAACAATATGTGGTTATTGGGACCGGCGCCTCCACCAAGAGTATATGTGACGTCACAGCACTTGGCACCGACCCGAATATTATGACATTACTTCATTGGAATCAGCACACTAGGGTCCGTATGCATAGTCCAGACTCAAGTCTTCCTTTACTCAGCCTCTCCTCAGCCTCGCCCAACCACCAATCACGGAACGGCTTTGCCATGTGGACAGCTCTGTGATTGGTGGTAAGGTGAGGCTGAGTTGAGGAGGGCTTGAGTGTGAACTATGCATTCGGGCCTTAAGTCTTCAATTGTCATTATCTCTTATAGCGTCAAACTACCACTATCACTATACCTACTGAGTAAGGACCCGAATACCACCTCGATGTGCGTGTGCGTGTGCGTGTGCGTGTGCGTGTGCGGGCAAGGCGCCAGCTAGACGGATCACATCACTTTAGGCGCAATGTTCGCTCACGACCGTTATCGGCAGTCACATTTTTATCGCCTTGTTGATTTAGCGCTTAAACCCCTCCCTCCCCTCCCCCCCCCTCCCCCATTACCTCACAGTCTAAAAACGCTTTGCAGAGATTTACTTGAGCTTTGAATTAGAAAAAGTTAAACGGCCTTGAGTTGGGTCAGAGGATGAAAGGGTGGCTCATGTAAATGCGTAGCGTGGGCAGTTCTGTGTAATATTGTGGTGGTATGGCAAAATGTTTCTTCGTCTGTGTCAGTCAGGGTGACTTTAACAATCGTAAGAGGCGACGAATCAGGTCCTCCAGTTTACTCTTTCCACCTATTAAATTCTCCCACCCCTTCTTCTACTTGTCCCTCTCCTTAAATCTACTCCGACTTCATGACCTGTCTGTCGAGTACGTCGTTAATCACATCAAATCACAGTTAAACGTTAAAGTATTCCCTACTGGAAACCACGGCTCTTATTCCGCCCATGATAAACCTGCGAGAACACCTACCTACATACGTTAACGTATGGTCTAGGTTTGTTCGATTCTCATGCCTCAACCGGAGTATTTTACGCCAGGAGTAATCCGGAAATACGGAAATGGGAGTAGAAATCACAGTTTCTCCTACTTGGACAAAAAAACAGAGTTGTCACAGTTGAGATCCTTTCAGTTGTTCCTACTCCTACTCGAGACGCATCTGTAAAAACCTTACTCCCATGAAAACTGTAGTAACTTTAATAAAGTTTTAATTTACAGTTTATTTTAATTTTAATGTTGTATGTAGTTTCCACTGGACAAAAAACGCCTCAAGGTTACTCCCAGTACACTTACGCCTGGACAAGAAAACGGCATTTTGTCAATATCGTACTCCAGGAGTAATGATCACAGGACAAACGAACAAACCTTCTGTGTTCTACTCCCGGCCGAAGCAAGTATAGGTCTGAACGCTCTGCTTGATATAACGGCCACTCTCACGTCCAACTATCCGAGCCTTATCGCACCATTGACCGGAGGACGTGCTACGAATCCGGGCGTCAAATCTGTCACGGGGGAAAGTGAGTGTGTAGATGTGAGGGGGGGGGGGGGTGATATTACCTCACATGAGATGTCTCACTTCCCGTGTCAGATAGCTGTGACGTCATGCACGGCGAGGTGCGTGGGGGCTTGTCGAATTCCTAAGTCCGCTCGTCGAATCCGTTTCTAAACAATATTAAAAATTCAATGAGGAGAAATATTTAGCAAAACTAATGAATTGGTCTGTCAAAACTCATTCCGACTCAAATCTACAAAAAACTTAAATGAAATATGTAAATTTTTTCTATATTTGTAATTTAAATCATTTTCAAACTATATTTTACATTATAAAGTACAGCATATGAAATAAGTAAACCAGTTTTGTAGTTGGCACGAGAATGGCGACTTTAGTGCCCATGAGACAGCCTGATTTTGAGGTTTACCGAACCACCGCCAGGGGATTGACGGACCTTGGCTTTATTCAACCCCCTTGTATGTGAATGTCTGTTCTCATTCACACGAGTCCCTAGGATCGATAGCCTGTATATTACTTCGAGAAATGTTTTTCCTTTCCCATTTTCTTTTCCGAGACAGGAACGTAATATCAATAATTCTTTGAAAGTGAAGAAGACCCAAACTTTGGAAATAACCCGCGTAAGTTGTCAGATCGAACATCTCAGGCCGGGCTGTATATTATTTATTGGTGTTGTTTACCTGGTCGCTCTACCATTCAGCGTTAGTGATCGCCTCACATGACAAACATAAGATGTAGTCATTTCAACCACCAGGATAGATGGATCTTGAAGACTGTTACAAAGTTTTGGTGAATTCGAACCATAGACATAAAACAACGATTTGCTGAGTCTTCCGTTTTGATCGTCCAATTTGCGGTAATCGAATACAATTTTGTGGGCTAGTTAAACTTTATGTTCTGCGTGTTCAGAGATATTAAGATAATACGAATTACTTTCGTGACGTACATGAATAGTTGTGGCTAAACCAGCGCTGCTTGTTAGCGCTGTCTCGGGTCAAGCTATGGCCCGAGAGTCAAGCCTGACCCTGCATGATACTGTCTATGCAGCCGCAGATAACTAAGAGTGAGATTATTAGTTGTATGCGCGGTGGGTTCGAGCCTCGTCTGCGGCATAGTTTGGCAACACTGCACACGCGGTATGAGGCGGTATGCCAGCCATACCGACACTAATTATCATTGATACAGTGTTCTCCTTATTCGCTCTGTCAAACACCATTTAATTTATTAATATTGTTGTGTGTGTCGTATGTATTAGCATGTTGATATGATTACATTCATACGAAATTAATCACCTGCTTGAAAGACATTCGGAATTTCAAGTCGAAATTATCAACATTGAAAACTAATTATTTGCATTTCCTAAAACCTGTTCGCTGAAACGTAAATTGTGATTAAGCAACCATAAATGAGACCCCAGATAGATAGCCTAGTAATATCATGTAAGTATATACACCATGGAAAACCTACACGATTAAGACCTGTTTATACGTTCAAAGTGGTCACAGGTGAAATACCCACAAACACTATGGCTGGCATGGAGCGTATGCATATCCCTTATTCTCAAAATTGGCCATTACAGGATATTGTAACTTTGTCCTGGCACGCATACTATTAGTCTAAAAAACATGCACTTAAACCGCTGAGTAATGGGTGTAGTTGCGAGGTGGAGGTGTATGTGTGAATGGAGGGAAGAGTATTCACGAAGTTAACCGAAATATGTCTTTCGCTAGAGAATTAAGTACTCTTTCGTACGAATTTTGTATGTTTGAGATTTTACATATAGGCCTACTTTTTGTAAAGCATTTTAAAGAAATAAATGTTTGAGTATCAGAAATTGAGGGTTCCGGAGGTAGAAAGACATACAGTCTGTTTGTAAAATATCCATGTTTCTTAGTCACGTCGCCCCCACCCCTCCCCCCAATTCCCCACCTTTCTTCTTTGTGTCGCTATGAAGAGAAAATATATTTCAGTCACGTCTGGTCTTAAGACCGTAGTATGTTCGTCAGAAGGTATGAAGTAGTTTGCAGGAGGTTAACACCCACGTCGAACCCAGGACCCTCTGTATGGGAAGAAGGAAACCTCATCGTCCAGACTCCTGAATATTCATGTCCCGGCCTAAGATTAGTCGGTGTCTACGATGAGAAGTCCCTAACGTAGAAGTAAATGGTAGAAAAGTAAAAACCCGACGACGACAAAAAGTAAAACCATTAGCGTAAAGTTTCGTAGTGACAGCAACTGGTATTTGAGGGGACTCGTTAGCCGCGTTGCATGTTTCCTAGAATTCCCGCAGTGGCGCACTGTCGGGTTCTCGTGCAACCGTGAGTGGTTTTCGAACGTTCTTTCGCCGAAACTCTGTTTAAAACATGAGTTAAACTGATCTAACAGAAAGTTTCAGTACAAGAATGAATACTGCCGTACTGTTTTTCTAAAAACACTGTATAAATTGGCTGTTATATAGCATACTTCATATTTTTGAAACTATGTTGTTTAAACGTTTTAATTGATCATTTAGACCAGCGGTCTTCATACATTTGGGTATGCAGAATCAATTAAGATTGTTAATATAAATATTACTCCGTTCATCGTGAAAGCAATGTAAATAAATAACCCTAATGATTCAAATATTAGCAACACAGCCTCGCACGTATTTTCTTGCCTTCAGATGCCATCTGTGTGATTTTCGACAAAGTTATTGAACTTATTCTACAGCTAAAAAGTTACGATTCAATCGCGCTTAGAATAATTCAAAAGTTTCGTGCCTTAGTTCTTGCATTCCGCAAAGAAGTAAAAAGAAAAAACTGCCAAGCACGTATTTCTTCAGGATTTGTTTGTGCAGTTCCACCACAGTTTTGTGAATTCTGTGATGAAAACTTGATGTGTCAGCGATTAGTATCGACAAACTTGGAACAATGTTTTTGCGTTTTTTCCCCAAAATTGAATCAAGCCTGGGTAATTAATCCATCGTTAAAAGCTATCCCCACCGCGGGCGTATTAAAAAATATGAAGAAACAATTATCAACGGGAAAGCAGTTCCAAACAAGAAAAAGCTCTCCCATTAGATATTAGAGTATAGTGCAGGTTTGTGGGTTGAATTCTTTCATCATGCTGTATTATAATGTAGAGAATTCATACATGTTTAATGTATATATTTCCGATTCTTTAAAAAAGAAGCTTTTTATCAATTTTTTTATTTATTTATTTATTCAGGATTTAAATACAGCTATGCAGCCATTTTACATTAAACCTTCAAACGTAACATTATAACATTATACATATTTTATCAAGCTAAACTATTATCAAGCTAAACTATTCACTGAAACATCTTCAATGATTTATTTATAACTATAGTTTCTGTCTCGCTCGAGTGTACCCATTTTAATCTTCTATTGCAAACATCTCCACACCGCCCCGTCTATAGATCTATAGCACAATCCATCCAACATGTTCCCCTCGTACGCGTCACTTGTGACGTCATGTCGCGTGTCTCCCCTCTCCCCCCCCCCCCCCCCCCCCGCGAGCCACGTACCACAGTCGCAGCACACACGTAGTTCGTGTATCGATTCACACGTTTTTAGTAGCATGTCTTGTTGGTTTCACAATAATAGAAATATAAATATATTATCCTGTCCACTATATAAGCGATAGAGAGGTAGAATAATGTTTTTTTCAATATACGATAGCCACAAATCTTTGCAATGATCTTATTGGTCGTAGAAGTAGATGTTGTGGATATCAATATTATATACAATTAGTGTTGTTTTCAGTTGAATTTGTGGAAATGCCACAGGTTGTTATATAACTAACCCCTCTAACATGTTTGAACAATGCCTACCGTGATTACCATCAACTTCAGGAATCCATGTCTAGCGGTAATTTCAACTGTCCACTGACAGTTTGAGCTATCGTTGTTATTGGTTTTATAGGCTGGCATGAAAAATGAAGTTAATAAATGTATTACTGTAGATTTTCTTCTGAAAGTGCCTTGACCTCAATATGACCTCGATAATGGGACCGATAAGAGTTTAAATAATTTTATTTTTATATAATTTAGCATGTAACGACCAGTTAGACCAAAATTTAAATTGCTCCCCATTTTAATTCTAGCTATATTTAAGACATAATTGACTTCTTAATTAAATCACGATGTTTGGGAAAAATTATTTTTATTCATTATAGCTCGATTTTATACGCTTTATTTGAAATATGACGGTTTTTTTTTAGTTAAAAAAAACACAATTTTTGACCTTGTATACATACAAATTTTCCGAAAAGTGGCTAAGCGATTTTTTGCCGACTTCTAGCTCGTTTTTAAGCGCACTTTTCTGATTTGGATCCAAATTCCTAATCATATCTAGTAAAATGAGGTGGAATTCGCACCCCTTTAGCCGTAGATTGACCGGACTATTTGTAAGCGCGCATACAACACGGCGTGAAGTGTCCGCTGTGACGTCACCGTGGTACAAGTCATTGTGCATCACCTATAACATCCCCGTAATGTTCGTCACTCAATGGTCCATTCAGCCACCAGGCAACGGGCTGGAATTCAAGCCGCGCAAGAACAATTATTGACGTCATAGTGCAGTAAATAACGAGCGCAATCTATCTCACCGCGTGGGTTTGTGGTCGCGGCATCTGTTAAGCGCGGCAAAAACATGTTGGCCGTGTTTTGTTGCCGAAACTATAGGGGAACATAATGCGTGATCAGGGCAAACAGTGCGGTGCAAACAAACAATACTGCTCCCAGTCTCGACACCAATGTCATGTTATTTCCTGTGAGAAATATCACACATTCTGTTGTATTAAAAGTGGTTCCACAGAAACTATGTGAATGCTGACGTCATCATAGATGAAATGAGACGCGGATCCAATCAGTGATTAGCTTTTTCAAATACTGTCATTTGGTTTGACAATGCCTTACTCGTCTATGACATCACCGTGCTCAAGGTTGCTGTGGAACGATTCTATCACACTTCATTCGATCACAAAACATGATTACTTTAGGCGGTTTGTATATATCATGTAAATATATCCTGTTATTTAAAATACTCAAAGCTATAACAGCTGCAAAGTCACCATTAACAAGAATGCCAGTATTATCTAAATTGACGTTTGTTGTTATACGACGTACTCGATAGATAGGTGTTACCACGTCGTCCTTTCTTTCGACAGGCAGAGCTACCCTTAGTCAAATTCTGCCCCGGTCCCAGACGGGCTCATAAAGAGAGATTTAACTTAAATTAAAAAGTTAAGTTGTTCTGAATCAGCCTTGTTGATTCTGACATTTGTCCGCAGGTGTTCGCACTGTCCAATCACTGATTCATATGTTTCGTATTTGAAATATAGATCTCTGATTGGTTATCGCTCACTCGTCGATGGTGTTCGAAGCCTACAGGGTTGGTTTAGTCACTTTAAATTTAAGTCCCCCACTGCAAACCAGTTTAGTTACTGAGTGGGTAGACTCTAAATGTGAATTCATTTATTTATTTAAAGAAAACATCCCAAACTGGGTGTCGGACTCTGGATCCTTCTGCATTCGAAGCAGGAATAACTCCACAGCAAGACAACATCGCAAGTTAGTTGCGCCCAGACAAACATCCTTCGCTGCCGCAAAACTCAAGTCATGTTTTATTCTAAGTTGTCTCTTCTAGAAGAAGACAATAAATGTATAAATACAATATCGACCGATGTTCCGCCCTGGGCCAAAGTTTGTCTTTCCTCGCGAGTCAGTTGTCTGTCGAACAAGTTAAGTTCCGAACAACTCCGCTCGTGAAATTGTTCTCCGTGTTCTCGCCCCATATCGCATGCGTGATCACATCTTAGATAAGCCTGATTACAAGCTGGGCTGCACTAACAGCATACGTGGTCGTTACTACTCAATGGGCCCTGATTGGTTGATTGCCGCGCCTTATCATCTCTTAGATATCACGCGACAAGGGTGGTTAGCGGCAACGGGTCGTTTCACACGTTATGCTTACGTCTCATTCTTGTGCTAACCAGAAACATAAGACCACGTGTTACTTAGTTTATTTATTTATTTACTGTCTATCCTATTCCGTTATAAAAACTGATTTACAAAGGAGGACCTTAAATAAAACTAGGCTATGCAAACAATCAATAATGTAATCATAAACAACAACAAAAACAAACCAAACTACTATACTAAAAAAATAAAAATAAAACAAGGCTATGCAAACAAATGAAATCATAAATAACAACAACAAAAACAAAACAAACTACTGTACTAAAAAAATAAAAATAGAACAAGGCTATGCAAACAAATGAAATCATAAATAACAACAACAAAAACAAAACAAACTACTGTACTAAAAAAAAACTAAGAAAATGTTTTTGTCTAATTCTTGAAACCTCAATGGATGCTTCTAAAGGTGTTTTTCAATAACTGCACTGGATCGCTCTCAGGGTGTATCTCAATGCTCTATTTTTACTCTAGTCGACAAATGCCAATTAATTATTACAACATTCATTGATTGTTTTATTAGTGCACTAGACTACTTGACTAGCTTCAAAATAAAACAGTGAGATACGACTTCAGTGCACATTTAACATGAGAACAACAATATACAACAACTTAATTGATGGTAGTCTGAGGCCATTGATGGTTTCACAAATAAAAGATGAGTAATCTCCTCCTCATAGAAGTTTATTTGCTTGCCATCAGATTGTAACTAGTCTGTTTTGAGTGGCCTACGCATCATGTTACGCTATACAGGAAGAGGATTAATAAAATTGTGCAGTAAATTCCAGGAGAACCATTCGTTAATTCGTTTTTTTTTAAGGGATGGGATTATCTAGATAAAAGGTGCAAGGTTCGCTAATCCTCTAGTGGTTGTTCAGCGAACCTCAAAGAAGTTCAACAAACCTCCGCCAGAGAACTTACTAACGCTCTGCCCAAAGTTTCCCGGGCCACATTATACGCCACTTATTTCGTCACAGTATTTTTAATAAAACTCACCAAAATTCTTTTCTGTTCGTTTTATGAAAATAAATTTGAATGAGGGAAGAAGTAATATGAACAAAATGCTCTTTTTTTCTCGTTCTCTTGAAGCGAATTGTGGAACTGTAATAACATTTCGAATGTAAGGATTAGCATACGGGAAACATACAGTGATGCGTATGTAAATGTTCACACCGTCACTATTGTAGTTGGGCGTATGATTACAGTGTAGATGTTTTATCTTCTAGTTTAATTTACACGAGTGCCTGCCACTGATATGAATGAGCGTTTGGACTCACTTTGTTACATGATTTATTCATCAGGAACTTAACTTCATATAAATGATAACACTTAGGGCCGGTCTTACAATCTCCTAATAAGAAAGCTATTTGTAGAAATTAAGCTATTTGGAGAATTTCAAAAGTTTTGATTGGTCGTCGCCATAGAGACAACAAGCTATTCGACGAAAAAGTAGTTATTGGGACATTGTAAGACTGGATTCTAGTGTTTTTAAGCGTATTAGAAGGAGTACAGGTTGTCTGTTCTTTGTGGATAACAGTGATACCATTACTACGTACTGATGGAAGTGGTCAGTCAAAAACCAAAGTCGTATGGGGAACGGGTGATGTTGAGGCTGGACAGCTGATTCCAACGTCAATGCTATCTAGGACTTGAGATAAGATTATAACCATTATGTCATACGTCGGCATTTTTGTCGCCTCATTCTGCTAAAAACAAAACATACTTGTCCTAATGGGGGTGTAACTGCCCCCCCCCCCCCTCCCCCCCCCTTGCACACGACTATGCATGGCGAATATTCAGACTTCGTTCCGTACTAAGCTCTCCATACGTGCGTGCCTAGTATTTCATTGTCCGAGCGAATGTTTATATACCACTAATTCCTACTAAGTGCGCGAGCGACCTGGTTAAATCTCCCATAAAAACGCATTTTATAATTATGTTTTCGGTGTGTAGACCCGCGTAGCTGGGAAAACGTTGGTTTAGTGATAAAACCACACGGTTGGCATCACTGTTTTTGTTCTCTGATAATCGTGTCGCTGTGTTATCGTTTCTCGCTGGTGAGGATAAATATCGAAATTATTCGACGGCCCCAGGCTTTGTTTCCTCTCGGCGCTTGTCTGTTAACCCCCCCCTCCCCCTCCTCTCCACCCACCCCCACCACTACACCGCGGCTTATGGTGGATTCCCGACCTGGACGTCGAAGAGCGCAGAATGTCGAACGCAATCCAGCGAACCAATCAGAATGAAGCCGTGTTCGGTAGCAAGAATCTGATTGGCTCGTTGATGTGCGTTGCTCCCTTCGACGTCATTTAGGGAATCCACCATTAACCGGTGCATTTCGAGAGCAAATTGTTATGTACTTTACCTTGGCTAAACCAATATACGTACTGAGATCGCTTCGTGTAGTTTCCGCAATGTAGCTTTTCCCATGGTTACCTTATACACATCCTTACGTGGTGCCTGTTTCATACCTGTTTCGTGCACGAGGTTTCATCGAAAATCAACATATCGCTGGCGTTCTTATTGCATTGGCTTAGTAGACAGCTGAACTGACCTCATTATTCACGCCCTGCTGTGTCTGCGGGGGTTTCATATCATTCTGATCTTATATTGATAATACCAATTGATGATGTTTACGTTCGCTGTTCATTTAATTGCTTCATTTGTTTATTGTAAATAAATACCTCACTATCTGTTTTCATCAGTTCATTCTGTTTCCCATTCTCTCCACTGCCGTGTACCCTCACACGTCTCCTTCGGCTTCCACGATGTCCTCTTAATAATCTTATCTTCGTCTTGCCCAAATGAATGTCGCTCATTTCAGCTATTATAGTAGCTATATGCTGATGAGAAAACGGTGTCCGTGTGTTGTCTGCTTGGCTGAAGGTCTTGGTGACGTCAGCTAACCACGTGTTGCTCCTCTGGTTGCAGGTGATGGCGTGACGCCGGATGGGAGACGAGGTGGAGTTTGGCGAGCTGTCCGAGATCGGCGCGCCCCACTATGGCGGCGGCGGCGGCGGCAGCGGGGGGCGGTGGGTGGGGGGCAGCGTGGCTCACAGCCCCCAGTCCCGGTACGCGCAACGTCCCTCGGGCAGCTACGAGGCCGAGGACGCGATGGCCCGCGCGGGGGCCTCTTCGCGCGGTCGCTCGGGCCTCTATTACTCTCCGCCGGGAACCTCCTACACCATCGTGGAGCGGCCCACGACGGCGCCCTCCTCGCAACACTCGCTGCACCACCCGGGTGCCAGCAAACACCCCCGCGGCACCTACCTCGGCTCGTCGGCCACGTTCAACAACAACCGCGCCCACCCCGCCATGAGCAACGGCAAGAAGCGCCCCATCTCGCCCGAGCAGGTGCTCAAGCTGATGGGGGCGGCGCCCGGTAAGCCGGGGGCGGCGGGGGCGGGGGCGGGCAGGCGCAGCGCGCTGTCGTCGCCGGCAAGCAGCCCCGCCAGCCACGTCTACCACCAGAACGTGCAGGAGGATCTGGTGGTTAGGACCGTTAACATGGTCCGACCAGCAGACTCTCCACACGGCTTTGGTATCTGCGTCAAAGGAGGCAAAGAGTGCGGTAAGTCTGCCCTACAATCAACGTCTTCCTGGGCCTAGTTGCACAAAGATGTTCAACTCCTAAGTAGTCTTAGTTTCCATGACAACTCATGAGTAAGGTATCTCTGTGAATCCAGGCCCTGGTCTATTAACAGAGACTCGATACCCAATGATTTGCAATCTGTGGTTTTGGATGTAGTTTTATGCCTGATGCCCCTTTTCTAACTGATAGTTATCAAGGCCAATCGATTTGGGCTCTAAATACTATTTTTATTCATCATTACGCCTATAAATATCTAAACATTCTGAAATTAACAACCAGTAAGGTTTTTGCTCTAAATGTCCAAACATATACTATTTTTATGTTGTGCAATTAGATTCACAGGCTCCACAATTTTCGAAAATGTAAGGTTCAACTTATGCAGTGAGCTTCAAATCATTCGTTGACGTGCAACAGTTGTAGACATTTTCGGCACATTCGATCATCCCCTCTCGTTGCCGACCCGAACCCACTTACCCGCCCCTCCAAACTGTTAATAACACTTCCCCTATCTAAATGATTGATGAGATCACTTCCCGATACCGAATTCAAGACTCGCGAATGAAAACCGCAATTGCAATAACTACGTTCTGCCGATAAACACACACACGTCTGTATTATTCACGTGTTCTGGGCTTGATGATATTCCCGTAGAGGGCGCCACATTACACGCCCGTTGCAGACGAGAGTTATGTGGGCGGGCGATAATGAAGTTCCGAGAGTTGCGAGAACTACCGTGAGAGCGCTAGTCTCGAGGCACTTCACTTGGGGGGCCGGTCCTACAACGCATTCCATATGCACGTTCTAAACGTCAGCCGTCTCTGCCTGATATAAATATGCTCAGTTTAATTTGTACTCGACCCAAACTAAGTGATACAAAAACTATTATTACTATTTTTATGTTGTCAAAAGACGTACTAACATGACGTTAGCCCCTTCTCTTATCACGACATGCAGAGCTGCCCTAGATACGTATTGTTCCTTGTGGTATGTGCTGCTAATATCTATGAAACCCAACTGTAGTAAAATATTAAAGATGGACAACATAACAGATAAGTTACCCAAAACGGATCACCACAAATTTCATATAAACCCTGACATGCGGCAGGTCAACTTACGTCCAAAACAAGCGATATCTCATATTGTTATTGTACAACTTGAATCATATCACTTGCGCGATCAGGAACAAAGCACTCTTGTACATATGTTTTATTTACAACTGGAGTTTAGTTATTTACATGTTATGAAGTTGGGAATTGTTGCTTTTATCTATTTTAATCAGTTCTATGATGAGGGGTTGAATTATGTTCATGTTTCCTCCACAGTTTGAACGTGAACTTACTCATCATAACTAGCTCCATTGTGTATAAAACGGTTAATGTTTGACCATTTACCCATCACAACCACATTTAAGTTATACATTTCTAATGATGTGTTGTTTAGAGTTTCCTCATGACGACGTTTGTAGATATATGCAAATATCTTGTTTCCCATACGATGTATCTAATATTGTTCTCTCTCTTTCTCTCTCGCAACACGCAGACGCCGATGGTAAGTCTCCTTCTCTCTCTCTCTCTCTACTACTTTACACTTTCCCTATTTCATTAGGAGAGAGTTCCTTGTATTGCGTGGTCGGTCTCGTTGATATTATCACCACCATTAAGAGATTGTTGTAATCGTCCAGTGGTCAGACCCCGCCCTGTTGGGCTGATTGGTCTGCATGCAACCAGATCTACAGTCGATACCCTAAACTGTAATGTTGAT
Source organism: Isoperla grammatica (assembly GCA_945910005.1). Taxonomy (NCBI): domain Eukaryota; kingdom Metazoa; phylum Arthropoda; class Insecta; order Plecoptera; family Perlodidae; genus Isoperla; species Isoperla grammatica. Next base: position 131,635,836 of record OX246737.1, read on the forward strand.
AAACACACGCACTCACTTATCTTAAGACCGTATCACATCTATGCCAGGTTGTAAGCACTTATATATGTACACCTTAGAAAAATTGACAAAACTGGATAACATAGGATATTGTACTACAAGAAACTAACATCACATCATGTCCTATTATTTTACTTACTAAAATACAATATTTCAGCTTTGAACTTTGCTAGAGCGCTTTCCCGGGCTGCGACCTTTAGAGCATGTGAAAGGAACAGATGAATAAACTGCGTAAGCTCGAAGGCTGGGATGATTATATTAAAAACTGTGTGGAAGGATGAATGGGGGTAGAACCTGTGGATGACCGATGACAAGTGTGAAAAACCGCGAGAAGTACTCAGTAGGAGCGAGGCGGGCCGTCTCAGTCTAGGGCTGAACCATCCGGCCACTTCTATAGACTGAAACGGTTCCTGTCACCAGCCTCTTCTTTGCAATCCGGGGAAGAAGAATATAACTTTAGAATAGAATTTATACGCAGATTAAACTACAACATTGTCAAACTCGGTTATTGTATTATCAGTACTGACTGGTATAATTCATTAGAGGTAGCTAGCATTTCACTTGATATAGCGTCAGTGGCCTAGAGTATAACATCTTACCTCATTTACGACCTATAAGATCATATCGAATTAAGAATTCAGTACTAAATGTACTTGCAAAATGTAATTTAATCAAATTATTTTCAAGAGCAAAAAAGTTACCTGTTACCTCTGTAGGCAACATAATTAACTTCAGTGCAGGTGATGTTAACCCGTCTATATTGGAACGAATTGTTAAAACAAGGTATTAAAAGTTGTTAAAACCCCCTATTTCAGTTCCGTTACTGTGAGATTGATTGTATAGCAAAAGCAAAGAACTTAGAAAGCGAGAACAGAAAATGTCCATAGGCTTTGACCACTAGTTAAATGTTCTCCCGCCAAGCGCTGCCTTTGTCCGAGTTCGATCGTTTTCTCTCGTGATCCTCCCACAGCAAAGATAACTTATCGGCTCTCGCTGAAAATAGAAAAGCAGAGTGAATCAAGATATATCGGACCGGTTATTTAAAACTGCCTCGCGATAACTTCAGCGAGCTGACAGGAAAACAAGAGCTTTGGCCTGACAAGTGTGCGGTATTTGCATATAACGTGTTGTATAAGGTCTTTGGCTTCACAGGGCAAAGCGCTTATGAAATTTCAAACGCGTTCTCCAGGCAAATAACGTTTATTAAAAGTTTATTCTGCTACGAGGATTCCATTCAGGTTTCAGTACAGTCATGAATGGATGTGATAATTTGGTTTTTATAATGCTCCATTTGTAAGATTTATCCATTTATGTACGTATTTAATCTTAATTAGTAGCCCACCGTCACATTAAATGGAGACGTCAAGCCCAATATGCAGGTGATGAAAATTAATGATATAATAATATTTGTATAAGAACGTTACCATTGAAATTGATAATTACCTGGTACGAAAGCAATTACTTTCCGTCTCGACATGATTGCAGTCAAAAAAGAATATGCCACAGTCGCTGATGTTAAATAACGGAAGGTTTGCTTTTAATGTTTTGATAAATGTCACGGGCAAAGTTTTTTAGAAACATAAGTTTAGACGCGCTATATAAATTTGCAAACTGTTTTCATGTATTACCTAACTGACAAGTTTACTTGTGCGAGCCTTATTTGAAGTCAAAGTTTGAGCTTGAAAGTTAGAAGGATGCACTAAGGGAAATTAAATAAAACATGGATGTACACGTAAAGTCAATATCAGCTACTCAGCGCTAATGGGCTAAGGAATACTTTCCTCATATTGTTGTATAACCATAGATATAAATACATTTATATCTATGGTATAACCTTGTCTTGCATCATCCAACGGTAAGATTAAACCACTAGGGTTTCTGTCATGGGCGCTCCTAGGTTGGAAGTCGGGGGGGGGGGGGGGGGGGGGGAGAGTCATACTTCCGAACATTGATAATCAGCCAGCGCTTCCAGCCTCCTCCGCTAGGGGGGTCAGACAGACCTTGGGTTGGCTCGCACGGGTGTAATGTTATTATATTGTGGGAACCTCTCGGGCGGGAACATTTCGTCAAGTCCTTGGTATTTGTTATCAAAACGTCTCGAGAATAAAACAACCGTTGACTTTATCGACCACCTTCCCACACAGAGAGAGACAGTTTTCCACTTCGGAAATCACGAGAATCTATTTCCCAAACGTATTCCGAAAGTTTTTCGGTTAAAGTTTGGAATAGTTGCGTTTTTAAAAAGTAGCATTCTTCAGAAAATGTGATGCTAAGTCCTTGTTTTTCTTTTGTTCTAAAATTTAAAAACATGCAAAGTTTCGCCGATACCCATAGAATAAGTTCAAGAGTTTGTTTATTTGACATCATTCCATTGCCATAAAGTATGACACACCATGTGGATACATTAAAATATGCCTCATATGCATTTTAATCACATTATAGAGTCCTATACATAATAAGTCAATAAGTTGAGTAATAACTAATAGTTTAGCAACTTGTAATAGAAGCCATTGCAGTTTTAAGCGGGCACATAACAATCGATACGCCATGCAAGTCAAGTTACACTAATATTTGTGTGACGTATTATGAATGAAGCGTTCAGAATGTTGTCTATGCCTGTCCTTTGTATAAAAACTTTCACACATTCAATGCATGTTTCACCACAAGAGTGTAATGTAAATTTATATAATATATAATTTAACCGTTCTGTTACTGTTTGCTTTAAAATAAATGTACACATTTTGCAAACCTGTATTTTCACTCTCTTTTCTAGAAAGTAAAGCGAAGTAAAAAGAAAGGATTTCAAGAAGAAAGTGTATGGGGGGTTTTAGGAGGAGTTAATGCCGTTTCCTAACATTCACACAGTAAAAGACCCGTCATTATCTTCACCATTGGGGCTGTCACTAAAATGCGCTTAGAAACTCACTCATTACTAAAGTTGTACACACTTTGAAGAGCAGAATTTATGTAACTTTAGAGACCCCATCGCGTCATTTGCAAGTCAACTAGACACAATTCCGATGGCCTAGAATTGTGGCGTAAAAGTCTCATTTGATTTTCGTCTCATCTTTGAAGATGAAACCGCAAAAGTTCGATCAAAGATCATGCAAATGAGCGAGTTAGGTGGTTTTAAATGTTTATTGTTAGCTCTGGAAAGTAAAGGCGCGTTCAGACAGAATGACTATGGACTAAGACTAACAATAGAGTGATGCCTTGGGAAAACAACGTACTCGAAAACATCCATCCCCAAATGTATTTCAACAATGCCAACAATCGAAAATCAACTTTCTTAATCACTCGTTCTTAAACACTTATCACTATAAAAGTTTGTTAACGCTTAAACATAAATCGTATACTTCAACCCTGTTAAACCTTAAATCGTTAGTCTTAAACACTAATCGTTAGTCTTAGTCATTTTGTGTGAACCCGCCTTAGCCCTCGTGTTTGTACGGTGGCGCTGCATATGCAAGTAACGGCGCTTTCGTGAACCAAACACAAGACCAAAGATCTTCCACTTTATTGGCGTCCGCTTTGCTCAATAACGTTCAAAGTGTGGACACGTTTTCCCGCTAGGAAGCGTATCTAAGCTCTGCGATCGCGATATAAATTGTCTTATACATATAATAATAATAATAATAATAATAATAATAATACTTTTTGTAGGAATACCCATTCTAGGGTGCACACCAGCTTTACCTGATGTGCCCCTCTTCAGGTGACTAACTAGGTTATTAGGGTGTTTGGATAGTTAGGAAGGATTGTCCGAGGGCTGATAGTATGACTCAATCCCAGCATTCGCCTTTACGACTGAGGAAAACCTCGGAAAAACCTTCAGTCAGGACTGCCGGTGGCCGGAATCGAACCGGCGACCTCCCGAATTAGAGTCTCGCGTCTTACCGCTGAGCCACCTCTATCGGTATACATATATATGTATGTACAGGTCAATCGTGCACACTGTATTATTTGTAAACTCATTTTTGCACAGCTTTAATCTTCGGATCTTACTTGTATTGTTAGTAAGACAAAACAAATTAGTTTGAAATTGCATTGAAAGAACCTATAACACGCTGTGAGGTGACCTCAATACATGGGCGCATCGTCTGTCACTGACAACGCAGAGATTAGGGAGTCAGCTAATGACGTCACAAGTGACCTGACGTCATACATATTCATAGCGAGGGTGAATATCTAAGCTGGTATTACCAACTAGGGTTTTATATAGAGGTGTGCGAGTAGCACTTTTACAAGTCGAGTCGAGTCGAGTCGAGTAGTCTTCTAGATACTCGAGTATCGAGTCGAGCTCGAGCTTTTTTTTACTTTTGCATTTTTAGTTAAAAAAAGGAAATCAATCACATAACAACGCACAGAAATAGATAATCAGTGTATCTAGATTGATGCATATTATATCTTGCGGAATATGGCGATAAGTGCAACTGAACATTCAAGACTGACGTTAATTAAACACGAATTTAATAATGTGCTGTGCTGTCTGTGCACAGTGCAGTGAAATAAAAGTTCCAAGCACTACTTGTGATGCTCAAGAGTACTAGGCCTAGACTTTGGCGACGAAAAGAGGAAAATAGGCTCATTACTAGGTACTTGTATAGGCCTACACTGGCCCGACATTAGGCCTATTATTGCTATTATTATTATTACTACTTCTTTATTTATTGACGCTAGACCTATGTCACAAAGTCAGGTAGGATTAATTTAAAACTGGATAGAAATCGGCGTGAGCGATGTCATTTTCATAGGTTAGGCCAAACTCGAACTTATTCGAGCCTAAACTACTACTCGACTCGACTTCGAGCTTGAAAAAGTACTCGAAAAAGCTCGAGAAATCGAGTACTCGCACATCCCTAGTGTTATACCGTCTTAGACAACGTAAGCTATACAGTGTTCTTGCAGAGTTAATCTTAAACACACAATCTCTTTGCTCGAGAATTTTAATAAGATAGCTAAGACAATATTAGTACCATCAAACAGTTCACAACATTGGAATAATTGTAGATTATTTCTCCACGTGAGTATCTAGGATCTAAAGATTTTGAAACCAAATTTGTGCTACTTTAAGATTTAGGTAATATTAAGATTATTTTAATTCACGACAAACATCTCTCGAACTTTCTCCCTCTCTGCATGTATATCTCTCCTCTTTTCTTCGTGGTATCTCACTCCTCTCTTTCTGTCTCACTGTCTCTGTCTCTGACTTTCTGTGTCTCTTCGTCACACTCAATGTCTCCCTGTTTCTCAATGTCTGTCTGCCTTTCTCTGACTCTTTCGCCATCTCTATATTATTCTAAATACGACTTAATTGTCATTTTATGTATAATTAATAATAACGAATTCTCTTACATTTCGTGATAATTTAAACAAAATTTAAAAAGCAACGAAGCATCACTCAATAATTTCAAAGCTGTTCTGAATCGGCCTAGTTAATTCTGGCATCTGTCCGCAGGTGTTTGCACTGTCCAATCACTGATTCATGTGTTACATATTTAAAATATCGATCTTTGATTGGTTATTGCTCACTCGTCGATGGTGTTTGGAGCCTACAGGGTTTGTTTAGTCGCTTTAAATTAAAGTCCCCCCCCCCCCCCCCCAGAAAATCAGTCTTCGTTACAGAGTGCATGGGTATAGACTGTAAATACGAATTTATTTTTATTTATGAAAAACAAATATCTAATTTTACTCTGTTCTTAATGGTAGATTTCAGCCAACAGTTTACTTTACATGAATTGCCATCTTCTGCCATCACTCCACACATAAATGTCTACAGCTGCACTAGTAATGTGTTTGGCCTAGGCTCGCGTATATCAACCCTATTATTGCAACGCACCTACCAAGGTTCACACGCCGACAGTTTACGAGGGCAATAGTTTAAATCCAATCACAACGGGGAGTGGTCGAACACTTGTCACCCAATGACGTCACTCAATAGCTCCCCGCTGGGTGTAAAGCAATGTTGTAGCGCAACCTAGGCTCAGCAGGTCTTGCCTAGCACACTTGTCACCCTGTGACGTCACTCAATAGCTCCCCGCTGGCTCTAGAGCAGGGGTCCCCAACATACGGCCCGCGGGCCGCATGTGGCCCGCCAAGCCATTTCATCATGGCCCACACCTCCCATTTACATTCTAGTCTCACAACTAAACCCACGAAGAAAATTCAATTTTATTTGAAAGCACAACATTGTTTTGAAATTTATTCAATGGATATGTGTACTGTATAACCACAGACAACTGGTATAACTATATTCTAGACTTCGCAGCGAAAAATTATCACAATTCTTTTGTTTCTAATTCTAGTTTTGTTCTCGTTCAAGCCTAGTTTCTTGGAAGCCGTGGAGTGGGGGGGGGGGGTATTCTTGTTTTACTAACTGGCGAGGACTCTACTGGCACAGATAACAAATGCTACTGGTTATAGGCCTACAAGTGTCCCCCCAAATATGTATCACCCTTTTAGTTGTGATCTTGCAAAGGCATCATGACTCGAAGCACAAAAGCGAGTGTAATAAAATGAAGGATTAATTCGAATTGAAAAAGTAAATCTTGTTTCGCAGCAAAGTATGTTTAAAAAGAAGGTAAATGAGAATCAAGCGTCTGTCCGCGCTAGTTTTCGTGTTGCACAGTGCACACTTACTAGCAGTGGGGGAACACCATTTGCTGACGGGGAATTTGATATAGATATAGGATAACCAGACTATACGTGTATATATGATGTAGCCCGCAAACATTGAATAATTATGCTATGTGGCCCACTTCTAAATTAAGTTGGGCACCCCTGCTCTAGAGCAATGTAGTATCGCAACCTAGGCTCAGCAGGTCTTGCCTAGCCTTGACCGGCGAGACGATGATATCTGTGTGCACTATGCAGTAATCTCGCTCAGCTTTATGACCTAAACGCTCACTATAGGGCACGAGACCTCTTCGGTCATGTGAATTTATTAACATTTAAAAAACTGTTTCACGTGATTTTGACGTATCCATATTAACATACAGTCAGTTTGTAGCAGTATTGTAATTAACTTTATAATCCCTTCCCTTCCACTATTGTATCCTATAAAAATAATCTTTAGATTATTTGGTAGACTTTGAATACACATTTAAATTAATCTTGTAATTCATCATTCACATAAACATATTTCTTTCTCAAATATTATTGACAAGGAAATATAACATTCACCGCTACTTTTACTATCCGTCGTATATTATTTTGTAATATCGTATTATATAGCATTTTATTTGTACATTTGGTGTTCGTATTAATGTTTTTACTTCGCGCATTGTTTTTATTTTGGTTGCAATTTATTTTGTATGCACAGTCTCAAACATAAGTAATCAATTGGATAGTACGGGTCACCCGACAGGGTATATCTTACTATCTTTGGTACGGGTATATACATCGGTAGCTTTGCGGGCCAGGCTGTCGGTAAAGGTAGTTTAAAGGTAGTTTTGATAGCAAAATCGCGTTAAATTAACGTGTTTTTATAGTTCCACATTGGCAACAACATTGAATAAGTAAAACATACCCTACAGGTTGTTCTGTAATAAACTAAACACCGCACAAAAACTGTTTTTTATCGTGTAAACACATCGTTATTTTAGTTATTAATAAATAAGTAATCAAAACAACCTCATTATTTATAATATAAGGAACATTCATCAACAGTCACTCTTTTGTTTTTCAGACACTAACTTGACACTGTCTCAATGTTGCGTCAGAGCATTAATTTTGCTCGGTTTGAATCAGTAGTTCCATTTAACCGAAAGTCAAGAACAATGATTAATATAAACGCCCCTAAATGGACGTTTAACGTGACAAATGCATCTTTGACATTCAGCAAAGGAAACTACCCCCTCCCCTCCACCGTTCAGACGAGTACAAATAAGCTTACGTTACCGAGTGGTACGAAAACGTTCAACAATATTCTCTATTTTTATTTCGCGAGTTGGCTCGTGGCCAATATTACGTCTCGTAATAGTTCCTCTATGGGGGGCGAGTAGCGTGAAATTATCAAGATTGATTTTCTGCATGAACGATACGGAAATAAACGGGCGTGAAATGCATGAATACTACAGTAAACTGTGTACGAGTGTTGAGGCAACTTGCCCAACGTACCTAACTATAGCCTCAGTCTTACGAGATAGCCACGTCACGAAGTACAAACTTCATTTTCAACTTTTTTTGATCCTACCATCTGCACTAGAAACAATTTACCTTGGGTTGTAAACAAGGAATTGCCTAACACAGCAGAGAGTGACTAACCATATGGATTTATGAAAGTAGCCATAGTAGTAAATAGTAATAGTAGATATAGTAGCCACATAACTCAATGGACAGTGATATTATATAATTGTAATTACTGTAATCATTATCAATAAAGAAATCTGAAATCTGAATCTGACTATCGGAGCTTGGGGACTCTAAGGCCCGGTTTTTCAAACGCTAATTAACGGGACCGTTAGCTGACGGTCCGTTATCTGCATTGGGTTTGTTAGGTTACAGATTACGGACCGTCCGCTAACGGTCCCGTAAACGACCCGTTAACCGATTAAAAAACCGGACCTAAGGGAAGATCGCCTTCACGAATGTGTGAAAGAACGCCAGTTATCTGTTGATTTTCGTTGGGAGAGCGTGTATGAAGGGGGGGGGGGGGGTAGATAAAGAACTGATGTTGGTATGATACTAGCTACGTTGGGACTAGTACAGATCGGATAAGAGTATCGGGAGGCGAAGTAGTAAGGTCCTCTTTTGTAAATCAGTGTTTGTAACTCGCTCTGACGTCACGCGTACGCTGATGCGATGCAATGTGGCAACAATGTAGACACTCGTCCACGTGGACAGACATAATAACCAAAACAGTTAGAAAAATTACATTTTGAGCTATTTCTTTTGGAATACTGTACTACTTCGTTATCAGCGAGGCTGTCACTGCAGCGTCGCACTACCTAACCTAACGCAACTTAACGTAACTAATCTTACCTAACCGTAAACTTTGCGCCCCCGAAGGAACGCCAAAACCTAATCGCTACCGGACTCTTTCAAAAGTCAGGTGAACAAATCTCACAAAGTGCCTCCCTCGCGTGTTAGTCTTTTGTCAACTAATGCGTTCTTTGTTGGAAAGGATTTGTCATCGGTTGGAGTCTAGAACGCCTTCATCTTTCATCTTTCTTTTTTTCTTTTATCATACCTCACCCAATTTATCAATCCAACCCAATTTAATCGAACCAACCAAAGCTTACACGTACTAATACTACTGTCGCTATTCTGTAAATCATTTTTCAAGTTGTTCCACAGCCACCTTGTGAATGCTGACGTCATAGATGAGTAATTCCAAGCCAATCAGTTTGTGGAGTTTGATTGGCCAAGCTTCACTCAACTATGACGTCAGTATCCACAAGGTTGTTGTGGAACGACAACTAAAGACAACATGTCCTGCAGTTGTATTATATGGTATAGTAGTCCCAACGAAAGTATTCGCATAACGATCTCAGGTCATTGTTTACTGCCCTGTTCAACCGCGCCAATTGAAAGAAAATCAACAAATACCTGGCGTTCTTTCACACATTCGGAAATGCACGGTTCGGCTTAGTCGAGTGCACAGGCGGTTTGGCCACACCCACCGTTACAGGTAACCAACGGAAGGTCTTAAATTATCCCCAATGAACCTGTTTAAATAAGATGGTAGGAATTAGCAAGGTAGAAAATTAAGTTGTCACCTTGGACTCGGCTGTGTCGTAAGCATTTGAATATTTTCAGTGGGACAACAATCACGTTTGCAAAAGGGAAGTACCAAGCCCCATGAACCTGTTTAGATTAAATTAGCAAGGTAGAATTAGAAAATCAGTTGTCACCTTGGACTCGGCTGTGTCGTTAGCATTTGAATATTTTCAGTGGGACAACAATCACGTTTGCAAAAGGGAAGTACTGTACCAAGATGTGTTACTGACCGACTGTACAGATGTGTTGCGACAGAGCGACCGTGTTTTGTTTGTGTGATTGTTGTTATAGCAGCCGTGTGTATCGACCACTGTTCCGGGTATACAGGTGTGTGTAGTGTGTAGTGTAGTGTAGTGTGTTAGACAATCAATGAGTGAAGCCAGCGGGAGATTGTTTTAGGGCTGCACACTGGTTGACGTGTATCACACGAATACATGGTTCTATTTATTGTCCCCCTTTGTAAATCAGTTTTATATCTGAATATGATAGGCATTAAATAAATATGAAATACGGGTATAATGCTTTACCTCATAATCTGAGAGATATATTCGTAGAAAATTATTGGATATAATCTCTCTATTTTTGTTAATTTTATTTATTTACGAATAAATCATTAACGTTTTATGAGGGTAAAATAAGAGCTTTTAAAGCATATCATTTGTTAATATTTGGTATAGAGTTTAAGGAACAGATTGATTGTGGATATATCTGTATTGTTATTACAGTAAAGCCTACTTATTACATGTTATTACATTTTACATTTTATATATTACATGTTATTGCGATGCATACGTATATTGCAAAATGATTTCCAAGTTCTGCATAGTTGGTTGGTACTAAAACACACAGATAATTGAATGAGTTTCTCGGCCACTCTTGAGGTGTAATGTAAAGTACTTTAGTGAAGTTCTTAATGGAAGCAGTTATAGTGAGAAGGTAATTTTCCTCTGTACTGCAATTAAACCTTGTATTTATAATAATGAATGCCTATGCACATAAACTGATACAGCTTGGAATCAACAGTATAAACGTTATCGTTGTCCGAGAACAATGCCAATACTTTTAAGTATCGATCAAGTATTAAGTATCAGAACTGATTTTCACAGGAGAGCGATGATACCGTTTTATTTATTTATTTAATGCCTTTCCTTTTCAGTTACCTATAAAAACTGATTTACAAAGGAGGACCTTGAATAAAACTAGGCTATGCAAACAATTAATAATTATGAAATCATTAATATCAATAACAACAAAAACAAAACAAACTAATGTCCTATAAAAAAATTTAAGTACAAGAAAAAATAATTGAGAAATTAAATAAAATCAAATCAAGGGGAAATGCATTATATTAAATAATAAAAATAAAAAATTATGTTCTTCACGGCTATGATGGCTCCAATGTAACTTTGACATATACGCCAGTACCATACACAGATAGATTTATATCGAAATCCATAGTTAAAAGGTACCAGCACGAACCGTGAATCAAACCCTTAACCGTATTCAGCGGTAGCGGGATAAACGCACAAGATGAACCAGCCATACACAAGTATATATACATCGAAGGAGAAAAACTTGAAATTCAAAAGAAATGGCATGGAAAGAGAATTATTTAATAACTGAATACTTCTCAGAATATTGAAATTATTAATAAAATACAAATGACGGGAATGAGAGGAAATACATCAACTCGCGTTGAGTGTAAATAGAATGAATAAACAGTATTCCCGAAAAGACTTCCATGCCAAAAGAAAGGGATACAATAAAACAAAAAGTAGAAATAAGGATAGCTAAATTACGGCTCCGAGGAAATTGGGAAATGAAGAAATAAAAGACAAAGTACACAAAGAAGAGAAAGAAATAAAATTTGTAAACTGTGTTTGCATTCGATGGCGCAATATAGGATATCATATTGATAGAGTATTTTCCGAGTGAATCGTTATATTTACTAGATTTATATTTAAAGAAAACGAACTGATACTATAAAAGTTATCAGTAAGAAATAAATAAGTTAGCCCGGGAAATCTGCCACACAAGTAGACTATTATATATATGCGAAATGGTATTGACGCGCAACGGTCTTGCCATACCTACAACACTTCTACCTAATCTTCCTCCGGCCTCTCCACAGAGTTCATCCTTTTCCTTCTGTCCCACTCCAACATCCGCGCATTCCTCCCACTTCCTCTCCAACCAAGCCCACAACGCAACACACGGAGATAAAACCACACCTGCAACTTTTAATTGAACTGTTCAAAGATGTCTTGGATGAATTGTTGAAAGTTGGATCGTCTTCTCCTTGAAAACTTCGTGTTTGACTTGTGACGGTGTAATGCTGTAGGGGTGTTACGCCCATAGCGAGTTATGATGGCAATGCCATAACGAAGGCGGCAGTTTAGCTCATTTCCGCTGCGTCCTGAAAGCGCTCATGACTACTGAACTGACCCCCCCCCCCCCCCCCAGGGAAGTCAGGAATTACATTTCACAGTTTGGCTACACCCACTCAGGTTTCTGAGCACGAAAACCAAATATCCATCTTATCTCTTGTGAAATTCGATTTTAAGAGTCGCCGTTTCCTGAAGATTACGCCTTTATTGAGGTTAGATATGGAGGGTTACAGGCCAACCGCTGTGGGGGATATCTGTGTGGTAGGCTAGCGTTAGACACTCACTCAATCCGTGCTGGGGCTCGAACCCAAACCTTCAGCATTAATGACACACACACGCCACTTTCAACACCGCCACCATAAAACTACATAATATTGAAAAGTGGTGGTCATAATGATAAAACTTTGACTCTGCAAAAGGAATGATTTAGATTGAAAATATTCAAATTTTGTTACTGGCATTTTTAGTTGGAGACATTCCATATACTTCCACACATATTGGACACTCGCACAAATTCTTCCCTATTGTGGGGGTGGGCTTTAGCTTTGCAAACGAAGCTTTAAGGTTGTGTAACAAGGTACAATTTTATTTCTGTTAACTCAAATTCTTAGCGGAAAGAAATTGGAAACAACCCATCAGTTGCGTCATCACCGCCGACCAATAGCAGGGGCCCTACTAATATCAAGCGTAGAGACTATGTGAACGCATTCCTTTAAACCAGTAAACCGTGTAAACCCGGCTTAAGGTAATCCTGTCGCGCGGAGCAGCGGAGTCACTTCTCCCAGGACACCCAAGTCTGGCGCTGACGGCGAGAGTCGATATCGTGTCGATACCTCGCAACGGGGTTATTGCTTCGATATATCTCGCTGAAAGCTCGCAGCGGGGATATCTCGTCGATAGCTCGAAGTTCAAATACGAGTCGATAGATAGTGAGGATTTAACATCGATACATCGCACTGAAAGCTTGCAGAGTGGATATCTCGAAGTTCAAATATAAGTCGATATATAGCAAGGATTTACTTCGATACATCGCAATGTAGATATCGCACTGAATGCTCACATCGTGGATCTCGAGTCGTACTTCGAAGCGGGGATATCGCGTCGATACCTCGCAGTACACAACTAATATGAATCGATACCTCGTATAGGCGTAGATCGATTACCTATCCGTAACACATGTAATTACACACACGTCTTCTTGCTTGTGATATTAACGGTGGGGTTTTGTAAGCGATGATTTATTTTTGACAGTGTAGAAGGAAAAGAAAGCCGGAGCGCAATCGATGAGAAAACTGTGAAAGCTGCAGGTGGGCGATTGCTAGAAAGCGAGGCTGAGCCCCAAGTCGTGGGCGCTCTCAGGGGATCCGGGAGGGGGAGGAGTTGTAAGAGACGAACCAATAGATGAACCATGGGCGAGTAATCCACTGAATGAAATGCACAAATACACAGATTAATATATATTTACACCGTGGAGTGCAAACAGGGGCTGATGCTTCAAGTAAGCCATTCTTACACGCAACTTGCCATTGTTAATGAAAAAGTTCGTTTAAAAGTTGGAACTTGTGATCCTTCAGAAAGTATATGATGGCTTAAAAAAGAAAGCAATGTTCCCAACATAATTTATGTTTGCTTGTGTAGGTGTCTCGCGGTGCGTTTAGAAAAATGCTGAACTGGGATTCTGTCTCATAAACTCCGTGTAATGTAACGGAAGGTAGAGTTTTACTTCCCTTGTTGGAAGTTGGCCGTCACAATGGGGGTGGGCGTGCAAGAATTGTCTCACCCGCATTTCCAGGCACTGTCAACGAATAGTGTGCCAGAGTTTGTATGTATGAATGCACGGCAGCCGGCGCATTTGTTCTATGACTGCGACAAATATGGTCGGGCACAAGAATAATCTCCAGAACCTCCTGACTTAGTCACTATGATGTTACCTCTGACGCACTCTAAATTTTGGACCAAATAAATCAATAGAGGTTAAAAAACATCAACAAGTATTTTGAAAGTCTAAAATAGATCTTGTCAGAATCTTAGTTAGTTGGACTTGAACTCTAAACGTTATCGTGGGACCTCAATAAACCAACTGCTGCTGAGATTTACATTTTAATAATAGGTTAAATACCTCGCTAGAAATAGCTCAACAAAACACCTCTAGACACTTGACGTGTTATTGTTGTTGAGAATAAACAGTAAAGTGTAGAGGGTGCCCGCTGTACTCCCAAGGTATGTTATCGTTTACGAGGCTCCTTTCGTAATTAAAATTTACTATAAAGAGCTTTAAAACTGAGTAATTTGCCAATAAAACAAGCGCCCTGTGTTTGCAGCAGCCAATCAGAAAGCAGCTTTCATAGGGTTCTCCCGGATTCTGATGAAATATTTTTGGTATATCTGTTGAAACCGTTACTGTGAAACTTATATGGCGGCCAGGCTTGCTCGCAACTCATGGAGAATCATACCAACATATGATTTACCTGTGACTACAACATAGTACTGAACACTAATGAATGTGGTGCCATATCAGAACCATTTGGCTAGCTAGTTGATTAGCGCCAGCTGGTATCCAAAACCATTCACCAAACTGTAATAATTGCTTGTCATCTAATATCTCATTTTTGATTCGGGATTGAAATTGTACATTTTCGCAAAACAATACATTTTAGTTATAAACAACGTCATAAGAACCATGTAGGTTAACTTTTTCAGTATTTTTGAATTGCGATTGCGATACTGACAATATGAGTAGGTCTTAACTTTAAAACAAGTGGCGTTTGTTAAACATGAACCCATACTCTCTCTATTCATCCGTCTGTATTTGTGAAGCCTTACCGACGTTGGGCACCACTCTCTGTCATTGCCCACATTACATGTCAAGACACGTTAAGTTGAACAAACTTCAACCATTAGTTTACAATTTATCTTCGAAACGTCACCGTCAGCGCGTCTCATCGGTTCTACATTGACTTCAGTGAAGATAACATATTATGTAGACGTTTCGGGCCACATTCTCGTCACATTTTACCGGATAGTTCTCAAGAAAATGTTAAGAATGTCTCTATTGTCTCCAAGAAGGTCTCTTATTCAAGGCACTTCATAACGGGAGCGATGGGGATTGCTGCAAATTCGATGCCGCCATTTTGATGGCATTCAATCATATTATGCCATTTGCCATAATTTAGAAACATCTTTGTTATCTATCAATATTCGTTTCTTTAACTGTACCTGAAAGATATTATTTAACAGTTGAATTTTCAACTTTTTAAAACACAAATTAGATAATAATCCAAATGTGTTTATTAATTTAATTAAAGTGCCCTAACACTTTGTAGACATAGACACAATTCTTTTCGTATTTATTATTCAGTAACAAATTGATTTTATTTTAAATTTATTATATTCTATTTTAAAGTTATTGTTAACTGTTACAAAAACATTATAAAGAGCATCCATCCGTAGGCCTACTGGTAAATAAAGACCAATTACAAATTTCAAAACATATTGATTGACATTGTCTATGAATTACTGAACCACGTATTGCCATACCAATTGCCATACTACTTGCCATACCAATTGCCATACCAATTTTATACATTGGACTCCAATATGTAATCAAAACAACTGCGCCAATGTGTACTATTCGGACTACTCCAACAGCTGCACTTCTATTGGCTGCAAGATAACAATTCAATTATGATTGTCCAGCGCGTAAGAATGTTCACCTCAATACGAGTCCTTCAATTGTGGGATTTATGAAGTTGGTCGACCGCCAAAATGCTTCTAGGCTTCGCCAGACTAGAAATCTGAAACCCTAGAAGTCGGTGTTGAGCTCAGGAGGTGTTTAGTGTTAATGTGGTAAGACGTCGCCCGATGTTGGGTCTGGACTCTCGACGCAGCCCAGGCGATCAATTTCCGTCGCGGAATGCACAAATCACAGCGGTTGGTCGCGCGTTATTGTTGTTTGTGGCTTTGTTTACGGGCCATGCACGTTTGCCATTCCTATGGAGAGAAACACGCGAGCGTCCGATTGTGATTGTGCTATAGCTGCGAGCCTATCGGATTGAACGCTGCCTTCAGGGGCTTGAAAATCATATAAATGTAAATTGGATCATATATGAAACTATTTCCATATCCCAAGCGCTGGGATACTCTGTATTTCATGTGTGCTTAAAATCAGGGGCGTGAAGCGTAAGCGAATGGTACCCGTGCCAGAAGTGGCACGTGAAAACTTTCTAGAGTTAAGGAGAAATATTTATTACGTATATTGTTCAGGATGCAAACTGGCCAATAGTCGTTTTCTGCGCATTTAGAGAACAATGGGGACAAAAATTTTCCCTCGGACGTTGAGAAGTTTTGTCGCAGATTCGCTATTATGTGGAACGTTCATGTTACCTTGTTCAGAATCTTCCATCACCAATCTGTTTAACTGTCAATTTTTGCCCCGCAAAATATTTTGAATTCCAAATCCTTCAAGCAGCGATTTCAGTCGAGGATGTGCTCGGCGCGGCGTGGCATGGCGTGGCGCGGATTCTCCTCGCCAGCCATTTCACTTGCAGATTGCACGATGCGCTATCTGTGGCCTAGGCCTAGGGCCCTAGGCCTAGCCTAGGCCTAGGCGTTTTGCTTACCTGTGTTGTTACAATCTTTCGCCACGTCCTTCCACGCTTGAACACGCAAAACATTACTTTTAAAGTGTTTGTAGAATATATTATACACGATTTCTCTCTTTTCGACAGCCAACACTAATCTTTCGGCAAATTCTTCAAACAAATGTACGTTTTGCAGTCATTTGTTTGTTGTCATAATCTCGATTTTCTATTGGTCATTCAAAGTGACGTCATGCCGAGCGTGGATTTCGCCGGCTGAAATATTGAATATTTTCAATCCACGGATAGAAATCCGCGGCTCTCCTCGGCTGAGAAATAGAGCACGCTGATTGGCTGCAATCTTCATCCGCGCCGCGCCACGCCGAGCAATCCTCGACTGAAATCCCACCTTTAGTCAAGTTTGGATTTCTAAAGCTGCGATTTCAGTCCAGGATGTGCTCGGCGTGGCGCGGCGCGGATGAAGATTGCAGCCAATCAGCGTGCTCTATTTCTCAGCCGAGGAGAGCCGCGGATTTCTATCCGAGGATTGAAAATATTCAATATTTCAGCCGGCGAACTCCACGCTCGGCATGACGTCACTTTGAATGATCAATAAAAAATCGGGATAACGACAACAAACAAATGACTGAAGACTTGGCCGAAAGATTATTGTTGGCTGTCGAAAAGAGAGAAATCGTGTATAATATATTCCATAAACACTATAAAAGTAATGTTTTGCGTGTTCAAGCGTGGAAGGACGTGGCGCAAGATTGTAACAACACAGGTTAGCAAAACGCCTAGGCCACAGATAGCGCATCGTGCAATCTGCAAGTGAAATGGCTGGCGAGGAGAATCCGCGCCACGCCACGCTCCGCCGCGCCGAGCACATCCTCGACTGAAATCGCAGCTTTAATTGTGTGCTTTCATTTTTCAAAGATCTATACAACATATTTACCGGTAAAAATATATTATTGGGACCTTTTTGAAAAGCCTACAAGAGTATATTTAATTTTGTTAATAATGTCAATCAAACTCAAAAATGTTTGTTACCCCTGATCCAGTTGGCTCATACCAGCAGTATTAGTTACAATTGGTGGGGCACAGAATATTTAGGTCGGAAATAAAAATTTTTGCTATAGGCAACTCCAATGTTGTCTATTATCTCTTTAAATGGTGCATATTTAATGTTAACTAAAAAAAAAACTAAAAAAAACACATGTAACTTTTAAATGTTTATAATGGTATATATCCCTCTTTGCTAATAGTGTAGATTGAGAGCTCTGGCTACTATTATCTTTATCTCCTGAAGACCCCCGTCTGGGCCAGGGGTAGATTAGGCTCAGAGTGACTCTGCTAGTCGTAAGAGGCGACTAAAGGAGACCCTGTCCGTTTCCCCTCCACTGTCTCACTGAAGATTTCTCCTCCAACTTGCATGGCCCGGCCCTTCCTTGCTGGACTCCCCTTATGACGACCGTCGCGATGTGCAAAGGATCTGATTCGGACATGTGATGCTTTTCATCTTCATACATCACCCACTCATGTCTCGATTAGCGAAAGTTGTAAAAATATGGGACGTAAAACCCAAATATCATCTTTATCTCTTGATGCAGCTATGGTTGATGCTTCTGGTTTATGATTCCAATAACTCGCATTTTATAGCCACATTACTACCACCAAATATACTCGCAATTGGCTCTGCATGTGTAATAGCTCATAGGACGCAACAAATTGATATTGCTTTAAACGATTGGCGCGGGATTATGTAGATGGAAACGTCCATAACTTATTAAAGTTTGGCGCTCGCCGGAAGTTGTGGCTTCCTGGGCGCCTGCAACAAGCGCTGTACAGTGGCGCCAGATCCGAGCTTTTGACGGCGTTTACAGGCAACATAGCTTGATGGGGATTAATGTTTGATTACGCTTTTAGTCGCCTCGAAAGACAGGCAGAGCTAGCCTCGACCCACTCGACCAGAATAAGGCTCTAGAGTGGTAAACCACTTGTCTTGAATAAATCCAAGGATTAGACGTGGGGTTAGAATGATATAGGAAATCAGAAATTAATCCCCGTATGAGAATTGATCTAGTATTTCCTTCGCATGAAATAACATTTTTTTTATTTAGTCTTGTTTGTTACCATAAAGTGCTCCGTTCTTAAGATATTACTATAGAATAGGATGATGGGTAGTTTAATAGTTAAGAATGGAATTCATAGTCGGCCCCTACACCTAGGGGCGCCTATTGTTTCCAAGGTAACAATGGGCGCCCCTGGGTGTAGGGGCTGATTATGAAGGTCTCACATTTCCTCTGAGGGTCAAAAGCGTTCTGAGTTATTTACGTCCTTCAAATGAAGTGTCCATCGTTGCACAACTATATGTTGTCTCTACAGATTCCAGCCAACAGTGACCTTCTATTTGTATTCGTCTACCATCTACCATACGTCATCTAGAACCAACATCTCCAACCTTACGGATCCATCACTGACGTCTCTTGATCCCATTTATCTTCATGCGAGATTTATCTTCGTTTTGAAACCTATTGAATAGATGTCAACATTTACACAGAGCTTAGTCCCCGCGGCTTGGCAACCAACAGTTGATAGAGTCTTCGGATTGTGAACCATATAGTAAAAGCAGGAATCAGGGTTGAGCCAGAAAAGTTTCAAGTTGAGATCGAACTGCTCATATGTTAAACAAGCTACATAAACACTAATATTGTCTATAAAAAAGAAGCTTAAAAATTTTTTACTGAAGAAATACGTATTGTTAGTTAGGCAGAACAAGAAGAAATGTAACTCATCAAAAGGCGACTTAATAAATCATCTATCATTGGTCATGTTGATAAAGATCAAGATGCATAATATGTGAAATCTCAGTTAAATTTGATAATTAGCTTAATCACGGTTAAACCGAGCGCAATGTAACGACGTGTAGTACAACCTAGCCTCATGCAGATGGTTTCTAATCTGAATTTCTCCCCAAGAGTTGTAGCGGCATCAAAGGGGCGTGACCCAGTCAGGAGATAAGAAATATGGTTCTAAGTGCTTTGCTTGTGCAGTTGCCCGATAACCGCGCAAACAACTTAGTTTGAAATTGAACCCTGGCGTCGTTAGTCCGCATACGTCTTAATTACACACATACGCTATACGCTATGTGTTTACAGCGATGTGCACGATGTAATAACAACGTCGTTCAGTTTAATCAGCTGAGCAACCCGAGAATTGTGTCATACATTCAGTGCTCGTTAAGTTGATTAAAGCTAGTTTCACATGAAGATAACAATGTTATGTTACGATATGCTGCTCTATTATCCGATGCTATTACAGCCACTTTTTATTGTCATGACGTAGATGAACTAAAGTATAGTCTGTGTATCGGGAAGATAGATCCCCTGCAAATTGCATCCTTCAATGGACACGGACCGATAGAGGTGGCTCAGCGGTAAGACGCGAGACTAATTCGGGAGGTCGCCGGTTCGATTCCGGCCACCGGCAGTCCTGACTGAAGGTTTTTTCCAAAGTTTTCCTCAGTCGTAAAGACGAATGCAGGGATTGAGTCCTATTACTGATAGTCCTCGGACATTCTTTTCGAGCTATCCAAACATCATAACAATCTAGTTTGTCACCTGAAGAGGGACATATCTGGTGTGCACACTCTAACGAGTATTCCGGCGAAAAATTGTCATTATTAAATACTTGATACTGGTCATCCTAGTTCCAATGATATGACAGCTACCTCTACCCTCCTTGGAGTGGGGGTAACGAAGAGGGGGATATTTGTCCACCTGTGGAGTGAGAGCATATTGGGGTTGGATACTTATAGATTTCCGTTTAAGTGATGATTTTTGCTTGGTAATGAACATTCACAGGTTTATGTTGTGAGTTCCAATCCAATGTGCATTATACTTGTCATGTGCTAGACCACGTTCAACATTACTGGACGGCTCTGGTTTTAAACTGATAACAAAGATATGAAAGATAGACAAGGCGATTATGATTGCATAGCGTATAATGTGAGTTCGTAACTGCGATGTAAACTCATAACGGAGAATTTATGAAAGTTTTAAAAGTCTTTAGTGAACATCCCATCGCGTGTCAGGTTTCTTTCTCACCATTAAAACTATTATCATAGTGAAATCCATAATTCCATTAGCTATCGTGTTGTTTTACTTGGCTTTTACAATTCCGACAAGGGTTTATTATCATTTAAAACACTCCTGAAATAGAAATATATTCTTAGACTGAGAAACGGTGGAGTGTTCGCAAAACTAAAACTGATGCAGGTTGCTAATTTTTTGTAATAAATTTAATGAATAAATAAACTATACTCTATGTTTTCTTTAACTTCAGCGGTTGTAAAAAACACAGTAATTGGTATGCCTTTGCACTGAATGCGATAGAAACCATCACAATTGACTGACGTTCAACCAAAGGTATAGGCATAGTTGGTGCTCCAGCAGGGTACTGGCTCATATTTATTCCAGAGATTTTGTTTTTATACGGGAAATAACATTCATAGCACATTTAGTTAGGAACGTATGAATTCCAATTGGCTAGATGTCTTCTTTGAATACGGGTGTCATACCTATAGCTTCAATCGTGCATCCACTTAATTTAAGTTCTGAGTTCCTTCAATCTCAAGTGGAGGACTGGGTAGGTAGTTTTGTACCTTCTTGTTATTTAAACGCCAATAAACAAGTTCCAGCACGTAAGACCCTTGGTAATGGCCCCCAACCAGAGATCATACAAGTATAACACTCTCAACAAGGTGTAAAGGGGGCCAGCGCCCACCTGACTAATGGCAGTAATGCTCTCGGCTGGTTCCATGAGCTGCGTCTCGATGTTGCCTTTAAGTAATTCCATCAAAAGCTTCTTAGATCCCTTCCCTTTGTCTGTTTGTTTGTTTATTTGTTTGTTTGTTCTGGCGGTGAGAGTATTTCTTTGACGACTCGACGTCGTTTAGCTTGTTAGACTAACGACCGCAACACTGACTGGCCGGGTCATTGTGTTTTGCTTTTAGAACGCAGTCCAATAGTCTTAGCTAGTAACACTTTGAAAGCCCTAACTAACAAACAGCAGTTATACCAGCCCCAATGAAAGTATTCGCATACCTATCTCAGGTCGTTGTCTACTGTCCCTTTCAACCGCGCCAATTGAAAGGAAATCAACAGGTAAACAAAACCTAGACGTTCGCAGAAATATATACATAATTAGTTTATAAGTTTACACAATCATCTAAATTATCGTTTCAAAATGTAAATTTTATGCGATACAATACACAATAGATTCAATAGTACCAGTAGAAAGATAGATAGACCAGTACCATAAGTTGTCTGTGCCAGTACCATAGATACAATAGTCACAAATTATTAATTCATACTGTTTTAATTTTGGCTGTAATACAAGACAGGGTTATATTTGCAGTTGTCACCTATAATAGGTTTGGTGATAATTTATATTTATAAATGCTTTGAATTTTGAGAAAATTTGAATATACTAAATTACAGTTCTCATTTGGAATATTTCGAAGTGGATTTTGTTTCCTGGGGAAAACGATGTTACCAACTTCGTCTTTGTTTTTCGAATGAAATCCCCATCAGGAATTGTGAACGCTTTTCTCATTTAAATCGAGATGAATGTATATTCCATCATGGGAGACATTTCACATAAATTCGTTGCCTTTATCATTAAATTATTAATGATAAAGCTTAAATAAGGAGCTGATAGAACAAAGAAAATGCTCCGACTTAGAACGAAAGTAATAACGACTCTTGGCGTAACAGCCCTCTTGGAAAATATCAGGTAATTTCATTTGAAATATTCCAGACATTATTCAATATACACGCTGCCGGTTTGTGTGTCAAGATATCTTTTAATTACTTAAAAATAGATCACAAGTTTTGTATTATCGTAATCTTAGTCTAAGAAAAACGACAAAGAGTAACGCATATTATGTTATCTCATTAGTTAAATACTTCTGGTCTCAGTCATATGCCATCAAATGCTGTACTAATTC
Organism: Isoperla grammatica; assembly: GCA_945910005.1. NCBI lineage: Eukaryota > Metazoa > Arthropoda > Insecta > Plecoptera > Perlodidae > Isoperla > Isoperla grammatica. The sequence goes on from OX246737.1 coordinate 131,658,548, forward strand.
TCGAATCTAGTGTAGTTACACTTGGTTTTAAGAATAAAAGTGTTGCTTCAAGTGTTTAGCTCACATGCAGTTGTTAAATTAGTTTAGTATGCACATGCAATACTGACGGCAAATTGGATGTTTTTAATAATGGCAAACATTGAGTTATATACTCAGATGATCTGTGAAAAGTGAAGAAAAGTGAGGTTATAACATCTACAACAATAATAGTTACTATAGTTGATATATTAGAAGTGTTTTTTTTTTTAAATATTGTGCATTATCTGCGTTTGAAACAGTCTCATACACATTTCTCTAGCCACAATTTTTAAAACTTTATTTCCATTTGGTTGAAGCTTAAACTCAGAATTTCGAGTAGGTAAAATACGTCTTAATTCGTTCATATGGGCATGCGCAAGCGAAGTCGTGCCACTTTTAGCGTTTTATGTACCGGTTTTATGTCTAAGTTAACTCGATGACGCCACCGGGTAGAAATCTTTCAAGTAGTGACGTCACTTAAGATGGCCGAAACACACGAGCCATGGAATGAGTTGGTCCACCGCTTGAGTCCAACTACCGCTTAGGTTAGTTTCTCTGAAACTCAGCTCCCTCTTTAAACAGATGGACATACATTTCTCTCTCCTCAGCAATTTCTCTCTACCACTTTATTACTTACGACGTAATTCTGCGGATTAAATCGAGCGCTGAAGAATCGATAACTCCATCAGCTTGCATTAGTCGTTCTGTCATTGCAGGAATGATTTTAGATGCTTCTTTCCCCAAAGAATCTACGTTGTCGCACAGGAAAATGAATGTATGTTTGATAATATTATGTATATATCAACCAGAGTTGCCATATTACTTGGAAGGGCTCCTTTAAGTCTTTAGATCCATCTTGAGACTCAGGTTCTACAGGTGAAAATATACTGTTTCCGTTGTATTGAGCTCAAACCATCTGAGAGTTACTTTCTCATAATTCAAACGTGGATTGTGGTGTAATATATACGATTTGTGTGTCATTTGACACAAGTACCCCACAAACGACAAAATTATATCAACACTTTGCATGAGAAGGCAATTTTGTATGTTGATTTCAACGCAGCCTGATGCAAATGCCATCGGAGAGCGTTATGTAGCTGTTTTGGCTGCACATAGGAAATAAATTGGGTTTGAACTTTGATGGATGGTGGCAAATACATGGACAAAACAGTAGTTTTACCTGGGGAAAATTTGTGAGTGTAATGAAGGGTTTGTTGCTGACTACGGTTGTCTGCTTTTATTAATTTAGTCAAGTAGGCCTACCTCTCCTAAACCGTGACGCACATAGAGATCCAGACAAGTTTCAACACATTTTAATTTACTATTGTATTTTTCCCCTTCACTTTTTATATATATTTATTTTTTAATCTCTTCCTTTACAAGTCTTGTTTTGGTTTGTTGTTCATATTGTTTTAATTGATTGTTTATTTACGCTTGGAAGTCTTATATGGCGCGGCTTTGAAACTGTAATCACGACAGCATCTTCAATGCATCGTTTATACCTACTATATTCTTATTGCAAAATATTTTACGTAATTTGATGATGTTCAGTATTTTTATTATTGTCTTATTGTATAGTGTATGTATTATCTGCCTGTGGCAATCTTTTTAAACTGTATTTGTACGAGAGACCTTAGTTATTAAATACACCCAATAAAGAGTAAATTAAAATCAATAAGATTGTTGTATTTTCTACAACATTTTAACATTTGAAAATATAGGTAGATTCATCTACTAATACGTAACATTACAACAACTGTTTATTTAAAAAAAGAAATAATAAATGGAATGGTTGGCAACAATGCATGAATTGCAATTACCAATCAGACATCACGTCCACACCAACGCATCATCCCGACAAGCTGTCGCGTAGCACTGACGTGACTGGCAACGGTAGCGTTTTTGTTTCTGTCTTGTTGGTATCGCCGAACAGTCAACAGCCGCACATTAAGCGCGACACAGACGCTGACCCGAACTCTGTGAGGTCAAGTATTACTAACTTAGATACTTCTAACTTAGTCGCCGCTGAAAACGTGGCGAGAGTATGAAGGGAAGCGTTAATGCAGTCTCTACAACGGATGAGTAACATTCCTGTAGTCTCTACAAAGGAAGAAAAACATCCCTGCTGTATCTACAACCTTATAGGCAGCACCCATACAGTATTTACAACGGATGATCACCATTGATGTAGTATGTACAACGAATGGGCTACACTCTTGCAGTCTGAACAACGAACGTGAAGTACTCTTGCAGTCTCTACAACGGGGATGGTTAACACTCTTGCAAATCTGTATAGGGAGCTTGCAATAACGTCATTTCCGGTATCGCACGGTAGCCATACTGAGGTACTCTGTAAACATTTGTTTACGTTCTTCCGACACTTCATTGTTGCAATATTGCAGATGTCCTTTGACTGACACATCAACTGTTTTCAAACAAAGGTATCGTATTATTACTGAAAACAAAATAAGAACGCGTAAACTCTGTTTGAAGACAATCATTTGCATGTGTTATCATTTTCTTGAACTTTTACCTGCACCCATCAATCTATACGGCTTGAAACTGTGATATTTCCTGGATAACCAATGTGTCTTCTATTGACAGAACGAATGTAAACAAGCAATGAGTACCTCATAATGTCCGCCACGTGACGTCTATTGAAAGCTTCCTATAACGGACGGGAAGTACTCCCGAATTGTTTCTACAACGGATGACAAATTTCCTACAGTCTCTACAACGGATGGGCAGCACCTGCGCAGTCTCTACAACGGTCATTGGAACACTTTTATAAAGTTAGATGAATGGTAGAACATTGAAGAATAAGTTCAAAGTCGACAAAACTCCCGCGCCACATTGTCTGTGAGAGTTGTTCTGTTTACTGATTGGCTGGAACAAAGGGCTCACCTGGCTCTAACCGAGGTTCTGTTTACTGATTGGCTGGAACAAAGGGCTCACCTGGCTCTAACCAAGACATCAAGAGCCACTCCAGCTCTATTGTCAGCTTGTGTGAAGTATGCAATAAGCTTCATTAGCCTGTTTAGCGTGAATGCTCACAAAGCTTCGGTTCGATCTACAATGACGTCACTGTAACCCGTATTGACTGAGTCGCTTTATTTGCCGTGTTTAACACGAGTACTTGTACGGACGTAACTGTACCTCTAAATAAAATAAATAAATTCACATTTAGAGTCTATACCCACTCAGTAACGAAACTGATTTTCAGTGGAGGACTCTAATTTAAAGCGACTAAACTATCCCTATAGGCTCCGAACACCATCGATGAGTGAGCGATAACCAATCAAAGATCGATATTTCAAATAAGAAACTTATGAATCAGTGATTGGACAGTGCGAACTACTGCGGACAAATATCAGAATCAACAAAGCCGATTCAGAACAACTTTGAATTTATTAAGTACTTCGTTGCTAGAACGGTTCCAAAGTCACCGTTTACTTATGCACCTGTTTTATCGCCATCATGTGTGCAATGTTGTTGCACGCCTTGTTGAAATAACTTAATTATATATGCATAGTCGAGATTTATCCAGTTGTGACGATGGTTGCATTTTTTTGCGCACATAATTCATAACCTTGAAGCATTGTAAAAACGAGGACAAAAATGTATGTAAATTTGTAAAATTGGTTTGGCTTGTGTAAAAAAATATGTTTTCTATATAAACCTTCATGAAATCGGATGTCCACCAAATATCGAAACTCCAAACCTTGGTCGTCGTGTAACCTTTTCTACGATGTTTAAAAAATCATATGTATTGTCATTGAAATGGTAAAGGGCAACAAATAAGATGACTGACACTCACTGACAGTCAAAACACTTTATGATATTTTCCCTATCAATGTTTTTTTTTTATAATATAGTATATGTGACGTCAGGGACAAGTCCGCAACCGATCGACGGAATAAGGTTCTGTCTATCTGGAGCCAACTCCCTTCTTCCTATAAAGCGTTGCGACTTCAGCTTCTGGCATATTATTACTTCTTTGTAAAGATTCTGAAATTGATGTCACTTTCGTTCACATTGAACACCTGCGAAGCAATCGTTAATACGGCAACACCTGCGAGTGACACCTGTGTGATCACTTTCAAAGGATACACGCATAATGTGGAGTATAAGCGACGTTTAGATAGATAATCGTGTGTTATGTGTTGCAAGATACAAGTCTTGTCATTTGTAACATGGAGACGATAAAAGCTGTCAAGACGATAACGCGCATAAAGGTGTTGAAAATCCTCGAGTAGGAGTAATATTATAAATGTTTAGAACGATTCAAGTTTACTGTGTAATTTGACAGATAAAACGATAAATTGAATTGATAGAAAAGAGTGAAGGTAGTTCTAAGTGTTAATTTTCTGGCACATTTAAGATAAGCAATTATTTTATTTATTTTATTGTTATTAAGGCCAGTGTGGGTCACAATGCCCTCTTTAGTCTGATGAGGGATGATTGAGGAATGATAATGAAGAAGGGAGGAGGTGAAGCCTGGTACAGGCACGTAGCCTACTCCTGTCGAAAAGTACCAAGAGGACCATTGGCTTTGCGTCCCATCCGAAAGGACGGTGTAACTTTGACCAGTCATATAGGTTCCTCCACTAACCTGGACTGCCGAGCAGAAGACGAGAAGAACGAAGCTGTTTTACAAGCTTTCGAACCCTCCAATCAATGTTACAAAAGTTTCAATTGTCAAAAGTGCGGATTGCAAACATTCTGATCTAGTGACAAAATTATGCCAGCTAAGCAGACAAATATAATCAAGGTCTTAGATGTAAAAATGAACCTCTCTTTTTAGTCTTCTGCAAAGGCTTGTTGTCAATGTTTTTTTTTATTATGGAGAAACAGTCTGCCATAGTATGGCAGATAATGTGACCTCCACTCAAATGAGTGTTTCTATAATGTGGTGATAATGACGTCAATGATTGCCTGGTCGGCAGGAGGTACCGATATTGAGGGGGTCAAAGGCAACGCTACACCCGCATACCCCAACAGATGCGCGCGGCTTCACCCCACGCCGGGGGTTGGACTGGCCGGGGTTTAAAACGAGTCGAGTTTGTTTTGTACAATACACAACATCAATTTTTATTTTGTTTCAAAGCACGATGCGAGCTTCAAAAGCAAAGCCCATAGCAATGGAAATCTGTTGTTTATTGACATGTATACGAGTTTATATAGGGAGTATTCACGTGACGTCACATCGGCCATATTGGAGGCCATCTATAGTACTATTTCAAGTTTCATTTAGGTGTCAATAGAAAACGAAAAATATTGTTTACGGGGAAATATGACAAGTTTGAACACGTATATCCCCCGATAAAGTGTACGAAAATGATTACTGTATGCCTTTGTAAACGATTTAAAGACTAATCGAGACAGAAGAGTTTATTTATGTTGGTTTTAAGTAATAATAGAAAACCAAAGTTAGAGAACAGTCAAATTTGCATCAAACGCCAGCTGAAACATAGTAACAATGAACTACCAATCTCATGCCATTGTGGCTTCCAATATGGCCACCATGCGCAATACGTCAATACACCCTATACAAGCCGGCTATTTTTGTTAATGTATTGAGATAAATGTATTATTAAAGTCGTTACACAGCAACCTTGTGGATGGTGACGTCTTAGATGAGTGAGGCATTGACCATCAAATGCACGTTTTTGAAAACGTCACCCAAAGATTTGCTACACGGCTCACTCATCTATGAGGTCAGCATTTATTAAGTTGCTGTGGATCAATGTATTTGCTAGTTCTACTTTGTTTAACAGTACACGTTGAAAAAATTTTATTTTCAAAAAAGCAGAAGAAAGCAGTTTCAATTACTTACTAGGAAAACGCTCTGTTTGACGCGTTGATAAGCGAGCGCGTCAATATCTACGAACTTTCTGGCGAAAAGTTTTCAATGCTAATACGAACAACAATTAACAACAATTCAAGAATGCGCATTGCTAAAATTGTTCTTATTTCCATGGCTATTATACTTTCTGACATTGTTGTATGCAGTGCAATGTGCGTTGCTAAGAATTTTCGTGGTCATGTTTTCAATACGGTCCGCCACCGTTACTAACACTTATTGACAGCATTAGAAATGTAATTTCTACCTCTAATACGTATTGGATCGCGTTTACATTAGTATATTTGTGACCGGACAAAAATTTACTATAAGATAGCCACCTCACATTTTGCCGTTATTGCGTTTTAGAAAAATATTTTCGAGTAACTTTCGTGTAACTTTGCCAATATTTATCAGATCGCCATTACATTAACATATTCGTGATCGGAAAAATCTGTAAAAAAATTTGGCTATCTCACATTTTGCCGCCATTTTGTTTCAGAAAAATATTTTGCAGTAACTATGGTGTAACTTTGTAACTTTTCGAACGATTTTGCCTCAAAACTATACACCTTCAATCCACATCGAGGCTTGCGGATGGTCCAAATTTCAAGTTGATCGGACTTTCCGTTCGACCGCTATCGACGGACATAAAAAAAAAAAAAAAACAAACAAACACAAACAAAAAAAAAAAAAAAAACAGAACGAAGTGCCATAAGAGTCAAGTGGAAACGCTCGCTTAAAAACAGAAATTATTAAAATATAAACTTTGATCCAATGGCGCATTCTTGAATTGTTGTTAATTGTTGTTCGTATTAGCATTGAAAACTTTTCGCCAGAAAGTTCGTAGATATTGACGCGCTCGCTTATCAACGCGTCAAACAGAGCGTTTTCCTAGTATAAAGTCACGACTTCAGCACTTTATCATTGTCTAACTTCAGTACTATTCCAATATCTTTGCTCGATAGGAATACAAAGACAATAGTTTCTGACCCATCAAAACTTGTCCATCTGATCCCCACGGCCGCCAGTTTTTCATCTCTTTCTTTTGTCGCGAGACAGTTTGAAAGTTATTCCTGCTGCGCGGGTCAAGCCTGACCGCCAGCTGGGTTTTATCGTCCGGCCCAGATGGGACTTGCGAATATTCAATCTGCCATGGAGTGAACGACGTCCGGGGCTCGCGTAGCTCCGACGTGGCCAAGGTCCGTGAATCCCCTGGCGAGGGCTCGTCGAGCTCCCAAATAGGTCGTCGAATACATTTCCACAATTTTATAAATCAGATGTGAGAGTAATTCATTTGCGAATTTACCATCTTTTTCTTGATCTTGATTTACTTATTTTCTGATTGGTTATCATGGGTTCGACAGAATTGTACACAAAAAGATCAGTGTCTTCTAGCAGAGGTCATAGTTCAAAGTTTGGTGAAATCCATTCTGGCTCAAAAGGGCGAAATTTCATTATATCTACATACTTAATTTTAATAAATTTAATCAACCATTGTTAAAAGTTGTATATTTAATTTCTAAACTAAAGTATTTTTAGTAGCTGATTTTAGTGGCCATAAAGTCAGAATTCACCAAACTTTTGTAATCTCTGATTGGCTACCATGATTTCAACAAACATTACATTCAAAACGGAACGTTAATCTACGATTAACGACTAATCTCTTGACTAAAAACTTAGTGAAATCTGCCATAAACCTGACTTGTGAGGGTTACCCAACCTCAGCTAATAAGTATGTACATTCCTTCGAACGCTGCCAGGGCTGGCTGAGATTTGAGGTCCGAATTTACCAGCTCCGATTTAGTAATCTCGATTTGGTAACCATGGTTACAATATGACAGTCGCCATGTTTGTTTGTAGCGAATCTCCCATTACCGGCTGAGCGGATATTAAAGGTCTGCTGATACCGGCCATGATCGGGGTATCGTGTACTGGAAATGTGTGCCCGCTCCACCGCCGCGCTGACGTGGGAGTGAGTTGAGAACAAACACTGACCTGACACGACAGCCAACCCCAATGCAAACACTCAACAAACACGTCATTAGAACCGAGTTTCTTAAACGCTTTACAAAGAAAACTCAAACATTTGAACAACGAGACATGCAACGAATTAGTTTGTTACTTGTTCATCTGTGCATTAATGTCAGTTGGCCTTTGTTATTATTATTTAAATATAGACGCATATTGTTCCAATCTTTTAAATGTAACCATGCCGTTCAAAAAACTTAATTTGGTTCGAAAACAGACGTCTCATAATTTAAGACGTGAAATGTGAAATGTCAACACTGATGTCCGATGGCAGTGAAGTTTGTTGTACATTTAAAGAAAAGTTATAATTGTAATAGTATTATCCATAAAACTGCAGATTGACTAAAAAATTCTCTCTTGCTTTGCAAAAAAACGTTTGATCTCTACTGGTTGTGCGTTATGGTTTTTGCAAGCTCAGCAATTTGTGATTTAATGTTTGTCGTTTACAATGCCATGGATAGGTATAAATCACAAATGGCCCCCGTTCAATATAAGTAACCACCTACATATTTTATATTTCTCTTGAAACAACCTTGCAGATGGTTTTTTCGTCATGGAAGAATAATTCGTTAGCAAACCAAAATACCGATCACTGATTGGTCACATATTACTCGTCTATGACCAACCCATCGCTAAGGTTGTATAAATGATAGTATGTATAGTAATGGTTAAGAGAGTGGCTGCTTGTGTCTTTGCCAGATAAATCGAGAGAGGAAACAAAAAAATTAATGTTTGTTTCTCTTATGTTTTAGGGATGGGTGTTTACATCTCTCGCGTCGAAGAAAATAGCGTGGCTGAGCGGGTAGGCCTCCGCGCCGGCGACACAATCTTAGAGGTCAACGGAACTCCCTTCAAGGGCATCACTCACGACGAGGCGCTCAAGGTACGTGGGGGGCGTGACTATCTTAGAGGTCACGAGACTCCGCTCTTCAAGGGCCTCACTTACGACGATGTGCTCAAGGTACGTGGGGGGCGTGGCTATCTTAGAGGTCATGAGACTCCTCCCTTCAAGGGCATCACTCACGACGAGGCGCTCAAGGTACGTGGGGGGCGTGGCTATCTTAGAGGTCACGAGACTCCTTCCTTCAAGGGCATCACTCACGACGAGGTGCTCAAGGTACGTGGGGGGCATGGCTATCTTAGAGGTCATGAGACTCCTTCCTTCAAGGGCATCACTCACGACGAGGCGCTCAAGGTACGTGGGGGGCGTGACTATCTTAGAGGTCACGAGACTCCGCTCTTCAAGGGCCTCACTTACGACGATGTGCTAAAGGTACGTGGGGGGCGTGGCTATCTTAGAGGGCATGAGACTCCTCCCTTCAAGGGCATCACACACGACGAGGCGCTCAAGGTACGTGGGGGGCGTGACTATCTTAGAGGTCTTGAGACTCCTCTCTTCAAGGAACTTACTTACGACGATGTGCTAAAGGTACGTGGGGGGTGTGGCTATCTTAGAGGTCATGAGACTCCTCCCTTCAAGGGCATCACTCACGACGAGGCGCTCAAGGTACGTGGGGGGCGTGGCTATCTTAGAGGTCATGAGGCTCCTCCTTTTAAGGGCATCACTCACGACGAGGCGCTCAAGGTACGTGGGGGGCGTGGCTATCTTAGAGGTCAACGGAACTCCCTTCAAGGGCATCACTTACGACGAGGCGCTCAAGGTACGTGGGGGGCGTGGCTATCTTAGAGGTCACGAGACTCCTCCCTTCAAGGGCATCACTCACGGCGAGGCGCTCAAGGTACGTGGGGGGCGTGGTTATCTTAGAGGTCATGAGACTCCTCCCTTCCAGGGCATCACTCACGACGAGGCGCTCAAGGTACGTGAGGGGCGTGGTTATCTTAGAGGTCATGAGACTCCTCCCTTCAAGGGCATCACTCACGGCGAGGCGCTCAAGGTACGTGGGGGGCGGGGCTATCTTAGAGGTCACGAGACTCCGCTCTTCAAGGGCATCACTTACGACGAGGCGCTCAAGGTACGTGGGGGGCATGGCTATCTTAGAGGTCGTGAGACTCCTCCCTTCAAGGGCATCACTCACGACGTGGCGCTCAAGGTACGTGGGGGGCGTGGCTATCTTAGAGGTCAACGGAACTCCCTTCAAGGGCATCACTTACGACGAGGCGCTCAAGGTACGTGGGGGGCGTGGCTATCTTAGAGGTCACGAGACTCCTCCCTTCAAGGGCATCACTCACGGCGAGGCGCTCAAGGTACGTGGGGGGCGTGGTTATCTTAGAGGTCACGAGACTCCTCCCTTCAAGAGCATCATATCAGGTGAGAGGATGTCTTTGATTTTCCATGAATTGTTTCCATTCTTGGTCTGCAATGTGCTCACTTGTTTGTGTACAAGAATAACTTGGTGTGCGGAAAGATGGCCGCCAACAATGTCCATAACGTCACGTGAATATCAAGGATACATATATTCACGTGTTTTTCATTAATACTGTACTATAAAGGTTCGTTTATTTGTCATATTTGAAACGTTTTTAAAACAAACATAGAACTGAGATGAACGTGTCATAAAACAGGATATTGTGCAGAAAACTAACACGTGTTCACTGTTTATGTGTGTTGCTAGGGAAAATGAACAACAATCTAGTCAGTGACAGTGCTTGTGGTACTCCCTTCTTACACAAAGCTTAGGCTAAACCTGACAAATCCAAAATATTCCGCTAGGTAAGGCTTATTGTAAGTTTGTGATAGTTGAACGAAATGTACGTAATAAACCTAAAGCTATTGAAGACTAGGCCTACATAAAATGAGGTTAGAGAGACCTCATATTACATTACATTTTTGTAGATTTTCGTGACTAACATGTTGAACCTGACAAGAAGTAAGTCGTTGTCACCTACGACAGACATGTTGCAATCTACATCAGAGAGAATGAACACTAATTAACATGTTGCAGCCCTGTCGAATTTATATTATCTCTCAATATTTAGTTCTACACGACTCTCACTCCTCGTTTGGTTCCGAAATTTTCAAATATGTTCCAAACCTGTTCTACATTGTTCAGAACCGACAAATAAACGAACCTTATAGATAGGCAATTGTTTGAACGATAACCTCTTTAGATATGTGTAAAACGCTGAATTTATTCAATGTTCTGTCCAAGCTTATAGTGTGTTAACATTAACGGCAATAGGTATACCACGGTTCAGATATTGAAGATGTGATTTATACAGGGGTTTTGGTTTCGTGTCAGCTAAACAACTAATTAAAATCTTTCAAATATTTTATCTGTTATGATTGTTTTTCCCGTAACGAATTCAATAATTTATAAATTATTACAGAAATAGCAACCGAAAAAATAGCAATATTTCAAAATTTGTAATTCGTTGATTCGGTGATACGAAACCAAATCACGGGTATGAATTACGTCTTCAAGATATGAAGCGTTCTCAAAAGAGTAATGAAGTTAATGGGTAAGCCTCGTGCCTAACCTAGCGCGACCAGCGCAGTTTGAGTCTCTCGCCTGCCTCACCGAGACGAAAACCAGAGACAATGATTTATGTGATTCCCCAAATGTTCACTTCCGGATGTCGTCTCCGAATGTTGCCGCTTTTTACCGCAGCGCCGCGCGTAAGTAGCTCCGCCAACGAGGAAAGTACTCGCTCGTCTTTTTCAGACTTTTCATCTTCCGTTACGACCCCACAACAATGTTGCCAGATGAATCTCCCACATTGTCGGTGACGTTGTGGTTTGTGCGGCATCGCGAGCCAATCAACGCGCGTTAAATGGGTGGGGGGTTGTGTCTGGGGGGGGGGGGGGTAGTGATGGATGCCCCACTCAAGAACCAAGCTCCACGTGGCGTTCGCACACCGCATATTATATCTATCAGGCGCGAAATGTTCTTTGTGTGGTAACCGCGCGCATAGGAATTTATGTCACGAAAACGTTACTTTATCTTTTGAGAAATGCAAAAGTTATTACAACAAATTACAAAATTAAACGAGAAGTTTTACGCAGCTTGATATGACGTATCAGGCAGCTCGTGGACGTTTGTATGAGAAAAGTGGATGAATGTGTTGGTTATACCATCAATTTGGATTGACTCGGCGGATATCGATCGGATGAAGATAGTAGATACCATATTGTTTTCACGGGTTGAAACAACAAACATTCGTAAGATATTTTGTTTTGCCCTTCTATGATACATTATTGATTTTGATTATCGATAAAACAAAGTTAAAACATTCACAAAAAATTTGGTGATTTTTTTTGTAAGATTTAAACATTTTTCAAAATTAATGTCACGTTTTTTTTTCAATTTAGGGAAATTTAAGATTGTACATAAAATTAAAAACTAAATTTGAAACAAAAATAAATTCTTCCAAGAAATATTTAAATATAGACCGCTGTCTTCTCGTTTTCACAAACATTTTCATATTTTTCTCTCACATGCAAGTCAAACTAGAAATTCATCAAATTTCCGGGACCTATAAACATGTTTTTGTTTTTATCGCATTTCGAAAACATAAATTTTGTATCGTCGTTCATTAAAGTACCATTTGTCATATTTAGAAGATAAAATTTTGATGTAAACATTTATTTTTTAAAGAGTTTCAATGAGAACAAAAGGTCCAATTATTAACTCTCAAAATCCAAGTCTTCAAAATGACCTAGGTCCGAGAGAGGCCACGGCCCCGTGCTTTGACATGCTGCGTTCAATTTGTAGCCGCGGTAGAATGTAAGAGGGGGGGGGGGGGGGGGTTGCTTGAGGGTTGTTAGTGTTGTTTGTTTACGTCGCACAGCGCGACAGATAAGACAGAGCAGGGATATAAATAGCGGCTCTGTTTATCAGATGGGCGTCTATCCGACACACGGAGCTGACACAAAGAAGACGAAACGGCGCTCGATCGATCGATTGCGATCTGAGAGTTCTCAATCCACCTATACTCAATACGCTCTAGCTTCAAGAGGCCGTGAGCCGAACGATGGATAAGTTTTCTGTAAACAATATTCATAGGTTGCACGTACTTCACATCTGTGCGCGTGGCGGCCACATTTGTGATCAAACTTTGACGTTGCCATGTAAGTAAGTAAGTAAGTTTTATTTCCGTAATAATATAAATTATTTACCCTTTCGGGTGTACAGGAAATTTGTCAAGTCAGTCATGGCAAAATACAGAGCCAAATAACAAATTAAACATTAGAAAATACACAAAAAGGTATATCTTAAATATACAAAAGTTACAGAATATTACAAAAATACAAAATTACAAAACACGTTTAAACAAAGCATACAAAAAATACATACAACAAATTACAGAGGATAACAGAAACACAAAAATGCAAAATACAAACAAATTAGAAAATACAAAGTACAAAGTACAACACAAACTATACAAGCATATTCAATTTTTGTTTTTCATAATGCAAATCAAATACCCTTTCTAGATACTTAGGCCTAAATGCACAGCAAAATTAAAAAACAAATGTCAAGGAAATTTACACAAAATTACAGATATTACAGAAAATTACAGAAAATACAAAATAAAGAATGAACTTTATTGTCATATTAATATTTTTTTTAAATGTATATATGTTTTAAAATGTCATTGTGATACCCTCTCATGAGTACTCGAAAGTATAATATGATCTAATTTACTCTGGGCAGATTTGCTCTTTTAGATATTCCTCTACGCTGTAGAAAGCTTTGCTAATTAGAAATTGTTTAACTTTTGTCTTGAAGAGACCAATTGAAGAGCAATCTTTTATTTCGTTTGGTAGGTGGTTAAATAAGGATTCTTGTATATGGTGCGAGTTTAATTGGGATAGTTTTAAGTTCATTTTTGTGTTGTGAATTTGATTTTGTATTCTTGTATTATGACTATGAATTTCGTTATTTTTTTTGAAATGTTGTATGTTATTTTTGATGTGTAGGACCGAAACATAAATATATTGTGAGTAAAGAGTTAGTATCTGTAGTTTTATAATTAAAGGTTTACAATGGTCGCTGGACGCTGGAGAAACAATTGAAGGCTCTTGTGGTAGAACACAGACATTCTTAGTTCTTTAAAATTTAGTCTGTTTTTGACATAAAAGTGGTATGTGTGTTAATATTTTATTTATTTATTACTTATGTTTAAAGTTCTAAATTAGGCTTATTTATTAAATTTCAATAGTATTTGCCAATGATCTAGGATTGGTCTTCATCAATTGTGTCGCAATCATGGCCGCTGTGACGTCACGTGGGAACTATGAATTGTAAGGATACATTTTTATATAAACCGTTTCTTAAACTCCATTAAAATAATGCACGCTTAATTAACACGTATACAATTTTTTCAATTCTAAAATGAAAGTTGATATTGACACTAGTATATATTTACAATAGTTATAACTAGGAAAACGCTCCGCGTTGCCAGATGAGCGATTTTTTTTTTTTTAGTAAATCAAATTAATATTTTGCATATCATACACCGCTTAAAAAATATACTTTTATAACAAACAGGATTTTTTTACAAGATGGCGGTTTAAGTTACAATCTTAGAATTTGTGTATATTATTTCTTGATATGTTGCTAATAATTATACGAAATATTATTTAACCTCCAAGTTGATTTTTCAATGGATTTCCGCATAATTGTAGTCGACCGTGGTCTACTCGAAAGGCTCTAATTCATAAACTATTAAAGTTATCTGTGTATAGAAAAATCCACAATGTAGATACAGGCTTGATCTAAAATGTGATGGTGTTTTACTTTACAATAACCGCATTTAAAACATAATAAAAGCTTTTTAATTTGTCTACAAAGTTCGCTGTTAACATTTGCATTTTTGCCGTGAAAGTCATAAAACATAACACGCCATTGTTGCCATTCTATTAATGTTATCGAAATTCCAAAAGTAGTTTTAGAAAGGTCTCTTTATACACGTCATTCGCCATGCATAGTATGTGCATCTAACTTCAATGGTCCTCAAATGACAATCGTATAAGTGGAGCACTGTAAAGAAACCAATGTAAGTTCCCGTAAATAGAAACTAAATATTTTTTTACTAAATGGTGGTTTAAGTTATAGTTCCAAAACTTTTATCCAGTGTCGACATTGTTAGTGTCAATATTAATTTAAAACATTGTTTAAATCTGTTCATAAGTTTTAATAAAAAAAAAATAAAACTGGATTTGTTTTACTAATTAATTTTTTGCAGGTTGGCATCTTGACGGATTTTGCTGATTATGTTAACAGCATCTAGTTTAGTAGTCACGGGTGTTGACTTAAAATTTCAGCCAAATCCGTCAAGCCGTTTGACCTGTGCGCGACGAACAAAATTTGGCGAACACACACACACACAGACAAAGCGCCGATCGAGTTGTATGGAGAGATTCACTCCGCTTCGCTACGCTCATCTAACTAGGAAAACGCTCCGCGTTGACAGATGAGCGAATTTTTTTCAATGTATCAAATCAAATAAATCATTTGCATATCATATTACTCTTTAAAAAAAAAAAATACCTTTAAATTAAACATATGATTTTTTTACAAGATGGCGGATCAAGTTACAACCTTATAGCTTAAGTATATAATTTCTTGATATGTTGCTAATAAATGCACGAAATATTATTTAAATCCGTTAAGAAGTTTTCTTTAAAGAAATTAAAACCTTCAAGTTGATGGATTTCCGCATAATTTCATTCGACCATGGTCTACTCAATAGGCTCTAATTCATAAACTATTAAACCTATTAGTGTATGGAAAGTTCCATAATGTAGATACAGACTATATCTAAAATGTAATATTTATTATCATACAATAACCCGCTTTTAAATCATGATAAAAGCTTTTTAATTTGTCGACCAAGATCGTTGTTAACATTTGCATGTTTGCCGTGAAGGTCATTAAATATAACACGTCATTGTAGCCATTCTATGATAGCTATCAAAATTCCAAATACATAGTGAGAAAGGTCTGACTGCGTAAGCCATTTCGGCAGCATACTATGTGCATCTAACTTCAATGGTCCGCAAATGCGAATCATATCGGTGGAACACTGTAAAAACGAAGAAAATTACTGCCGTAAATAAACAATATTTGTTTATAACATGGCGGTTAAAGCTACAATGTGGAAACTGTTGTTGTGTGTTGGTACTATTGATGTGGACTCACATATAAAAAATTATTTATATCGGTGTGTAAGTTTTAATTTAATTAAATAAATAACAAACAATGTGTTTCAGTTGTTAATTTTTTGTAGGTTTTCGTCTTACGTCATTGTAGCCATTCTATGACAGCTATCGAAATTCCAAATAATATTGCATAGGTATTGTTACGTACGCTATGTTTGGTGTATACTATGTGCATCTAACTGCAATAGTCCGCAAATGCAAATCATATCGGTGGAACACTGTAAAAATGAAGAAATTATTACCGTAAATAAACAATATTTTTTTATAACATGGCGGATAAACGTACAATTTTGAAATTATTGTCAATTGTTGGTACTGTTGATATAAACCTACATGAGAAACATTATTTAAATCCGTTAGTAAGTTTTCATTTAATTAAATAAATAAACAAATTTAATTTTTCAGTAATTAATTTTTTGTAGGTTGGCATCTTGACGAATATTGCTGGTTATGTTAACAGCATCGAGTTTAGTGGTCACGTACGTTGCCCGAAAATTTCAGCCATATACGTTAAGCCGTTTTGACCTGTGCGCGACGAACAAAATTTAGCGCACACACATACATACATACATACAGACATACATACACACAGACAAAGCGCCGATCGAGTTGTATGGAAAGATTCACTCCGCTTCGCAACTCTCATCTAAAAACGCTCCGCGTTGACAGATGAGCGATTTTTTCAATGTATCAAATCAAATAAATCATTTGCATATCATATTACTCTTTAAAAAAAAAAATACCTTTATAATAAACATATGATTTTTTTACAAGATGGCGGATCAAGTTACAACCTTATTACTTAAGTATATTTTTTCTTGATATGTTGCTAATAAATGCACGAAATATTATTTAAATCCGTTAAGAAGTTTTCTTTAAAGAAATTAAAACCTTCAAGTTGATGGATTTCCGCATACTTTCATTCGACCGTGGTCTACTCAATAGGCTCTAAATCATAAATTATTAAACCTATCAGTGTATGAAAAGTTTCATAATGTAGATACAGACTATATCTAAAATGTAATATTGTTTTATTATACAATAACTCGCATTTAAACTATAATAATAGCTTTGTAAATTGTCGACCAAGTTTGTTAATATTTTCTGCATGTTTGCCGTGAAAGTCATAAAACATAACACGTCATTGTAGCCATTCTATGATAGCTATCAAAATTCCAAATACATAGTGAGAAAGGTCTGACTGCGTAAGCCATTTCGGCAGCATACTATGTGCATCTAACTTCAATGGTCCGCAAATGCGAATCATATCGGTGGAACACTGTAAAAATGAAGACAGATATAGCTAAAAATAAACAATATTTTTTTACAACATGGCGGTTAAAGCTACAATTTTGAAACTGTTGTCGAGTGTTGGTATTATCGATGTAGATTTACATTTAAAAAATTATTTATATCAGTGTGTAAGTTTTAATATAATTAAATAAATAACAAAACATGTGTTTCAGTTGTTAATTTTTTTGTAGGTTGGCAACTTACGTCATTGTAGCCATTCTATGACAGCTATTGAGATTCCAAAAAATAATGAAAAAGGTATGATTGCGTACGGTATTTTTGTGTTTACTATGTGCATCTAACTGCAATAGTCCGCAAATGCGAATCATATCGCTGGAACACTTTAAAAATGAAGACATTATTGTAGTAAATAAACAATATTTTTTTATAACATGGCGGATGAACTTACAATTTTGAAACTTTTGTCAAATGTTGGTATTGTTGATGTCAATCTACAAGTGAAACATTATTTAAATCCGTTTGTAAGTTTTCATTTAATTAAATAAATAAACAAATTTTATTTATCAGTAATTAATTTTTTGTAGGTTGGCATCTCGACGAATTTTGCTGGTTATGTTAACAGCATCGAGTTTAGTAGTCACAAACGTTGCCCGAAAATTTCAGCCAAATACGTCAAGCCGTTTGACCTGTGCGCGACGAACAAAATTTAGCGCACATACAGACACACACACACACACACACACACACAGACAAAGCGCCGATCGAGTTGTATGGAAAGATTCACTCCGCTTCGCTACGCTCATCTAATAAAGATCCATAGTTTTAAAATTTAAAACATATATCTTTTGGAAAATCTTTGGAAAAAACCCAAATATTAACTGTAATAATTTTTAACTTTGTAACTAACACTTATTTGGAAAGTCGTACAGAGCTCATTTCATTCAATATGCAATTAGACAATATGCAATTCAATATGCAATTTGTAATACAAAAAATTGCGATAAGAGTAAATTCTGTATCGATTAGTTTTGGGTCTAGTAGTACAAGCGTACCCCAATTAATGATAGCTGCGATATTCTTCTAATTGTTACGGTATAGCTCGCGGTGTGTTGTGGGTATTTGGTCCTCCTACGCGCAATGACGTCATCGTCTCCAACCCGGCACCTCCACCAAAAGTATAGGGTGTGTGACGTCACACGGCCTTGTTAGAAGCAAACACGGATGTTTACATTTGACCTGGCGATATAAGGCAAATATTTGCATCACTATTTATAAGATCTTTAACGCATTTATCCCCTGACCAAGTTTATGAAAGCGATTATGTGTCCCATTGTAAATCACGAGAAGATGTGGAGGAGGGAAGATTGTTTTGTAATTTTGCTTTTTTGTGGTAGTAGCAAACCAACGTTGGAGAAGAACAGCTGTTTAACTTCAACCAAACCCCATCCGAAACAGTAAAAAACAAAAAAACATAACATGCCCTTTTGGCACACATTATTACCACAACGTGCATTTTGATGAATGCACTATATACGATAATAACTATATATCTCAAATACCACAACGTTAAAAACAAAACAAAAATGTATAAATCGTGAATTTAAAAACCTATTTTGCTGTCACAATTACTCACGAAATTGTTTTTTTTTGTTGGAAATGCTTATTCATGAGAAAGAGTTGGGCCAAGATATCATTTGAAAAAAAAAACAGTTAATTAAAAATGTCAATTAGTAATTAATTTATTTTACTCGGTCATCAATTTCAAATATTAACCATAAATTGTCTTAAAAAACAATTTTTCATTTTGAATTAACGCGGCATGTTCTAAAGCAATATTCTGTCCATTTCAAAACTACACCGAATGTTATTGGTGGTTTGCCTGGAATGGTTCGTTTGCCTGCGAGGGTGTGTGTGTGCATGCTCAACGCTCACCGGCGCTGTGAGATGTGTTCATTTATACCCGACCACAGAGGTTTAGTCCCGTGAGTAACGCGACCACCCTGGATGTATTCAGTAGTGAACCTGGGCCCGACAGTTTGCTAATATCATACGGTCAACAACTCACGCGGTTTTACGACCATTAAGAGTCCACGTTACGCTTCGTGGTGCTTTAGCAGCCCACGTTCGAGACAAATGTGTTGTCTGCTAATGAAGTGCAGGCTGCTGAAATGTGTTGTGTGAGCCGCTTTCACGTTGTTTATTAATAACACTTTTACGTTGTATTGAGATGAAGGAATCTAGTTCTGGATTGTAGAAATATACTGTAACTTTATTTTATTTCATGGTTTGTTTGTTTTTGTAAAATTTCTACGGACAATTTTCAAAGAAATAGTTTATTAATGTTGACATCAACTCAGGAGGGGCTGAAAAGTACTTGATCCATCTTATTTTAACAACATGTCGGTTTACCTTGGGCAAGCAAAGTCAAAATTATTCTAAGTTATATTTTTGAAGTTTTTAGTGTTGATTTAATTAATCATTAGAGCTTTAATAATATTTCGGGAACAATTCTATATTGTTTTACTTAAATGCAATATTTGAATTAAATTTCTTGTAAATGAGAAAGTTCCGGAATACGTAGGTAGGTATATTTGTTTACACTCAGTCAGTACAGGGTGTAGATTTCCACGATATATAAATCATAATAAATCATAAATAAATAAATCATGATTTTATTGCCAAAAAGATGTACCCATACTTGTGTATACAACCTTTGCTATTTTCAGTGGCTTGCAGCCCTACTTTTTACAACTTTCTAAAACAACCTGCACGGCAAGTGAGTCGTTATTTGTGCAGTAAGTTTTTGTTAGTTTGTTAGTTGAAGTTAGTATTTGTTACACAGTTACAGTAACAGTACAGTTAGTATTTGGTTGCCAGTATAAATGTATAAATAATTAAATATGTATTAGGTTTTAAAGATAGGCATACATTTTACTGCATTGAAATCGATATCACAATTAATATTCTATCTAGTTTGTGAACAAATATATACACCATAATCAAAAACAATTATTTCAACAAAAATAATTAGCCTAGTTGGTTCACTTTAAATATTAGTTTGTGAGAGCGCGAACTGGCCACGTGCATGATGACCCTTGACCTCTGCGGTTCTGACAGCTCGACAGGTGGCCGTGTAGACCGACATGCAGAACAGTTTATCATCCGTTCGGTCAGCGCTGTATCAATCATCTTGGCCACAACTCGCCAACACCGGTCAGACCATTATAGCCCGTTCACACTGCTGCACGTCTTAGCCTCCGTTGGGGTAACTGATTCCGACGGCATATGACGTAGTTGTCGAGAAAACACCAAACAATGGTAATAAGGGTGTGTTCCAACTTGATTTTCGTCTGCTAACCACTAACCACTAGCCTGCTACACACTAAACGCTAACAGCTTTGGGAACGCCACCTAGTATGCCAATACAAAATTTATTGTTATTAATCATCTAACGTAAATAAATACGATAATAATACTTACACTCACTGGTTGGGTATTTTCCTAACCTGAAAGTATCAGCTGGTGATGGCTGGTATCAACCATCTTGGTTTAGTGGGTTAGTCGGTGTCGTAGTGTACACTTTAGGCCACTTCCCACTAACCAAATAACGAGCATTAGTCGTAAAAAACGACCGCATTGATTTTATTGATTTGATTCAGGAAAACATTGAATGTCCACGAATCAAAGATAGACTCAAGAATGTAACTTCTTAGCTACCGATTGTTTGTCCGACATTTGTGTGCTTATTTGTTATGACGGTAAACTGGCTCAACAAGCAGTGAACATTACAGTGTTGCCCTCCTCAAGTACCAGGCACAGTGTTGCCAAGCGGACGTTTCACCTCTCAGCCAATGAGATGAGCGCAATAATAGGACGTGCTCTCCCTAGTCGGAGTGCGATATCACGAGCAAAGGATAACATGTTAATTAAGAGGATTTTACCATTTGCGACACATTTTCACAATTCTTCCCTGAAAGCAAAAAGAGAGGAAAAAGGATTACTTTATTCTCGGATTTAAACAACACCTTTGTATGTTTAAATAGATAATGTCAGTATTTACTTTAATACTAATCTTCGCAAACTTAGAAAATAAATATACTTCAAGTGCAGCATTATGAGAACGTTTTGTAAAAGAGGTATTTGTACATGAGAGATTTAATTTTCTCTATCTGTAAGCAATTCAATCTATTATTCTTTAGAGGAAAAATAAATTCGTGGTTTGTTGGTTGTACTCCTATAACGTTATTCAGAAAAAAAAAATGCACCAAGTCCATTATAATTTGTGGTATAATAGAATTAGTGAAATATGTCGGGGACATTAAATTGGCCGTTTGCCCATGCACAAAACATAAAAAAAGTTTCCTCAATGGTTTCATAAAGCCATATTTCAGTAGCACTCGTTAGTGCTTATTCCGGAATAAATTGGACACTACTGAAACAGACTTAAGTAATTACTTAACGTTCTGTACGAGAGTATGTTCGTTTTATTCTCACTCAAACAAAGCAAAACCGAACGGCAGTTCCAGGTACCACCGCAGTGAGCGCTAGACGTAAAACAACCCCGCCGTATTTACATAACAGGATAACACAAACAAACTGGGCATTAATTTAATGAAAAAGGAAACCTTCATCTACAGTAAAATGAACACCAACATTGAGTGCAAGGTAATTATAAATGATTGAAGACTGTGTTCTTTGTACTAAGCTCTTTGCTCCCCAGCTGTGTTTACATAAAACTCTGGAGCATTAAATGCATGGTTGCCAAATGTGATGAAGCATTGTAACAGCAACACGGCGGCCAGTGCATTACTAGGTATACAACCTACCCTATCACTTTATGTAATAGACAAATTGCGGAATTATCATGCCTAAACGCCATATATATCAGGCTTAGTCGCTGGCCAATCAGGTTACGTAATGTCATACGCGACTGATTTGTTTTCTGCTCGTCCAGCAGCGTTGCCAGTTCTCTCAAAGCATTGAGCGCAAGGTTGCCTTTTAACAACTGGCGGCCGAGGCATTCACTAACTACCAACTAGGTGACGGAGTGAATGAGCTTATATTACAGTGGCCTAGGTTATGTAAACAGCGAAGACAGCTGCTTTCTTTGTACTAAGATCTTTGCTCCAGCAGTGTTGCCACGTCTCTGAGTACATTGAACGCAGCCTGCGTTGCGTTTTAACCGCGGCCGAGGCATTCACTAACTACCAATTAGGCTTAACGGCGACGGACAGAATGACAATAAAGTCTTGTTTGTGAAAGCAAAGCCGACTGATGAGGCCGGGGGTCGTAGATTCTCGTTGAGAGCTAAATGAGAAAGCAAGATGGCAGCGGGCGCGTGGTAGAAAGTCACCTCACGCGCAGTCGATAGACCGTTGACCGAGGGGTTACGTATATATATTTTATACTGTAGTACGAAAACATTTTAACGATAAAAAAAACCCAATCCAAAATAAATGTAAATGTTTCTACATATACATGTTGCCACCAACAAAATCTAAGAAATCATATATTTATATATATTGTTTGTTTTTGTTTTGTTTTTTCTAGTTATTCATTTTATGTTGTCATGTTTATATTTTTGTTATTGACTTCGACCCTTGAAAATGAAAGGTGCAATCTTTCCGAAACCTAGGGTGTTTTAAATAAATCATTGTAATTTATTTAACGTGGTATTATGCCGTAATGATTCATATAATATATTTTTATTCATAGTGGTATCATACATTAACATTACTTTTTTGAAATTTGTATCACCAATTTCGTAAATTCAAAAACGAATATAAATTCGTTCGTAAGAATAAATAAGTTTCACGGATCTCTCTCAATCAGCAGTTAAACCATACTAACAAACTCAATGGTCAAACTATTCTATAGTCGCTTTCTATAGTCCAGCAAAACGGTAACGGAAACGTCAAGAGACCAAAGAAATTCTTTTCTAAGCATCCCTAAGAGCCAAAACGAACAAGGCCTGATTTATAAAAGCATGACGTCACAGTTTATTTTTAGCGCGATCGTCTGACGTGGCGGCATAATTCGAATGCATGATACCGCGAGGGAGGAGTGAAGCCGCAGTTGTCAGCTTAGCTCTCGAGTACTTGACGTTGATATCTGCACTTTCAGAGACATACAAACCGGAACACATTACATTTGCATCTAAACTTATTCATGTTGTGATGGGATATTTCCGCAAAAAAAAAAATACACACCACTATTCAGACAGTTTGTCATTTGCGTTGGTGAACGGCTTCAAAATATCATTTTGTACAAAAAGATTTATATTTCATGACACTTTGTAATAACAGTAGCATATGATTTATTTTATAAACACAACAAAACTGACAAACTGGAACATCTAATTTGGAAGAGTTCAGCGACTTGTACAGTAATTTATGTCTGTCTTTTGGATTTATTCACAATATTTAATATTTTAAGCATATTATTTGTCTCACCCACGTCGACCTATAAATAATAAAGTTAAACGTATAGGTATTGGTGGCGATACTGCTTCATCTATGGCTGAACGTCTGACCGCCTATCAGTGCCATTTCTTTTTTTCGTGCATGCAAAATGCGACGAACATTAAGGCTTATATAATCGTGTTGTGCTGATTCAATGAACTTCGTAGTAAAGGTAGAAGATAATGATGATGATTATTGATGTTGAACGACTTACTCGACACCTAGATAATTTGATGCCTTGGTGCGATTAAAGTAAAGGGACAAGTATGAGGGTTTAGGGTAGGGTAAAGATAAAGGGAGGACGTTATTTCGTCACCTCTTACTACAAACAGAGTCACTATGAGCCAAGTTCTACCTCGAAACTAGATGGAGAGATACTATAGAAAATCATACTACATTGTCAAAATTCTGGAGGTAGGTATTAAAATTTCAAATAATGTGATTTAATGAATCGGAAAGAAAGATAAGTTGTCAACATTCTGGAGATAGGATTTAAATTTTTAATAATGTAATTCAATGAAACGAATGTGTATTAACCTCACATGAGCAAGAGGTCTTCTCATAGTTTTATCCCCTTGCTTTACTGAACCTCTGAACAACGCCTGGTTGATAATCGGTTCAAATGCGTTCGAGCGAGAAACACCGCAAATATAGGAGTCTTTATATCGTGAACGAGTCGCGTCGGTAACGAGAGTAATCTACTTGGCCGATATTCAGAGCCGCGGGGCTGACAAAGGAAACCTCGCCGGTGTTCTGAGGGAGATAATGGCCGGGGTTCCTTCCCTGTCTGATGCAAGACATGGCTCGGGGTTGTTATCTGGCTTTGAAGGCGGCTGTCGAGGTGGTGACGTCACTGTAATACGCGGTAGTGTCTCGCCGCCTGTATTCAAATACAAGCGTCAAACAGACGTAAGACAACTGTGGTTTCAATCAAGTCCTAGACTTGAATATTTGTTCTGACTATTTGATGTTTAGCGCCATCAGCCGTTAAAGGTCATCTGACATTGAGTGTGGGGGGGGGGGGGAGGGTGATTTGAGTAAAGGATAAGTAGAAGAATTTATATTCAAAGGGTTTCAAGAGAAGGCCTAGACCTAGGCTCTTACGTCAGTCATTCACCCTAGGTCAAGTTGTTAAGTGGGCATTGAATCTTTGTGCAGACGCGAGTTTCGCAGACATTATTTATACTAGGAAAACGCTCTGTTTGACGCGTTGATAAGCGAGCGCGTCAATATCTACGAACTTTCTGGCGAAAAGTTTTCAATGCTAATACGAACAACAATTAACAACAATTCAAGAATGCGCATTGCAAAAATTGTTCTTATTTCCATGGCTATTATTCTTTCCGACATTGTTGTATGCAGTGCAATGTGCGTTGCTAAGAATTTTCGTGGTCATGTTTTCAACACGGTCCGCCACCGTTACTTACACTTATTGACAGCAATAGAAATGTAATTTCTGCCTCTAATACGTATCGGATCGCGTTTACATTAGTACATTCGTGACCGGACAAAACTTTACTATAAGATAGCCACCTCACATTTTGCCGTTACTGCGTTTTAGAAAAATATTTTCGAGTAACTTTCGTGTAACTTTGCCAATACTTATCAGATCGCCATTACATTAACATATTCGTGACCGGAAAAATCTGTAGAAAAATCTGGCTATCTCACATTTTGCCGCCATTTTGTTTCAGAAAAATATTTTGCAGTAACTATGGTGTACCTTTGTAACTTGTCGAACGATTTTGCCTCAAAACTATACACCTTCAATCCACATCGAGGCTTGTGGATGGTCCAAATTTCAAGTTGATCGGATTTTCCGTTCGACCGCTATCGACGGACATAAAAAAAAAAAAAAAACAAAAAAAAAAACAAAAAAAAAAAAAAAAAAACAGAATGAAGTGCCATAAGAGTCAAGTGGAAACGCTCGCTTCGCTCGCTTAATTAATATTTAAAGTTTTTTTTTTATTACAACGTAATTGCAAAGAAGTTTTATGTTTAAGATGTAACTTCAGACATCTTTAATGTTCCTCTAAAATGACAACATTTCAACGATCCTGCTCTTGTCTCAAGTTTTCTTTATAATATGTCTCGGGGTTGGTGGTTGTCTTATATGTTCCCGTCAGTTCTTATGACAGCGAAGAGCATCATAAGATTAATAACCAAATAGATTTTCTATCTGTTCTCACAGACATCTCACCGTTTTGGCAATTGCACCTTCTTTAGTAAATCTGCAAATGTTCGAAGCTCATGCAATGATTTTGGGAGGAATCAAAAGTGAGTGACAACCAGTGACGTATAAGGGTTGTTATCTTCTTGACTTGAGGTCCAACTCTGCTGATCTTTTGTTGTGTTGTCTCCTATTATATTGTCGGCAGGTTCATTTTGAGCTTCCCATTCACTGGAGGTCTTTCGAAAAGCCGCTTGGGAAAAGTTGAAATAAATTGCCAAATGTGTCATCAATCCTAAGGGAAATAAATGCTATTATAAAACTCTTAAAAAGTAAAGAACGGCTTCTAAATGGTATACGTTTAATGGGTCTGGTGTTTTAGTTCGTCCATGTCGTTGGTTCTAAAGTACCGGTATTGATATTGATGTAGCTACTTCGCAAAACTCTTTGACATCGATGCAGCATTTACACAAAACGAAGACCTCGATCGATGTTGTTTATTTTGAGCTCAAATCTCACCAAGTATCAGAAGAATGGAAACGAAAGGAAATAAACTATAATATAACTTTATTTGAAGTATAAGTTATCGTCCATGAACCGAGGCTCCGTCATTGCTTCTAGCTAGCGGGCTAGATCCACCTCGCCGGCCATAAACCACGGCCTAACTCACCGTCTCACGTCCCGAAGTAAAACGGCGACCGCAGCACTTTTCAGAAAGTTTTACCCAATCAGCATTTACGATGCCGGCTTCTGAGTGCTGAACCTTCTGGCGGGCTGGAGAACCATCTACGCAGACGACAGCGTGAACCAGTGGGAAGTTAGCGTACTTGCAACTTGGTGTACTTGACTTGAACTTACATACTTAGAAACTTTGTACTTGGACAACTTTGAAAGTACTGACTCCTTCTTGCCATAGTGAGCTTAACCTGAAACCTTGTTATTTTCTAGGAGGCAAAAGTTGTCGTATATATAACCAACGTTTTATGAAAACGTTGTGTTTCTCAATTTTGAATTGTTTATGGTGAATTTGTTAACGTACTCAACCATTAGGTCATCTGACATCGTGGTGGGTGGGAGGGGAGGGGGTGATGTTTGGTGGGAAAATAAGTAAGAGGACATATTTATATGAAGATCCAACGAAATAATTATATTTCTTGTTTTTAATACCCACTTGAAACAGGTCCATAAGTTATAATTAACGACCATGTATTGGATACTTGAAAAACTCAAACACAGCGGGCGTGACAAATGAGGCCTGTCTACTCTACTAAGCAGAATATCCTCACTTCAAAATGTATAATATCTTAATATGTATGTTGATTTTCGTTAAAACAATGCTTGAGTTAGGAACATGAAGACCATGGTCTACCAGACCATCGTATTACCGACCACGACAACTACGCCGCTGCAAGAATTGTAAAAGCGATACAGGGGACTTCTTCTAATGGAGTACGCAGCGTTGTTTTGTTCGATTTCCGTTATTGCGAGTAGCCGCGGCCCGAGCATCCGGTCCCGTGCGGTAAATGTTGCAACCCTGTGAACCGATAAGCGCGCGAACCAACCAATCGTCTGCCTCGTATCGCGTGTCTCAGTATGAGGCCTACCTAGTCAGACAGACTCAACCCCGATAGCATCTCCCCGCGTTACGCGTATAGCTGCTATACTGACGTCTGACGTCACGACGGAGATACGAGGAGTGTTAATATCCTGTAGAACAATCTCTTTCGTATCGTAGAGAGTCTATGTTTAGGGTGGGTTCGGTATGAATACACTTCAAAACAGCAATTTTGTTTCGAACCGTTGTCAATTGTAATCTAAAATGGATTCATTATATCAACTGTTCGAATAAGGGCTGGTCTACATAGATTATTAAACAGTTGGAATATGGGGCCAAGAATTTGTGATTTCGACTTATGATTCACAAAAAACTTAAGAATGAAAGAGCTTCAATGTAGATGAACCATTTGATGGAGCTTTAAATGATTCAGTTATGTCAAGCTCGGGGCAGGTAGCCTACACGCGTACTTCACTTGAAGCGGCAGTCAACACAATAATAATTCACTTAGCTTCTCAAAGGTAACCTGACTATAGCAGTGCTGTATTGTATTGGCTCATGTAGTCTATTGTCTCGAACCGTCGAGTAATGCGTTTACCCTGATCCGAGGCGGCACAATAACTCGATCCAACTTACACCCTAGACTCGATAAGCCCGGATAAGAAAGACACCATTTACGACCGACGCTGTACTCGGATATCGAGGGGTGCGTGCGTGAAGCAAGCTGCATGGGGTTTGAGGCTCAGCCGTGCAGGTCTACAGTTCGTTTATTTCGCTGTTGGTAAGCCCGAGGGCATAGGCTCGGGTAGCGTTTGCACCAACCTCTGACCAAAGTACAAGTATCCCCACTCTCGCCTCGATCCGTAATTACCTTCGGTCTGTGTGATAATTGACGCAGTCAGACCATCATAATTTCTTTGTATGAGTTTAAGTGTCCACTTATAGTTAGCGACTCATAAGTCCCGTTGTTTTCATCGTAGAAAGATACATTTTAAACCGATATTTGTATAATTTAAAGCTCTTTCACCGAGTGCAAAATTATTTATATAATTCCGGGAAAAATTGTGGCGCTTATACAATGGAATTTGTTTTGACAGGTCATCACGATTAACAGGTGAGATTATGAACAGCTCGCCGATCAAAGGTATTTACGGTCGATGCTTGAGTAGAGGGAAGGAATGTCAGGGAAACGATCCAACTTTTAGACCTCGAGGACCTATGTGTTATCAACTGGGGGTTGTATGGACTATACCAACGTGATGGAGGTCTGTGTAGAGACACTGTTGGAGGCATCACGATACCTCTCGTTGTGCTCTACAAGTCTGGCGCACGTTTATACCGGAGTGGTCGGTAGTTAACCGTGATGTTGTAACCTTGAGTCATAACGTTACACAACATCCAGCGTGGCAGAATGAGTGACAACTCGTTGATAATCTAACACTGATGTTTCAACTGTGGAGCATATGTTGGGCACTACAGATATGTTGACTGACCATTTATTCAATACTTCCAATTTTTCTATTTTGATATAAATAAAATTTGCCTTAAATTGTAGCCCATGTTGTCTACAAGTGATATTCAGCCGCTGAAGCTTTGTCATAAAGCTAGTCACAACTATAGTTTTATATTATTCACAGCACCCAGATGATATCATGTTTTTTTTTTGTTTTTTTTATTAGTATTGTGTTCACTTTTTTACATTGGTACATATATTCATTTTTAAGTTAGATCTATACATACCAGAATGATTTGAACAAATAATATACTGTGCCACGAAGATAGCTCTTGAGTGTGGCACAGAGTTACATACTATTGTATGTATATCGTTCAAAATACTGTTCGTATTGTGAGAGTGCGCTATACATCGTTATAAACAAAGAGTTTGAATAGTTTTTTGTCCCGTAAAACCGTGTTGTTGTAATTTGTTATTAGCCTTAAGAAAGCACCCCAATGAATTGGATGGACAACGTTCCATTGACTGCAAATCAAAACAAGTCATGTAAAACCACCAGACGAGTGTATGATGTGTACTTGTACCACAGCGAGCAAGCTGGCTGCGATATTTGTTCCGCCAAACTAAAGTTGGAGAGATTGAAAACTTCTCGGGAGCCAGTATGCCCGATAGGGGACGCTCGCCCTGGTTTCCCTGGCGCCATAACAGGCGGGCACGTGCCTGCATGGGGAGCTAGCGCAGTCCGGCGCGCGGCTGGCGTAGAGGAAGTCTTCTCCAAACAATCTAAGAAAGATATTCCGATATATGCCTTTTTCTCTAGCTTCTTTGAGGTATCTTCCATATTCTCAATTAGAATAATTTAACAAACAATGATAAGTTTAACCAAACATTACATTTTTCACACACAAAACATTATTAATACTAATTATTGATTGATATTGATGTCACAAACACAAATAGGGACAGCAAGTACAAGGTGAACTCATACGGTGCAATGAGCACAGAACACGTTGGCTGTGACAATGCTTCTTCTAAGAAGGCTGTGGGAAGTTTCCACCCAATGGAGCAATAAATAGTGTCGGGACGTGTGGGCGCCTGTTTTACCCCCTCTCAAGTGTATTGGATTGCGATATTGCATCGCGGCGCCATAAGATGCAGCCAGTTGCATCGCCTTAAGGCGGGTTCACGCACTCTGCTGACGGCAACTGCAAGATGCAGCCAGTTGCATCGCCTTAAGGCGGGTTCACACGCTCCGCTGACGGCAACTGCAAGATGCAGCCAGTTGCATCGCCATAAGGCGTGTTCACACGCTCCGCTGACGGCAACTGCAAGATGCAGCCAGTTGCATCGCCTTAAGGCGGGTTCACACGCTCCGCTGACGGCAACGCTAGACGTGGGGGTTGGCGTTTACACGAAGCAGGCTAACGGTACGCGCTATATGGCTAAGAAAATACAACTCACTCCTTAGCCTGTAGCTCATCCAAGTAGAATCTAGGATGTATTTCTAATGTGGGCACCAATCCGCAGCATTTGTAGAAACTTTATTTCCAAATCAAGAAGCACGACGGTAAATTTTGTGTTCTGAAGACGATTTATTTGTTGTCTCTTTGTCCATGGTTGTAAACATCAATATTGACAGATTCTCCTAATAACAGGAAATGTTGATGCTGAGCCTGCAAAAACAAGTTACTAAATTACTTCATGCTCAAAATAAATAATAACCAAATAACATGAAGCTGCGAGTTTGAGAATCTCTAAGTCATTTGTGTTTACTTGTCGTCTTTAAAATATGTATCAAAGTATCTATTCAAATGGTAAGAACTTGAGTAATAGTTTCACCAACTTTTTAAGCCGGAATCCGGAGGTTTTCTACAAACAAACATGGCGACCACCATGCATTTTGAATGTAATGTTTGTTGAAACCATGATTACCAAACTGAGCTTAATACATCGAGCTTAATAAAGTTGGTAAGTTGTGGGATGTAAGTTTATACTAGGTACTGCAGTAAGCTATTTCGTAAGCATAAGACAGCTTTAGTCGCTGTTTGTCATCGTTAAATGTAAGATAGTGTCAGGGGAGTCAGGACCGCCCACAATTAGTTTCCAACTTTACAAGTGCGAATCACTAACGTTTTTCCCGATTATCTTTAGTACAATTTGGTTGCGTTAAGTTTTTTGACGGAAACCTGCTTGTGCGTTACTGTCAAAAAACTTACCGTGACCAAATTGTACTAGATAATCGGGAAAAACGTCAGTGATTCGCGCTTGTTAAGTTGGAAACTAAATGTGGATAGTCCTGATACTATCTTACTTCTTGCTGTGAGAGACCTGTAGCCGAGTGAACGGGGTCGCCACGTCTGGGCGCCATTTTGTTGCGCTCATCAAGTGTATTGGCCGGGATATGTTGCACCGAGAGCTGCCGCCCAAGTGGCGCCGGTTTGTGCATCGCAAAGCATCGTAAATGGACGCGACGCGTCTAGGGAGACATTTGTTATGTTCGCGTCGTGTAAGAAACATTCGAGATATCGTCAACCGACATGTTTACTCCATTTGAATCCATTATGAGTCGGGGAATATATTCGAAATTGGGTTAAAAGAATTTGTCTTTGCTTTTGTCATATAGGGTTCTGGTATTGAAGACAATTCAGTTCGATATCTTATTCAAGCTCAAAGTTGATTGTGTTTCAAGCAATAACTTTTATGGAGTTGCATCGAATACTATAGTGACTTGTAAATACAAATAATGAAGACATAAAGAAATCTCTATACGGTAAAACCTTCTTAGTTAAAATTCTAAGGCATTCCTCCTCTATATTCATCGTAGAGACTAAATTCATGAAGCAACTTTTGTAAGGAATTCAAACTTTTTCATAAATCTAATATTTCATATTGAATTGAATATAAAAGTGTTTTTTCACTAACTTAATGTATGTTTTTATATTTAAAGAAGATTGAAGATTTAGATAACAACCAGTTTCCGGCGCGTTGGGTCTGAGGCGGCGGCTGGAGAAGTAAGCGGCTTTACCTGGGACCAAATAAACCCTGTTACAAAGTTTAGCAGCAACAGGACATTATGTTATCACTCGTCTGACGTCAGCATCCGGGAAGATAGAGTGGAGCCTCTATACAGAACTCTGCCAGTGTTGCCAAACCTTTCTTTTTCTTTTACATACAAGTAGAAAGATACTTCTCTCTCTCTCTCGAGAATATCCACTTTACTTCTTTCTCAAGATGATCTAATAAACTTGTTCGTATCTGGTAGAATGCAAACATTGTTGTGTACGTTCTGAGTAGCTACTTCGAATGTTCCTCCACAAGATAAAGAAACAATAATAGCTGACATCGTGATGTTGCGACTCGGGAGGTCGCGTGTTTTGAAATCCGTGTATGGAATGTTTTTATGAGGACTAAAAGCACAATTTGTGTTTAGCATTCTCTGTTGGTAGGCCTACCTGAATACATTCTTCGTGAGCGTCATCCGTTTTCATTTTGAGCTCATCAGGTTTAGGCATACAATAAAAGAAGTATTGTGTTTGGTAAAAAGACACAAATGACAAATCTAAAACTACAGCCAAAGTTGAAGTGTCTCTGGTTGGCTGAAATCATTTACAGTAAAAGGTTATTCTAACGTTTAAAACTTCACACAATTTTATTTTTTTTTAAATTTATCTCTCGAATAGTTTTAATGATAAATGTATCTTACACTTAAATCGTTAATCTCGTGTTATTTTTATTTGAATTTGTATTTACTTAATAGGCCTATTATCATTCAGTCGGTAGGGCTTAGCAAACCAGTGCGCTTTGTCCTCAGTTTATTGATTTCGAGAAGCATTCTTAAAATATAATTTAAAAATTAATACTTTTGTGTGACTTGTATACTGAGAGTATCCCCCCCCCCCTTTCACCGACGCTTTTAGCCAATGAGAAACTACCTTAGTTATTTCCTCAATGTCGTTTCGTGTGTACCCAGCCTAAAAGCTATTTCGTTCTACTCAAACAACCTGACGTTGTTTTAATCACTTATTTTGTGGAATAATATTATCCGAAGAGCAATTTTGTTCGCTTTTACCGTCCGTGTCTTGAAACATCGAGCCGCGCTAGCGATAACTGCGGCCACATATGAAAGCTTATGAGAGTTCTTCGCGGAAAGGTTTTCATAAAACAAATAACACGTTTGTTTGCAATGTACTAGAAACTACTCTAGCAGGTGTAGCGAGAGAGAAAGAGAGAGAGAGAGAGAGAGAGAGAGAGAGAGAGAGAGAGAGAGAGAGAGAGAGAGAGAGAGAGAGAGAGAGAGGAGAGAATACTTCCCGCAGGAAAAGAGCGCCACGCGTTAGGTGTACTTAGTGCTTAGTGCTTATTTAGTGCTCAGTGTGTGGCTTAGTGCTCAGTGTGTGGCTCAGTGTGTGGACAAAAGCTGGACAAATAGATTATAAACGGAATGTTTATGCAGTGCTTAGCCATAGTGGCATAGTTTGGGATGTGTCCGAAAGCTCACACACACGGAGGTTTTAAAGCTCGAATAAGGGTGGTGAAGCTTGAATCATGGGAATAGGTAACAAAACCTCCTGCTAGCCCTTTTTTATTATATTGGGATTGTTCCCTATCTAGCTTGTATATTTTAAATTATGTTTTATTATCAGTACAACACCAATTTTACATTCAATGTCGAGGAATTCATTTACAAAATACAACAAGACTAAGATGTGCATACACAGAGGTACAACGTGGATGTGCCTAAGCGAAGGTGCATGTTGTGCATGTTACTGATGCATATTCAATGTTTGTCCAAAACAAAACACGGCCACACGGCTATTTTTGGAAATGAGTCTTGTGCTATACAAGATAAATTAAAAATAACAAGAAAGGTCACCAAATTACATATGGAGTAATTAGATTTGAAAATTAGCGTCAAGAGAGCGTATGTCTTGCAGCGCTTCTGGTGCTAAGATCAACAACTATTACCAATTGCGTTGGTCCCGGGCATTGTGTTTATAATCCTTTCCCGGTGTATTCAGTGAGAACGCAAGTCAGTTACCCGCGTCGCTTCAACCCACGTTCGAAGCGAGTAATAAAAAGCGATAACCCTATCATATGAGTATGTACTATGTGATGATTTACAACCACAACTATTCTTCGATATTACTTGTGCTCGTAAAGTTGGTAGTAATAATAACATAACTCCCCCCCCCCCCCTCTCTCCTCGAGCAATTACAACTTTCGCGACCTGGCCACTCGGCCGGTGTAGAAGTGATCAACTTGTGCGATATCTCGTGCGTCATATAAAAGTGACAATAAAAGTAGAAAGTTACCGTGTTAAATGGCCATGGTTCAAAGTTCAGAGATGAAGCTCTCTCAGAAGAGGGGGGGGGGGGGGGGGTAGCTGAGCGGAGGGGTTAGAGGCAATAGCTGCCCAACGTCCATAGCATGTAACATTGTACATGTAATAATTATTTTAAAAAAATACTGGATTGTACTAATACTTCATCAATATACGGTGATGTGATATTATAATTAATTATTAGTGAAACATTCTAAACGTAGTTTAAATTGATTAATTTTGTTGAAATGTTTATTGGTTTTGATTTTGATTTTTTTTTTTTTTTGTATTATTGAATTGAATTTGAAGAGCTGATCAGAGAGTATATTGTCAACATATTCAAAAGCACGGAGATACGTTAAATAATCCCAATTATTGTATTTACAAGTTATATAAGTGTCTATATACCCATCAATAACAAAAATATCTGGTTTTCAAAGGGGAACATAATACTAGTCTCGACTTTCATAGCTGTCAATACAATACGACTATCGTCAGTCGTCACCACCAGATATGAGATTGTTAAAAGTAGTGTTAGTTTCTCAGACTTATGGTAGAATGGTTGAGGTGCCTGCGTGGAAAGCAGAACATCTGGGTTCGAGTCCCAGCGGGGATGGCAACATCTGAAGTAACCGTGCTTCACTCCTACAGCTGTTAATGGATGGGGTCTCGTCTTGGGAGATATACGTCACATTGTCAACAGCCACAGAGATAGGTAGTCGTACTTAGCCTCGCGTCAATCAAAGTAGGCCTAGTTAGATATGTGGTCATGTGGTGGTGTGGAGCTAGTTACCGTGTCTGCCTGCAGAGTGGAGCTGTGTTCGAGTCCCAGCGGGGATAATTTGCCAGCGTTCGTCTTACTCCCATACAAACATAACAAGCAATATAAAGGTCTCTCACACCAAGAAGTAAGATAGTATCAGGACCGCCCACAATTAATTTCCAACTTAACAAATGCGAATCACTTACGTTTTTCCCGATTATCTAGTACAATTTGGTTGCATTAAGTTTTTCGACGGAAACCTGCTTGTACGTTTTCTTGTACGTTACCGTCGAGAAACTTACCGCAACCAAATTGTACTAGATAATCGGGAACAACGTCAGTGATTCGCGCTTGTTAAGTTGGAAACTAATTGTGGGCGGTCCTGATACTATCTTACTTGCTGTGAGAGACCTATAGTACTATATAATAACATGCAGTAGGCCTTATTGTTCCTAGGCAAGACAGGTGATGCCCATACCAAACGGCTTCTGTCTGTAGCAACCTGACGCGGACAGTTCATGCTAACCAGAGGCTTTACAACATACAAACCTTGACGTATCTCCTGCTCCGTGCATGCACGCTGTTTCAACGAAACTCCACTGATTCTTGAGCGTATACGCGAGTCAATTTGCGTGCGGAATTAAGGTTTTAGTTAATTGTTTTTTATAGTTTATGAAAAATTTAGTATTACAATGTGCTGTACTTTAGTGCATATGTTAAGCATTTGATACATTGTTGTAACTAGACAAACATGGACGTATATGTTGTTTTTTTCGAAAACGCAATATTACTTCAAATAAACCACTAACATATTAAAACGTAGGGTTAACAAACAACAGCCATCTTTTCATGCGATGAAATTAAATGTTAGCTTGGAACGCTTGGAGAAAGCTGTGTTTGTTTGCACTTGCCTGAGCGGGGAGAAAGCCTTCTTTGAACCTCGACTTGCATTTTAACGTGCTTTATTGACAGGAATATTCAGTTTTTGCACAACAGTTGGGTCTGTGTAGTAACCAAATAGAATCGAAATAGAATAATTTAATTAAAATTAATTTTATGGAATATCCCTGGGCCCAGATTCACAAGAGGTCCTAAGTCTTTTTTTGGTCTTATCCCTAAGACCGGCCTAACTTTGAACCTCTTATAAAACCAGAAACATATCTTAGAACAGATTTTAAAACATATTATTGGAATGTTCATTATGTCCTTGTTCTCACCAGGATCTAGTAACTTTTCATGTGACCAGGGTCTGGTTTTACAGGTGGTCCAAAGTTCGGACGGTCTTAGAGTTAAGACCAGAAAAAGACTTACGACCTCGTGTAAATCCGGGCCCAGGTTTTCATCTACAAGCCTCAAAATACACAATTATAGTTTAAAACATTACACTCTTTTGTATCGATTGAATGGCATATTATAATGATTTTTCGTAAACTAACTAACTCACTGACTCACGTGCTAGAATTCTCATGTTTTGTGGCAAGCATATTCGTCTACTATTGACAGCTAAAATGTCTCTTGTGACGTCACGTGAATATTCCCTATAGATGAATCTCGCCCCAGACTGCATCTTATTGTGATCCTGATCCACGCAGTGAAACAAGCCCTGTTTATTGGTCGCGGCGTGTTGTCTTTATCGCCCGCCCCAGCATGCCCCGCGCACAGATCAACCCCAACACCTGCTTTACTACCCCCGTACCCACACGTCGGTGTCATATGGCGCGGGCGTAGATCTAAAACAGGTCGTAACGTTTTTAATAAAACCTAAGAGTCTACTTTACAGGTGGTGAAAACAACCCAATCTTTCCTAAGCCTCGTGTTGTACGCTTGTTTATATATTTTATTACCTACTTGGAGGGATGCTATACTTCCAGGTTCATCTTTGTATTGACAAACAGCAATATATGATTTATCTATCTTTATATATAATTTTAACTAAAATGAAGCTCTGTGTTACCTTTGATACAATTTTACTGAGGCGTAGAATAAAACAGTTATAAATAGAAAACCCGATCTTTATCATACTATGTCAATAATATAGTAACATAAAAACATGACATATACCTTGGTGGGGCTTAGGCTCACTTGCCTCAGCTGACGATCCACTACTAGTGTATAGCATATTTGTTTTCGGGCTCATTTACAATCACTGATATCTATGACTGTAAGGGTGTTCTTTAATTATCTCTCTATCTTA
The DNA here is from genome assembly GCA_945910005.1 of Isoperla grammatica. Lineage (NCBI taxonomy): Eukaryota > Metazoa > Arthropoda > Insecta > Plecoptera > Perlodidae > Isoperla > Isoperla grammatica. Next base: position 131,695,734 of record OX246737.1, read on the forward strand.
ACCATTTGCAGTGTTTTACATGGAATAGGTTCGTGCAAAATGGCAAATGGCACTCATGGTGATGTAGCTTGCGGTCGGATCGGTTGTCGACGAATTAAATCCGAGCAAATGTATGGTTTTTTAATATGTCAAGAATAGTATGCAACATAGTGCATACAAGCCAAACAGTTAGGACGTAGCATTCATGTGGTTTTGTATACAAACTACTTTCTGTTTGCTTAATATTGTAATATTATAATAAGTGGTTGATATTTTGATTGTAAATTGATATTAAATTATAGATTTGGTAAACGTAAGAACTATCTTACAATATGAGAGACATTTAAGTTTCAGCCTGTGGTTCTTACGAAACCGTTTTCTCACTTATGCAATTTGATGTAACTTCAACAAACTGCCATTTCGGCCATTCCACGACCCAACGAGCAAACTGCGAGCGAGTCCTGCGTCGGATCCAACCTCTCATGGGGCCCCGTGTAGACACTAGTCAACCCCTAAGTTAGCATAACTTAGGGCGTTGTAACATTCAATATCGCTAGATTACGGCCCCCACTCCGCTGCTTGTATCTCGCGCACGCCATCTCTGCCGCCACCACCACCACACTAACGAGAAACTAATTTGTGTTGTGTGTATTAAACTGTTTGAGTTGTGTTCCGTGTAATCATTTCATATCCGCTGTCACGAGCTTTTAAAAGTATTGGTTTTACCTCGTTTACATCATACTGTTTAGTTCGACCGGGCTGGATATTAGGCCCGCTTTGCACACGGTGAAGATACTTGTATGGGAGAACAATGATACATGTATATGGCGGTACATGGTAGGTTATACATGTTCGTTTTAGATGCGATACATGTTAAAGGCGACCCAAGACAACCTTACACATGATTTCGTCACAGGCGAGGTTCTCGTAGCCAATCAGTGATCGGTATTTGCGCGCGCTTGTCACGGGCGGTTCGCTGGTTGGCTACGAGTGCCTCGCCTGTGACGAAAGCATATGTAAGGTAGTCTTGGATCATGGCGATACATGTAACGTGCCGACAAAATCAGGCTAGGTTGGTAACTAGATTATTATTGACTAATTGAACTGCATTGCGTAGACCACTAAGGGTTATATTTAGTGCCAAATGCACAGTGGTTGCTATGGAGTTAGTTTTTCTTATGAAAAATAGTATATGTAATGAAACAAACCCATAGCAAACATAAACAAATCCTATACTTAACTTGACGGCTGTTGACTGTGCATCTGAATTTATAATCACTCTATGATTACGTGGTTTAGTTCATCGTACACGTCTCATGTGACGTGAGTTGAGCAGTATGACGTCACAGCTTGTTGAGATTGATCCAGCTTTACGGATCCAATCTGACTTAGAATGAAATAATCATAGAACGTTGCCCCTCTCGGGACTCGAACACAGACGATCCGGCTTTACATGTAAACCAGTTGACCTGCCCTTGCCCCGTGTATTGATCTCCGCAACTGTTTCCTTATTCGAATAATCGACTGTACTCGGCATGTCGAGCTTTTGCTCTATATCAAAGATAAAACATGCAATATGTTGAACTTGTAGAAACTCTTAGACAAAAACTGAAACTTGTGACAGTAAGAAATTGTTATATATGCAAATTCTAGTTCGAAATTTTTTCAGTTATATTTCAAAGTTATGTTCAATTTTTATATAAAATGATTTCTGTTTCCTTCTCAGTTATTCTCTCTCTTTCTCTACAATCCGGCGAATCCAGTTCAGTGGACCACGCAGAGATATCAGTCAGATAGACCCTCAGTTCTGTGGACCACGCAGAGATATCAGTCAGATAGACCCTCAGTTCAGTAGACCACGCAAAGATATCAGTCAGATAGACCCTCAGTTCAGTGGACCACGCAGAGATATCAGTCAGATAGACCCTCAGTTCAGTGGACCACGCAGAGATATCAGTCAGATAGACCCTCAGTTCAGTGCACCACGCAGAGATATCAGTCAGATAGACCCTCAGTTCAGTGGACCACGCAGAGATATCAGTCAGATAGACCCTCAGTTCAGTGGACCACGCAGAGATATCAGTCAGATAGACCCTCAGTTCAGTGCACCACGCAGAGATATCAGTCAGATAGACCCCCAGTTGTGGACCACGCAGAGATATCAGTCAGATAGACCCTCAGTTCAGTGGACCACGCAGAGATATCAGTCAGATAGACCCTCAGTTCAGTGGACCACGCAGAGATATCAGTCAGATAGACCCTCAGTTCAGTGGACCACGCAGAGATATCAGTCAGATAGACCCTCAGTTCAGTGGACCACGCAGAGATATCAGTCAGATAGACCCTCAGTTCAGTGGAGCACGCAGAGATATCAGTCGGATAGACCCTCAGTTCAGTGGACCACGCAGAGATATCAGTCAGATAGACCCTCAGTTCAGTGGACCACGCAGAGATATCAGTCAGATAGACCCTCAGTTCAGTGGACCACGCAGAGATATCAGTCAGATAGACCCTCAGTTCAGTGGACCACGCAGAGATATCAGTCAGGTAGACCCTCAGTTCAGTGGACCACGCAGAGATATCAGTCAGATAGATCCTCAGTTCAGTGCACCACGCAGAGATATCAGTCAGATAGACTCTCAGTTCAGTGGACCACGCAGAGATATCAGTCAGATAGACCCTCAGTTCAGTAGACCACGCAAAGATATCAGTCAGATAGACCCTCAGTTCAGTGGACCACGCAGAGATATCAGTCAGATAGACCCTCAGTTCAGTGGACCACGCAGAGATATCAGTCAGATAGACTCCCAGTTCAGTGCACCACGCAGAGATATCAGTCAGATAGACCCTCAGTTCAGTAGACCACGCAAAGATATCAGTCAGATAGACCCTCAGTTCAGTGGACCACGCAGAGATATCAGTCAGATAGACCCTCAGTTCAGTGGACCACGCAGAGATATCAGTCAGATAGACTCCCAGTTCAGTGCACCACGCAGAGATATCAGTCAGATAGACCCTCAGTTCAGTGGACCACGCAGAGATATCAGTCAGGTAGACCCTCAGTTCAGTGGACCACGCAGAGATATCAGTCAGATAGATCCTCAGTTCAGTGCACCACGCAGAGATATCAGTCAGATAGACCCTCAGTTCAGTGCACCACGCAGAGATATGTCAGATAGACCCTCAGTTCAGTGCACCACGCAGAGATATGTCAGATAGACCCTCAGTTCAGTGCACCACGCAGAGATATCAGTCAGATAGACCCTCAGTTCAGTGCACCACGCAGAGATATCAGTCAGATAGACCCTCAGTTCAGTGCACCACGCAGAGATATGTCAGATAGACCCTCAGTTCAGTGCACCACGCAGAGATATCAGTCAGATAGACCCTCAGTTCAGTGGACCACGCAGAGATATCAGTCAGATAGACCCTCAGTTCAGTGGACCACGCAGAGAAATCAGTCAGATAGACCCTCAGTTCAGTGGAGCACGCAGAGATATCAGTCGGATAGACCCTCAGTTCAGTGGACCACGCAGAGATATCAGTCAGATAGACCCTCAGTTCAGTGCACCACGCAGAGATATCAGTCAGATAGACCCTCAGTTCAGTGGACCACGCAGAGATATCAGTCAGATAGACCCTCAGTTCAGTGGACCACGCAGAGATATCAGTCAGATAGACCCTCAGTTCAGTGGACCACGCAGAGATATCAGTCAGAGAGACTCTCAGTTCAGTGGACCACGCAGAGATATCAGTCAGATAGACCCTCAGTTGTGGACCACGCAGAGATATCAGTCAGATAGACCCTCAGTTCAGTGGACCACGCAGAGATATCAGTCAGGTAGACCCTCAGTTCAGTGGACCACGCAGAGATATCAGTCAGATAGACCCTCAGTTCAGTGGACCACGCAGAGATATCAGTCAGATAGACCCTCAGTTCTGTGGACCACGCAGAGATATCAGTCAGATAGACCCTCAGTTCAGTGCACCACGCAGAGATATCAGTCAGATAGACCCTCAGTTCAGTGGACCACGCAGAGATATCAGTCAGATAGACCCTCAGTTCTGTGGACCACGCAGAGATATCAGTCAGATAGACCCTCAGTTCAGTGGACCACGCAGAGATATCAGTCAGATAGACCCTCAGTTCAGTGGACCACGCAGAGATATCAGTCAGATAGACCCTCAGTTCAGTGGACCACGCAGAGATATCAGTCAGATAGACCCTCAGTTCAGTGGACCACGCAGAGATATCAGTCAGAGAGACTCTCAGTTCAGTGGACCACGCAGAGATATCAGTCAGATAGACCCTCAGTTGTGGACCACGCAGAGATATCAGTCAGATAGACCCTCAGTTCAGTGGACCACGCAGAGATATCAGTCAGGTAGACCCTCAGTTCAGTGGACCACGCAGAGATATCAGTCAGATAGACCCTCAGTTCAGTGGACCACGCAGAGATATCAGTCAGATAGACCCTCAGTTCTGTGGACCACGCAGAGATATCAGTCAGATAGACCCTCAGTTGTGGACCACGCAGAGATATCAGTCAGATAGACCCTCAGTTCAGTGGACCACGCAGAGATATCAGTCAGGTAGACCCTCAGTTCAGTGGACCACGCAGAGATATCAGTCAGATAGACCCTCAGTTCAGTGGACCACGCAGAGATATCAGTCAGATAGACCCTCAGTTCAGTGGACCACGCAGAGATATCAGTCAGGTAGACCCTCAGTTCAGTGGACCACGCAGAGATATCAGTCAGATAGACCCCCAGTTCAGTGGACCACGCAGAGATATGTCAGATAGACCCTCAGTTCAGTGGACTACGCCGAGATATCAGTCAGATAGGACCCTCCTGTCAGTGTAACATCTTCCCTTGGACGAGCGCCAACCCCCTAACGACCACCCTAGGTCAGGGTTGCTGGCGTCGGCCGCCCCTCCGCTCCGCTTATCAGTAGCGACGCCGCGTGAACGACGCCTCCACTGCTGCACGAGCGCCCACAGTGGCCGTGCCTGGCACTATGCACTCAGAGTCACAGGCAGTGGGCAATAAAGAGGATGGGCCGTTTGTATTTGAAGAAATTCATATAATTTAAAAGAGTTTAGATATGAAATTGAGAATCTATCATGTTTTTTGTAAGAATAACTAGTCCCTACCCTATTTTCCACCAGCTGTGGGATAGGCCAACCTGTTTGTTAACTCGTGTTTTTATTAACTCAAGGACTTAATCATTTGAACTGCTAAGAACGACTGTAAGTGAATTACCACCCCTTTTCTGAGTTCTTCCACTTGAATATTATCAGTAGTACTACTAGAACTGAAAATGTTACTCTAGGCCAGTGAGGCATGGGTTAAATTTTAAATGGTTTTTGTACATTTCTACTGAAGAGTTGTTTGAAGGTTGCCGCGTTTCCTCTGCCAACTCTGAATTCCTTTAACTTGCTCGTTCGCTTCAAAGGTATTTATTATTTTATTACTATTGGGTTTAGCAAGATGTAGATGAACGTATATGTATGTTAATGTAAACGTAAAAGGGGGTTTTCTTCAGCGGTAAGAACATAGAACACACAGAATATTATAAATGCAACTTCGTTAGTCGTTTTGCATCAGCAGAAATAGCTCTCAATTAATATTACAAACACAACCAAAACGGAATAATGATGTTTTTGTACACTTCGATGTAGTTTATAGAGAATAACAATAACCGTTATATCTTGTTTAGTTCTTTTTTTATAAAATAGGCTGCGTGCAATTGTTTTGTAACTATCACTTCCCATATTATAATCATTATCTTTTGATATTGACTTAGTGCCGGACATTTAGCAAGCATAAGGGTAATGCTTGGAGGGGTTTTGCATATCCCAAGTCTGAATACGATAAATAAGAAGATTTTAAACCAATTGCTCTGAACCTTTACAACTATATGATTGCTCACATGCCGCTTTCAATACATTCTCTAGTTTGAAAAGATTATAAAAAGTTTGCAATAAATTATATGCGTCGATTTCTCTAGCGGAGTGAAGTGAATAAGTTTGTTATTTATTATTTATTAACAACAGGACTCAAGTCCCACAAGTGCAATATAATATACTTAAACAATAGGTCTAAATAAATGGAAGACTACTCAAGTTATTGCCTGAAGGAACATTTGAATACAATCACCTCGTGTTCATGCAAGTTAAACGTGAGGATCCCAAATGACTCTAACACAGCTCGATCCAACTTTCTTCTCGTCCGAGATTCTCCGAGTCTAGATCCGATATCTTGATCTCCCCGATCAGCTGTTGTTTTATAGACGAGCGGTCTTCAATGGGCGCCCGATACACTTACTTACTGATCCGAAAGAAGCCGACTCAATCCACAACACTAAAGAACAACAATGAGCGGCCAAGTATTAGCGATAGAGATGGCTCAGTGCTGGAATACGAGGCTCTAAGTTTGGAACGTTGTTGATTCGACTTCCACTACACGCTGGCAATCCTGATTGGAGATTTGATACGCGGTCAATAAGGTTAATGCTGGCATTGACTCCTAACAGCCATTTGATATTGTGTCCCTACTTTCTAAGTACCATAATATAACTAGCATTTATTAGCCAAGTTACGCCGGAAAGCGTTGTTCATAACAATAGGTGTACATACATCACCTTTTTTCAAAAGAATCCAAGAAAGATATTAGGTTTTTTTTTTTAACTTCTATAATTCCTTACTTTAACTACTTTAAAAGTGCACGAAACACATGTTGGTAACGTTCATTGTGGGTTTTCTCATATGTGGAAAACGCCCGAAATAATTAGCGGTTGAGACAACTAGTTGCTGCTTCGTTTTAAGAAAATATTTTTTAGCTATGATGTTTTACATGTGTTAGGAAGTACATCAGATGGGTGGAGAGGAAGCATACTAAGGGCCGGTATTACAATGTCTTGCTAAATGTTACTGATAACTATCATCTGGATATCGTTATCTTCCCGATAAAGCAGTGCGCTGTATTATGAGCAACTAGCAGCTACTACAAACATCCCGATAGTTATCAAGTGGTTTCGTCGCGGATATTTGCTGTTGGCTGCACTGCCCCTATTGTTGTTGTATTGTTTGTGTTCTATCGCAAGGTCCACTAGATCGCTTGAAGCGCGCGCGCAGACTCCGCTAGGAGTAAATCCAGTAGACCTTGGTTTTATCGTGGCGCTGGTGGCGCTATCGTTTTGGAAAATGGCGGACAAGAAGAAGCGCTCGCGAGCAACCAATTTTTCGGCGGAAAATACGCACACACTTGTAGATCTGGTTATGAAATATTAATATTCAAGAATTATAGAAGACAAGAGAACGGACGCCGTGATATGGCGAGATAAAGTAAGTATGATTTGGTACATCCAACGTAATCTGCGAATTTGGGTTTTAGTGGCGGGAGAGGGGGATTGCATGGTCAGACGCTGTTAAACGTGTATGAATATTTGTACGCGTATATTTTCGCGCGGGTGTTTACACGACTCGGCCCTACTTGGTAGGTGGTTTATAGAATCATACCGGTAACGCATTTTGTAGATTCTAATAGAAACGAGTTGATTGTTTAATCAACTACGTGACTACATCGCATTCCAAATAAATATTGAAGTCCTCCTATTGTTTTATTAACTAGAAAAACGCTCTGTTTGACGCGTTGATAAGCGAGCGCGTCCATATCTATAAACTTTCTGGTGAAACGTTTTCAAAGCTAATAAAAACAACAATTAACATCAATTCAAGAATGCGCATTGCAAACACTTTTCTAATTTCCACAGCGATTACACTTCCCGGCATTGTTGAATGCTTTGCAATGAGAATTTTCGTTGTCATTGCGTCACATTGCGTATAGTGTTTTCTATGGAAGGAAACGATATTTTTGTGAGCGAGCGTGAGTGTGTGTATGTGAAATAGACTAAAAGGGAAATTGATTGAAGAATGAAAAGGGATGTGATTATAGAATATGTTGTTGTCTAAGATGAGCGTGGTGATTCCAGTGGATTCCGTCAAGACGTTTATTACGTCCATGCCCCATGTGTCTGTAATAGAGTGTTTGAAACATTAGTTTAATAACGCCGTAAAGACGTCATTGAGAGATATGATGGCGACAGTCGGTGTCCGTAATGACGTCTTAATAACGCCGTAAAGACGTCATTGAGAGATATGATGACGACAGTCGGTGTCCGTAATGACGTCTTAATAACGCCGTAAAGACGTGTGTGCAAAGCCGTGGGGTGCTCCAATCGATGCTCAATCAGGTTCAGAAGGTGTAGAACAGTAGGCTTTGTTAATATAAATCGCATAAAAAACTCATCATCGTTCCAAAACTCCAAATGGTTAGTCCTAGGCCTTATATTTTTGGGCTGGCGTGTCCTTGCAGCAACATACATTAAAAATTCGTCGTCAGAATCAGAGTCCTCATATCGGTTGACATCCATGTTGTTTTTGCAAAAATGTGGTTGCTAACCATGCTGCTAACCTTATCCGGTACTTCATCCAGCTGATAAGAAATCCTCCTGCTAGCTAAGCAGTATCTTGTGGATAGTCCTATCGGCAGGTCATAATACGCCAAAAAGTGCTATCAGGATGATAATCATTAGAGGGAGCACTATCAAGAGATTGTAATACCGGCCCTTAGATTATGTAGGACTACGTATAAGAACCGTACACCAACGGTTTTACAATATCTCTTCTCAGTTGCGTCTGCATAAATCCTCAAGGAAACGATATTGACACCAAGAAGTATAACCTGTGTGACCTTACCCGCACCCTGAAGGTCAATTTCTGAAATGAACAGACTACTTGTTGGCCGATGGTTCTGTTCTGAAGTAACAAAAGTGGACGGGAGAAGTAGTTTCGTTTTGTTATGAGAAGTAAACGGTCGTTGTAAGAATTCTCTCGTTCGAACTGATCGAAATGATTGAAATAAAATACGGCCAATGGTGTGCTTCGTAACTTTGATTGGTTTTGGTGTCAACGTCACTGACATCTGTCAGATTTCGAAAAGCAACTCTTATTTTCTATACCACTATTTCTTATCGAGCGGGTTTGAGGTGAAAGAATATCTTTATGGCTTTGGCCGACACGCGGTGGCCGACGGGTCTCTTTTCTATGCGGTCTCAGACTAATGACGTATTAGATTAGTTTCGCTAGTTGAACTTTGTAATTTTGATAAACTTGTTATAGGTCTCTTAAAACAACTTCGGTAATGCTTTCGTCATCAATCAATGACGTGTTTACGGTCTCGGCCAACCCGAGCAGGTATCTGAATTAGCCACGGTCGCTGGTTGGCTGCCGCTCACCCACCCATGACGGAAGCATTACCGAAGATGTTGTACGACGAGTATAATTCGGATAATATACAATTCAAAATTAATTTTCTGGAATATTGCCATGAACACCGATTGTTTATACTTTGGTTCTCACAGATGACTCCAAAATTGACAACAAGGTCGGATGTGTCTTTTACTGCTGAACATTTCAGGTTACACAAAATGGGTTCAGTTTTCACCGCAGAGCTGCAGTCGCCATTTGCGGGGCTCTTAAACATATATCACGGCGCCCAAATGGAAAGTCTATTATTTTCTCTGATAGCCTGAGCGGGCTTTAGCCAATTTTTCTCACGTATTTCACTCACCAGTTGATTCAAGGCTTCAATCAATTCTTTCGAAACAATCTAATTTCGAAAAACGTCACCTTCGAGTTTTTCTGGGTGGGCTGAACACGTAGGAATCGAAGGAAATGAACTGGCCAACCAGGTTGTGAAGGCAGCTTATCAGCACCGCCATATTGATTTTGGTCTCATTCCCAGTCCAGATGTCAAGAGTGGATTCAAGAAAAGTATTTTCGATCCACGACAAGTCTTGAAACTAAATGAAAAATAACAAACGACGAAGGTTGATACACACATTGACACGAAATAAGCAATTTTGCTTCCCGCCTTTCTCCCCCGAAAGAGGTGGTATTGGCAGGGTTTCGAATTGGCCATACTCGTTTGACTCATGACTATCTCGATACGAGGGAAACATATGTCCCTTCACTTATGATGTACCTCTGACTACACAATGTACACCACATGTTACCAGAATGTACCAAACCCGATTTGTTGCATTCGGAATTGTATATTTCCCATTAGTATGAAGATTGAAGATCAACTGACCAAATTTTAATTTCTTGTCACTTTATTATTATCATATATTCACCTATTGCCAAGTCTATGCATGCATGTATGTGAGCGTGGATCATGGTTTGACTTAATTTAAATCATAACTGGTATTAACATGAACTATGGTGAAATAATGGTGCGATCATTCACTACCCGCAGGTTACCTGGCACCTCCACCAACAGGCAAGACGGAGTAGGCATATATAATTATTGTTTATAATATTATTAATTTTATTGTTTTAAAAGTCCAGCAGTTTTAAAATAACTCCCTTCTAAAAAATATTATATCAAATGGATTATAAAATCACACATATACAATTCCATCTGTTTACTCATTTATTGGTTACTTAGTTTATAAAATTACAACGCTTCTATTATTACATTTTTATCCGATATGGTACCTGATGATTATTTCTCATCAACCTATATTTAACCTAACGAATCTTAAATTACATTGAGCCAAAGCTTACTAGGTTGTGTGCCGGAGTGTGCCCGTTAGAGCAAAAAAACATTTTATGTCCGAGCCTTCTGCATTCATTTACTTACTTACAAGTTATAACATTTTACTCTTCATCATATTCAAGTAAAATGGAGTTGCTTCATTTTTATAATTCCAATCGTGAAATGTTTGTGACTAAGGTGATATATCCACACGAGCCTGTCACGTCCATCTGAATATTGCAACAACGAGTAAGCCGGGGTTTATCCTGTGACAGGGATTGTCCGAAATTAAATTCTATCCTCCCGGGAAACGGAGAGTAAATCGCTTCTGGCGCTTTGTAGATCCTGCATTAGCCCGACCGACGGGACATGCAAAGTATTGTCTGTCTGTCTGTCTGTCTGTCTGTCTGTCTGTCTGTCTGTCTGTCTGTCTGTCTGTCTGTCTGTCTGTCTGTCTGTCTGTCTGTCTGTCTGTCTGTCTGTCTGTCTGTCTGTCTGTCTGTCTGTCTGTCTGTCTGTCTGTCTGTCTGTCTGTCTGTCTGTCTGTCTGTCTGTCTGTCTGTCTGTCTGTCTGTCTGTCTGTCTGTCTGTCTGTCTGTCTGTCTGTCTGTCTGTCTGTCTGTCTGTCTGTCTGTCTGTCTGTCTGTCTGTCTGTCTGTCTGTCTGTCTGTCTGTCTGTCTGTCTGTCTGTCTGTCCGTCTATCTGTCTGTCTGTCTGTCTGTCTGTCTGTCTGTCTGTCTGTATGTCTGTCTGTCTGTCTGTCTGTCTGTCTGTCTGTCTGTCTGTCTGTCTGTCTGTCTGTCTGTCTGTCTGTCTGTCTGTCTGTCTGTCTGTCTGTCTGTCTGTCTGTCTGTCTGTCTGTCTGTCTGTCTGTCTGTCTGTCTGTCTGTCTGTCTGTCTGTCTGTCTGTCTGTCTGTCTGTCTGTCTGTCTGTCTGTCTGTCTGTCTGTCTGTCTGTCTGTCTGTCTGTCTGTCTGTCTGTCCGTCTATCTGTCTGTCTGTCTGTCTGTCTGTCTGTCTGTCTGTATGTCTGTCTGTCTGTCTGTCTGTCTGTCTGTCTGTCTGTCTGTCTGTCTGTCTGTCTGTCTGTCTGTCTGTCTGTCTGTCTGTCTGTCTGTCTGTCTGTCTGTCTGTCTGTCTGTCTGTCTGTCTGTCTGTCTGTCTGTCTGTCTGTCTGTCTGTCTGTCTGTCTGTCTGTCTGTCTGTCTGTCTGTCTGTCTGTCTGTCTGTCTGTCTGTCTGTCTGTCCGTCTATCTGTCTGTCTGTCTGTCTGTCTGTCTGTCTGTCTGTCTGTATGTCTGTCTGTCTGTCTGTCTGTCTGTCTGTCTGTCTGTCTGTCTGTCTGTCTGTCTGTCTGTCTGTCTGTCTGTCTGTCTGTCTGTCTGTCTGTCTGTCTGTCTGTCTGTCTGTCTGTCTGTCTGTCTGTCTGTCTGTCTGTCTGTCTGTCTGTCTGTCTGTCTGTCTGTCTGTCTGTCTGTCTGTCTGTCTGTCTGTCTGTCTGTCTGTCTGTCTGTCTGTCTGTCTGTCTGTCTGTCTGTCTGTCTGTCTGTCTGTCATCTCGGGTCACTCAGTCCGACTGTTCTCTCAGCACAAAAGAACGTGATGTCACGTGAATGTGAGTGACGTCTGCCAATCACAGGCCTCTGTACGGTTAGTACTGATAGAGTCAAAGCCAAGGAAATTGTTTGCACACTGTATTAGCAAGAACGAGCGAAGTGCTACAGTGTACAACTTGACGCGGCGATGAAGAGAGCGCAGTTTAGAGGCGTATATCGATGTTGAATGAGATATATTCTGTGTGTGCTTAGATATTTCCATACGTCTATTCACACCACACTTAGTTCCGCATTGAGTTGAAAACACCGGTATTTGGAGGTGAAAATGTTAGCTCGTTTTATCTATAAACCTTTCTCTTTTTTGTTTCGTAAGCAATTCCTTCCCTCATTCTCGTAGTGAATTGACATCTATGATTGAAATGGGAGATATCTCAAGCAGCCAGGCCCTCGAATTCCTTTGTACGTGTAAAATATTCTTTAGTCGTGAGTCATGTTGTTTTCGTTATAGAAAAACAAACTAAAAACATTTTTTGTATGATTTCAAGCTCTTTTACGAGTTTAAAAATGTCCATATAATTCACAAAGTGTTGTTTATTTAAGATAAAATGTGTTTCGACAGTTGTCGACAACTCACCGCTTTCCGAGCAAAGATGGTTGCGGTCAAAGTTCATCCATCCCTTTTCAGCGGGTGTACAAATATATCTACGTAGTCGGATTAACCAACGGCGAAATAAGCGAAGTACGTCCACGTTACAGCGATGTGGTGAAATAACAAAATCTCATATTATGTTATTTTAGACGTAGACCCACCCTACAAGCAGGCAATAATTAACAGAATACAACTCTGTTTAATTCATAGTTTGTGAGATCATGGCGCAACGCGTGTACGAAAGTATATGATGCAAGTCTCATAAAACTGTATTCGTGATTTATCCCGTATGTTGACGTTTGGTTTCATAAATCTTTAGTTTACGGCGCAAAAGAAATTGTCATTAGATGCCTCTTTTTTGTTAGTAATGAATTGGCTACATATTAATTGAATTCTCTGAAGTCTCACACTACTTTATTTTAGTTCTGTGTCTGGAAACTGCGAATGAAGACAAATGTGTGATATAATGCAATTCCGGAGTGTAAGCAGATTCTTGTACCAATGAAAACAAATCAAAGGTTTAGTGCAATTCCGGAGTGTAAGCAGATTCTTGTACCAATGAAAACAAATCAAAGGTTTAGTGCAATTCCGGAGTGTAAGGAGATTCTTGTACCAGTAGACTCATTACTTGGTCTCACGAACCTGTACTTGTAAACTTATAATCGATACCCACGTTTATATGTTGAAACTTTGAACAATCCGAGTCGACTTCTGTATGAGATCAAGATTTTAAAAGCTGGAGTAACACCGAGTAAACCACTTTGGGCCACGAAAACTGGGAGAATGTACTATTGCAATAACTATTCAAACTTTCATTCACTTATGACCTATGGAATAGCACTTTGGGGAAATTCGACGCAGAGCAATAAGGTGTTTATTTTACAGAAAGTAGTAGGAAGAGCAATAACAAAATCTAGAATGAGTGCCAGTTGTAGACCAATTTTAGGGTTTTATCCAAGTTCTGTGTCTACATTTTTGAAGTGGTTACTTTGTTTATAATAATTTACACCTATTTAATTGCAATTTAGATGTTCACTATATGTATATTATAATATATTTATACCAGAAATAAGAAAATATTGACGAAAAGTAAAGTTTAATCCATTGATACGACTGAGAGGGTTTCGGACATCAGATATAACCATGTATAAATTTTCTGCCATCCGGAATAAAGCGCCGAACCGATAGTTCTAGAAAATACTTAATCTTATATTGTTGTTGGAAACATGTTATTTATCAGCAAAAGAATTTTTGTGTACGAACGAAAACGCTGTTAAATGTGAAGTACTGAAAGAAGCTAGGCCTCTGGCAGTCGTCGACCTACGATTGATTTTTTAGGTTCTATGTGACAATTCAAATGTTCAGCAACATGTATAACTAATGCAATTATAAAACAATAATGAGAAAAATTAAACATTCTAATAGAAAGAGTTTTTTTAGAAGACAATTTTCCGTTCTAGAAATATGGAAAACAGTTTCACTTTTTTCCTAACCCCAAGAACTGCAAGCTAAGAGATATAACGGTTAACTTTAAACTATCTGCACTTTATGAAACTTTTTGAACAGTTTCTTCTAGAAGTTTGTGAGTGAGTGTTTAGATACCTTACAGTTCGGATATAGGCCTAGCGCAGTGTAGGTTTGCGTGACGTGTCAGTTGTTGAGTTAATGTAGTAGTCAAGGTTCATTTGTGTATCTAACATAGATTATGACGAAGAAGCTCATTTCACCAAGCTACATCACTGCTTAAATTAAGGCAAGAACGGATAATTTATGAAGATTCTTGTTGAGAACTCCACAAACCCGAATATCGTTAACAAGTTTCAAAGGTAATCGACCTTGTTGAAGTACATTTTCCGGCAAACAGAATTATAATAGGATAAATTGAATCTGTAAGAGCTTAGAGTGAATGATGGGCTCAAAACGGTCAGCATTTATAAAGCCTGGTGTAAATCACGACTCTCAACGGGAATCGCTTCAAAGTTGTCATGACCAATGAAAACGCTGGGATTATCAGAAGTAGTCAGGGCAAGAGTCAGCGTTAAGTCGCCAATCTCTTTGGAAAATACCGGCTTATTAGACTTATAATGATGATATAAAAGCTTGGGTTCAGACTTCTTTGGTCGTTCAGGAAGGCACAGAAACTAACAACTGGGTAACGTTTCACTGTATTGATTAGCATTGATTTGCAAAAATACCAATATAAGTCGAACCTTTTTCTAAGTATGAACTCATAAATGTAAAACGATTCTGAAATATTTAAAATCGAACATGGATGAAGAAAAGAACAGTTTACGGAAGTTCATGTATAGAGCCATCGACTCTCTCACTATGATTTCCTTTCCTAGAACGGTGATCGAGTTGGGTACTTGTGTGACACCAGTTCCGGTATGTTTGATTCTTTTCGTGAGATATATGCTACATGATCAACATTGTCCAGCTTCTTGACTTTCATCGTTGCCTCAACATTAGCAGTGGATAAACCCTGACATAACGCATCGGTTTCATCTTTGTAAGAGGACAACCCTTCATATTAGTCCCTGTCATCGGAATACGTCAATCGTCATTCCAATCCTGATGTTTTTTTATTGACTGCCCAGTCAAGTCGATCATGAGAGGATCGAAGATCGATAGCCTCTACAAATGACGTTTTATCCAGCTCTTCCCACCGAAAAGCGGCCAGGTTTTAATTGGGAATCGACAAGGCGGACCTTACAATTAAGAAATAATCTTCTGAACAACTCTGTACTTTGTGATCTGTTTATAAGCGCGAGCCAGACACCACTTGGCAACACTGTCTGCATAAGTTGTTGGTGAATATAGTCTCCAACAACATCGACCCCTGCCTGAAATATGTTTTCAGCTAGACGAGTATAGCCAACCTTCTCAAACCACAACTGGAACAGGGTGTAGAAATGACGACGGTTCACTCAAAGATCACACGGGTGGTGAACCCTTTGGGGCAAGTCGAAGAGATTACCACATTAGACGCGTCATCGCTTACGGGTCGGAGTATTGTGGGGTCGAGATGCGTTCCTATTGGCACAGTCGCCTGGGGCTGGGTCGAGCCAGCATAGCTTTGTTCCAGTTATAACACTTGTCTCATTTATCTAGTGATCATATCACAAACTTCATACTGAAATACCGTGCAGGGGTCTTGACCATCGCACGGTGAATCCATGCCAACACTTTAGCTACTTATACATGTCCCGGAATAACTTTACCGATGCGTTCGTCATAGGCAAGTGAGTCGTGCCCAATCAGCGATTGATATCTGAACATTGGGCGGCAATAAGTTGTTTCTGGGCGACTTTAGCAAGGACATAATATGTAGCTGCTATTCGGTGGCTAATGGTGTTTATTAAGTTTGTGAGTTAGATAATATGGTGGTATATAACCTTGTATCATCCAATATTATAATATACGAGCGCCAACAATTTGTAATCAATCATTATATCTTTCGTTTTCATGAAATCTTAATTGACTACCTGCAAACAGATAAATTCGAGATTTTCTTCAATGTAACTGTAGCTCTTGAGTCCGATGGTTACTTAACGGAAAACTAGGTTATGAGAAATTGAAATATGCACATTCAGGGCAAGTTTGACGGTTTGAAGAAACATTGTCCGCTCAGAGTACTATCGAAACAATTGAACTGGTGTTGGAGTTGGCGGATTATTGGTGGACGATTCTGTGGGATCAGATTTTTTTATAAGATGAGCTCAGAGATGCATCGCAATAATCGAGCCCCAGTTAACTGTACACGATCATCATGTGGTGTATGTGAAGTACCATTACGTCCCTGAGAGCGTCGAAGTAGATATGCAGAGTTGTCAGCGGATGTCGCGTCGCTCAAGTAGGTCGACTGCTCTTATCACCGCGAGGACTCGTGACCGCGTCACCAGGGCAATCGAGTTGATGACGCGTCACAAGGGCAATCGACTTGATGACGCGTCACAAGTGTAATCGAATTGATGACGAGCTCGACAAGTGCGTCTACTCGATTTCATGCTCTATGGCCGGGTTAAACGAATTCATGACCCTTGTGGAACGAAGTCTTCGCCGTCAGTTCCGGTGCTAGATTCACGTGCATGACGTGGACGTCGAAGTCTATTCAAAGTTCAAATCGACTTGGGCAGTCGACTGCGTCATGATTGGTCAGTCCACCCAAAGCTCGTCGCTGTCCACGTCATGAAGTATGAACCGAGCAATGTAGTTGTGGAAGACCTTTGACAGCAGCGCAGTGAGGGTTCCTACCCCAAAATTTGTTTCAGTATGAGCCGCACTTTGGCATATGTTATTATATATCGTGATAATAAAGATCACTGTGGGACGTGCTAACTTACACACTTGCAAAGTGTTGCAAGACGGTGTCATTCCATTTACCATAGACCTAAATTTTACTTGTTTCTTGGATTCTTCAGCTGATGGTTAGTTTTAAATACACATGACTTTGTATTATTTAGTTTTAAGTGCTTTAAGTATGTCTATAATACAAAAACTTTGAAAAAGTTATTAGAGAAATAAGATTTGGAGCATTTAAGTGAAGTTAAGCTAGCTATAATATGTATATTGGGTATGTTCGCTTACAGCGCACTCTTTGTCGTATGGGCGCCCATAAAGCTGGATAAAGTAAGATCGTATTATTGGTCTAAAGCCGGTTAGTGTGAGACACGTATATCTTAATACCCACTACTTAGTGTTGCAATTAAGTAGGGTTATGTGTCTTGGTCGATGAATAAAGAAGCTACGCGATTATGTAAATGAAGCGAGACCACGATACTGGCCAAGATTTACGTCAGTTAATTGCTGTTTACATTTACATACGTTTACTGGGAGGATTTGTTGCCTAGGCTTGGCTTAATGAAATACTTTCAGCGTAGCGGGTGGGGATGCGACGAGATCGCGGCGCTGTATTGACGTAGATCCGATGACGTCATCTCGGCACTCGCTCAATCATAGTCAAGCAACACCTACGGGATAGTTTCAATGCTGCACGACTTGAACGATCATTTCTTTGATACGATCTAAGTTATACACAACAATAAATTGAAATGTACAGATTATGAAAGCCGATAGAGAAAGAGGTATCACATATTGTGATCATTACGCGGTTATCATACAACAGTTCATAATTCAAAAAAACAATACACAAAAAATATTTTGAACTTTTTGTATCCACTTTTGAGCTAAAACACAATCTCATCATACATTGTAACAACACGCTAAAATTCACGTGGTATTGAAGCTGTTATTCGCTGTAATATATTGCTGCGGTGATATCTAACTGTTAGGTTTGTTTGTTTTGTCTAAAGCCCAGAGAAGAAAGTAAGTACTAGCGAAGTCGGTGCAGACAAAAGAGAGAAGTGTAATAAAAGAAAAAGAATGGAGAGGCCGCTTGAAACTAATCCACAGATTGAGCATAAGATGTTTTCTCCGAGAAAAGGGGTCTATTGTGTGAAGCTAGGGTAGGTATAGTGTCACGTGATTGATGTCGGCGCGGTATAAGAGATACTTCAACGGGGATCGGAAACACATTGCGCGAAGATGCCGCCTGTTTTTTTTTTGTGTACAAACCGAAGCGGGCTGTGGAGTGAAAACTCAGAGTCTTTGTGTCGTGACGTCATTCTGTTCTATCTTTACCTTCAGCCTCACTGACCAAGTCCGTCTTCGTCAAGTTTCTTGCCCAATATTCTGGGTCTTTCATCGTGAGGCTGGGACACTTGTTAATCATGATTTTTTCCGCCTATCTTGTCATGTTCACTCTGGTAGTCATGAACTCGATAAACGTAACACGATTATCAATGGTATTTGGATAATTTAGACTATTTGGAAATATGTAGGCCTAATGTTTTTATGATAAAAACTGTCCATGGTCCGGCAGATCGAAAAAAGTTGGTATGTATTTCTTATATCGGCGATTTTCTTGAAGACACTTATAAAATACCTA
This sequence comes from Isoperla grammatica, assembly GCA_945910005.1. Lineage (NCBI taxonomy): Eukaryota > Metazoa > Arthropoda > Insecta > Plecoptera > Perlodidae > Isoperla > Isoperla grammatica. The sequence goes on from OX246737.1 coordinate 131,714,471, forward strand.
GTTTGACTTTTTTCCCCATCATGTCATGGCGGACCTATTTTGTTTAGTCGTTAAATTACCAACAAATTAGCTTCATGTGTAGTTATTTTTAATATTTTTATCAGATACAAACTCTTATAACATAGTTTTAAATAAAAATGAGCTTTTCCCAATGTAGAAAAAGCATAATTGTGTTGGTTTACGATAAAAATGGCAATTTTGTACCTACATTGATCGGACACCCTCGATAAAGACACCAGTAACAACAATATTAGTAACCAAAGCCACCATAAAGGTAAAATGCACATCTAGAAGTCATTCTGTTTAAACCTCCTTGCTAACGACCGATTGCTGTTTGACGTGCTACACAAACAACTGATGTGGCCGCGTTGATGTGAATAGTTCCCAAGGCAAAGGGTATAATGATGGAATCTCTTTGTAGTAACGAGTGACGCCAGAGCGAAGCACAATCGCTCCTACACAAACCGGATGTGACGTCGAAGCTAGGTTTGAATAAAGAGGAAGCTCCTGTGTCCACCAATTCAATATTCTCTCAATTTCTCTGATGAAAACACTGCCTCCCATATCCTGCTTCCAATAAGCAAAGGTCTCGTCGAACTCAAAGATAAAATGAACCTCCTGCAATGGTTACTTTTTTACTCTAGGCTTTTCCACGGACTTCTATGGTAAACGTGTTTCTGTACCTACATCTGCTGATGAATCAGTGTACCACCAAACTAGACCAGAAAATTGACTGTGGGCTGCATGCATGTTTGTATACTTTAGTTACGATTTCAGGCTTTTGTTGTCTATATATAACTGCTTAGTACTGGAGGCTAAAATGGCATGGCCGTCAATTTCCAATATATCGGAAATGAGAATCGCAGACGCACTATCCAACAATGCTGGTTGCAGATGCTCTATGCATGGACTTACAACTATCTGGATGTGCAACATGGTTGGAATACGCGTCCGCGATTCTCATTTCCGGTTTTTGACATTCTCTGGAATTTTAGCCCCTATCGCTTAGCAATTACACATCAACAGTCACAACAACAATGTGAACAATGTCAAAATCTGAAACTTAAGGGCTTAAATGGCTGCCCACCGCCTTTTTCCGTGGCTTTATTTAATTGGTACATTGATTTGTAGCTGATTCAGGTCCAGTAACGAAGTTACTATTATAAGTCCATGCTTTATCCAAGGTCACTTGCATGCCCTAGCACAGGTCTCCCCCCCCCCCTCCCCCCCCCCCCCCCCCCCGCCCCCCTTGCGTGAGATAAAACGCGCAACGTCAACGCATTGTTCTGGTCACGGCCCGCTTGACTTTCCCACGTATTGTTACGATGGCAACACCGCGCTGTTACTTGGAGAAGAAATACCTTCTTGCAACATCCGGCAACCGTGTAGTCGATATTAAAGACGAGCGTATTGCGTGCATAAGTCAAGGCAGAGAGATGAGGTTTACCTGACGTCAAGTAAGAAGTAAACAGAGGAAGAAATTGTGTTGAAGGAACTCTTCAATCTCGTTTTGTTCTGGTGAATAAAGTTACAATTATGTTTAAACTACCCTTGAAAGCAATAATTCACCATTCAAACCGCGGTCTTACAATTTTTTATGCAGGGTGTGTCCAAGGAACTGTTCAAGTTTGTTAAGTTTCATATTGAATGCTACATTTAGTCATTCTTATTATATACTAAATATTTATACAAAGAGATCTTTATTGGTTTTTCGAATTTATATTGACATTATATCAAGATAGAAAGTCTGTATTTGGTGCTTCTCAAACTGTGAATCAAAATAATATACAACTCAACTCAACTGTTCAACTATTTTTTAACATTTTATTTTGTTCAGCAGCTCGACACCTTTTTTTTACACGATCTTACACGACTGATCTCATTTCATAATTCATTTCTATTTGCTCTTACGTTTTAACGCTGCGTATTTCTTACTCACTTAGATACCTTCGAATGCACAATACTATATGACGTATATGTTTCGGACAACAAATGAAGTATCGGTATCTCCCAGTACCGAGCTGTGAGTTTGTTGACCTATCGGCTCTCAGTTTGAGGCCAACGTGTGATCAGCCTCGCCTCGTTCCAGTGAGAGAAAGGCCTAATGATCATTGATGACCGTAAGGACAGCCTGTCATCGGCTAACGGTCATAGATGACAGCCTGTCATCGACGGCTTAGGAAGACGGATGTCTTAGTCGGGCGTGACGTCGTTATGACACGGCAGCCAATCACAGCCCTCGCCCTGATTGCGTCACTTTACGGCTTCAGCTGGGCGTGATGAAGAACCCCCATTTTATCATAAAGAATGTGTGAAAGAACACCAGGAATCCAAAGACTTTGTCGTTGAAACAGTGTGCATGAATGCGTGGTAGCAGATAAGAACCTTACGTCGCAGAATGACATTAGTTACTTCGGGACTAGTACACACATTCGTTCGTCATAGAAAAACGATTTGTGACCAATCAGCGCTCGTTATTTCAAATTGGCTCTCGCTGGTTGGCCACGAATCACTCGTCTATGACGCAAGCGTCTGTAATGTTGTTTCAGGACGACTATACATTGATTTTATTTCATATTATCTCGCGCACGACATCGTAGCAAAGCCACGTGGTATCGTTTAGCCTCGTTGCATAAATATGCGACTTTAACCCCGTTAATACAATGCGTGGACTTAAATCTCAACCCTTGAGCATGTTTATGGTAAAGTGTCACGATGCATGTTTCCTATCTTACTTTGCCGGCCAATCACGTGATGTATTATGACTATAGTGATCGTTTCGTTCTGAGAAATACTCTTCGGCAAACGCATAATCGTAATCTAGATGACGTCATTGTTATAGGCCACTCAAAATAGACTAGATGCAATCTGGTGGCAAGCAAATAAACTTCTATGAGGGGGAGATTACTCATCGTTGATTTGTTGAAACCATCAATGGCGCAAATAAGGGGGTAGCTTAGCAGCGCTATCTATTGTTAGTTTGAGTCTCCACTAGTCCACTGGTCCTCATGAAACCCACAATTGTCGGTATCGGTATCGCAATCGTGATCCGGAAATCTTGTAAAAATTAACTTACACGGTTCTTATGGCGCTGTTCATAGCTATATCGTAACGTCGTAATGTCACAATTCAGATTGTTATGCCAGTGTGTTTATATTTCTACGATTGTGTTCCCGATCACGATTACGATCACGATGCCGACAATTATGATTAAGGCTTCAGCAAGTGTATCCATTTTATGTGACATAAACCGTAAATGTTATGTCTCTATGGGACATAGTCCTGGTTTATAGTTTCCCTAATATATGAACCGTTCTCTAGCTCTCGTTATACACAGTGTCGAAAAAGAGATCATTGTTTTCATGTATATGATGTGAATAACGACATGCTTTGTCTAGTTTCATGTTGCTATACATGTCATTTTAGACGTGAACAATAACGAGACCGCATAAAATGGAATCAGAGCTTCACATTAAACGACCAGACTTACACAATATTCAACACTGTGTACTAAAGTATATTCCATACTTTACGTTTTATGTCAATAATTTCCGGGAAAGCAAACTTTAAATAAACCTCATAAACGTAAATGTTAACTCATTGTTACGTATTCTGAATCGATTATATGAATGGAGGCATTTATAAAGATAACATTTATAAATACTACCCGTTGTATGTGCCTCAATAGAATGGAGTCTTGATTGACATAACAGCGGACGAACCAACCCGGAAATGTTATAACCGATGTTTTGTGAGAGTGGTTCTTGCCTCGTGTTGTGAGCTACTGCACGAGGAATGTATTCCAGGCGAGATGCTCGAACAAGTAGGAGGGTTGTTCAAAGTGTCCTTAGCAGATTATTAGACATCCCTTACACGATTCATGTCCAAAGTTGGTCGGCCAACTAGATGGTTTAATAATCAGGGGCTACTTACAGCGAGAATGAAGTGAGCGAGGGTTGTTATATTATAATCAAGTGGAGATTCCATCTCCCAGTCTTGGTTCAATAATTGTTCTGAGGAATTCAAACTTGATCGTATTAAACTCTAGAACTATTCGTTAAATTGAACAATTGGATTTATTTTTAACTTGAAATTCACTTCTAGATTAGCATCTTAAGTGTTGTAGGATTGTGCTGTAATGTAACCATGGACTTATAATGGCATCTATTTTACTGGGCCTGCTTCTGCTGGTAAAGCGGTGTACCACTAATCTAAGGTCCGTAAATCTCCATGGCGGGGGCTCGTCAAACTCACCGAACCTCCGCCAAGGTATCGACGGACCTTGCCACTAATCTAGCCCCGGAAGTCGGCTGTAGGCCGCCATTTTTTCTACGGTTTCCGTCTCTTTTTTACATCGTTGGCATGTATAGGGCCTACAAAATTTTCAATTGCCCCCAATTTCCAATACCGGAAATGAGAGTCGCAGACTCGCTCTCCAACAGTGTTACGGATCCATTTTAATAAGTCCATAATGTATGTAACAATGCTTTAATGTGAAACATTAGATTTACATGATGTATCCTGTGTTCCTTTAGTGGTGCAAGTTCATACGGCAGAGAAGACACATTTACTGTGATTATTTATAGATTTATACACCCCGTCGCATTATGACCTTGACTGATGAGTTGTTGTTGTTGTTGTGTTGTTGCAGATGCTCAAGTCGTGCCGCGTGCTGAGCATGACGGTGAAGAGCCCCAACCTGCCCCCCCTGCCGCCCCCCGACAGACAAGAGTCGGCCAGCCCCTGGCTACTCAGACAGACTTACTCCTGGATGGACCGACAGGGGCGGCCCGTCTCGCCACCCCTAGAGTACGCGCGGGCGACGCCGCCCGTGATAGTGGCGCCGCCCCCGCCACCCCCCGTGCCGCGGTACTACCGACGCTCGCCCAAGGAGAAGGGGACGAGGAAGGTGAGTTCTAAGTGTATTTCTTATGTTTACTCTCGAAGATGCCGTCGAAGACCGACTGTGTTCAACGACCCTGCGGAACCCACGATTTCTGCTTCAAAATGCCTTGAAATTGTCATAAAATACAACAAATTGTGACATCTTCTTGAGAATTCAGTAATTTTCCGTATGAATGTTTCTTTGTTCCAATAAATATATCCACTTTTTTTAAATTGACATTTAATTTTGAAAGGTGTGTTGCAGTAACACATTACAAAATTTAGAGAAGTTAATTTTTAAAACGAAATATTTATTCGGACAAAGAAACAATCACAAGAATGAAAATTGAATTTTATAGGGATGACATATGTCGGTTTTTCTTTTTGACAATATTAAAGCACTTTAAAAGTAGTTTTAACTGACCGAAATCGGTAATCCCGCAGGGTATACGCAACTCACAGCCGACGGTTTCTCTTTACTACTTTCAAACATGAGTTTTTCTTTGCTTTTTTCAAATATTGTTACCCTGTTCAGAGATGCATTTGAAGTCATGTAGGACTACGTTATAATGGTCAACAATCGGGGATTCTTATATTATATTCTGATTTTGAAAAAAAAATTTCAAAACAAACAAGAAACATACAAAACTTTCACAACTTGGTTGCCCATCATTAAACGTTTTAACTGGTGAGCAGTTACTGTCGCCATACCTTGTTTCTTCATAATGTTGCAATTTTATTATTTTGACACCTCTTTGTTTGTCCATCAGTTCGATTCATTTGTTACATTGTTGTAGTTCGGTTGTGACGTCAGTTGCACGTTCCTTATACGATTGATGCCATTGACTCCTTTGATCGCGTAGGTAGGGATCAGTGACATCAAAGAGACAGGCTTGAAACCACCACGCGTGTAATTGCATTGCTTCTTGTAGCCTCAAAGACAACAGCTGTAGTCGTGCTGGGAGACAATCTGCAATAAGAAAAGTCCAGTGGTTAGCATCCCTGCTTCCAATGCAGAAGGTACTGGGTTCAAATCCCGGTTCAGGCAGAATTTTTGTAACTTCTGATAAGAATTCAATTCCATTACTTCTTGTCTTAGGAATAAGTAAACGGTGACTTTGGAGCCGTCCTAGCAACGAAGCACTCAATAAATTCAAAGTTGTTCTGAATCGGCCTTGTTGATTCTGGCATCGGTCCGCAGGTGTTCGCACTGTCCAATCACTGATTCATATGTTTCGTATTTGAAATGTCGATCTTTGATTGGTTATCACTCACTCGTCGATGGTGTTCGACAGGGTTGGTTTAGTCGCTTTAAATTTAAGTCCCACACTGAAAATCAGTCTTGTTACTGAGTGGGTTGACTCTAAATGTGAATTTATTTTATTTATTTACCACTGTGACCTGGAAAGTGACACACGTCCAGACAGGTTGACCTCAAGATGAGCCTTGAGACATTATCTGCGGCATTATTGATTCAAACTGTGAATCTGTTTTGTTTACGCCCCACATTGTGAGGGTACTAAAGACATTCTAAATTGCTTTCTCGGCGTTCGTCTTAGCTTCTTCTTCTTTCTCTATTAAATTGCGTCTCTCTTATAAATTTTGTGCTAAAATACTAACGATCTGCATTCAACTTCTATCCAGCATTCTTTGCACAGCAGGCTCACACCACAAACAAGTATAATCTAAGTAAATTCAGTGATGAGCGAAGGGTACCTCTAAGTCAAAAACCGCAGAACATTTTCATTTTTTAATTATTTCTCGAGAATGCTTCTCGAAATCGAAAATCTGAGTCAACAGCGCACTGTGTTTGGAAAGTCCTACAGTCTAAATGAAATAGTATAACCATTAGCGTATAGCTAATATGACTATTGAACCGATAATTAGTACCAAAATAGATTAAAAATTAAAACTAAACTGATCATAATGCTAAACCACAGTGCGCTGTTTAATGAGATTTTTTCTTTCGAAGTCCATTCTTGAGAATTGAGATATAATTTAAAAAATAAAATTGTGTTCGGTTTTAAACGTAGAGGTACCCCTCCCCCTTAAGAATCTTAACTATTTTTCTGAAATGTTACGGTTTGTTAATTTCCTCAGTTTCGTCTTAACTTTGTTGGCGTACACTAATTTCAAACCCGATTACTCTCAAAAATTCGAATAAGTTAATCCAGAATTTAACCGACATCTCGTGTTTGTATAGTTAGGTTAACCAAAGTGTACAATAACGGGTTGTTTAGTAAATGGAGGTAGATGATAGGAGATGCTCAAAGATTTTACGTCATTCATGTTTTACGGACTTATCTTTTCAATGACGTTTTGAATGACACATATATAGGCTACGGGACTTAGGACCTCGTGTTTATCTGAGGAATTCGAATGTTATATAGACGTGGAATATTTTGGATCCAAAATCTTAAAATGTTCACCTGCAGATTAGGAAACTTTCCACTCATTAGTGTCAATTGATGAATGTAAAATACTTAAATATTCTACCGCTAATTGGAAATATGTCATTTACCCATATGACTGACTTCGGTTTCGAATTTCGAAGAAGCGGCGGAGAGAGAGAGAGATTGATTGATTGATTGATTGATTGATTGATGTTTTATTTCAACTGGCAAGATTAAGACCATATGGTCTTTTCTTACATCTAACCAGCGTTTTCACACAATACAATACAATAATACAATTTACTTACAAGTTTATACATTAAGTATTACATTTTCACTCTGTTAAAAAGAACTATACAATTTACTCAAAAAATAATTAATTAATTCACATTAGCGTGAACTCTAAAATAATGGTAAGTTGTTTCAAATCTATTTCAAATATAAGAATAAGGAGTAAAATACTACTTAAATACTAACTAGAATAATGCATAATAATAATAGTTAAAATTAAAAAGAATAACAATCATAATTCTACGGTGAAAACCCCCGAGCTTTGATTATAATAAAAAATAAAAATAGGTAGGCCTATTACAGTATTTGTTTAATAGCAAATTTAAAAGCAAATGAGTTTGTTAAGCCTCTGACTTTTCTAGGGAGAGAGAGAGAGAGAGAGAGAGAGAGAGAGAGAGCTTATTCTAACAACAGTCTTTCAAAACTTATAACCTGCCACATTATCTGAGATTTATCATCGTTATATACACAAACTTTATCATTTGCCATTGGACTTCTTGTTATTGTGGCCAATCATATATTCATCCGAGCATTTGTACCAACCTGTACCGATAGGTCACAGCACATGGATGTCTGGAGTCTAGACTCAAATATGCAATGCATGTAATGTCTTCGTCTCAGTTGTCCTCGCATTATTGATCTTCAGTTGATGGGACAAGACAGGTATTGAGCATTACGTGATGCGACTCTACAATACAAGATAAGAGTAGTTGTGTAGGAGAAGGGGGTGGGGACGGATGGGGTGATGTACATAATGTAGAGATGACATTGTAGACATTTGAATGAACCTTGATTTCAGTGGACATGTATGAAAAATACTAATGCTCCATTTTACGTGCTCTTCTAACAAATGTACATTCACATGCAATGAAGAGAATCACTTAATTTTGGTGTCCTTTTATTATCGAGGATCAAAAATATGGATTCAAACTGTTATTAATGATCGTGAAATCGAATATCTCATCATAAACCTTATAACTTAAACATTAAAGAATGGAGGGTGTTGAACAATCTTATACCAGACTTCTTGATATTGTATCCTTACTGGGTAAAATGATTGAAGAAAGCAAAAAAAACTCATATTTGTAAGCAGCGAAGAGAAACTATCGCCCATTGGGTAAATCATTAATAACACTATGATTGGTGGGTCACGGGGTACGATTAAGGTCTAATGCCTCTTCTAAACTAAGTGATTATCGCATGTAGTAATTACAATCTCCAGTTAACTCTCAGTGTAGAAGTGATCCACCAACGATAATCTAATTACAGGGTAGGACCCCAAGTTAAGTGATGCACTGCCTTTCAAACATGTACTACTCGTTGCGTCCTCAAGGTGATTTCCCACCAAATTCGTAGTTGAGGTTATGTTTTAAACTTTCAGGTTCAATAACAGTAACTTTCGAACAGTAGCGACCTTTACCTGTAGAGTTAACATTATTTTAACACGTGATAAGAAAGGTCTGCGAAGTACAATATGAGCCATTGGGTTTGAAATATCCCAATGATGAAGCTGCTACGAGAATTTATTTACTTTCATAGTTACAAATGTTACCATTAGAGGTCGCATAATCGATATTATCGGTGCAGTGTAGAAGTGCACGACGATCATCAACCTCCAGTTAACTGCTTATGATTATCACTGTCTGAGTGTAGAAGGGGCAAGTAACGCGAGGTGTCGATATAGCAGATATCTCTAGTACCATTAATGTAATATATTGTGTACAACAGCTTTGGTTTACCTGGCCGGAGTTGATCGTTTTACTAAGTAGGCGTGTACGGTTTGCAATATAATTAAATCAAAGAAAGATGAGAACACAATCGTGTTTACTCTAAAAACTCTTCTGCACTAATTCTTCATCAAATATGTTTACTGATTGTTATATCAACATGTGATGCTTGTAGATCCGTAAACTAGATTGTTCCATACAATAATAGGCTGAGTGCAGTAGGGTGGTTTGAGTACATACATCTTCTGTCCAACCCTAGATTTAGTTATGTCGACAGGTGTAGAATACAACCACGGTATCTACATCACAGGGGTGTAGAAAGTGTTTGTTGTGTGTCTAGGTGGAGCTCAACATAGACCCTGGCCAGAGTCTTGGCCTGATGATCCGAGGCGGTGTAGAATACAACCTCGGTATCTACATCACAGGGGTGTAGAAAGTGTTTGTTGTGTGTCCAGGTGAAGCTCAACATAGACCCTGGCCAGTCTTGGCCTGATGATCCGAGGCGGTGTAGAATACAACCTCGGTATCTACATCACAGGGGTGTAGAAAGTGTTTGTGTGTCTAGGTGGAGCTAAACATAGACCCTGGCCAGAGTCTTGGCCTGATGATCCGAGGCGGTGTAGAATACAACCTCGGTATCTACATCACAGGGGTGTAGAAAGTGTTTGTTTGTGGGTCTAGGTGGAGCTCAACATAGACCCTGGCCAGAGTCTTGGCCTGATGATCCGAGGCGGTGTAGAATACAACCTCGGTATCTACATCACAGGGGTGTAGAAAGTGTTTGTTGTGTGTCTAGGTGGAGCTCAACATAGACCCTGGCCAGAGTCTTGGCCTGATGATCCGAGGCGGTGTAGAATACAACCTCGGTATCTACATCACATGGGTGTAGAAAGTGTTTGTTGTGTGTCTAGGTGGAGCTCAACATAGACCCTGGCCAGAGTCTTGGCCTGATGATCCGAGGCGGTGTAGAATACAACCTCGGTATCTTCATCACAGGAGTGTAGAAAGTGTATGTTGTCTGTCTAGGTGGAGCTCAACATAGACCCTGGCCAGAGTCTTGGCCTGATGATCCGAGGCGGTGTAGAATACAACCTCGGTATCTACATCACAGGGGTGTAGAAAGTGTTTGTGTGTCTAGGTGGAGCTCAACATAGACCCTGGCCAGAGTCTTGGCCTGATGATCCGAGGCGGTGTAGAATACAACCTCGGTATCTTCATCACAGGGGTGGACAAAGACTCAGTAGCGGATCGGGCCGGACTTTTGGTGAGTCGCCTACTTTCACATCTCTCTTTAAAGCGTCATTGCAAAGATTATCTTATTTCGTGGTTTCATCTTATAAATACAATTTAATGCTTACCGAGTATACAATGCTACAGCATCTTTACGTCCTGCTTATTCCGTGTTTTTACATCCGCTGACAATCCGCTGTGGTCTTACGTTTCAACGATGAGTGTAGCAGCGGATTGTTGAACGAGAAGACATCAACATTTCCGTATTCAGTTGAAAAGGTCGATCGTTATATCCTGCATAAATGAGATATTTTTAAAACCATTTCGTATGCAGAGTTTTACGTTTTATTGCAAACTTTATATCAAAAGTCAGATAACGGATTAAAGTTTTTTTAGTCTGCTTTCAAGAGTCGTGTTGGAATTTCACGTTCCGCACAGATCGGGGTTAACTTATAAAAGTTTCGTTATTATTATCATCATTGCTGCCGTCAGCAAAGTGTTTATTGTGGTGGTTATCTACACGTTAAATATTCAGTTGTGGCATTCTTTAAGTGTTTACGAGGTGCTTTTGACCCGAGGGGAAAATAGTTTTGAGTTTTCTGCTCTTGAGTGGAATTCAAGATAATATTTTAATGTTGTATAGATAAATAGGAGGTAACTGAACATTTAGTTAAGACAGTGATTTTTGAGCATAACACGTCCCATTTTTTGTCAGGGAAGCTAATCAACATGATAATGTGAAGGGGAAAAACGCCACATCACATCCATGTCCAAGCCAGGATTCGAGCTTGGAACGCAGGATTCTCGGTTTACTAAACCCAGGCGTGCTTAAAATAGAAAACAAAAATATATTCCGAAAAACCATTACATTTTGGGCTTTTATAAACTTATTTTAAATGAAATAAAATAAAACAGTTTTTATATATCAATTAATTTCACTTAACATGCCGATGAGCTATTTTTTAAAGTTTGAACATAATATGCTTACGAATAGCTACACTTCTAACCAATGCGCTGAGATGTTTGTTGACCGATGTCATTGTGTTGACTGTCGCAGTCTGAGAGTCGGACAACACAGTCTTTAAGTTGCTGACACTGGAATTCCCGCAGTCAGCATCGTTTGCGCTATAAAACTACTCAATAAGCGAAGGCATAACCAGGCCATTAGGTCGACCCAGTATAAGTTGTTGCTAATTAACTGACTCCTGACATATTGTAGACAACTCAGTCATATACAGTTCAGTTACTACTTACTAGTCACACAATTATATCGTAAAATGTGTTGCTTTATAAATTTTAATCTTTATTGCATGCAATTGCTTTAATCATATAAAATGTGAGTTATTGGCGTTTTCGGTAACACAGATTGTGAGTTCCTTAATATAACACGCTAAAACTCACGTAGTTTCACTCATACACACATTAGCTTCGTTTGATTTACCGACAACTTTTGCACTTTTTACACTGCCTCCCATGCTCTCTTATGGGGATAGTGTAAAAGTACAAAAGGTGTATGTCTATGAAACGAACCTATTATACCGTGTATGTATGTTCAACGCCAAAATGAAGATCTTGAACTTAGAACGGTCATAGTGCACACAACATAGATAATGATTGAGTAAAGGAAGTAAATAATATATAAATATCGTATCATTTATTGAATTAACGTTGTATTCAGTTTAGAACTGTTTACGAACGATTTAACATCCTCTGGTGAGGACGATGGGGAACGTATTTAAAAACATATTTGAGTGATATCAGCAATGAATGTATTCGAGCAGAAATTCGAATTGTTTTTACAGAATAATAAATTTTGTGTCTGGCGAACAAGGTCCGTATTTTACCACTTTATTTGTTTTGAATATGAAACCGATGCGATTGTTTCTCATTAAATCATTATTCCGAGGCATGTTCGCTTTTTGTCCGTGTCAGAGAATAATATGCGGTGATTGATTCGGAGAGTTTTTAGTCTGTTTCATCCCCTCGCGAGGGGTTGGTAGGCCTGGCAGACGACGTCACTAACTGGGGTTTAGTGGCTGGGTTTGCTTTTTATTTCACTGACTGTCCCCATATCTTAAAAAATGTATTTCTTTGAATTTGGAGTTTATATAGAGATAAAATTACAAAATTATTTTTATTATTATTATTATTATTATTATTATTGTTATTATTATTATTATTATGAATAATATTATTAATTTTATAATTATTATTACTACTATTTTTATTATTATTATTTTTACTTTAATTGTTATTATTATTATTATGATTTGTATTTGTATTAATATTATTAATTTTATAATTATTATTATTACTATTATTATTGTTATTATTATTTTTATTATTATTATTATTATTATTATTATTATTATTATTATTATTATTATTATTATTATTATATTATTATTATTATTATTATTATTATTATTATTATTATTATTATTATTATTATTATTATTATTATTATTATCATTTTTAGGTTTATTACAATTTACATTAATACTAGTATAACTGATATAATGTGATTGTTTTCCATATATTTCCCTTCAACTGAACTTGTTTGCAGTAGAAACATGGACCCGGCACCTCCACCAAAACACCTAAAATATTTTTATCATTATGCCAAACTATTTATAAATTTCTACTTTCTATTGTGATTCTTGACACTATGATCGTAAAGTAGACTACAAAGTCGATTTAATTTTATGCATGCCAATTTATTTTACGTTGGTAATTCAAGATCTAATCTATCGTCTTATTTTACTCAAACCCCTGGAATTGTGTTCAATTGTTTTTCAATATCTCTTATTTCTTCATAATATATAGGCAGAACCATTCCAAAATACTGACATTTAATGTAAATTTAAAGATGCGAACAAAAAAATCCCTAAATTCTTTTACTTTTCAAGCTATTTGTTTCGAACATCATTAGTGCGAGCTTATAATGAGTTCGAGTATCCGAATCTTCTTGTCTGAACACATGGCTGATAAAAGAGGGGAAGAGTTTGGTTCATCATTGTTTACTGTTGTGATATAATCTAAGACCTGGTTTAAACTTAGGAGAATCCGAAATAAGCGCTTGATCAAATATCTCACATTTAGATAAGGTACTTACAGACATATATTTGGTGAGCCGTAGTCTAGCATTGGGAAAAGAAGGAAAATGAATATATGATTTTTAAATTGTTAAAAAAGTATGAGAAAAAACGATTGATGTTGTTTGAAGTTTGTCACGCGCTGGAACATTATTCAAAAAGTGTACGCCCAGGGGCTCCTGTTTATGCTTCAGTAATAACTATGCAAATTCTCGAATGTCAAGTTCTCGAAATAGAGTAAAAGCCTCTCCCCCTGAGGTCGGAAGCGCCCTGCACGACGTTGTGAGGGCCCGGGGTTAGAAAACACGTCTGATGGGCGAGGTGAGACGCGGCAAGCTTCGATCAGCCACAGCCTTGTGAACCCTCCAGGGACGGCGCCGATCAGCCCCGAGCTAGAGGGCTGTGCAAGCAGTCACGTCCTTGAGCCTCGATCACCCCTTCCCACAGCCTGCGCGACTTGATGCGGTTAGGAACGAGAACTAGTGTATCGTCCCTTCACACTCAGCCACGCCCCTATTTCACCCCTAACGTTCTCTTCATTTTAATTGTTAATTTTAGACTCGTTTCCACCAAACAATTAAACCCGAATTAGACGTTAATCGGAGATTTGCTCGTTACAAACATGGCGACAGGTAGAATAAAATAAAAATAAAAATAAAAATAAATTCACATTTAGAGTCTACCCACTCAGTAACTAAACTGATTTGCAGTGGGGGACTTTAATTTAAAGCGACTAAACCAACCCTGCAGGCTTCGAACACCATCGACGAGTGAGCGATAACCAATCAAAGATCGATATTTCAAATACGAAACATATGAATCAGTGATTGGACAGTGCGAACACCTACGAACAAATGCCAGAATTAACCAGGCCGATTCAGAACAACTTTGAATTTATTGAGTGCTTCGTTGCTAGGACGGCTCCAAAATCACCGTTTACTTATTCCTAAGCCAAGAAGTAATAGAATTGAATCCACATTAGAAGTTAAAAAACTTCTGCCTGAAGCGGGATTTGAACCCGGGACCTTCTGCATTCAGAGAATAACCATTACACAACGTGTAATAATTAAAGAAGTAATAATATAAAGTAATAATTAAACAAAATAAGGTGTGCAAATGACTATAATATAATTAGCGTTTTAATTTTATATGTGACAAGGAACAGTGTACAGTCCAATTACTAAGTTCTTATAACGTTTTACCTGTTCTACTATGTTTCCGTTTTGATTATAAAAACATTTGTCAAGATGGACTATTTAGAATTATGTTTACTATTACGTCAAACATTCATGTTGGAGGACAAAGTGTACCAGGGTTCCAATCGAACCGCGTGTACAGTTTCTGTCAAGGAAAGAAGAGCATAATTTGATGTACTGGATGTTTTCAAATTCACTTTCCCACCCTCGGGAAAAGAATGTTGTAAATTATGGACGCGTTCTCGAGCGCGTCTTGAAGGTAGCCAAGCAGTAAAACCGCTCATAAAACTAGTGTCCAAAGAACTTGGAAATAACAGAAAACAAAACACAATAAAGCGGACCTGTAGCTTTCAATAGACGTCACGTGGCGGCCATTTTGAGGTACTCATTGCGTGTTTACATTTGTTCTGTCAATAGAAGACACATAGGTTATCCAGGAAATATCACAGTTTTAAGCCGTATAGATTGATGTGTGCAGGTAAAAGTTCAAGATAATGATAACACATGCAAATGATTGTCTTTAAACAGAGTTTACGCGTTCTTATTTTGTTTTCAGTCATAATACGGAACCTTTGTTTGAAAACAGTTGATGTGTCAGTCAAAGGACATCTGCAATATTGCAACAATGCAGTTTCGGAAGAACGTAAACAAATGTTTACAGAGTACCTCAGTATGGCTACCGTGCGATACCGGAAATGACGTTATTGCAAGCTCCCTATACTGTGTATGGTTTGTAAAGCGTCACAAGGAACAACATAACGCGTTTCTCATGTTTGGCCGCAAGGGATGATGGGAGTTAGTGATACGCGGACCCTCTGACGTCAGACATCACGTCACAGACTTCAAACCACTGGTATAGGTTTCTCACGCAGACTTGTGCCTCGCCGATGAAATTGCCGTTTGAAAAAGCCTAGGTTTAGCGTTCGATGTCATGTTTGACAATAGAAAATATCATTTGATTGTTTATCTATGTTTAAAGATCTGATCGATTATCTATAATAAATAATAATAATAGTTTAACTTAATATAATTGTAGTCTAACATCAATAAATATAATTTGATTGTGTGAGATATGCTCGTTATCGATAATAATCGATTCAAAGATTATAAATCAATAAAATGTACTAAATAGTAAATACAAAAATTGTTGGACCTTCGCACTATCGCTCACATACGTTGCCCGGTCGTTAGACAGACGCGGCGTGATGCAGACGAATTGTGGTAAATGTTGTGGTCAAGGTTGTGGTACTGCAAAGGGTACCAATACTGCTAAGTGCCTAATTTACTTGTTTCCAGTGTAGTCGAGTGAATATAGAGAGGGATGTTATACCTTATAAATATGAGTTTTAGGCTCTTAGCTCAATCTTTTTGGAATATCATTACCGAAAAAATATGCAAATATGGCAATCAGTTAGTTGATTTCAAATAAGTTATGCATATAATTTGATAATCGGCGGCAAACTCAAATCTCGTGCAGGTAAGAATAAAACGCTGCAGCACGTACAGCAATTGTAACACTGATCACGCAATCACCCGTTCGTCGTTTTCTATTGAGGTTTATATATTTTTTATTTTGTGACTTATTTTTCACGTAATCAATCCACTCCTCATATTTTTATCTCTTCTCTTTGATACTTACATACTTCATTCATGAATCGTTTCTTTCTGCCAATAACCCTGCGTTCCAGCAAAGATTACTGTTGGTTCCAGTTTCAAATCGGCTCAGGTATGGTTGTCGTGTAGCGATTATCCCATCAAACATCAACAACTAATCTTCTAGATGGAACGTTGCCGGAATATGGGAAGTTAAATCCAAATTGTTTCCCTGGGCTTCCATCTGTTCTCCCTAATTCTCTGCTGTTATTCAGGCAGCCACCGCGCGCTCACCCTGTTCCCTGATAATTGCGATGATATCCCAGGGCGGTTACAAGGAGCCAATATCTGCGTGCGATCTATCGCCAAAGCACTTGGTGGTAAGACCCTTCACTCAGGATTGCGGGCGGTGGCAATTAGCCGGGATATCTTCCGGACTAGAGTTTTGTGGGGAGACCGCTGTCAATGTTCGACATCAAGATTATAGTGCCTAGTGTATTAACACGTTGATAGTCAATCCGGTAGCATTGTTTTATACATTTTTGTATAAATGTCCCTCACTGAAAATTAGTTCTTGTGAATGAGTATAGGAAGACTATAAATAGTTAAATACAAATGTAGGCTATCTATTTATTTTAACATGCAATGAAAATCGGCACTCATGAGAAAAAAATTCGTGTTGGCTCTTTATGTTATTCCTTTGCTCTCAGGCAAAAGAATACAATTTGAATGGTCAGAAAATGTCAAATTAGAATATTATAAAATACCAAAGTTAAAGAAATGTTCGCGGAAAAATAAAAACACACTGAATGGCGGTGAGACGGTCAAAGCACTAAAGCAGTGTCAGCGTCCATCTTAAATAATAACTGTGATATCTGTGTGTGTGATCTATCAACGGGGTATGTTTTGTATAGGGGATGAGTACAGTTATCGAAACTGACCTGCGTGTTATCGCTAAGTCCATTAAATCATCCCTCATGCAAATCATCTGACTTGTTGCTCTCCTTGCAAAGTGTTTCCCAATGAGTCATAACTGTGGCTGTGTGTTTACGTCTCTCACAGGCGGTGGGTTCCTTGTTTACGAGGCAGCCAACATGGGCACCGCAGGCGATATGTTAAGGGCTGGTTTTTCAATCAGTTTTGTAATCAGTGATTAGATCAACCAGAGCTATTACCAACTTGAGAATGCTGTGATACTGTTAGTAACCAATTATCAAACGTCTCCTAATTACTCTTATCAAATTGATAGAATTCTTATTCCAGCGACTTTAAATTCGTATGTAAACCACATTGTATAAAAGTTCAAATCAGCAATATCATACTATTTATATACAAACTAATAAATAGCTATAATTCATATTGGTCAACGTGTGTATTATGATGCAATAGTGTTTTGTTCAGGTAAAAAAACAAACCTTTCAACAGTGATTTGAAAGGATTTGGAACAGACAGATCATTGTTGTCTAAACACTGGTGGACCATCAATTTACCAAAGGCTGGTTAGGTACTTCCACGGCCTCTTTTAGGTTGCATAATTTAATATCTTTGTGAGCTTGACAAATGACTTCACTCATCTCAAGCAATAATAGCCAACCAGGAAAACATATACATACACTATTTTATTTCCTATTTATCAAACATGCAGGCTAATGAATTCAATAAATTAAAACTGAGTTGTGCTTTTTAAAAATTGTTATCATATAGGCCTACAAAATTAGTTTGAACTAAAAAAAAAAACATTTTTTATATGTTTGGGTTGCATCTACATTTTACATTGACAATGTTGGTAAAAGCCTTGGTTAACCTAACCACTGATTAAAAACCTGATTGAAAAACCGGCCCTAAGTCTTGCTGCCCGAGCAGGAAGAAGGAAGAAAGGAAAACGATTTTCCGGCAGTAGGGGTATATGTGATTGTAACCAGTGCTTGATGAATTATGTTACATTCATAAATTGCAACTGGGCAGCGATGCCAAAGAACATAGGCGTGCGCAGCATCGAATATTATACTCGGTATTAGAATTATAGACTATTATCAAAACACGAAGTGGTGTCTGAGAGGTGACAGTTCTACAGGCTATCCCAGCAAGCAGGGAAATATTTGTATTTTGGAAAACACAATTTACAATTTTGAAACATTGCTACAAGTAGATATTTTAGATTTTGAATTCTGATAAATGAACGTCAGCCAGAATTATATACTCAATACAAATAATGCACAGAACCATTTTCTTAAAATATTTAATTCAATGGTTCACAACAAAGGCGATGGCCTGCATTGGGGGCCGGAGTTGAGACATGGACCTACCAAATCCGAGTCTGACATCTCTTCTGGTGCCCAAGCCTATGATGGCAAAATAATATGCATGTTGATGTTGATTCTTTTTAAGTCAAAGTAATTTATATTTTTGAAAACATTTTTGACAGCTATGTTCTTAAAATAACATTTTTAAATTTAACCTGCCATCTTCTCTTAACAAAGTTAACTCACGTAGAACATTGACTTCACGAAGAGGTTTCAGAACTGTATTTTACTGATGCTCTCTATACAAAATCCAAATTACACACCTTGTTTAGTTTATAACCATGCCCACAAGTTTGTATTTCACACGAACACTGCAATGACAACGCGAGCGATCAGAACTAATCTGATAGCAATCTAACTCTCAAACTACTAATCTAACTTCGGTAGGGAATACTTGGATGAGATGAGGAGAAGCTAGCGCGAGTTTCCATAATTGATAAACGTTCATCTAATCATTATCAGTTGAATTGATAGTATAATTCTTGTATAGCAAACCTTAAAGATAACGCAATAAATGAATACTTGAAAACCTAATTAAGCCTTTATTGTTATATTAAAGAGTAGCATAACTTATGGCCATAGTATAAGGTTAAATACTTTCGACTTAAGTTCGAACAAAGGCGAAAATAAAGAGTTTCTTTAGAAAAATACAACAATAGCAAGTTTTGATAAATGGGTTTTGGTCCTTGAATTTTACAAAAATGTTGAACCGTGTAATATGGCTATTAAAAAAGTTTGATATTGTTCACATAATTTCACATTATGCGTGGAATATCTGCTAATACGACCAGGGTCTCGGCCTCCTAACCCTAAATTATTGCATGCATCTAGATCACACATTAATGATCAATTTCCGATTCCGTCTACGGTTTCAACTGACGGGAATTCTCGTTTCCTTCAAGCTTCAAGTCTGGTCTTCAGTTCCTGTAAAATAGATCACCTAGTTTTAGAAAATGACAAACCCACAAAAGTGGCGGATTTTGGAAACTGTCTAGAATAGTGTTCCGGAAACGGAAACGAATAAATGAATTAAATGAATGGGCCGGGTTGGTGAGCGTGGACTAAGAACGAGAAAGCCTATAGAGTATATAGTAGTTTGACGTCACGTTTCCCCTGTCAACCAATGGCGAACCATATAAGTGACTCAAAACAATCATGACAGTTGACAGTTGACAGATAGTTTTGTTTTTGCAAACATTATAGCGAGGGTTATCCGTTCAGTTATTTTGTTTTCCCTAACACGAAACAGTGATAAAGAAGTTGATTAATGCATCTAACTTCAATATCCAGTTAAAGTGATAAGTAAATTTAACTGTTAGGTAAGCCAAGTTTGGTGTATTTCTATTGGCCGTTGTCATGGTGCAAACAATTTAACTGAAAAGTAGATTTTAACTGGACATTGAAATACCGGCCCTAAATTAATAAGTCAAGTATTGTAATGATACAATTACTACTTTAAATAATAACTACGTTTCAGAAAGTTGTTTGGAGTCAGATATCTTCTCCGCCATTTAATCTGACGTCATCACTAATACAGTTTATTCCCCTCGCGTCGAACATAACCTCACTGCCTTGCTGCCTTGCTAGTGCGTGCTCACGTGATACTTCCGTGCGTCGAGTCCTTAACGCAACACGCGTATTGACCATATCCGGCGGAAATCGTAATTGTGGGTCGGAGATAAGATCGGAGATAACCATCGTGTGCGCATGCGCTTAGTCTCGGTCTACGGTCGTAATCTGCTGGGCATTTCTTTCAGAGCTAATGTCTTTGACATTTCTTCTATTTGTGCACCCCTAGTACATCAAGCGTCAGTCTGTTTATTCCCTCTTTTTATTTCCAATAGACTTAGGTTTTATACTTACAATTATTATCATTAGCCCATCAAGTACGTTGTTAGCTTAATTTATATTAGGTTTTTACTGAGACAAGTAACTGGAAAAATGAAAGCAAAGGAACTGTTCTGAAAGCGTTATGCAACAAGTTATGAACAAACTTACATAATTTTAGACTGGTTCAACTTTCTATTCACAAAATGTAATTCATGATTGAATTAACGTAGTTGCGATGAAAAGGTGAGATTGAATATTGGTGGAGATGGATAGCCGTATTGAACTTAAGGATTAGTCAATAGACCCTGTAATTGATCGTAATTGATTCTTAGTCTGGCAATGAAATAACAATATAATATATACATGGATCCATTTGATAATTCTATAACTTTTAAATGAAGGGTCTCTATTCCGAGAATAACTGTAGGTTATCATTTTCGTAGAATTATTTAAACTTGGCTCACTTCGTCACTGGCAACGTAACTGTCACTGCCGTCACACTCTACTCTTATTCAGTCGATAGTGTCCTGTGATTGGTCCGTTCTGCTTCAACTTACAACAAAACTTGCCCAAAACGAAAGAGTTGCTTACAAGAAAGTACATTCAACTTTTCACATCACATTTTGACATTTTGATGGTCCCACTTCTTGATTTAAATCTTGAATTCAACAAGCTTGACATAGTAAACATCATAGTAAACATCATGTTGAACATCATAATTCCACATTTGACGAAGTTAAAGAGGTTTTAAACTCTAAAGATGGGTCGGAGACAGTTGTGACTCTATCATAACTGATGCTCACCACCTTCATGTCTGATTCCACATGCACTCTATTGTGTTTTGAATATTGAGACATCTACGTATTTCCAAACAACTCAAATTAGTTCCAAACAACTCACAACAGGATAGAACAATCGTGACAGAGAGTTCTGTTTAGGTCACTACTGGAGTCCCGCTTTGTGACTTATATGTTTTGTCACAATTCTTTAATTAGTTAGATTACGCTTCGTCAAAAGCTTTGCTCGTGTCTCGTTAGTTGAACGCTTTGTTGTGTTTGCAATTAAATTAACTTGAAGTATTTAAGGATTTGTTTTAAGTCGTTCTGGGTACAAATAATATAGATGTTACGTTCCCTAAAAGCCCAATTAAAACAAAGCTTAAGTAAAGCCAAGGGGATTTAACAATTGGCACACAGAGTCTGAGAGAATCAAGTGTTATATTTGCATCTTTGCATAGACATTCAAGGTTTTTGGAATTTATTCATTCCGGAATTCTCTAGTATAGTTCAGAAATTGTAAAAATGACGGCCCCCTCCATATCCCCTCCACAGCTACCCGACCCCCCTCAACTCCACGAAATAACAAACTGAGCAACTGAAACAAACTGATTTTCAGTTACGTATTTCATTTTGTCGGGTTGTCACGGAGTTGAGGGGGGTCGGGTAGCTGTGGAGGGGATATAGAGGGGGCCGTCATTCTTACAAATTCTCAACTATAGTTGGCCAGCTACCGACGTACAAAATCGACCTTTATCCGTACCATAATAATAATAATATCGGAACACCATTAATATTATTAGTTTGGGGGCAAACTGGTTAGAGCGGCGAACATCTACCAGGGTGTTTAAATGGCCTTGACAGCTACCTCGTCTCTGCAACGTTACCCGTGGCAGATACGTTCAGTGTTCTGATTGGCTACCGCATCTTGAGGCGATTACTACTTCGATCATGCGGATGGGACATAAGATTCATCATCGCCTGTCTCTCCGGTCGAATCGATCATGTTGGAAGCGTAAAGACTCACGTTACTCTTACGAAATAGCGAAGACGCAAACGATTGTAAGTCGCAACTCCGCTATGGCGCTCCCGTCGCCCAGTGACGTCACACGACCTTGATGTATCTCTCCCTCCTGATTGGAGAACATTAATACTTCCAAACTCTGCTCACCTAAGTATCATTGGCTACCGTCATGCAACGCTGGTGTATTAAATTGGCAACAGCGGTCAATAAATTAAGAGTTTTATTGCTTTTGTACACGCTTTTTCTAGAAAACCTTCCTATCACTGATAGACATTCTCTCAATTCAAAACAGCACAGCAATAATACAAGGAACTGGCCTCTAGTCTCCAATATCACATGAAACAATTTACATTTTATTACAACACAATATAATGTTGTAAACTGTGAATATTGTAATATAAACAAACGGTTCAACGCTCATATTATCCAGATACCACTGTGTTGTATTGAATGTTTAATAATATTATTGTTAATGTTGTTAATGTTGTCATTTAATTATATGTTTAAAAATATTTGAGGACTCTCATCTTGATTTCGGATTATTTCATTATTTATTTATTTAATGTGTATCCTATTCAGTTATAAAAACTGACTTACAAAGGATAAATAAATAAATTTAAATAAAACTAGGCTATGCAAACAATTAATAATACTGAAATCATAATTAACAACAACAACACAAACTGATTACATTATTAATGATTATTATTACTGATTAATGATTGCATTAGATATAGGCATTCATGTTAGAAATATTCAGAAATACACATCTCCTTTCATTACACAGAAATTATGTTTTAATTACGTTAAAATTCGTAAAATGCCATTTTGGTTTGGGAGAGCGCGCTGCTTTGTACACGAATATTCCAATTACACGCGCAAAGAATTAGTGTATCTAAATAAGAAGTTTAAGGTTATTGGTTCACTCACGGTATAAAAATAGTCATTAGAGAAACTCTAACAATTTGTGTGCAACGTAAACCACCGCGTGCGCAGATCTAATCGGTTTCTATAGTAGTGATCGTATTGAATTGCGGTTTAGTTAACGATGGCGCGTGAATTTGTGAAGTGAAATTGAAATTTCACGCTGTAATTAATTAATAACCAAGTTCAGCCGATATGAGACACCTAGCTTGTGGTAGTTTTTATAATGGGAGACATTGCCCGCGTCATTCGATATCGACAACATGACCACTACGTGCGCTAGTGTCGGCCGTTGTTCTATCGAGTTTCGATACTTTTTGTCTGTCTTTTAACTTTGTTAAGCTATAATAAGGCCAAATTTAGCAACTTATTGGTGAAGATTTCATTCCGCGGTTGAAAATAATGCTGGATATTATTATGAAGTATCTTGTTTTTTGTTTTTGTTTTGTATTGTCTGGTTTTGTTTGTGTGTTTTTTTTGTTGTTGTTTGCAAGTCTAAAACGTGTCCTGATTTAAATGGCGCCTTACGTTTAAAGAAAGACTGATGCAATTTATAGTCTGCCCAAAATAAAAAAAAAACGTATTTAATTAAACAATGTTCACAATTTTGCCATTATCGGCATAGGAAAAACGACACTGCTTCATCAGAAAGTTGCGTGACATTGCCACTTGAGCGCTTCATTCGTTTTCACTAGCACCCTCAGTGGCCAAACTCGGTGCCTATAGTGCCGAGAGAAAGTGTAAGTTAACAAGACAAAGTGAATCAATAAGTTGTTCTTGTCTGATTGCTTTAGCTATCAGTCATCAGATATCGGCGATCACTCGTAACGGTCTGAGGCTAAGCCTGGGCTCGAAGCCGGTACATTAGGTTTGAGCTTAGAAGTTGTCAGAACGAAAACAATTGCTCGCGACAAGAAGTCATTAATCCAATCTCACAGCGTCTTGAGTCTTGGGGCAATTAGTCAGCTTAGACTATGTTCAACTTTGGCAATCAACCTGCCTAGGCGGGTAGGCCTACGTGCGGACCAATGAGAACTATTGCAGTTGCGTGACGTCAGATAGAAGCAAACAGGACACAATTTTTGTATTCGAAGGTCAAACTGACCACATACTTTTGCATTTGCATTTGCTCAGTATCAGTGCCACAATCACAAATCTATTTTCGGATTGTATGTTATTATTGACACTCATCTCCGCCATTTAAATATTAAATAACATGAATGCACAATGACATAATGATATTTTTCATCAATTAATGTAGTTGAGGGGGAAGAGTGTTGGCAGGATAGAAGAAGAAGATGGAGAGGCTTATCTTCGATGCCGACCCAACGCAGAGTTGGACATGGCAACAGATGATGATGATGATGAATGAACATAGAAATATCATTTCTAAGCTAAAAAGTAGGCTACGTTGTCTTTCTTGGAAATTCAGGCAAACAGGGCGGGAAACAAGAATATATACACTGGTAATTCTTTAAATTGCCTACATCATATTCCACTTGACGCTCTGCATGTTTTAGTCGCAGTCTTCTTGTTCCCAGGACTGTAGACACGCTCATGGACGCAGTTTGTGAGGTCACGTGCAGTAGCAGAGTGAACGTGGGCGTATCACATGAATGGGTGTGTGTGATGCACCCGCATCTACTTTGCTCGGCCCGTAGATGTCAAAGAGAGAGCCAGTGGGAGCGCGCGGCCTTTGATATACAATTAACGATGACTTGTGTACAACATTGATCGAAATCGACTCTTCACGTGTTTTAATCAGAGGGATACGTTTTTACCCTATGGGAAACATGCGTTTATTGTTATGTTTGTGAAAAAAAATATAAAGTTATTTCTATACACTTAAGAAACTTAATTTTTAAAGATCAACATTGAATAGTTTACTATTTAATCATTGGTCGTTCACCAATGAAACGTTGTTTTGGTAATTTGCTGATTTAACAGTCATATCGTGCTTAGCTTTCGGGTATCATAACATAAAACATTTTGACACCACCGCTTTTTCATTTGTTGACCTTTGAGTATTTAAATTCTTATACACTCAAAGATTGTACCGGATCCTCCCAGTTTGTCCCACAATTATGTCGTCATCATCGTCAGCTTATCATCTCCCATTGCTCATCTCTACTCCATACATGATAGGCTACGAGCCAATATCAACCGTTTTCGTGGATTTGTGGTGTCTCTGACCTCAATAAATTGAATATATCATGTGATAACTGACCTATTTATTAATTCAAGAGTAATTCTATATCTGTACTCAGTGTAAAGAGCGATATCTCGACCCTGCCTATGAACCAAATGGCATACTTCTGTCGAATGAATCGGGTCTGCTCGTGTGTGAAATGGGTGGGAGGGAACAGCGAAGCCGCTAGCCAAGATCGTGCCAGCGACCTTGTTGACTTTATCCCAACTTCGTGCTCTGCCAGTGAATTCTGTGACATAAAAGAGTCTAATCATTCATACAAGTGCCAGAGCTTCGCATTAATGGAGTGGCAGTGCTGAACCTTCGCCAAAGACTTTCTTCGAACTCCGAACAAAGAACTTGGAAGCTATTCATCATACGTTTGTGAAATCTAGGGACGTAAAGTTTAGAAATTCAATTACAGCTACAAATGAATCAAAGGTTTTGGCACCGGGCAGAGTCCATATTGGGATAGGCCAGGGCGATATATGGGGGTAAGATGCACCACATTTTGGCCTCATAACGATAGTCCTTCCCTTTTCAGTAAAAAATTTCAAATTTAGCATACTTGTTGCTCTAAAAAAGCTTTTTCTTGACTGCTATCATAGCCCCTAGTAAGTTCAGTAAGCAAACATATTATATTATACTATATCATATTGTGTTTGTTTCATCTTTCTCGTCTACATAGCATTTAGTTTTGTTTATTATACAAAGCTGAGTTGGCAAAACCTGCAAAACATGAATGTTTAGTAGTGATCTGTGGTCAGTGTGAGATTTAAGTTGGGCCATCTTTACCTGTAATCCCGATCGTTCCGTTGCAAACTACTACACTATATACTAAATAAAATTGTTTTTTTTTCTACGTGAGTTTTCTTATGCATTCTTCTGGTGAGAAAATTTGATTCAAAGACTTCCATTCTTCATCGTGGTATGGACCATAAATATGTTATCTATGAACGGACGCTGTTCACAAGGTATCCGCTAGGATCGTGTGTATCCAGATGGCAGTGATATCCAGCACTCCGTGTGACGTATGCAGACGGCGGTGGTTTCAAGTCGCAAACAAAACAGCTCAGTTGCTTTGTTGCAGTGTTTATTCAGGCAAGCAGCCAGCCAACATTATCCGGGACCGTAAGTTGCTTTTCTAATATTTTATTGAATTCTTTTTCGAACACAAACACTACTTCACACACCGAGCACGATGTTGATGTTACCGAAAGACCTGAAGGAGGCGGCTGCGATAGAGCGGCGTCGTCGCTCGGACGAGGTGCGCAAGGCTCGTATCTTCAACCGTCGGAACCTCGTCATCGGTATCGACAAGGAGGCGCTCGACAAACAGGTCGAGGAGAAGAAGGCGCGCCAGATGGAGGAGAAACTCAAGGACGAGGCGGTCGAGGGGCAGAGGGTGCGCGACGCCCAGCTCGCGATGGTGCTGGAGAAGCGACAGGAAGAGGAACGCCGGCTGATCAACCAGGAGATCAACAACTTCCGGGCAATCTATCAACGCAAGGAGAGTCGCCGAGAGTTTGACCTCTACGACCCCGACCTGTTGAAGAAGCAGCTTCCCGCGCGGCTGAACGACGACGACCCCCGGCTGGGTCTCGCGTGCGTGCAGAAGTTCGAGGGCGAGGACCTCGCCGGGGTGGAGCGCAGCAAGTACCAACACGAGCAGATCCGCTCGTGGCTGGAGCAGCAGGTTGAGGAGCGTCGCGCGGCTGACGCGTCGCGCAAGGCCGCCGAGAAGGCGTACGACGCGGACCTGCTCGACCGCGACAAGCGCGCTACCGAGCTGGACCTCCTCGAACAGGACGTGCGACGCAAGCTGAACGAGGCGACGACGGAGTTCAACCGCGCGTTGGCGGAGGAGACGGACGCGCGGCGCAAGGACGAGGGCGCGCGCGAGTGGGAGGTGAACCAGTCGGAGATCTACAACGCGCAGACGGGGGATATGCTCGCGGAGAACCCCGACGCGCACAAGAGCGCGCTGGGTTCCAGCCGCGTCGTGGGGTTCCTGTACCGCGGCATGACCGAGGAGGAACGCATGGCGGTGCGCGACTACCAGCGCAAACAGGTCGAGGAGGCGAGGGTGCGGAAGGTGGAGGAGGCGCGGCGCGAGGCGGAGTGGGACAAGGTGCTGAATGGGGTCGCCGAACACGCCACCCTGAGGGAGCGCGAGGCAGACCGGAAGCAGAGGGAGCTCAACGCCAAGATGTTGGAGGAGAACAAACGTCTCGCGCAGGAGCAGAACGCCAGACAGATGTACATGAACAAGGTCATCTTCACCAACCAGCCCACGGCAGCCTACTACGAACAGTTCAACAACACGGCCAGATAGATCATCGCTATAAATTATTATCAGTCACACAAAATCACACTGAGCGACTAAAATGCTGTCTCTCAACTGAACACATTTTATTATCTAAATGGGCAAAGTGTTTAGCAATGTGTATAATGTCTAAAAATACAGTCTTGAAATAAAAGTCATTAATATCAGTATCACAAATTAAAGGGTCTAACTCTTTTTAAACTTCATAATGAAAACTAATGCCCCGCCATACTTACTGCTTCATAGGGCCGACACTACCCCAGGGCTCACCGGGGATGAAAGTTGGGCTGCGGTTGTTAATTCCACTCACGGGGTTTAGTCTAAAGGAAGTTTTAATTCTAGCTGAAGGGGTCATGTCATATAAGGGCCTGTTATGTAGCCTTTGGTCTACTTGTGGTGACTGGGAATCGCAGAGAGGGAAGCACATATTTATTGGATAGCTAGGAAGAAAAAAAAAAAATATATTTATATATATATAACGTTCACATGCCCTAGAAAATAATCTATACGTGTTCGTTCTGCTACTTGTCTCTTCCTTTCATCTTCTTCCCCGACGTCATAACTTCTCTTCTTCTTCTTTTATGCCCATATTGACACATTTATGTCATCATGCGTTCTTCCTGTTCAGCCCTCCTGGCATTTCTTCGTTGGCATATGACCTAACGATTGAGTACCTGTTCAACACCAACTATGAAAATTAAAATCAAAAATGTTTTCCATAGGCTGTTTATTAGTTCTTATTCTTCTTATCATACGACACATTTGGTCCGTTAGATCATCATGATAGATGGCCACATCTCTGTCCTCTCTCTCTCTTTATAAATGTTGTGAAGCACTCTTGATCAAATACCTGTATTTCCGCGTGTAGTGGTTTTAGTACTGAATTTACACCCTCTCGCGTTAAGACGGCTGTGACCGTCAGAGTGTATGGATGGAGGCTTCGATCTCAAACGATGCGACATAATCCCTGATCACTCCACCGGTTTAACTTGGTCATTCCGTGTGGAGAAAACTACCCTCTCAATACACGGTTGCCAATACAGGCTGGAGAAAACCATTCTCTCAATACACGGTTGCCAATACAACCCCCAACATGGGTCGTAAACATTCTGAACATTGATGGGTTCTACGATGGGTTTAACCCAGTTTACTTCAACTAATTGGATCAAGGAATGTGATGGAAACAAACAAATGGTAAAGGTTGGCATCAAAATTTATTTCAACATTGAATTCAACTTCAAACTCTCTTTAAAACTGTAAGGAAACTGAATTTTGTTATTTGCGCCTACTGAGACGCGTTAGCTAGGTCAAAACCACGAGCGGCTGGAGACCAATGATTTGCCCTTACATCCAGAACGTTCCATTGTACCAACGCGCATGGAAATTAATTAACAGTGGGTACTAGAACTATTTCTCTCATTGTATCGTCTAGGTTAACCCCATTATTATGTGAACCATTTTCACAATGTACAACGGCTACTGTCACAATATTAGGGCAAGGACTCTATTTAGAGTCTCAACGCTAGAATCGCTACCAAAAATGTCGCCAATAAAAACGTGGAGTTTCATGTCTTAACCGTAGGTTTCTATTATATTCTTGGGTACGACGTAGATATGAGCTCACAATCATTCCCGTCTGGTCTGAAGAGAAACACAAGCGCTTCTGTGAAGGTGAGTCGGTGTGGTGGAGTAGCTTAGAGAATAGACGGGTCTCGGCTTCCCGATAATGGTTTTAGAGCAGAGTAGATCCCAGACCACTCGTACACTCTGCACTGAGCCAGGGTGAGTAACAGACTGGCTCTTCAAGTGAATTACGCACCAGACACTGTATGCTCACTTACAGGTAAAGTCGACACCCTTTCGACCGACATTTGTCAGCCTATATCAACCTTATCTCATTGAAAATCTTCCAGTTTGAGCCCTGGGTAAAATGTAGCCCGCGGGTGGCCTTCGAAAGTCGTAAAAGGTGACAAAAGAAATATTGTCTTTTCCTTTCCTTTCCTTTCTCTTTTCCTTACTTTTATACCTCTAACTTGATTCTGTCCTCCAATCAAATTCCCGACGTCATTTGACCTAACGACTAAATTCGCCGTTAAAAACGATGTATCCAAATCAGTTTCTTTTAAAATCACAGTTTGTCGAATCTGCACTATATACCTATTTGATATTTTATGCTTGTGTTTTTGTCCAGTGCAGTACATAACAATCGTTTAAAAAAGTAATCCCGAACAGATTCGTGATTCGTATAGCCAATCAATGAAAGGTATTTGACAGTGCCCGTTGGTTCGTTGGCAACATACTTTGCCCATTAATGCGCTCATTAGATTGAGCCAAACAATAATAGAGTTCAAGAAGGTTGTTAGAGCGAAGATATGTTCTGCCTGATCCTTGGTTGGCTAAAGCCCCAACCACAATAATTCTTGGCATCGTTATGATAATTATTCGTAATCCGAAAATCGTGAAAGAATTAACGAACTTGGTTCTTATGGCGCTGTTCACAACTGAATAGAAATGTCGTAATGATTTAGCACGAGAAAATGTACAATTACGATTCCGATTCCGATTGAGACCACGCCTTTTTCCAATCTTGTTATGACGTATGAGACCAAAACGTCGGCCCGAGTCACTCACTGAACCGATGTCGGCAGATTTATCAAACCACTTGAATAACAAGAAGGAGAAACAGCCCCACTGAAGGGTCAGGAAGACTTCAAACAAATCGTTTTACTGGATTGTCTTTTAGAAATCCCAAATCCCATGGACATCTCTATGGGTCTGAGTGGACTCAGAGATGTCAAGTGTTTGCCAGAGATATCAGTCTCATGTCAGAGTGCAACAGCTTGAGTTCTGAACAGTTGGATTTCTTTTACTCTTGCTAGATATGAATAATTTCGACAGCCACTGCCTTACCCGTATGAATATCACATTCTTAATTAATACTACTAAAGTAACCACAAAGTGTTTGTGAGTGTTTGTTATAGATGATCTCAAGAGCCACATTGATTTTGACGGAAGTTTAATTTAGAGTTTTCTAACTTGAGGTGTCATAGGCTCTAATTCAGGGTGAATATCAAGGGTCTGAGTAGTGAACAAGGAACATAAACCATGTAGTAGTGGAACATGGAAACGACATGTTTAAAACAATGGCTAAGTTCCTTCAATACCAGACAATTGTTAGAGTGCATTCTTTAAGTATGTATGGTAGCATAATTAACAAACATCATCGACCTACTCCTATCTTACTTGAACCATTAAACTTATTCTCACTGCAAGTATCTACTCAACGGAAATATGTCATATTATGACCTTAATGGTAGATCATACTTGCCTGACGTACGAGTCAAGAAAACGATATAATATTAAGCTAATCGTAAAGTGTGTTGACGGGCATCGTTTGGGTAGGTATGAAGTTGATAATAGTGATGTCGTTGCTGCATGGACTTAAATGAGTTCACGGCAACCTTGTAAATGCTGACGTCATAGATGAGTGAGTCTGAGCCAATCAGCGGGTGACGTTTTCAAATACTGATATTTGGTTGGCCAATGCTCACTCATCTATGACGTCAACATCCACAACGTTGCTGTGGAAGAAAACTGCGTTATATCAGTTGAAGGAATACAATGTGTTGATCGTTTCACAATGTTTCACCCTGATATACCATTCGTATCGGCCCGGCTGCTACTGCAGGGAGGGGGTGAGGGGGGGGGTTGAGACTCGCTCCTCGAGCTAAGCGCGGAGGTGGAAGAGAGCAGAGGGTAACGATAAGCCTGAGAGATTGTGTCGGTCTACGTCAGATGGGCCTCCAGGGACCCGAGACTGTTGTGTCTTATAGAACCTTTACATCGGAGTCTTCTGTGTATTGCTTTATAGAGGCGTTGGACGTTCCATGGATAAGCCATGTTGTTAAAACACAACCACTGCTAGATAGCTTCTTGCCCATTGCACTGTCCTATGTGTGAGTCATACTTTTGGATTCAATCACAGTTCTGATCATTTTTAACAATAATATCAATAGAGCAAATTTGATTAAAAATATGCGCATGCAACTGATATAATTAACAAATATAAGGAAATTTGTTATTGTGATAGTTCACTTGAAGTGATATGATCCCATGGCTTTTCTGCAATAAAGTTGTAACATTTTTAAATTTGAATTGCATGTTATACAACTACTATGTCTATATAATGGTTACTCTGGGCCATCAAATAACGTTCGTGGATTTGTTTTTCATTCCACAAATTAATTAAATTTCGTGCTGGATAAAGTAGGATTTTAGTTTTACATTTTACAAAAATTTTCAACTTAAAAAAACTAAAATTTTCCACTTATGTTTGAGGGGAAACAGGTCGCGGCATTACAATTTTGGCCAATAACATCAACATTAACCATTTGTTTCCGATAGCTTTATTGATGAATGTTTCACAATACCTAAGGTAATGACTATCCACTTTAATTTTTACACATACAAAAATTAAAATTACGCTTTAATAAACATTGTTTTGTTTTTTCTTTCGTATAATTCTAGATGTTTATTTTTTTCTGTAGGATACTAACAACAATATTAATGAGAATTAAATAATTAAGGTGCATTGTCTGTTAATTTGCATCCTCACATCCACACCATACGGGGTGTTTTATTCCTAAACAGTACAGTCTATCATTAAGAATTGCAGTATAGTTATTACTACTTTTCATAGTTCATACGTTTAGCAGCGCTAAATACGGGTTTAAAAGTACATTAGATCTGTACACGTGATTTAAGTAGACAGTCACAGGATGTAATAAATTCTAGCATACCGTGTATTCTCAATAAACCAGACCAAAAATATCTGTAATCATGTTTGTTTTGAATCCGAAAATCTGCAGTTTCCATTATACAACATGTTGTCAAAGAGCCATTCAATAAAACTAAGTTCCCGTTCAACAGTAACCTAGTAATTTATAACTACTTCATTATCTCAGTGGAGACATAAAGTACTTGAAATTAAACATATTAGAATAGCACTGCTTATGCTTGATATTGTGTCATCGAAATAAACTATCAATTTAATCATATCTAGTTTAGTGTGTCCTATTACCGTCTCTTGTGTGAGTAGAAGGGGCCGAACATTGTAAGGGCCGATTTTTCAATCAGTTTTTTAATCAGTGGTTGGGGTAACCAAGGCTTTTACCAACATTGTCAATGTAAAATGTAGATGCAACCCAAACATATTAAAAATGTTTTTTTTTTAGTTCAAACTAATTTTGTAGGCCTATATGATAACAATTTTTAAAAAGCACAACTCAGTTTTAATTTATTGAATTCATAAGCCTGCATGTTTGATAAATGGGAAATAAAATAGTGTATGTATATGTTTTCCTGGTTGGCTATTATTGCTTGAGATGAGTGAAGTCATTTGTCAAGCTCACAAAGATATTAAACTATGCAACCTAAAAGAGGCCGTGGAAGTACCTAACCAGCCTTTGGTAAATTGATGGTCCATCCAGTGTTTAGACAACAATGATCTGTCTGTACCAAATTCTTTCAAATCACTGTTGAAAGGTGTGTTTTTTTACCTGAACAAAACACTATTGCATCATAATACACATGTTGACCAATATAAATTATAGCTATTTATTAGTTTGTATATAAATAGTATGATATTGCTGATTTGAACTTTTATACAATGTGGTTTACATACGAATTTAAAGTCGCTGGAATAAGAATTCTATCAATTTGATAAGAGTAATTAGGAGACGTTTGATAATTGGTTACTAACAGTATCACAGCATTCTCAAGTTGGTAATAGCTCTGGTTGATCTAATCACTGATTACAAAACTGATTGAAAAACCGGCCCTAAATGATTCAAATGATTAGTGTTGCAATGTTGCAATCGGAGCTCTCACAACTGACCACGGCGGAGATCCAAGCGCTAGTGCAGCGGCTCGTTGAGTTGTCTGCCAGGCGGCGCCACCAGCAGCGCTCGCAGCGCCATCTGTCGGCCGCTACGCGAGGCGCGATCGATTTCCGATAGGGGGCGAGAGTTTGGTGGGTTTGTTAGTAGCCTTGAGCGGCGCGCTCGTCTTTCTCTGGGTCACGGGGTCACGCGGGGACAAGCGGGGCTTGTGCGTGTGCGTGTAATCCCCCCCCTACCCCCTCCCGGGCATCTTCGTCTACACTGTCTTTGTAGTTGCGATCCTCCTCAAGCAAAACTTCAGAATAACAGAACTTAACGTTTTCGGATGTTGCTTGTCGCAAACATTAACAACATTAATCATGACATGTCCCATGTTGCAAGAAGAGACAAACGTCTGGCCTAGTTAACGTGGGTGTTGGGCAATATTGATACATTAGTTTGGTACCAAACTTAGAACAGTTGTATGAGTCGCAATAATTTAATAACAACTTATCACATTTACAATGTATGTAAGAACGCCAGCACTCGCATGTTGAAATAGAGTGTAGGATAGGGGTGGTTATTGGCCACTCAAATAGACAAGATGCATTCTGGTGGCAAGAAAATATACTATTGTCAGGAGACGTTCAGCTCTCAACACTTATCATTGTTGTTTCATTGTTAAATTATCAATGGCGCAGATAAAGAGGTTGCTTTGCAGGGTATCTATGTGTTGATAATGATCAGAGATGGGCATGAGACTAGTTAAGTGGGACATCTTTAGGTTGTACTCTAGGCCCAACTCTACCAAATGGAGTGTATCAAAGCCCCTGGGCTCCCCCCTCCCCCCCCCCTCTTGGCCCCCTGCCAGCGACCGGGCGGACTTGTTGAACCATCTCACCGGAGTATAGAGATGGTCGACTGGGGCGATGTTCGATTAACTCGTTTACACGACCTCTCAATTAGAATAACCAATACGCGTTATCGCTCGAAACTTATACTGGCACTTAAGTAGGTCACTTGGGGAGTAAATAAACTTGTTATTGCGTTGGAACTAATGCGAACACAAGTCTGTACATTACTGAGATGACAAACTTAAGGCTGTACAGGACGGTAATTTTTAGCATTTAGCATTTAGCATTTAGCTGAACATTCGTACCAAAAATTGTGCCCAGTTGCTATACTGATGTACAAATGTAGACACCGATGTCTATATATATTCAAATAAGTACACACCAAATAGAAAAAATAATCATGCGGAATTATTACGTTTTACGAACCAAAAAATCAAACATTTTACAGTTATTCAGTCAAAATGTGCTTGTTTTGAAACCTCGTGTTGATATTTCAATTTCAATTCTTCAAATTTTGTATGTGTCAAATTCTTCTTGAGGGTAGACTAATCATTTCACTCAAGTGCGTCCTGCGAAGCCATAAGTAGGCCTACAAGGTGAGGTCTAGGTATAAGACAGTGACGTCACCACCCCTTCACGTTGCCATGGCAACTCACTGTTGCTCTCTTGTAGACCACTATTGTGTTTCATCAGACTGTCTGACTGTATATTATTGGATTATGAAGTTAAGGGGTTAAACGGTTGTTGATCTACCCTCCTGTTAAAACAATAAGCGAGATCTCGATATTATTGCAAGGGTGCTTAGGTTGTGGACTCTGCAGATGATTGATATTGTTGGAAATAATTTTGCCACGATAAACATTTGCATAGCGACCAAATTGCTGGTCCAATTACACTAACGATATTCTATTTTTCTAGCTCTGGTCTGTTTGCAAGGGGGTGCTTAGGTTGTTAAAAATATACTACCCCACTAACCCAGCGAGCTACACAAATACCCTTGAAATAATAGCTTGCATGAAAAAGGTGCTCTGCGCGGTTATAGGTTACGATTTTAGCAAATTAAGAATAGTTATGCTTGGACATCTTTACCACATATACTATACTATATACTAGGGATATACCACATCATTTCGATTAGTTACAGTGATTGACCAATGGTAACCACGTGTGTGTGCAAGCGTCGGCCACGCAAAGCCTAGGACCCATGCAATAACCTCATAGTGTCTGGCGTCCCCCAGGGATCCGTGCTGGGTCCCGTTTCTTCTCGACATCAAACTTAATCCAAACAATATGACTGAACTTGTGTAGAACAACAAGCAACACCGATTACACGTGCACTTGACTTGACAGACTCGCTTGTTCACGTCGTAACGTCGGGGACAAACACTCTAAACTATTCGACCTCCCCCCTCCCCCCTCACTCCCCTCTTCACCAGTGGCGTGCCGTCCATGGAAGCAATGGAAGCATTGCTTCCATTTTATTTTTAACTAAATTACCTATGTATACCCTCAATGCTGGCTAACAATATCGCTTACCAGTAACACTAAAATAGAATTAATGAACCAAACTTAACTACCCGAATTATGCGAAATAACTGACAGCGCAATGAAAAATCCTTGTACCATATTCTACGAGTTTGAATTCGAGCGCCAGGCCTTCGCTGTGGGTCAAGCGACGAGGGTGGCCGAGGGTTGGCGAAGAAAAGCCGAGTGGAAGCAATGCCTCGGATTGCATCCACCCAGCACCCATAAGCCAGACTGTTCCGAGAGACACGTGGATTTGAAAGTTGTTCGTGTTTTTACCTCTTTATAACCGTAAAACTGTTTCGTTTATTTTCTAAATTCATTCAGTGTGAGAAAGAATGCGATTCTACATTGATTAGTTGATTATTTGAGTATAATTGTAGTGTGTGACAAATGTTTGGTGTGTTGTTCATCTACGCGCGAATAAGCAATATGAAGGATTGCTTCCGAGTCTGCGGGCTCGATCGGATCGCTTGCTGTGGGCCAAGGATCTAGGTCTAGCGCGGATGTGGAGGATCTAGGTCTAGCGCGAATGTGCACTCCTTTCTGAATTTGTACTATCAACTTTCAATAACCATGAATATGATTGAATGTTATGTAATCGATGAATTATTTGCGCGCCCATTTAGCACTCGATCTTTTCAAGAAAAATGTGCAATTATTGAGAGTGGCCGACCAACATCAGCTCTGCCAAATCTCAATTCAAAAACCAAAAAATGCACTCGGCATTTTAGCACTGATATTTTATAATGGATCAGGTTTTTGTTCGTAAATTTCTAATGGTAAATTGCCTAAAACTCGTTAAAAGGCTCGTACGGCAATCACGATAATCCAAAAAAATCCGGGGCTATGCGCCCCGGACCCGCATTGACTGGGGGGCCTTCCCCCCAGACCCCCCATGCATGTATTAGGTGGGGGGGGGTCTCACAAGTGCCATTGCCAAGGGATTACTTAAAAAAGTAGTTGCTTCCCCCATTAGAAAAGTCACGGCACGCCACTGCTCTTCACCACTCACGAAGTAGATAACGCAAGCGTCAGGTCCCAGTGGAACATAATTCAAACTTCCACGAAGATGACAACCATACTGTATACTTTCCCGAATCTACCTTTCAGATGATTTTGTCTTAGACGAGTGATCCAGTTACAAATACTGATCCCTGATTGGTCGTACACACAGACCCCAGCCATGTTACCTGTTTACACAATAAAGTTCATCCCGTTCCATGGTATTGGTAGCTCTCAATATTGTCCCTATTTTAATGATTTCTTGAGAACGGTTCAAGATAATTTGAAAATGTGGTTGATACCAGAGATTTGTTTTTTGTATAAAGCTAATAATGACATTAAACAATATTTTTACTGTTACGATTTTCATTTCTCTTATCAATTCAAAAATGTATAATTAATAATTACAGATATGAGAACAAAAAGTATAACAATGTTTGAAAGTTTTTAAATTCATAGTTTAGCTGCAAAAAAATCAAATCACAGGTAAGTTTCACTTCTTCAATATATATACAAACTCTCAAGCTAACAATACAAAACCATTAATTTAGCGCGTTGGGTCCTCAGAAGAGTGTTCGAGTGACGTCACAACTCGCACACGCACACGCACACGCACACGCACACGCACACGCACACGCACACGCACACGCACACGCACACGCACACGCACTGCGGCACTACGACCAGGAAGGGCGTTGCTTCCATAGACCTAGCACGCGGCACGAGATATTGTATCGTGTTTTAATTGTGCCGCCTAAATAATTGAAGTGTGGCTGTGTCGGCGGCGGTGGTCGAAACGTCGATATACCCCCCGGCAGCGGCGCGGGGGGCGGACCGGGCCGGGCCGGGCCTGATGAAGAGTGAATTAGTAATGTCAGGCGGGGCGGCCGTCTTCACCGGGACAAGACAGGGGGTGTTGTGTAGGGCAGATGTTCGGAGTGTTGGCAGAAGTGACTGGCTAACAGTGGCAGCTCCTGAGACAATGTTTCTGATGAGGCGATTGTGAAACTTCTATAGAACATGCTCATAGTTCCTTACAGCCCATGTTATTAAACTGTAGACTTGAATTGAAAATATCGTTTCTTCATATATTATAGACTATTGTCAGGAATAATAAGAGTTGACTTAATGATATGCACGAAAAACAGGGCATGACATTGTAATTAAAGGTAACAATGTAATACCAAATTCACTAATTTAAACGCTTTTGATGTGCACATGGTACTTACAAGAGCGTATTCGAAATTCATCCGATTTTCAATCCTGATATCATTACTTGTACACATCTTATTAATAATGAAACGTCATACATTTACCATATAGAATTTCAGAAATCATCAGGTTTTAAAATGTTTTTGTCAAAAGATGGCGTTGTCCAGTGCAGATGAGCAACACATTTATTTATAACGAACTGTTTACGTAACGATGACGTCACAATAAAGTTTAAGTAAGAAAGAAAGAATGTGGACTTTTTTACTAAATAGAAATGCAAATTAAACATTGTGCACCGTGTGTTTGTGGACTAAGTTATTTCTATTTAAAACACTCGGACAATATTGAGAATTAAATACAGCATTCTCTATTCGAACACTAAAACACGAAGTCAACAAAATAATGGCGAGCAGGATTGTACGATACACGCAGCTTATTTCTCACAACAGCTGATTGATTGAAGAAGGCCTAGTTTTGTGATTTTCTGAAGTGGATGTAATTACTAACAAATTGCTAGTACATGCATTTGTTTACAGGTAATTTTTGACAATTAGTTAAATACTACAAGATACACAACATAAACCTTATTTCTCGAATTCAAAACTTTCACAAATACAAATGTCTGTATTCTAGTTATGAAATTAATTGAGGGCACTACCGTTAATTTAACATCAGCTCTGGTATATAACGGGCAAAAAGTGATACAGCATTAGTTAATTGACCAGTGTAGAAGAGACATTACCATTAACCATCTCTTCCGCTCACTTAAAGTTGATGACGAAGACGCTGTTTGACGTTCCATAAACTTATATAGTTAATTCGACCCGGGAACTCGCAACAAAACAACTTCAACTCAGTCATCATCTTCCAGCGAATAAATACACCCCGACTATGTTGATTACTGTTGTAAACGGTCCGGACGCACCGGTTCTTATAAAACCGTGCTGTGCTTAATGCGTTGCTCGCTCACAGTTATACGCTTAAGCTGGTTCTGCTTAACACTCCGGTAAACACGAGGCTTGAGGAGTTGCAGCATTTACCCTTCCGCGGGGGAAGTAATAGCGTCACGTGATGCGGGGGACATCTGTCAAGGAATGTGTTGGGAGGGAAACGAACTGCTTTTAAACTGACATTCATTTGGATCGCTGTAACCTATGTCTGCATAATATGTACTTAAGTAACGTACTTATGTGTAGTCGTTATTTTAAGTACGTGATAGTGTCTAGACTATGCACTTACATATCTCATACTTTAGTATGTATTTATCTTAAGTACACATGCGATTGTCTAATGTAAGCTAAAGCTGGGTGCTAAGTAATAATAGCGTCTTTATTTTTTTTTCTTTTACATACAAAATACAACTGCACTGGTATATGAAGAAATACATTAGGAAATACAAATATTATGAAAAGAAAAAAAAATGGGCGAATTTAAGTACATATGTACTTTTCTAACAATTAACCCTTCTTAAAATTACACTAAATGAAGTACCTATAAAACTGACATTATCATATGATTATTCAATCTTAAAAACTAGACATGTAAGGGTGAAGTACACTAGGTATACAGTTTTTCTTGAAACTTATAATCTAATTTTAAAATAGAATTAAAGACTAAAGTTCAACTAAAAAAAAAAGAAAAGGATGGTGAAAACAATACAAAGTACATTAGAGTGATGGCATCGATACGATACGATACGATACGATACGATACGATACGATACGATCTTTAAGCACTTAGTTAATACTAGTTATGTGTTAAATCAAGCTGTGATGTGACGCTGTGTAGGAAAAGCCTCGATTAGGAAGGATGTGACGTCATATAAATCTCGTTTGTGCGGAAAAAATAACTACTTCATGTCATAACTAGTTGCTATGATGCATATTACCGATATAATAGGATGGGATTTGGTGAGTGAGTGTGTGTTACATGGCAGCACCACAGTTGTAAATCTAAATAAAATAAAAAATAAATAAGTTCCCATTTAGAGTCTACCTACTCTGTAACGAAACTGATTTTCAGTGGGGGACTTAAATTTAAAGCGACTAGATCAACCCTGTAGGTTCCGACCTTCATCGACGAGTGAGCGATAACCAATCAAAGATAAATATTTCAAATCTATTCTAAAATCTATTTTTAGAGTTGAGGCTCAGACTACTTCATCTTGCACATCTAGGAGATACATCTCTAGATTCAAGAGAAGGTGTTCATAGATGCTCACAGAATAATGTCAAAAGTATTACAGGACATGGCAGACAGAAATAATATATTATATGCTTACGAGTAGAGTACACTTATTTACCTTTTCATTATAATAAATATCAAGGGCTTATATACTAATATTTTCTCATGTCTGAAAGATGTCCTATTTCTCAACAGCAGGGGACAAAATTAACAAATTACAAAGTCTTCACAGCAAAGCACTGCGGCTTACTATACATATTCACAGAGCTTAACTATCATCTATATTGTCGCAGCTTGACTTTAGCTACCCAATACCTTGTCACGTTAATTAAGTTTATTGTAAGACGCAGCGGAAACTTATTTCTTGGAGATATGATAACTTAGATAACCTACATTATCGAAACTACTGAATTGATGACTTAGTATTAGATAATATCGTTAGTTGATTGTGCTATTAAGTCCACGTCATACATATTATGCATACACAAACATACACATAGACACACGCACACGCACTAACACCCGGCTGTAAATTAGTTTTAAATATTTCTATATATCATCCATATTGGCGGTAGTCATCCATGTTGTCATTAATCAATGTTATCTTTCATTAAATTTGCGCTTGTGGTATGTAATACTTATGTTGCAAATTAAGTCCGAATAAATTATGTTGACACGGCGGAGCACATTTGATTATCACCATGAATAATACTGGTTATTGAAAATATCACATTCTGAGCAAGAGCTGATGTCTGTAATTAGGGGTTTTCTTTCAACTGATGCCGTTTTGACGTGGGCTGTCAGTGTACGAGATGTTATGGCTCTAATTACTTGGGAACTGTTAGGGATGAAGCTAGAGTGTTGGCACTTATGAAGTTTAACACATCTGTAACATGTTGAAATAAACCGCGTTAATATCAGTTATCATTGCCTCAGAGGTCAGAGTTTGACCTTCAGTCAGAGGTGAACATACATGAGATTTACCCTCTCGCGCACACATACAACATGGATTTGATTTTGTTCCGGAATAAAAATATTTTCTATAGTTATCGATTCACAATTTGATTTGTATCATAATGTATAAATTACTTACATAGGCATTCCGATTTAATTACAAGATTTATTTCAATAATAATTATTTGCTTTATATGCTGAATAAAATAGATAACATAATTTTAAAATTGTATTCTCATAATGTTACAGTTACAATGTATAATTTTTGAAATCAAGCAACATGGTCAATTGAAGTTTGACCTGTGCTCATATTATTTTGAATACAAATCAATCAATCATATTCATAAATAATGTAAGTTTGTGTTAATAATTACAAATATAAACCAAGCTGTGCGTTGTGTTGGATGAATGCGATTCGTGGCATTACTTAAAGTGTTGCAGTGTTTTCAATATTATACCCGGCCCCTCCACCATAATCATACTGGCACTTGCTTCATGTGTGGGAGACCACATCCACGCAAAGCAGAATAACGTAACATGTAAACTTTATTTGTAAGTACATCACGTAAATAGAAATCAAATAATTGGCCTGTACATGTGTTTGTGTGTTTATAAAACGGGACATTATTGGGCGTGATAAATTAATTCCGCATTCTCTGTTTTACTCACATCTAACTATGTTACGCATTTCAATAGTTTAATATCTGCATAGTTATTTATTATTGTTGCGATTGTCTAGTTTGTAATCCTTGCAATGGTTAAGTCGACACATAAATTAAATTCATAACGGCTTAATTTCAGCTAATTGTAGTCTAGAAAACCCGGATAAAATTAAAGCTATACACTCATATCAGCAAAAAATAAACTAACAATATTCAGCATCCCATCGTTCAACTTCCTCGAGCGGTAAAAATATCATATTTGATAACTACCTATCCTGGCGAGATAAATTCCTACCCTCTGGTACGAATTATTTGAAACTTCCCGGTGGAATGTTTAATCGTTGACCTCGTGAGTAGATGCCGGGTGACCTAGAAGCTCCCGTACAAAACTAGTTGACCACATTGACCTAACGGAACCACTACAAACGAGAGGTCCTAACCTTATCTAACCCACAGGTTAATCGGGGCGTTGGGGTCAAACTTCATTGTTACTTGGAGTACTTTCACTAGGGTGGTCGACAGTAATGTTAAACGTTCATGGAAGACAGGGGGGGGGGGGAGGGGAGGGAGACAGAAACAGAGACAATGCGAGTTTAGATGCATGTCTATTCTGCCAGAATAAAGGCCTGGTCCTACATCAACTGTTAATAAAAAATAGAATAAGTATAATAACGTTTTGTAGTTATTATAATAATAAGTTTGTATAGTAAGTTGGAGCAAAGAAAAAAAAATAAAAGATTCGCACATTTCATTCATAAATGTTATTGATACAACAAGAAAAGAAAGAATGTAGGGCTTGATTGATTGATTGATTGATTGATTGATTGATTGATTGATGTTTTATTTCAACTAGCAAGATTAAGACCATGAGGTCTTTTCTTACCTCTAACCAGCGTTTTTACACAATACATTACAATAATACAATACAAGTGGAGGAAAGGAGAGATAAAGTGTTATGGAAGGATGTCGAAGCAGGGCTGTCCAAATATTGCTGTCCTCATTGTGTGTAAGAGAAGTCATTGTGCACGTATTCGTCCTTATCCCGCTCTAACCTTGGCTCCCGTACTACTTCGATACCCGACATTATTCCGACACTTATACCAGTGCGATAAAACAGTCAGCCACACTTAATATTCATTCAGTCTCCGCGAAGCTGCGTGTTAACAGCGACGAGGTGCGTGCTGGTCCGGCGTGTAGTGTTCTGTGCTACAATACACGTGCTCCGCGCTGTGTTCTCCGATGATGACGTCATGTCTTCTTGAAACATACTTGTAACAGCGCGATAAAACAGTCAGCCACACTTAGTATTCATTCAGTCTCCGCGAAGCTGCGTGTTAACTGCGACGAGGTGCGTGTTTGTCCGGCGTGTAGTGTTCTGTGCTACAATACACGTGCTCCGCGCTGTGTTCTCCGATGATGACGTCATGTCTACTTGAAACCGGCGTACAGTTATCCCAACGTAACTAGTCTTATTCTGATGAAATTACCAAATCCAGAAGTACCAAACTAATTTTCTACTTTTCTAGTTTTATCACATTAACTGGAAGAAGATCCATCCGTGATAATGTAAGACCGTATATTCGATACTGGAACAACCCAATCCCAGCGAAAGTAACTAATAAGGGTGGTGCACTCTACTTTCTTCACAAATATAAGAAAAAACGCTAAGAATTAGTTGATTTTTGTTCAAACTGAGGACATTTATTATATTTTATTTTATTGTGATTTTCCTGTCCCATGAAAGGACAGGATGGTCAGTGTAGGGTTATGGGCATGCCCATACCCTCTTTAGTCTACAGGTAGATGCAATTACACAACAACGTACACTATTACAGAAAGCTAAAAATTACAAAGTTAAATATATGGAGAGAAATGACATGGAACAATAATAATAATGATGATAAGGATCTGAGGTAGTCATGAGACTAAAGTCGTTCCATAGCAATCTTGTGGATGCTGACGTCATAGAGAAGTGATTCATTGGCCAATCAAATGTCAGTTTTTGAATAAGTCACCCGCTGATTGGCTCCGACTCACTCATCTATGACGTCAGCATTCACAAGGTTGCTGTAGAACCTATTTAGTTACGATGATTGATTAATGGGGATAACGTCTCATATTTATGCAACGATGGCTAATCGAGACGATGAGCGGGTGATAATGAAAATGAGAAAGATGGTAATGAAGAATAAAGCCACATCCGAATCAGATCCATTGTACGTCGCGTGGGTCGTCATACGGGAGTCCAGCAAGGGAGGGCAGGGCCAAGTGGGAGGAGAAATATTCAATAGGACAGTGGGGGGAAGGGACAGGGTCTCCTTTCGTCGCCTCTTACGACTAGCAGAGTC
Organism: Isoperla grammatica; assembly: GCA_945910005.1. Classification (NCBI taxonomy): domain Eukaryota; kingdom Metazoa; phylum Arthropoda; class Insecta; order Plecoptera; family Perlodidae; genus Isoperla; species Isoperla grammatica. The sequence continues at coordinate 131,758,873 of OX246737.1, forward strand.
ACTCTGGGCCTATTCTTCCCCGGGCCCAGACGGGTCCTATTTAGTTGCGTTTGGGATAGTATACAACCCTATATTCTTCACTCAACGATACAACTCATGCAGAATACATTTACATTTTGCAGTCTGGCAGTTTCGTCCGTGTTCTGTGTTGTGCGTTCAATAAACCTCCACCGCTCTCGTATGTCCAACTTTGTAACTGATCGTTCGATTAGTAGGATTCAATTTGCATATTTCCCGGTCAAGCCAGGCAGGCCAGCACTTACCTAGGGTCAGTCTGTTGGCCGTGGAGACGAGACAGATCCAATTTATTTCTGTCATTCACAATCCTCAGAGTTTAGCTTGAGATTTCACATTTTTATTCGCAAATTTATACTTCTGTCGTTCTCAGCTGACAAGCTGACACCATCGAAATAACATCAGATGACTGCATGTCATAGGATTATGTTAGTAACGAACAGTGTTTTGGTACACTAGCTTTGTAAATCATTTTGGAAGGATTTATTGATGGTAGATATGAGGTCGAGGGAGGAAAATATATTGGAAAATTCTCTCAGACATTCTTGATGTAAATTCAATATACCTACCAAGGATGTGAATGTTTATCGACTGTATCATTCTGTAACTGAACATTTGCGTTCGGAAAATTGTGGGCAACTCCGTGAAAATTATGTGTTACTTGAAAGAAAATATTTTAAACAGTTCATGATGTATGGAATTAACTGTCTATGACCCAGCGTCAACTCTGAGTGCAAATTCCTGTAAACAATCGAGGGGATTAAAATGACATTAGCACTTTTGACAAAATATGACCTGTTCTAATGGAAATACGTCAAGTGTTCTTCGATGGCGCCGTCTTCATAACTGTTGTGCACATCGCTATATCTCGTTTTCTTTGGTGTCAAATATTTGCAGTTGCTCATATAAAACATGGCATAAACGATCATTAAACAATATGTTCTTGTAATTCATATCTCGCCAGCTCTGCCGTAGAACTGTCCAAAAGCATCAGTATAATATAAGCAATTTATTATGTGTGCATCATAAAAGTACACAACAAATATAACATTCTGACCCTTAATAATAATTATACATATTATCTAGACTTCATGCTTAGCAAGTAGATTATCTTCGCTTAACCTGTGTGGCAGTCGACGACGCCTAAGTATCCATCAAAGTGTGCTTTAAGTCAAATGTTTGAACTCATCCCTCCAACACGAGGTGACACAGATGTCAGCTTGTTAAGCGCAGCAACGCGGCAACCAAACATGTAAATTCAGTTAAATCAAAAGCATTAGAGTTGTGGTAGAGACAGTAGATTGTCGCTGTTAATTCCACTCCACATACCAGACGGGTGTGATGATGTATCCTTTACATGAGCACATCATCTTTCTTGTGTATAATAACGCTGCCGAGTACGGCGCGTCATAGAATTTCTCTCTCTCTCTCTCTCTCTCTCTCTCTCTCTCTCTCTCTCTCTCTCTCTCTCTCTCTCTCTCTCTCTCTCTCTCTCTTTTCGTCAGTTTGTAAGCGACGCGATAACGGAGCCTGATTGGTCGGCTACTTCGCCGAAGATATGCGAAAAAAGCCGAAAGCTCCTTTATCGCGTCGCTTGGGGCGAAATCCTACTACCCGACTTAAGTATGTTGGGCAGTAAAAGACGGTAGACAAACTGCCGATGGCGTGGGGCCTCTACTCTATATTGCTCACTCAACGATTGAATGTTTCTATAACTTTCCAGCCACTTTTTAAATTCGTAAATTTGAAACGTGTAAAACCGCCTTTGAAATCGTTTCACAGCGACCTTGTTGATGCTGACGTCATGAACGAATGAGGCACTGGCCAATCAAATGTCAGTATTTGGAAAAGTCACCCGCTGATTGGCTCCGACTTACTCATCTATGACGTCAGCATCCACAAGGTTGCTGTGGCACCACCTGCTGCCCTGATGACGTCATCAAACTGACCTTGTCTGTCTGTCTGACCCTCAGATCGGCGACCAGATATTGGAGGTCAACGGTCAGTCGTTCCTGGACGTGAGTCACGACGAGGCCGTCAACCAGCTCAAGTTCCACAAGAGGATGACCTTGACGGTGCGTGACGTAGGCAAGGTACCTCACTCCTGCACGGCCTGGGAGTCCTCGACGGCGCACAGTCCCGGGTGAGTGCAACGTGGTTATCTAGACGATGTATAGCTAGTTATTCTTAATTACCAAAGGGAAATTTTAGTATACATGTTTGGTTCCAAAAACAAAAATGTGCTATTTTAGGCTGAGACAATACAGTTTTGATAAAGGATTTTGTGCATAGTTGCTTTTTCATTGTGTCGTTTATAGACGATTGAGAGATAATTGACAACATGACATAAAAAATGGCACCCTCTACCCTCTTAATAACATCGCTTAGGGCAATGATACGTTTACTTCGAACAAGATTGATTCACCGTTAATTTATCTTAGAAAATGACGCAAACCATCATTTGTGAAGACTTGAGCGCTTCAAATCGTTCAATATCCTTCATTGCTGCGTCTCGTTCGAGATTGTTCGCTATTCCATCAATGCGACACTCTTGGCATTTCCATTTAAATTGAACAATTGGAATCTCTTGTTATCTCTCTCGGTCTTCTTTGTTATTTATGCCTCCTCGCGCGACAGACTTGAGGATTGTTTTCTGCGAGCAAAGTCACACATAATGATTGTGCTTTTAACACTAGCAGACTTAAAGAGCGTCAGGACAACGTAACAAGAGTTATTACTAAGCTCTAATATAAAAGAGTTTTAAAATCGTCACCAATAATCAAGGATGGTTCGGTGATATATACCACACAAGGGTTGAATTCTTTGGTTGGATTCCAACTTCCAAACATACTACTAACTGAAGTTTTTTACCATGGTTTTCTTCATTAAAAGCAAATTTAATTTAAAAGTTAAGATGTGTATAATTTGTGTGATTCTTAGTATATGATGCTAACCAAATCTATATAAAGCATTATAACAACACTATTTAGAAGCCTTGGCAAAAAAATCTGTTTGCTGATCTTGATATTTCAATGCTCACGGACAATAGATTTTGAAGCGTCCCTAAAAATCAAACAAGAATGTTATAGAATGCCAAAGTTACAGAAAGATCTTAAATTTCGTCACATTTTGCATACACGGAAAAATAATAACTGACAGTGACAGGCGGTCAGATGATTGAAGCGCTTAAAGCAGTGACATCGACCACCTCAGCTTCAATCTGTTGAAGGTAGTTGAAATATCCGATGGATTTCAATCATCACTGCTCGTGGAAAAGAAGAGTTTCAGCTTTATCTTCGTTTTAGAAGCATCTCCGTGTAACAACCCAGCGCGCCCAAACGATCGCGTCGTTGCAACATTTAGTTCACACCCGGCGTAAACTCTTCTAGCACCCCTGGTTAATTTAGCTCTCGAAGCGAGCAGTAGCAACATAGCCACGCCCCCGTTTCAGGGGTAATACCGGCAAGATCGTCATAACCTCCTTCTGGCAAGCTGCCCCTTATCTTTGACCTCGCAGATAAAGTCCCGCCAGCAGGAAGTTTCCAGTCTGATTAACGAGACGGCGATGAAGTATGAAGCATGAAGTATGCACCAAGACAAAGTACGAAGCTCGTCCCGGATTCTAGACTCATTAATTCGTCACGTCTGGGTGATCCTGGGTAGTTCGCCCAGGAGTGACGCGGACAAATCGGTGACCGGTCGTAGCGGAAAACTTCTCAGCGTAGTGATCAACTCGGGGGAGCGGGTTGTTCATAGTTATGGCGTAATTGAATTTGTAATGAGCTTTTGTCTGCATGACCGTGTATGAGGTATTTCTTTGCTGAAGTGTGAATGACATGTTCGAGAGAAGACCTTGACGGCGAGTGACGCTGCCTATACCATGCGGCACAGTAAAGCACATCACGAACGCCTCCAACCGGTACAAATTTGTAACTAGGGGAGTAAGCTTATTTTTTAACCATCAAACGAATAAGTTTTTCAGGTTTATAAAGTAGTTGAGTTAGTTTAAAATTCTAGAACTAACATGTTTTTAACTGTTAGTTGTTATTTGTTAGTAACAAGTAACAACCCATTAGTGCAAAGAGTAGCATTCGTAAGCTAATAGAACTAGACATTTTCAGTTTGTCATTTCATAAACTATTCATAAACAATAAAGAATATAATTACATGGGAATGCGGCAAAGCTGCATCAGAAAAGATTAAGCGTTTCACTCAAGTTTTTTCATTTAAATTACACCACCAAGTTATAATACAGCTAAGAAACCCCATCTTCGTTTAAATTTAATGCACAAACTTTTCTGCACATTGGTATACTCGTTTAGACGTGTCAAGCTATATGTTCAGTTTTCATAGCTTTAAAATTATAAAAATACACGTGTCTATTACAACGGAATTTGGCGCGTGATTTTCCAGTACCTACTTGGTCTTCTTTGATGCGTGAGTGGACTAGACATGCTTGAAATGCACCCTGAGAACTCCTGGCAACAGGCGCGCTTAGTATCTATCTCTATCGAGTTGCAACAAGATTTAGGTTGGTATTGTAATATTACGTGACTTTACAACTAAATAATCTATGAAGACAACACCTTGTTAGATATTACTTCGAGGTAACTATACCCTAATTTTCACTTAACCTAATCGTTTGACAACGAGCTAAGTTTGTACAAGTTTGGTGTAAACTTGACAACACCAAGTTTATTACATGTATTACAACGTTATGTATAATAACATTGTTGTATTCGCTTCGTGTACACTATTGGTGTTTGCCTCGAAGCTTCACCACAGACCAGTTTATATAGTAAACGTTATCATGTTCTTGTTGTATTATCATGGACATAATTATAATGAACTTGCAACCTATATTTCTCACTCAACGTTGCAACACTGTTGGAGTTGAGCGCGTCTGCGATTCTCGTTTGCGGTATCGGAAATTGACGCCCAGTTTAGTCCCGATTACTAAGCAGCTACTCATTACCACAACAATCTAAACACAAGCCTGAAACCGTACCTAGTCAGAGTGCAAAAATGGGACCTCACAGACGATATCCGGGGTTAGTTTGGTGGTACATTGATATAACTAGCAGATTCAGGTCAAGCCCGGTTTAAGGGTTGCAAAGTTGAATCAAGCCAGTAAACTCATAGCGTTCACATAACTTTCTAAGATTGAGGATTTAGGACGGAAGTTAAAAGTTTATCAACTTTTTAACTTTTATACCTAAATTTCTTAGTCCAGCCGATAAGTGGCAACCTTTTATAAATCCGGTCAATTGCTACGATCCTAAGTAAAACAGTTAGAAAAATACGTGTCTAGGAACCAAATATTGAATCTTAAAACTTAAGTCTTAGTAAAGTGTGTAAGCCGACCTTTAGTTAGTCATCGTACAACATCTTCGGTAATGCTTCCGTCACGGGTAGGTGAGCGGCAGCCAACCAGCGACCGTGGCTAATTCAGATACCTGGTCGGGTTGGCCGATACCGTAAACACGTCATTGATTAATGACGAAAGTATTACCGAAGTTATTGTAAGACGACTTTACACTGACTTTACAGCAGATGTACTTCCAGTAATGAACCTAAGTCCATGGTATTATAAGCTCGGGCGTCCAACGATTGTATCCCTTGGGACCGGAAATCGTCTGGCTTTGGTTTCCGTTAGTCAGTCTCACAGCTACGAGGCGGGGATGTGGGTGTTTTGGGGCGCCGGGCAGGTCTTTCATTAGCTCGAGCAGCCCCGTCTAATCAGCCGACCGCGCGTGCACAAGCAAGAAGGTGCGGCTGCGTTAATTGCCAATCGAAGACGCGGCCACGGCAATTAGCAATCAATGACGTGGTATTCAAGCTGGATTCCACGACTTGACCTTTGAATTAACAATGAAATACGTGACATTTATCGTTGGAAGGATTATCTTTGCGTCTCGTCCGTGAAGGTGTATAACAATGATGGCGTGGACTTGGTTAGGCAAAGGTACAGAAATGGGCGCCTTTTCTTTAATTCCTGCACGACAATAATAAGCAACAATAAAAACGATTTATTTATAGACGAATGTTTGATTTATATGACTTTTCAGTGTCCAAAACTTTTTACACGATAAAGGAATTTTTCATTAATCAGTAATATTAATTGCCCTGATGTATAGGGTACACAGCATGACTCATATGTGCCACTCTTCATGTTAAAATGTCTCGATATTGGCAAGAAATAACGGATAACTGTTAGTAGGACTGAATCCTTGAATTCGTCGGCTGTTGACTGAGGAAACACTCGGGGGAAACCAAGTCAAAAGGGGGGGGGGGGGGTACCAAGTGGTATTGCCTGTAGCGGTTATCGAACTGGTGACCTCTCCAATAAGACCTTCGTGTGCTACACCACTGAGCTGATACCAGTTATATTGTTTAACATTTTACACGTTAAGTGTACAACTTCTTCTCGAGAGCAGAAAACTATTTCCATTTTGGTAAAAAGCGTTCTCGAAAACTTAAGCTAGCGGCCCACGAGAACGTTGTATAAATACTGATATTAATCTCACTTAACTTACTTAAGTTTAAATGAAGAAATTATCACAACCGTTATGTCCACAAGATGTGTATTCTCTTCTCTATCCAGCTCTCTCTCTCTCTCTTATCCCCTCTTATTCTTGCAAGCACTCTTCCCTTTTGATTCCCCCCTCCCCCCTCCCCCCACCATCGCCCATTGATTGTTATTCCAGCTTCGAATTCTCATTCCGTCTCAATTATAATTTGAAACTCTTGGATTCTTATCTAAATAAAGTCGAAATTAACCATTTGATTTACGTTCAAAGTCAAACCTTAATTAAAAATTAAGTGATATTAATTAGCTTTCGATCTCCTAAGCTGTTTGTGAATCATCCTTGGAATAGATTCCAAGCGAAATGGGGTTCTAGAAAAATACGTAGGAGAAATACTCAACTCATCAAAATTACAGGTTTTGAATTGATTTCAAATTTTCTTGTAAAGGTTAACTGTGCCAATCTTTCTGTGTAAATCATAAGATTTATGCTTAGTCCGTAAACCGATTGATATCGTTTTCAGCATGGGTACGCATTTTCGAGTTGGCTATGACTCAATCAGTTAGTATTGTCACGGCGAGACAACCTTCAGGAATATCGCCCCTGTGAAAGGAGATCGTGCCTAATGTCTAATGTGTTGTGTTTCCAGGCACCTGGTGGGAGCTTCTTGGTAGTGTGAAAGGAAGTCATGTCTGATGTCTAATGTATTGTGTTTACATCCAGGCACCTGGTGGGGGCGCGCAAGCCCCGCTCGCCGGCGCTGCAGATGGTGGAAGAGAAGGCGCGAGTGGTTCTAAAGAAGAGCGAATACTCGACGCTCATCTATTACCAGGAGGAATACGCGGTCAGACAGATGACGATAGAGGCCTTTGTTGCTGTGCTGCTGGAGCTGCTCAACACACCTGAGAAAGTAGGTAGACATGCAGGCGAAACACCACCCTAGCGAATTAAAACGATAACATAGTAGAACATGTAAAACGTTATATAAGATTTAGTAATTGGACTGTACACTGTTCCTTGTCACATATGAAAACAATTTAAAACGCAATAGATCGAACCCGGATCAGAGCTCTTCAACAGGCAAAAAAAACGCATGTTGAGAGCTCTGATCAGGGTTCGAAATATTGCGTTTTAAATAAATCGTTTTCATATGTGACAAGGAACAGTGTACAGTCCAATTACTAGGTCTTATATAACCACCCTAGCTCACTACATATGTTTCCCTGGTATGAAGAGTTGCCATCATAAGACGAGAGTGAATGACAACTTTTAAAGTTTCTTTGCCAAAGTCGGTTGTTCAACCAACTTTAAACTAATTAATTACATTACAATTTTTTTTAAATACAGTTTATATTTTTTGAACAACTTAAATTGACAAATAAAAAAATACATATTGGCCACAAAATGATCTAACCGGTTGACGTTTCCTTAAAATCAATACATTTCATTTTCAGAGGTCGTTTGACCATTGAAATTTGATTTTTCCATGATAACTTTCCTGGGTGACAGTTTAGGTTTGACCTCGGCTTCGGTAATTCTTTCACCAACTGTGTTGAAAGTTATATGATTCTAGGCGTAGGTTATTTCTAAAACAACTAACCATTGACATATTTACAGTATGAAATTACCACCATGAATTTCACTAGAGTTCTTGAAATCATAGTTTATGGGCATTATGTGAAAAGGAATCATCTATACAACGTACAACTCACACAGTGCTTATATAGTTTAGTAGTAAATATGTAGTTAAGTTGTTCGCAAAGTGCCTAATGCCCATAAAACTAGCAAGCTTCCACAGATGTCTCTAGCAATGCGCTGTGGTCGTGCCAACATGTCGGGTATTTTGTTGCGGGACGACGCACATGTCGCAAGTTTTAAAGCTATTGCAGTGTTTCTGACGCGACGGGGCAGCCACTACCGAAACACCTGTTCATGTCCAACCAAGCTTTAATTAAACCACCCCGCTTAACATGTTTCCGTCGTGTCGTGTGGAAATAGCGTATGTGATGGGGATGGGCTTAGCCAAGTGCAGTAACACGAGATGACTCGCTAGCCGGTACTGAAGTGCAAAGTACTCAGGCAACTAGGTCCGAAAACAAATCAATCATGCCATGTTTTCGGCTCATTTATAAGCATTGTCATGCTAAATGTATATTTAATTCAATTTTTCTCAAATGTAATGTGTGTATGGTTGCAAGACGTCTTGCCAATAAGTTAAGCCTGTATTAGGGCCTACAGGATCAAACATTTTCATTCAACTTCTTGGCAAAAAAGAATAAGTCAAATAATCATTAATGTTTGTAATGCCCTCTTGTCACTGTTTGACTGTGTAACATAGGTTTTAGTGACTGGAAGTTTTCTGCAAGGTTATAATCTATGGTTCTCAAGGTCATTGCAAGTATAGTAATTCCCACTTGACAATCCCATCCTACTTTGGGAGTCTAGCCGCATTCCAGTTCATCCCCGCAAAGAAGCTCCAGCCTGCACGCAAACCCTCGCTAACCTGGCTTACCCAATCCCCAGTCGATCCCCGATTGTGTTTTCCACCCTTTTCCAATAATTGAAGTTTAATTTCATCCCCACGGGATGGACAGGCGTAATGTAATGTCCGCCCACATACGGTACCACAACGTTGCTTGCACAGCTGTGCAACCGGCCTGTGCCTTGTTTGAAACAATATCCCTTATTACACTCTGCTTTTATTCATGTCCATCCTGCCTCAGGTCCTGCACGTTCTACATTGCTTCTCACACTATTCACTGATTGGCTGTAGGAGAACCCAGCAATGTGTTTATACCTCACCTTGTGAATACTAATTACCTTCAGCATTGAAGCATGTGAAATGTAATTATACCTGATATTTGGGTGTATTGTCTTATGTAAGCTAGCTATGCTAATCGTGACGATAAGTGGGTTGTTTATATTAAATCCTTGCAAATAATACCATAAAGGAGGGGCCATGGTTTCTTGTCTCGAAACGACCTTACCGATTAGTTCTAAATGACTGACTCGTCTGACCAATCAGCGATCGTGTTTGAAATTGAGTTCCCTGGTTGGCCACAAATCACTCGTCTATGACAAAGAGCGTCTGCGAGGAATTGTCTCAGGACAAGCATACCAGGTCAAAACCTAATCGAAGTTTTTATAATATTACAACCCATTTAACCGCAATTAAAACAGAATCTATGTGGAACGTGTTTTTACAAGACACAAAACAAATAAGAGGCGGAAATGGAAATGTCACTTCAGTTAGACCACTTGTCTTTGTTTTCGTCCAATAAAAGTTGCTCTTCGTGAACATCCTTCTGTGATGGGGTCGATCCGAGTTGCTGCAACGACTTATACGACTGCACAAGTGATTCGGCGGGAGAAATCAATCTGATTGGAGGAGACATTGACCAATTGCAAGACTTGCAACTTGGCTGGCTGCATGATACAGTACATTGAGTTATATACGTGATTGGCGTATCTCTTAGAAGACGGTTGTTACGTTTCGAAGCAAGGCAATCAATGAGATTGAACTTATTGGTAGAACGAGATCAAACAGTCAACATGCGCAGGTTTAAGCTAAAAGAACTCTTATTAACGATTGTCGGAACGGTTTGTAATAATGGTTCTGTAAATGGGTCGTAAAATGTAGTGTATACATGAAAAACAACAGACAGTACTCACGCACAATTACCACTTTTAATATTTATATCTCAAGCATGCTGCTCTACACCAAAAACATTAAAACCGGGCTAAATAATTAAACACTATCTGAACAATATTGTAATATCTTGTGTTCATACACGGCCACTTACAGCAGTTAGGCTAACAGTAGTTAATTAAAATTCGTATCTTATAGAAAGGCACTGTTAAATTGATCTCCGTTAGCTGTTAACTATTAACTACGTTCACATAACATTCAGAACAGCAGTTAGTAGCCTGATTTTAGTTAGTGGCCGTGGCTTGAACAAGGTATAGCTTTCAGGGTTAGTATTTTTTGAAAAAGGTAGTTTTTTTAAATGTTTGGTATTTCTCTAGGACAGCTCATACTATAAAAACAAAACAACCAAGAAGGTGTTATACTAAAAGATACCTCGTTGGTTGTGTAACGAAGAAAACCGCTAATGTACAAAACGTTTTTGAGTGCTCAGCAAATTGCTCGTTTCTTTTTTTTTCTCTCTTCTAAAGTTTCAACGCATTCAACACTCAAGACATTCCAGCACTTTCTTGCAATACTTCATAGCCCAGCTCCCACTCTCGTTGGTATTAAATAGCAATGCCTTAGTGGTTTATGATGGAGAAGTTTACTTCCTCGAGAATTTCGTTTTTGAATGAGAAATAAATTTCACGTTTACTAGAACGAAGATTCTTTTAGTGCTTTCATCCATTCACTTTGCTTTAGCGAGAACAGCAGAAAAGTTATTTTAAAAAAATCGATTCATATTCATTTGAAAAAAACGTTTTCATCTACTTCATTCATTATTTTTTCCTAGCTCTACGTCTAAATTTTGATATTCAACTTCTTTTTAAATACACGAACGATTTTTGTCAAACACCATTAAATAAGGCACACACGAGTGATGTGTACTGCCGCCATTGCGAACAACGCCTCCCCCCCCCCCCCCCCCCCCCCACCACTGTAAACATCATGAACGAGGCCTGAGAATTGACCGATCCATCCACTTCTTCTCAATCTGAAATGTTTACTCGCAGTGTCGTGTGCTGTGTCTGTGCTCATTTATCTCGCGTCTGATGTATCGAGTATCGCCAGGCAACGATTCTGCGATTTATTTCGACTTCTTTGGAAGGAAGATAATCGATATTACAGCCTGACCTTCACCTCTCCTTGAGACCAACTGACCTCCGCGAGCTATCTGACAGGCATCCTGCAGGACAGAAGGTTAATTAAGCATATTTAATGTTATGGTACTGATCTATATGTAAAATTAATTTATGAATCTGAGCCTGAACTGTGAATTTTTAAGATATACACCGAAATCAATACATTCAAACCAAAGACTGAAACATATAAATTCAATTTTAAAATAATCGGCGTTTGTAGTAAATTATGAGCGTTTCGGAATAGTAATTGTGGTAACGAAACGCAAATTTGAAACGATAGATCTCAATTCAAAGTAAAAGACTCTTTCAAAATTCAAAACTTACTGTGTGAAAAATGTAATGTGGTCATAGAATAATATGCCTGAATGAGAAAAATATATATTAGGAAGCACTACACACTCCGTAGCCCACTTATAAATGAATGGTAGTGAAAATTGTTTATTTACTAGCAACACCTTGGACGACTTCGTGAGGTGCTAGGGCTATATCCCCTGAGCGTACCACGTGACTGACACTGACTTGGCGCGGGCCCACGACAACCATACTACTTACTCTTACTATTATACTATTTCTAACTTGTTCTCACTCAGCGTGCTAGTGTATAACAGTGAATAGTTTCTTCTTAGTTTGAGATGTTTTGAAATTTACTAATTTTATCCAAACACAATCCAGATTGAAATTTGTTGTTGATAATTTTTACAGAGTTTTATAACTCCCGCATTTTGATATTGAATGTCATTTTAAAGATAGGCACAAAAAAACTTTAAATATTTACTCTCTTTCGGTTATTATAGTGTAGAACTCTCGTAAGATATCAACCCAATTATTATGATAATGAATGCTTCCCTACGTCATTACTTGCGGTACTACTTGAATTAATTCCCACATTTCTTGTTTTATAAAATATAAGCGGCTCTCAAGGGTTGGTTTATACAGACATGTCGACCTGAATTCCTTTAGAAGCGTCCCGACTCCCTGCTGCTTGTTTTATTGATAGGGTATAGACGAGGTAGCAAAGAATTCTAAACCACCGGTAGACAGCGCAGTATATAGATCGATAGATCCGCTTAGAGAAATAAATAAAACTTCTTTGCTAAGTTTTTACATTCGGCAGAGTTTCGCTCAGGTAAACAGACAGAAGTTGTTAAATAATTGTCTGCCGGCTGGCATTAAAGTTGTCTGGGGTTTCCTGTCGCGTCCAGTCTAGGTGAATACAGCACAAGAACGATTTTGCAATGAACCCCACGACTAGACATAAACTCAAATCATGGTTGGGAATCACCAATTCTAATCATCCCATTTATGAAGAACGTTCTCTTCACCTGCTGGGAAAGTATTCTCCAGAAGACATACAATTCATTCATTAAGAAAATATGACACAAATGGGTTGAAAATCAGGAGCATTTAACGGTATTTTGATCATACCTTTAAAGTGACATCCAATATTAAAATTTTAAAATTATGCGGGGCTAGTTTTTATCGGGATCTGGTCATATTCTTGAAACAATAATGAACTAACATCTATATTTAGTTGTCCCAACGAAAGCATTCTGATGCTTACGACACAGCCAAGACCAAGGTGACCACTTATACTTTCTAACTCGCTAATTCCTACCATCGAATCTAATCATGTACATTAGGGATAATTTAAAACCTTCCGTTAGTTACCTGTAACGGTGGGTGTGGCCAAACCGCCTGTGCACTCGACTACGCCGAACCATGTATTTACGAATGTGTGAAAGAACACCAGGTATCTGTTTATTTTCCTTCAATTGGCGCGGTTGAAAGTGGCAGAAGAAATTACCTATGATCTGTATGCGAATACTTTCGTTGGGACTATTATGTGTATGGAAACCGTGTGTCATACAAACTCAGTCCATTATGAATGGTGAACTGTTCACTGAAAATTAGTTCTTGTAACCAAGTGGATAGGAAATAAATGAATTTGTATTAATTTTATTTTTATGTTTAACCGTAGTGCTGGATACATCCTGGCCTGGTGGTAATACCGCCTGCGTCTGTTTCAGTACACGTTGCTGACTGAGCTAAGAGAAGTCGTACTGCCCGAGGATCGAAGCCGGTTCGACGAGCTTGTCTACAGGAGAGAAGTGGAGGGGCAGAGATGTCGGGACTTCCGAGACATGTTGGACCAGCGAGAGCACGACAAACACGGACACAGGGTGAGTGTGACACTGTTTTCAGGCAAAAAACTGAACGAATCACATTGTATACCCATACATGACAAATAATTATGTATGTTTAAAAAGGTTTATATCCTAAGGACAGAGGAATGAACAAAATCGAGGCTGTATATTTTTATCCATGGTTTCGTTTCGCGCGTTTCCACGCCCGCGTGCATTTGTGTCGCAGGTGGCCGTACTTATTTTATCGTATAGCTGTAATTGAATTGAGCTACGGCAATGACGAGCACTTATTGGCTGTATTGATGGAAATGACTGTAAGGGTCAAATGCACAGTCGTATCTCACGTGCTCCTCAGCTCAGCCTTTCCTCAGACTCACCCAACCACCAATCAGAGAACAGCATTGCCATGTGGACTGCTCTGTGATTGGTGGTTGGGTGAGGCTGAGGAGAGGCTGAGTTGAGGAGAACGTGAGGAACGACTGTGTATTTGACCCTTAGTCTCAAGAGCGTGTATGAGTGTGGTCGCAGTGGCACCGTTCTATATTCCCTAGCAGGTAGAACTCTTGGCCATACTTGCCCCAAAACAACCTTACAGGTGGTTTCGTCATTGGTGAGTGATTCGTAGCCAACCAGCGAGCCCTATTTCAAATACCGATCGTTGATAAGCCACGAATTACTCGCCTATGCCGAACACATCTGTAATTTTGTTTCGGGACAATTTTATGAGCCAGCAGACCCCTATATTGCAATGTATACTAACACAACAAGCGTCCAATCCTGTGACAAACACATCAAAGCACAATATCACTAATATATGTGATATATCTCCTGTCAGCGAGCTCAATTGCATACAGGCGAACATTCTGTCTGCTCTGAGCCAGTAATGCGTTAGATCGATTCTCCCTGCGTTAGTTAAGTGTGTATTCCTCCGACACTACAATCATGGGTCCTTGAATCAGCCGAGACGCAGCCCTTGAGTTAGCGAGGCCGCCTTACAACCCTTCACGTCATTGCTGAATACTATAGGGACTTCGTTGTAATTATATTTGCTCTTCCAATAATTAAGATCATTGTTAATTGAGAAGTTTCACTCTATCAACTCTCTCTCTGTATCAGTCCTGGCTTTGGGGATGGACGAGACTCGACTTTGTTAACTTTAATGTCTTCATTTTTCGCAGAGCATCGATTATTTTCAATCTTGACTAATTTTTAATTTACTATTAATCTTATTTTGGTAAGTTTGATTGAAGTTGATTATATCGAAACACAAAATCTTACCAGTTATTTATAAATTTAAATTGAATGCATAGTTATAGTCTAGTTTTTAAGTTAATACTTAGTTAAATATATTATTTTATTCAGTACTCCACACACCTGATAGTATACCTACTGACTCACAAGACTAACTTCTGTCAGTAGGTATTGATCAACGAAAAAACAAATGTATTGTAATTCATATTGATTTGTAATAATGTGGTAATTGAATAAAATTGAATTGAATTAAATTGAATTGATTTAACATTTTTAAGCTCTCGGAACAAATTATGGTAATTTTGATTTAATTTCTACGTGAAATTTGATTAATGAAGTTTTTTAATGACCGTTCTATATAAGTGTTTTGAAAAGTTATGTGAATTGTTAGCGGGAATCTTGACTCACCTAAACAGTAAAACGCGCTGTTAGTACAACCGCCAACTGTATGACGCGATTCCAGTGCACTGAAACAAACCTGAATCTGATTGGACGAGCTAAGCGTCGAGACCAAAGATCAACTCCTAGGCTACAACACTTCTTGTATTGTTAGTTCTAGCATTGACGTCCCGTCAGTTATTCGTCAACCCTCATTCTGAGGCAGCCATATTGTAAGCGTCCATTATTAACTACTCGGTATTATTATATAACACAATAATCATAACGCATTTACAGTCATAGAGAAGCTCTGAATGTTTGTTTACATAAATCTTGCATTCAACATATTTATCGGCGCTATGTAGTTATTGACCAGAAATTAAATATGCTTGAATATCTCTAACAAGTGACGTCCTGTTAGACAAAGGAGTCAGTCAAACCTAGAAAAGATCGCACATGATCGCACATTTCGGAAAAATGACGACGCCAAGAACGCCAAGAACGCACCTTATACTTAATATTGAAACATGCGTGTGTTTTGAACTATGATTGTGTGAAACATCAACATTGATTGATGGTGTATACTTGTGATTTCAGCGAAAAGGTGGCAGCACAACTCAAATGGCGGAGCCGAACCACGCTCTCCTCATGTCCAACCTGCACGACCTACCGGGACCCGTAAGTACTAACTCCTCTATCTCTCCTCTCTCTCTCTCTCTTATCTGCATTCTCTCTTTTGTCTTCCTCACTCTCACTACCTGCACCCGTCCTGCAAGCTCTACTGCATCCGCTGTCGTGACAGCAGTAACTCTTTATAACCGGCCGGCGCGCAGACATTGCAGAGCTTCTACTGTGCGTATATTACCGACATACATAACACGTGGGTAGTAAAGATATCTTCTATATCGACATCACTTATGGTAGTTCGTGAGTTCCTGATTGTGTAAATGTTTTTTTTCGAATTGCCTACTGACACTTTTAAATAGTGGTACATTAACCTGGCACCCCCACCAAAGCATTTACAGGTGCTTCTTTAAGCATGAGAAACCCCCCATTTATGGTTGCAAAGGATTAAAAAAACGTATGATGAAGTATCACTAAGAGTAGTTGTTTTTTATTCATTTTGGAATAAAGTTTATCTGAAATAGTCACTCTATGCCTACTGTTAACAATATTAAGTTCTTACGAAACCTCATATGTAAGTTCTCACTTTTTGATTGCGTTTAACGCGTTGCAATTTATTTCTGCACGAACATTAGAAATAGTATTAACCGTTAACGGATAATTTCCACGTCTGTACTTCATGCTTTTGTCATCAAATTTTTGCCAACTAGTGCTAGCGTTAAAATAACGAAAACCAAACAGCCATATTTGTGATGAAAACATGAGATATTGAAGTGGCAAAGTGACGGTTAAGGTAGAAGAAGCTCTGCATACGGATCTAAATAAACAAACCTTCTGCACAGTGATATCCCGTAGTGTTGAATCATGTCTGGCACCTGAGTCGTAAGCTACAACGCTAATATCACACCCTATAGTCTAGATTAAGGCACCCTGACCCTCTGTCTCCATCCCTCAGATCCCCTCATTGGTGTTAACTAGAGTACGACCCCTCATTCTAGAGACACGGTATCACATGATAAGACAAGGGACACCCACTGAACATCATTACTAATCCAAAACAATTACACTCAACATTTTTAAACAATTATCTTATTAACAGAGTTGAAAATGTTCCTTTAAATTTCAAAGAAATCCAAAATAAATTAATTCGGGACATTTTAATAAAAACTAGATGTACACGCTTTGTAATTCAGTGTATTGGAAATAATATATTAACATGTTTGTGAACAAGGGTGATAAACGTTGGAAAATAGACGAGCGATAGTTAAGAATATAAAATTAATGAAAAGTTGTTTAAGCCTAAATAAATTTAGCCTTAAGATTTAAAAGTATAATTATGCCACGGCACGAAAGTACAGTTAACTCTTGAAAAAAATAAGTTCATGAACAAAGTTGTAATGCACAAACACGCCATTGTTGAAGCACATTAACATCGCATTATAGTGTGATGCATGATGTCTGAAATAACTACTAAAAACTTCATACAACATAGTTAATTATTCCGACATAGGTAATCTTACTTTGATGTGGTATCGTGTCTCATTAGGTATTAAAACTCAAGCCTCAAAATAATAAAACACAATTAAAAATCAAGCATACTAAATACGAAACTAAAGCAACACCTTCCCTGCATTTAACAGCAACCGCCGCCAAAATGCATACCGTAGTGAAATAAACAGAAAAACATTAACATGTCCCTAATATAAATATAAAGAATGACAAATAAATTGACACAAAATTATGGTCATTTTCCAATCTACAAATCTGCCCTTGCTAACAATACAAAACGAAGTTGTGATGTTATCTAACAATCTGCCCTTGCTAACAATACAATACGAGGTTGTGATGTTATCTAACAATCTGCCTTTGCTAACAATACAATACGAAGTTGGGATGTTATCTAACAATCTGCCCTTGCTTACAATACAATACGAAGTTGTGATCTTATATAACAATCTGCCCTTGCCAACAATACAATACGAAGTTGGGATGTTATCTAACAATCTTTCCTTGCTAACAAACCAATACGAAGTTGTGATGTTATCTAACAATCTGCCCTTGCTAACAAAACAATACGAAGTTGGAATGTTATCTGACAATCTGCCCTTGCTATCAATACAATACGAAGTTGGGATGTTATTTAGCAATCTACCATTGCTAACAATACAACACGAAGTTGTGATGTTATCTAACAATCTGCCCTTGCTAACAATACAATACGAAGTTGTGATGTTATCTAACAATCTGCCCTTGCTAACAATACAATACGAAGTTGTGATGTTATCTGACGATCTGCCCTTGCTAACAATACAATACGAAGTTGGGATATGATCTAACAATCTGCCCTTGCTAACAATAGAATACGAAGTTGGGATGTTATCTGACGATCTGCCCTTGCTAAGAATACAATACGAAGTTGTGATGTTATCTAACAATCTGCCCTTGCTAACAATACACTACGAAGTTGTGATGTTATCTGACAATCTGCCCTTGCTAAGAATACAATACGAAGTTGTGATGTTATCTAACAATCTGCCCTTGCTAACAATACAATACGAAGTTGGGATGTATCTAACAATCTGCCCTTGCTAACAATACAATACGAAGTTGGGATGTTATCTAACAATCTGCCCTTGCTAACAATACAATACGAAGTTGGGATGTTATCTAACAATCTGCCCTTGCTAACAATACAAATCGAAGTTGGGATGTTATCTAACAATCTGCCCTTGCTAACAATACAATACGAAGTAGGGATGTATCTAACAATCTTCCTTTGCTAACAATACAATACGAAGTTGGGATGTTATCTATCAATCTGCCCTTGCTAACAATATAATACGAAGTTGGGATGTTATCTAACAATCTGACCTTGCTAACAATACAATACGAAGTTTTGATGTTATCTAACTATCTGCCTTTGCTAACAATACAATACGAAGTTGGGATGTTATCTAACAATCTGCCCTTGCTAACAATACAATACGAAGTTGGGATGTTATCTGACAATCTGCCCTTGCTAAGAATACAATACGAAGTTGTGATGTTATCTAACAATCTGCCCTTGCTAACAATACAATACGAAGTTGTGATGTTATCTAACAATCTGCCCTTGCTAACAATACAATACGAAGTTGGGATGTATCTAACAATCTGCCCTTGCTAACAATACAATACGAAGTTGGGATGTATCTAACAATCTGCCCTTGCTAACAATACAATACGAAGTTGGGATGTATCTAACAATCTGCCTTTGCTAGCATAGCAATGTGAATAAGGAATTATAATATCAAATGAAATCGTTGCTTACAATACAATACAACGTTGGGGTGTAATAAAATAATCTGTTTTTGTGTGATTTTACACTAAACGTGTCATGGTCTCACAATCTGCCGTTTCAAACATATATTATATGGATGTGCTATAATGTATCGTATTGATGTGAACAATGTGATACATTTAGCCCGCAGCACCGTCATAATAATATCCCATCCACTAGCTTATCGGCATGACTCGAATATCGTGAATTGCTATACCCTTTATTCTACGATTAAGGTCGAGCATTGCAACCGTGTTTTTGAAGCTCCAGATGAATCGCATCTTTATAAACTATTCTCCTCGAATTAACCGCTTCACCTTTTGAATGACTTCACTTTATTTACAAAATAAATCATTATAAACATCTAAAGAAGCTACATTTAAAAAGATTGAGGTGCCACAGCCTTGGCTATTGCTCGTTTTTTTAATATCCGAAATGATTATTTGGTGAGAATGACTTCCGTTACAACGGTCGGTAAAATGACCTTGAAATGTCAGAGACGGATGTTATGGAGAGCGCGTTCTTGCAAAGTCACGTCCAAATAAATATGTGTTTCAATAAGTCAGTTTTTTCTCTTCTGTGAGAAACAACGTTCTAATTCGTAAGGATCTGAAGGCACCGCCATTATGGTCAGTAATGGCTGCATATACGATATGACATGATTGACTTCTCGGCGATGATTCGATCATCTTCTTAGACCGTAGCTAATATTGACAATTTGATCCTTTAAGCTCCAACAACACATGTCTTCAACATCCATAATTACCAATCAAACTAACCTTATATCCTAAGAATCCTATCATAATTCTCAGGTTTAAATGAAGGGAAGTCCTCTTGTTAATGGGAGAACCCCGGTTTCTATGAAATTGTTCTATACATGCTTTTTTCCGTAAAAAAAGAAAATTCCTTAAGAATTAAGGGTGTCCCTAATTTAGAGGACATATACGGATGTAGACCTTAAACTTCCTCCATTGTTAAACGCAATTTATCATACCTAATTCCTCATCTTTTGGATTGCATATTTTTATTTTCCATATCCTTTAACTCACTTTTTATTAATCCTACAACTTCTAATTCTAAATGGTAGATATCTCGTTCTATCCTGCTGGCGTGAAATTGAAAAGATTAGCCATCATGTCGTTATTTAACAAATGGTCTCACCATTCTAATGGTTACATGATAACAAAGATATACGACTGATAAAGAAGATGATCACCATATCGATAGTTATGCTCGAGACTGGAACATATTCGGTCCGGATTATTAAGTGAACCCTCATCTATGTTCGTAAGAACAAAGCTTTAAAACCATAATTCCTACAACTGCGTCGATGTTCTACTGTTTAACAGTCACACTTGCTATATCTGGGCAGACTAGAGAAGCCACTCGAGATATTTAAAAATGTATCGGATTGAAGGGAAAAAAGATATAAAATTATGACATTGATCTTTGTGAAAGAAATTTGTGGAAAATGTTACAATCATACTCTATTGAAGAATGTTCTTTGTTACGCTTTGATGACATGATATTATGACGAATATAATTTTCAATTACCAATAATTATCTTGTAGTAACCGGCAGTTACAATATTAATATATCATGACTAAACGCTGGTTACCACAATAAGTTTTGACAAACTGCATCTATCCAAGAATCACCCTAACATAATTTATCACCGCACAATATAAATATTCAAGTGTTTGTTTATGTTTTATAAAATATTACCAAACAATTAAACCAGTGATGAACGAACTTTCTGGAGTTGACAGACATATATTTTTTGTTATGAAATAACGAAGAATTGACTAAAAAAGCCATTTTGAACACTTTAATTTTCAATAAAATTATCTTACTATATGTATAATACTGTAATAAAAATCAATTTGTTAAGCATGATATTACTATTTCGACACTGCTTTTGTGAATTGTTACACCAATATTTTATAAGATAAACGCCCGCTGTAAAATAATCGCTTAACCCATAAACTTACAGCAAGTCATAACTAGGCCTGCATTAAAAATACATAATTTTCATAAAACGCATAATTATAATTCTCTGCCTGGCATGACACATATTATAATAAACACATCCAGCCCAAATAAAAGTTAAACATACGGTTAGACTTCGGACGCATGTTTTGTTATTTTATCTGTAGGTTTAAACCATCAGGGTTATTCTCACGTAGTCTCTTATTTGCATGTCTACCTTACTTCAATTTCTCATCTTTTTCGTATTTTCCGGTCAACTTCCATAACTTGTTGGTTTGTTTTACATTATTATGTATTACACTTGCATTATACACCCCTTCCACCTGTTGTTAGCAGCCCTAGCCTGCTGATCTGTCCGTAGCTCGAGTAGAACAGATGTAGCTGACTTAGTGGAATACAATAGGATTCCGTTTCGTTTTATGTGTCTAATGAAAACACTGGGAGACAGACAGGGAACATCCAACCGAGATTAAAAATAGCTTCGAGTTTGGCAACGGGTGGTTTATTACACTGTTGCCACGTTTTGTGAGTTTCGGGTGTTACATAGTTGTCACGTTTTGTTCTTTTAGATTTGGTGCCTGACTTTTCTTGGGGTGACCGAATTACAGCATAACATAAGTTGACATGATTATTCAAGAGACAAATTATTAATTAATCAAAATTCAATAATGTATAAACTTATTAAAACTCTCGGATATGGAAGCAGGGTCGCCGATGAATGATGTTGTTCATCGAGGGTGCTTTGCACGTGTTTTATGACTAGGTTTTCGCGACAGATACAATTTAAAACGAAAAAACGGGGTAAATTGATGAGTTGGTGACTACAATAAATGAGGTTAGGAGAAGGCTAGGGGTGGGTGGGGAGTAGGGTTAGTGTTGGAAAATTTCATGAAATTTATGTTTTTGAAAGTTTCGTTGAAAGTTTCGTTGAAAGTTTCATGAAATATTGAAATTTTGTGAAAGATTGATTTTCATGAAAATTTGACACATTACCATGAATTTAATGCATTGATTAGATTAGTATAAAATAGGCTATAAAAATAAAGAAAGGACATTTTGACTTAACCTGTCACTCTCAAGGCAGGTATGTATATAGATACCAATATACTTCTCTTAGTTTTATTAGAGAAATCTGAATATACGTTTACCACACGAACCAAGTCTGTACTTAGTTGTACTATACGTACTCGACAATCAGCTCCAGTTTCTGTTTACTTTACCACGGATTCTGAGATTTAACATTGTCGAAATTTAGTAAATATTACTGATCGGCAGAGCGGTATACTTTCAGGCTCGGATACTCGGATACAGGCTCGAATACTTTCTTTGTACATACAAACGTGTTTACCAGGAAAATCTCGCGCGAATTCAGTTTGTATGTACCGAATTGTAGACTAGGCTCGCGTAGTAAAAGCAGTATATTTCTCTTTTACTTGGACTCTGGAGTCTCAAACTCTGTAAAGTTAGGCTCAACTTCACTGTCACTGCCTATGTGACCAATCAATATAGCCTACACCCTACTGTATTCTGAATAACTTTAAAAGTAATAAATACTTTACTAGTAACAATGTAGCTATAAAATATCAATCTTTCGCGTTTTTTTGAAAGTTTCACTTGATGCTTTGAAAGTTTCAATTTGAAACTTTCAAGTTGAAACTTTCAAGACTTCCAACACTAAGTAGGGTAGCAAAACTTGAATTGCCACGGACCAGACTGTACTGCTGGTGATCCAAACTAAAGTAAAAGTCGTAAACATCGCTTTTTTGCTCTGGATGTGAAACTAAAAATTAAAATAAAGAATAGGCTAATGAACGCCGTGAAGGAAATTTTCTTTGCTTTATTCAACGTTGACATGTCAATTCATTTTCATTTGATGCATATCACATGTGTCCACAATAATGAAGACATGTGTTTTATGCAAAAATAATGCAGGAAGAGGAATAGACAACAGGTGACAGTTGACACTTGCTTCAGTATATTGTAAACTCTAAATCAAACATGCAATAGCAATTGTAGTATGAAATCCATTTTTGTATACACACGCATTGTTACATATATACAATGCATTATCATTTAGCACTGATTCACTTTTTAGTTTTAAGGATTGCTAGTTTTTATCTGGGATCAGTAGAAAGATACCGCGTCCCTTGAAGTCAATTTTTGAACACAATAGTCAAATTCATATATATGGGGACCTTCTCAGACTCAATACTGACAAATGTATTAATGTCAGGCACTTTAGCAACATTCAGTGGGTTTCTAAACCACCAAGAACAGTCTCAGAATGTCTCTTCTAGACTTACTGGCTAAATGAGATGAACATTTCCATGTCAATTTAGGAACCAGAACGCTCGCGTCATACACATTACACAATGAACAGTATGAGTCATAACTATAGTGCTCATTGTGGGCACTGACATGGACTCGCCATTTCCAAACTATCTTCTTTCGTACCAACCTAATAACATTTTGATTTTGTCTGACATTGTCATGTTGACTAAATATTTCTCAATGTCTCACTTTTTACGCTGCCTGTTTATGATAAAACGTACATACACTTGTATAACACACTGTTTTTGGACAGTCAATAATTATTAATTATTATGCAATCGGCTATTGTCGTTTGGAATTTCAACCTGCATTAATTGTAGTCGAAATTTGAATATAGTTCAGGCATTTACAAGTAATAATTAATACATTGTCGGTACATATTTACACTGTATTAAAAAATTTTGACCTTGTACTAAACTCGATAAGGATTGTAGTTTAAATTTCATAATACAAGATTCAAGCTGTAAAGATCAGAGGCAGCCATTTTTTCGTCATCACTAACAGTCCATACGCGTGCATGCATGGCAGATATGCCATGTACAACGGGGTTTTGCGGAATGCCAACTAGCTAGTATTATATTTACTTTCAAATAGAATAGTATTCTAGACAACAAAAATGACACTAGTATTTTCAGACTAGAGGTGAATGCAACTTAGGTTGACTAGTTGTTTGGGCACGGTCACATACACATGCACTTCAAAAACTAGCAACAAATTTTATTCTAGATACTGTAAGTGTAAGGTACACTCATACCGTAGTTGTATTTGCAGTGCAAGGTAGACAATAATATAAAAAGACTTTCCATGAAAGTAAACTTGTATTCTAGGCACATACAAAGATAATAAGCATTCATTTATTCTTTAAAATGCAAAGTATGCCTACAATGGGTTAATTTAAAGACACTTGCTGAGTTATACAGAAAGAAACAAATAAAGACTGACACTTACAATGTCACATGGAATGCGTGAATGGATAGTAAAGTTTCTTATAACTGTGCATAACTGAGCGTAACCGACACGGGAGATAATAAGTAATTACCAGAGTGTGGGATGTTTTAGTACAAGTGGGAGTGAATGTAAAAGTGTAACTTATGACTTTCGCTTGACCTTTTCTGGTGACTGGATATTTCTCATATTCACCCTTCACCCCAAGACTTCGATCACATAACATCATTAAAACGGATGCCTAACGCCAACGTAGTTTCTAAACAAATACATGTGTGTGGGTGTTTATGCCTTCATTAGGTTCATAAGGATTCTGGTAATGGCTATGAATTAAAACCCTTACAATTTACAACTACCAAAATAGTAGTTGGAATTTACTTTACACGACCGAAGCAACAAGTAGGGACACACTTCACATTACTTTTCAACGTGGAAAAGTATTTTCACACAAAGTTAATGAAGTAAAATGCACCCTCTCTTTATAGTTATCATAATAACATTTGCATTTAGTTTACTGGTCTCTTCATAACACTCAATGCTGAGCTGTTCTTGAAGCACTTCTTCTTCTGCTGCGGTGCTCTAAGTCGTTCTAATGCGAAGCTGCAGTTACGTAAATTACACATAAAACATGACCACAGATAACTAAATTAGTTATCTGTGACATGACCATTTAACTCACTTTCACAATGGGTATCAATTTCCTGGTCATATTATTGACTCTTTTTCTCTAGTTCAGTTAAGGAATTGTGTTGTTGCTGCTATGCTATATCGTAACGGTTCACAACACTTCATGTGGGCAATTTTTTTGAATTGACAAAAAAAGTAAATTTCTTTCGATAATAAAACAGCTTGTTGGTAGTCGATTTATTAAATCTTATTGTAATTGAGCTGGTTTGATTTTTGAGTCCGTCAGTTTCTGCGGGAAATACATTTAATTTGCCGAGGGTTAGTATACACGAAACATCTAATACTTAATACTTTGTGATCACACGCATGATTTGTACGTAATTGCCATGAAATAGATTCAACATACATTTTAATTGTTCACTTTGGTTTAGTATTTACCTACTTTGGACCACTTGATCATATATTATTCACGTTGATCCGTTATCATCTAAGTGTTATCTATTTGTGGATTAATAACAACACAACAGTACCAAATAGAATCTTTCACTAAGTTAACGGACCGTCCTTCACCTTTGTACAGTTTGCATATCTTGAATATGGAATCAGTAACATTGAAAGACAACACAAGCATCTGTACATTACACTGCAAAGCTGCTGTTTATTAAGGCTTATTGATACAGAAGATTTATTGCAACAACACTTATTGTGACGCGTTTCAAATCACGATAGATACGATAAAGTGACTCAATAACATGATCATGCATGATATATAAAGATAAGACTCAAAAATTATCCAATGAATCTATTTCAAAGTTTTCAACAGTGAAATTGTTATTGGAACTGTCATAAGTAAACATATAGGCCTACGGAGGATATATGTTTTGTTAAAATATGCCAGCCCATGATTTGACAGCAAGCAGCGTCTTACTATGAAATATACTCGGCATTTGCGCGCTTGGCAACTTGCAAAAGAGAAACATAGTTCACAAATAGTTGCTTCCACCTGTTGCATTCATTTGATTGCGGATCGGTTTGGCAGGAGAACGCGCCGGTAAAATATGTCAAGTACCATCAATAAATGAGAGTAAAGCTCAAGATGTGGCAACGTTATGTTGCGTATATTGACACTGTTGCCAAGTTTCGATCAGGATTCACATCGAAATATGGTTAATTGCAGTACATATTATAAAAAAGGTTTTAATATAGAATTAGCACCATGAGTAAGACAAAACACTAATTTTTTATAAATACTTTTTCAACTAACCTATATTTGCAGTGGGCCTATTCATTTAAGTGATAACATGGTAATTCCATACATTAGCAACATTTTGTGGGCATCCGCATATAGATTCAGTTCTGGCATTAAGCAGATGAATGTTAACAAGTACTAGAAGGAAGGGTTTGCTTAATATAACTTGACACTCGGGTTATCGTGTTTCTCATTAATAATAAAACGTGTTGAGAAACGCAATTTCTTTTTTCATTAGTTTTAAAAGGACTCGAGTATAAATTTATTTCAAAAACTTATTTCAACTTTTCACGTGGGTTGAAAATGTTCTGTGTTGAAATGTTGGAACTTGTCATTATTACTTAGTATGCGTGGCAGGCAGTGAGAAGTGGATGCGAGGGCGTTGGGGTTGGGGTTGTGGGCGTATTGCCGGGCCCGACCGCTACCGTGGGTGTGGTGGGGTTGTGATTCTATGTCGTAAATGTGGGTGTTCATTGAAATGCTTCACGATCTATAAAAATCCATTTATTTTGTTGGATTACCTGAGACAAGCCATGGAAGCAGTGTTTTTTGTTATGCCCATTCACCAAATTTATGTTTCTTTCTAATACGAGTCCGCATTTTTTGTGTCTGAATTATATTAATGGTCCTGGTGAGACGTCAGGGATGACGATAATCAATAAAAAGATTCGTCAGCTCATATATTCGCGTATTCGTCTATGCTACAAGGATCCATTGAAACACTTTCAAAACCTGTATTCATGTGTTTTTAAAACTATGTTAAAACTCGACAGATTAGTGACAACTATTGTAGGATATGTTTTTATTGAACTACAGGCAGACTTCAAATTACTCTATAAGGTTTGAGAACTCGTAAGATATTGATGATGCTAATGAAGTATTTCAAATAGTTGATGGTACTTTCACTCGTTCAGTTAATGGGCAAAGTTGCTAAAAGTTATTATTGTCACTTATCTTCTAGCCCTCGCACACATCAGGCGAGACATGAATTGATTGCTTTATGTTCTCATAGGTGACCACATAGTAATAGTGTTTCGGTTATTGATTATAAACTGTTTTAACAGTTTTTTACTTATTGTTTACAACTTGCTGAATCACTTCGAATCTACCTTCATCCTGTCTAGTTCAAGCATCAAAATCAATCTATTGACGGTTCACTATTCATGACAAATAATTCTTCATTTTAGGTCACCTAAATGGAACATTTTTCATAATTGTCTGTCTATCTGCCTTCGTCTCAAGAAAGTCAAATAATTAACATCTTACGGTAATATTGTGTGACTGCAATGCCGTAGATTACACACTACCACTACAATCCTTGGCATTATTCGTATCTCTGCAGATAAAAGTCACTGTAAATCTTTTAGAATATTAAAAACTTCTTTAATGACATAGCCAATTGTAAAAGCCATAGAATCTTACAATTTTCTGTTCGTTTTTCTTAATTTATCACCTGAATAATAACAGTCAGACGCTGCCATTGGCAGCCAGCACTGTTGTTCTCTAGGTCGTTAAGAAACAATTAGGGGATATATCTAACTGATGGTGTGGATTTTGCTGAGATCTTCAAATGTGAAATTACCTTCGTGCAACATAAATCTTGCCCCAGTTTTGAACATTTCATTTAGTTCCATTATAATTACATAAGTGGCGAACCACCTATATTGTCATTCTTATGCAGACCTAAGTGTATAAAAGTTTAATTTAACGTGGTAATTCAATGAAAATCTTAATGTTATGTTAGTTACAACTTACAACACTACTCAAAACTATTGAAAGGAACATCTGTAGCATGGATCAATTTGAGATTATCACTACACGGACTGAACATAAAGGTGCTCAGCTTCTAAATTGTCTTGAAAAAGCAAATATTGGTGAGGTTTAAACCCTGGTTAACAAAACATTGATTAGTTAACTAATCAAATTTGAGTTTTATTATGTAAGTAATGTTTTAAATTTACAAAACAGTTATGTACAAATACATAATTTAAAACGTCTTGCTAGGATTTGCTTTGCTAAAAGCAAGTTAGAAGGACATTTTGTGTGCCTTTCTCTAAACGAAGTGGGTTTTACGCGAATATACAGTTTAGATCTCAAAGGTGACAGCACATTTCATAAACGTCGTTTAATTTATAAACAAAGAACATTCTTCAATAATTGTAATTTAAAGTGAGCTTTAGAAATCCGTGACTTGTACCTTAAATTTCTTGTACAACAAGTATTGACTGTCTACTTTTCTTACAAGTATACCTCGTCGGATGCCGGTTTTAACGAGTGACTCACGGAAGCCAAGATTTTGGCTTTTAAGTGTCTTCTTTCTTCAAATACCTGTACGTTTTGGTCTACCTCAACGAATTCAGTTTACCAGCGTGGGACTTCGTTATTCTTTCAAAACAAGTCGACTTCGAAAACGTTGGATGTTCCCTCGATATCTTTCAGTGTTTCCACGTTGTTAATTTCTCAAAAAGAACAGTTGTTATTTCTGTCTCGAATTTGTCCGGCTCTCTAGTCTCGACCTCCAAGTAGTCCCAGTGTGACTGTTTTCCAGCCGACTTACCTCACCAACGCCCGGCCGTGCAAGTTTCCCGTCGGACCGGACGGTGGCGTCACCTATGACTCGTATAACGAACCCGAAGAGTTCCGAACGCCGAGCGAGGACTCGGGTGTCGGTATGAGTCTAGAGATAGCGAACACGCGGGGTAATAGGTGAGCAATACTTCTGTGACGTCAGAGCCACCCCCGCCGCCCGTCCACGTGGCGGGGTGGGGGGTGGTAGTTTAGGGTGTTCTTAGATCTGAGGCGCCAGGACTGGAGATACACAAGGTGTAGCAACTTGTACAATACCATGTGAGACAGTGTCGCTAAATATACAGCACAATATGAATGATGGATGTACATTGTAAAACTTAAGCTTTTATAATAGTAATATTATAGTGTAAAAGAGACACTGAAAATATAAATGTCTCATACAGTTTGTAACCTATTTTATTAAAACACTAAAGAATGGCGGTATTTACCACATCTTTGTTTATAAAACTAATTAGTCTACGTAATACATTTCACTTGCCGTTGTTTAGTTTTATTAAGACTAGAGTAGGCCTAGGTCAATATAGATGTTAAAGGAAAGGCAATTAGCTACTCTGTTTGTTGTTCAATGATATAGGTGTAAACTTTAAAGTAAACTTATGAACAGGTTCTTATTTAAAAACGAAGAACTAGAAGACATACAGCACAAACAAGGCATATGCGAGTAACGTTTCTAGATTCACACAAGCTGGCCGTTAATATTAAAATGTATTTCTATCAAAACTTTTCTTGAGTTACTAAATAAACTATAACTAAATATTGTAGAACGAAATGCATAAACCAGTATAAAGGTGGCTCCAGTATTATTTGTTAGATTTATTACAAAATATGTCAATGCTCAAAATAACACTGTTATAGAAAAATGATGTTTATCTTTTCTAGGTATTAACACATTACTCCAAAAACTTGTTTTTGTTTTACATTTTATACATTAAGTTGGATATTTTATTCTGAATTCAACTTGATTATCGGCAATGTTTCTAGAACTTTATTTAAAACCGTTATTCTTAAATATATCTGAATGTAATCTTTACTTGTGCTCAGAGAGTCGATTAACAGTTTTAATTGGTATTGTACAAGTTTGCTACACGTTGGTATTTCAACCAGTTAAGCCGCCCGCGCCACAAGTTGCTATAGTATTCATAATAACTGTGTACCTACCCACTCACGTGGGAAGTCATTCCAGAGGTGGTCCCGACAGTTCTGTGATGCAGTGGGGATCCCCCACACATCTTCACCGCGCCGCGGAGCTGGCGCTATCCCACGGCGAGAACCACAACCAGGTAGTACTTACAGTGTGTTTGTTTGTTTGCAACGGAGCAGATTGTTAGAGTAACACAAAGCAACGAGATATAATATAATATTATGTTCACCCAATGTAAATCAGTTCTTTTAACTGTGTGGGTGGGTTTACAATAAATAGGCCTACACATTTATTTTCATTTATTTGTATTTATCTCTACATCGACTATTAATACTAAACACATTCTTGACAGATATTGTACTACCAACATTAAAGTCATGATAAATTAACGTGCTGTAGTCATCTCAAAGATATTACATAGATATGGTTTTCTAAAAGCTAAAGCCGTGGTTGCTTAAAACATTTATAATATTATAAAGAATAGATTTGTTATCTTTGATCAACATTTATCAAAATTTCACAGCTGCTTGTTGAAGTGCTATGAACGTTTATCAAAGATGCTTTAGTTTTAGGAAACCATGCGTATTTCAATACGTTTTCAGTTTGCAACGTTCTATAGCGTCCTTGAGATATGAAAATAAAACTTTAATTTGTCTTGCTTTTCTAGTATTGGTGGTACAGTCGTTGCCGGAATGTGTTGTGTGTTACGAACCTACACTACGTTGTTACTATAGCAGCGGGCAGATCTATGATTACGTTCTGAGTTAGCTAAGACAGGGGTGGGGGGTATGGGCACCACCCGGAAAAGCTTCACGTCACTTACAGATGCTTCGCTGTGAGGCTAGATCCCTCTAGCGGAGGCTCGTCGAACTGTTGCAATAGCAACGGGCAGATCTATGATTACGTTCTGAGTTAGCTGAGGCAGGGGTGGGGGGTATGGGCACCACCCAGAACAGCTTCACGTCACTTACAGATGCTTCGCTGTGAGGCTAGATCCCTCTAGCGGAGGGTTACTATAGCAGCGGGCAGATCTATGATTACGTTCTGAGTTAGCTAAGACAGGGGTGGGGGTGCGGGGGTATGCGAATCAGTAGGAACAGCAGTCTGAAGCTTCGTTGAGGCAATAGGGAACAAAAGAAAACACACAGCATAGATATGTTGCAATACGGCACATACCTCAGTCAAACGTTACAGAGAAGAATTAGAGTGAAAACTAATAAAATGTGTTTCATTATCGCTAAAATACTTGAGATGAATTGGTTTTCCCGTGCGAACATTCAAGATTCGTTGAATCTGTCAAGGTATTGTCACCGTTTGAGTCGAATGGCATTCCCCCCTTCTTGCGTATGACTATGATTCACCTGCGCCTGTATCGTTCGAGATGACTATGTGTTACCACGTGTGTGCTTTCTGTGTAGTTTCAGTACAGTGACCAATATAAAACTTAAAAAGCTTTTGAAACCAAGACCTCCATCTTGTGAAGCATATTACAACGTTTGCTTCCACTTTCTATACAAACTACTAAAATCTTAACACCACCTCTATGGATCTCCGTTCTTTCTGCTGTCACAAAAAGTAACCTATCTACGACCAAAATTTGTCGCAAATGTCTATTTCCTCCTTTATCTTGACACAAATTGTCTTCAATTGTGAAGACAAATATTTTTCTTTTACATTGATTTAACAATATCTCTGATTATACGATGAAGTTTGGAATAGACGACGTCTTCAACCGTTTGTACCGGCGCCCGAAACAATTTATTTACTGAACATATCACGTTTTTCAAACTTATTCGCATAAAACCTGCAAGCTGTGTCAATGCAATTAAAAAAAATATGACCCTCCACACTTTTATCTTGCATGCTAATAAGAGTTGTCCGTAACATGAATATTGGGAACCGCATTGTACAAGTTTATGTTTTTAATAGTTCGAACATTGCACGAGAGTCCATGTATGGTTCTCTGGTCACATTTTCCTATATATGGATACGTTGAAAACAAGATGACTGTGTCGATATAGAAGAAACCTTTACTAGCATTGAGACTCAGATTCTCTAAGATCGGCTAAGACGCACATTTGCTGGTGTGTGACGCCATATTGACGGCTCTCATTAATTCAACCATCAAAATTAACGGTATTTTTTTGATGTCTTGAGAACGCGTCAAGATTGAAAAAGTTTTTCCCACCCCTAATTTTATTTTGTATCCGCTTAATGACGAATTTAAAAACACTCTGGTATTGTTATCGTTACGATTTTCTGCAATTACTTCAGTAATTTATAATTTTGTGACAATCTTAATAAAAACGATAATTAACAGTTATTGAATTCGTTTTTTTTTTTTTTTTATACAAAACCAAATCTTAAGGCTGGTCCACACAGATTTTGAAGACATAATGCATAAGGTTTTAAGACGTTGTTTTAAAAACAACAATGAAAACAACGTCTTAAAAGTTAAAACTAAAACTTTGTGTGAACGCCAGTACGTGTTTCCTATGATCTAACTTTACGACTACGCGTTAAACCTTAAATCGTATGTCTTAAAAATCTGTGTGGACCAGCCTTTACGTATCAATCGTTTTTTCAATATCTTGAAGCGTTCTCAACATTTCAATAAAAAAAAATTTAATTCAGCGAGAGTTCGACTTTCATTTACCCTAACTATGTAAATCACATCTAATTAACGCCGCTCTCAGGTTATGCTTATTCAATGGAAGAAAGGCGGTAAGATGCGTTCCTTAGTTTTACTGCAGACCTTGTGTGATCCCTGAGCGCTAACTTGCATCATCCCGCCTGCTTGCTTTTTCCTCGCGATAATAAACACAGGACTTTCCACTTCCAAGTAAAACGATCTAACTGTGTGGTTATTGTATAATGTTAATAACACAGCACCCAGTATCGTCTAGAAGTAATCAATTCCGCTAAGGGAATGGGAGGACGATAAATAAAGTACCTATAAACGTGTTACAAAGGCACGCCGACTCTATATAGTGTTTTATTTAGTGCGGTTGTTGGTATCCCCGTACGAGGAGGCCGGTTAGGTTGGTAATTATCTCGTGTTCTATCGGTGAGATTCAGACTGGTTCATTGTGGAGTTACAATCAAACAGGTGGTTACTCCCAATGT
This sequence comes from Isoperla grammatica, assembly GCA_945910005.1. Classification (NCBI taxonomy): domain Eukaryota; kingdom Metazoa; phylum Arthropoda; class Insecta; order Plecoptera; family Perlodidae; genus Isoperla; species Isoperla grammatica. The sequence continues at coordinate 131,791,958 of OX246737.1, forward strand.
TACGTACATTCACATTACTCGAGTAAACTACATCAATAAAAGGCACCGGGAATGAAACATCCTAAGGATTGAAGCTCTCAATAAATTCAAAGTTGTCCTGAATCGGCCTTGTTGATTCTGACAGGTGTTTGCACTGTCCAATCACTGATTCATATGTTTCACATTTGAAATATCGATCTTTGATTGGTCATCGCTCACTCGTCGATGGTGTTCGGAGCCTACAGGGTTGGTTTAGTCACTTTAAATTAAAGTCTCCCACTGAAAATCAGTTTCGTTGCCGAGTGGGTAGACTCTAAATGTGAATTTATTTATTTGTTATTTAAACAATTTAAAACAAATGTTTTTTTGTCCATAATAACTAACAAGTTTCGTTCTTGTTCAACTAGGCTGAAAACCGTGGTCAATATTTCACTAATACCGTTGATTGTATGTGTAGGGTAGAGCACAACGCCAGCGGTTGTTGTCTACCGTTGCGTAGAGTCAACACACGCTGGTCGGCTAGTAGCAGAATACAGGCGCATGCGCGGTGACGCCGAGCCATATGCGCAGCAACGTTGATCAGTAACAGTCATGTTGAGCGAGCCTACATTCTGCTACTATCCAACTAGCATGTGTTGAGTAGTAAAGCAGCGGTAGACAAACAGCCTCAAGCGTAGTGTCTCTATTCTACATTATACACTCAACGCTATTACTACTAGCAAATATCACTCTGAAACCAAAAAACATTCGGCTTATCATAATGGACAAATATTGAAGACCACCGCTACATCAATTCTCTGTGTCCTAGATCTCCGCACACTGAAAGAATTTCTTCCACTGCCATCTAGAGTACTTTGCACTTGTTCAAGGTTCTCGAAACAAGGCAGTGGATGAAATCCAATGCAAGGAGCTTACTAAACTGAGGAGAACCTTGCCCTGGGTTGTGCGGGAGATCTACTTGGCCCTGATTCCACACATAAACGCTTTACGTGTGGTCTATGCGTATAACGACGTTATTTAACTTGACCGATAGCATTCGTCTAGAAATAGCCTCACTAAACACACACTTTACCAACCCGTTCCTCAACACATTCAAACCTCCCGCCCCTCCAACGTATGCACCGCCTTGGCGCTAGAGCTTCTTGTTGTGCTGCTATGGTTCCCACCGCCCCCACTAAACACATGACGTCACCGCAGGCCTGTCACGTGTGTGTTGTGCTAGGACTACGGCGAGGGACGTCGCAGCCGAAGGCACTCGAGTCCGATCGAAAGTCGCCGAGGAAGCCTGAACGAGATGGACCAGTTCAACCCCGACTCCAATATGGTGAGTGTGACGTCATATTACCGCCAAAACTACGACAGCCACGTGGGCGTTCTACAGGTTGCGCTTTACTCTCGTTGCTCTTTTCCGCTAGGGCCTGTCAAGGCTTCTTGCTACTCTATCAGGATATGTAACTATGTCTGGTCTTGTGACTCCCAACAAATATCTTGTGTTTCAGCTGACTTAATTTCAAAGTTTCTGATTGGTACGTCCCGTGGTGAAAACAAGTTAGCGGTTACTTTATGTAAGTTGGAAGTCATTGGACCGGGATTTAGGTTTCTTGCTCTTCAATCATGGTAGGGATATTCCTTTGTTAGAATACTTCCTAACGTTGACCAATGTGTGGACTAGCTATAACTCTTGATAGCTACTTACTATCGCTACTACTATACTAACTACTTATTAACGTTATGCATGGTACATTATTCAGGGTGTCGCTTTGTGTATTGAGTCGGTTTGGCCACAACTCAGAGTTAGTGTGGGCTATAAGTACGACCAGTGCTTAGCACTAGGTATTTCACCATTTACCAGTGCTTGTGTGAAGTAACTCAATAGAACCGTATGAGTGGTAGAACTCGATGCGTGGAGAGCAGAATAGCTTGTGAGTGCTGAGCAGTGGTTGTGACTGTGCGAGAAGCTACGCAATAGTTCTTCTGGGTAGTGGGCCATAGAACGTAATAGTTTGGGGGCAGATTTGTTAACTCTTTCGCGATAATCTGAGTCCAGCATTTGGAGAAATCACAGAAAGCTGCTTTACGAGTTTTTGAACCCATTCAATGACCAAACAAGGTCTCCTGGTTGAATTCAACGAAACGATAACATTTAGGCTTTAGAAGCTGGGCCCTTATTCTGTAATGATCCCGCTTTGGATGCGGGCCGATATGAAAACAATTGAGAAATAATAACACTAGTATTGGGGATTATTGAGGCAGTTATATTGTTGTGGAACCGCAATTGTTTCCATATCGGCCGTTTTCGACCCAAAGCGGCCCGCTTCCATAGCGGGATAATTATAGAATAAGGGTCCTGGCAGTAACGTGCAAATCAGAGACGCTACTCTCTAGCTTCTTTGAAAATCGAATACAACCTGCCGCAATTATTTTTAAAATCTGTCAAAAAATCGGATTGTGCTCAGATTGTAATTTAATGACGAAAAGCTCGGGCATCCTATTACTTTTGCCTTTCATTCACTCGTGGTAAACAACACACAAGATTCTGGACTATGAAAATTATAATCAAATTATTATTCATCCAAGGAAAAGAACGTATACGTATGGTCATTTCGATAAATCGATAGTGGTTCATTTCTTCGAGATGATGAAAAAGATCCAAAATTGGAATTTAATTTTCTTTTAACTTAACCATGGCGTTGGCCGTCTATCATACACTTCAAACTCAATGATTCAACTGCTTGTGTTTCTTTCAAGCGTCGTAAACATACAGACGCTCTATGATGAGCCCATCAAAGGCTGCGCTTAGATTATACTGGTAGGCTTAGTTCAGTTCATGACAGGTTGAACTGGGGTCAAATTGACAGAGTGATGAGTTTGAACCATAGTAAACCTCTTGTTACACATGTGGTTTAATGTAGAGCTAGTTGCTGACGTGCAAGTGTAAATGTTTCATTTTAATATTGAAACCTTATTTTTAATATTTGAAAACTGGAATTGTTCGTTAGTAATTCAAATCTGGCTTTCAGTCAAGAAAATCACATTTTTAAATAGCTTCTTTCTGTCAGCCTTGTTGAAGACTTGTGTAGAAAGCAAATCGAAGTCATTACTAACTAGTTTAACTAAGTAAGATGGTGGATTGAAGCAGATCAAGCTAAAGAAACTAACTGGCAAACGCTTTCAAATATTATATTTCCATTGAAAACAAAATATTTCAAAAAGTGTTTTTCTCACATTGTATGTAAGATTTGTCGTCGGTTGAAAAGAATTTGCATTAACCTCTTTAACTGTGATTGTTGTAATGTTTTGACTATACATACCCCTTTAAAAAAATACAATCCCAGAATTTGCCTCATGTCCTGAGTTATGACAAGTAAAACTTGACAAGTAACCTTTAGTCGGTACCGCTGGGGGCTCCGGTCCTGCTATAGAGCCGCGTCACGCCTGATGGTTCAAGGAAATACGATAAACTCACACCTCAGTGCGGAGAAAGTCGTAGAGTACAAACCTTTGCTCTTTCAGTATTGTAATATGTAAACAAGACGAAATATATTAATTCAACAATGGTGAAATTACTTTCCGGATCGGTAATAAATTTTACAGCTATACAAAACCTCGAACAGCTATAAAGAGCTGGTGTAATTAACTACAATCATGAATTAAATACGATTGAGGAAAACCAGCATTGGTATAATATATTTTGTCTTGGAGATTCACAGATCTTATGAAATATACAACCCTAATCATAATATGTTAATGTCTAACTTTTAACTTCACTCCACAGTCAAAACTAGGAGAATGCTCTTCTAGTGAGAAAATGAATTTATAACTGTTATATATGCCTCCGTTACTCAAGTGTTTAGGAATAATATAGGCCTATATTGCATATTTTTAAAGAAAGAATAATGCACAGTTTACATTCTAACACGAACAATTAAATACATAGAATATTGTTTTATATAAGTAAACATAATAACGTTTATCATAAATTACTTCGTTACGCTAAATCAATTTAGAAGTCGCTTTGAAAAGGTATTGTTTTCAAGAATCGATATCACTGAAGCTTATATCTTCTAAAATGAAACATTTTGAACTACTTGAATAATGAACAACGTCTAAAATATAAAAAGACAAATTTTGGGCAAACACACTTTGGAGTAGTTTTGGCCCAAATGGTGTTTCAGAACAAAGTTTATCCCTTCTATACAAAATAATTAGAATAGCTCTTTAGCTGTGTACATTTCAAATGTATCCGGTAGGGTTATTACTTATTTTTTATGAAAAATTTAAATGCATATTTAAAGAATCTAAAAAAAGGAAATAATGTCAATTCCATTTGAAAATGCTTTGTAGATCTGTAATATATTCTCCATGACGACTGTGCTATAACGGTTAGTGGAATTATGACGTCATCTCATCTTGTATCCAAGCAATCTTTATCTTCATCTAGTCACAAGTCACAACACTAGACAGGATCTCATCTTATAACGCGTGACCTTTATCTATATTATTAATAGAATCGACCTTTATCTTCTTTGTTCCATATCGTAGAATATCGATCGATCGAACATCGAACGTGGGCAAAACACTCGCTCCCACCCGGCCTCTCTGGACGACTAAACGCCAACAAGCTGCGCAGACATATAATTAGCGGCGCTGCAATACGATGTAATGATGACGGGCAAATCCTCGAATCATTGCATTAATCTAGAGCGTGATGCGGCAAGATGGGATGATAAAGCAAAGAGTGGTACTAATGATGCGGTGGCCTCCTATTCAAGCACTCTGACCAAACGGCTTAGTGAGAGCACTGGGCAAATAGCTTAGACAGCACACTGACCAAACAGCTTAGCACACTGACCAAACAGCTTAGTGAGAGCACTGACCAAAGAGCTTAGAGAGCACACTGACCAAACAGCTTAGGGAGAGCACTGAGAAAATAGCTTATTTATCTCACGGACCAAAGAGCTTAGTTAGCATACTGACCAAAGAGAGTTAGCATACTGACCAAACAGCTTAGTGAGCGCACTGGGTAAATAGCTTAATTACCTAAAGGACCAAAGAGCTTAGTTAGCATACTGACCAAAGAGCTTAGTCAGCATACTGACCAAAGAGCTTGGTGAGCACACTGGCCAAAGATCTTAGTGAGAAAACTGGGCAAAGACCTTACTGAGCCCACTGAACAAAGAGCTTAGAAGAGACCCGGCGGGGGCGAAATCTACTGTCCACGCGCAGGATTTAGATAGTAATATTAATAATGTTTGCTTATTTTAGTTTGTTTAAGAGTACCTAGTGTAAATCTATTTTGTTATTACAGTGTTTTCAATTTTTTTAAACACGAGTTATAAACATATACATGTTGATCCAGACACTGTAATGCTGTATAAATGGCGGCCTTCATTTTGCAACCTCGACACCAGCGTAATGCGTCATCTGATCGTATTATAGTATTATTGCAATAACTTTGGTCACAGCAATTGGATATTAACCAAAGCGTATCAATTATTTTTATCGTGGGCAGAAGTTGTAGCCTACAACTAATAATATTGGCCGCCATTAAAGTGCTACTCAAGTAGACCTTGGAAAGAGTCTGAGTACCATATGGTTGGCGTTGGCGGTTGTATTTTTTCAAAACATATTTAAACAATTTGTAACAATCGTAGATGCCTTCTATAGAAAATGTATAATGTTAGTTTTCAGCGCAGCACTTCAATGGTGTCAAATTAGAATTTGAAGCGCCCATCATTTTTTTTTCTAAAACAACCATGAAGGTAGCTGCCAAATACTGCACCGCCCGTAATAGTCATATCCGACAATGTAGTGGTGTTGTAGACTTGTACTTACCTCCTCTACTGACCAAAGAGCTTACACAGTGATTGGTGATCTCACCGCCTGTCATATTCAATGATGCAGCGCCCTCTAACGCTGCATTCACTTTCACATTACGCAACCGGTATATTTTTAAGACTTATTTCATTCGACTGACTGACTGAAAAAGATCTATTTCGGTACGAACGGGTGAAAGTGAAGTGTGATTTTGTAGAGAAAGTGCGTGAATGCATGCATGCACGTCATTTCATTACATTTGAGTGCCAATAAATTTGGCCGGATCTCAGGAAGAGTTTGGTGGGTTCCTAGGAAGCGAGGAAAGTGTTAGGTTAGTTAGTTAGCCGGAGACGAATGTTTTCTTTACACAATCACAATGTTATGTGCGCACAGTCTCGGCCCACTTGCAGTCGCCACACTTTGGAGTCAACTTTCTTGAGTTAAACACTGCCCTACCTCAATAAATCTTCAAAGCGGGGCAATTCACTTTCCAATGTGAATGACTGCGAGTGGTTCAAGAGTGCACTTTTTATTTTTATAAACAACAACATGTTATAATATAGACAGGTGAAAACTATCATTTAACCCAAGATAAAACATCAAAACATGATTAACCTCTCCTTTCACTTGCACGGATAGTTGAATGCAGCTACAAGCAGTCAGTGGTGAGGTGAGGTGTACATTCAGTTCAGTTGGTGGGGGATTATTCTAAATGTTAACAAGATTTGAAACTGTAAAACAACGTGTGTCATGCGCGTAACAGTAATATAAACCAAGGATTGTGCGCATGTTCAATCTCATGGTCAGCAAGTTAACGCCTACATGCAACAGAAAGGAAGCCATAAAGGAACCTGTTGTTTCCTTTTCTTAAAACATGATCACTTTGTATTCATATACCAACATGATGGAGTTCATATTTCCTCTTTTAAGAAACAAATTGTGGAAGTGAATGTATCTTAGTAACGCTCTCAGAGGATTGAAATTAATTTAGTGTACGACACTATAACAGCTCGAAAATTGTAATGATTTAAGACTTGTCTTTAAAATTACATTAAATGTCAAACTTTTGGAAATATACGTTTATCTAAATCTCTCTATAGAGTTTCTTAAAAAAAGATGATTAAAAAGTATAACATTTGGATCAAAGTTGTTTCATTTTATCCAAACAAAAATAACTTTTACTTTTAGAGGATCTTTACATCTGCCAACTTTGTTTTATTGAATTGAACATCAATTTTAAGATCGAACAAAAAACCTTACGTTTTTACGCTTTTCGAGATACTTGTGTGAAAATACATTAGAACGTCCGGTATCCATTTCTCAATCAGGCATCACACCTTAATTAACAATCTTACGAACCGATCTAGAGGACATGTATGTATATTCAAGCACACCAATTTACTCAGTGCGTCATTCATTGTATGCACAAGGTATAATGTAACTCAGATGCCGATCATTACAGCCACTGTTACCACCACAGTTTGTCTGTCTACCATCAAGGCCAGAGTTAGTCTCGTTCTCTTCTCTCGCACAGAAATAGGTCAATGCACGCGGTCGGCTGGTCGTGATCACCTCACCTGCATCTCACAACACTCTAACTCTATAACTACCTCGTCCTCTACAGTACACAACTCTATGCTCCAAGTCTCTCATTTGATCCATACAGACTTTCTTCGTGTGTTCATACATTTGTCAAGTACGTCAAGCCTGACATTACCATAGGTTAAATCTGCAACTCATGACCGTGAAAATAAACATGGGATTTGCGTTCTCAAATGCCTATTTTGATAACACAAGATGAAAAATGATCTCGCTTATATTTAGGCATCTAAAGCTTGTAAGTGCTAAAATGAATTATTTATGAAATGATGAAATGATAATACTTGCTAAAGATAACGTAGCTTATAATAATATGTATATAACAGTGAGAATAGACGTATCACATGCGTTAAACTGTTTGTATCACACACGCACATGGTCAGGGTCCTTGCAGCGCCCTCTATGCGCTAAAGCTCGTTTTGCACCGCCCTCTCGTCTCAAGGTCCTTCTAGAGGGCGCTAGAGCTCGCCTCGCACCGCCCAATCTTGTCAAGGTCACGCACTGCCCTCTAAGCGCTAGAGCTCGTCCCGCACCGCCCCCTCGTCTCAAGGTCGTTCTAGAGGGCGCTAGAGCTTATCTTGCACCGCCCTCCTAAGCTCTTCCGTGGCCTTGGCTAGTTCCCGCGCCGCCGAGTCCCTGTTCTTGCCTGTAGTCACCTCCTCGTGATAATAGTCCTTGGGGGGCTCGCTGGGGTACCGCAGGGATGCGAACTTGGGCCTGGGGATGCGCACGCGCTTCACGTCCAACAGCCAAGACTCCATCTTGCGGACACTAAACAAACCTGCGGACAGACAGACACGACATCTATTAGACTAATATACGTCATTACGTCACTGCACCCAAGCTGGGAAACTGGTACATTGCATTATTAACTACAAACCGTATTAATTAAACCCGTTTAATTAAACACATTTTGAAATAATACTGAAGAACATAAATGAAGGGAAAGTAAAAGACTGGCAGGAATGAGGGAAGAATGAAGTGTTTTTATCTACAAAACTGCATTTGATTTCTGCATACATGCACCAATCAGAGAACTATTTATACACCAATCAGAGATAAATTAATTACATATTTATCGATTGACAAGTGAAAGTCTGATGACATATACACCGTTAATTGGACGAGCGAGTGCTCTGCAAAGCCCCCAACCAACCATTACCTTTAAAGGCGTAAACGTTCTATAATATTCACTGAAGCCTGCCAAGCAAGCAAATGGCGAACTCGGTGAGAGCACTCAACTTATCCGATATAAACGAGATGCAGATCGAGTATATAAATATATTACAAGCTTTCCAATGTCTCGCGTCAACAAGGCGGTGATTATGTGGTAATGGTATACTTGTTTGTATCGCGATAACACCCAACAATATGCGGGTATACACCGCACTATTCGCGTTACGTCACAACGGTCATATATTTTGATTTTGAGGCCGAAATGAATATTGACATTGTTTGAGCTGTCAATAAGAGACGAATATGCTTTTACCACTATCTATAATATCAATTCGTCTCGATTAGCCAAATTGCAAAAATATGAGACGTTAAGCTCAAACATCAACATCATTATAATATTTACCCCTCGATAATGTTTACGAAATTTATTTATTATTGGTGCCATATCGTAAATTACCTCAAAAACAGTGGCCGGGAGAAGAGTGTTCTTATGTTTCTTTTCAATAATAACATCAAACAGACTTAAGAAAACTTGTGAACTCCAACCAAACGAAACACTGAACAAATGAACTACCAATCACAAGCCATCCGCTATACGCATTATATGAATACACCATAGTCATCGTCGCTATTGGATTTCAGGAGAATTTACTCCCCCCCCCCCCCTTCCCCTAACCGCATTTTCCTACGCTCCTGGAAACAAGGAACTTGTATTGAGGAAAAGACAACAGTTAACGTTGAGGAAGTCCCACGTTAGATGAAGGCGTTGCGTAGATCATCGGAACAGTCTTTGTATAATGAATTGAATACAGTTAAACGGTCAACAATCATCACTACAGTTATTCGTACGATTCCAAGACCCGAACAGAAACACAGTTTGAATTGATTACATAATTATATTATAACAACTAACAAGCGATCGTGGGTTATTCCACGCTTACAATGGCTACGTCATGATCGTTATCTTACAGACAAATATAGCTAACATCCCACTCAAGCCATGATCTAATAACTATATAACTGGGCACACCCAAATAACCTTCTTGTACCGTGCACTCAAATTAAGTGCAATTTCTGGTAGCTGCAGGTCGTTTGTTTTTATTTTCACCTACAAAACCCCCTTCATTTAAATTGTTTACAGTTGATAGTGTTTTAGTACAACCGAATGTCACTTCAGTCTGTCTTCTTTGAAGGCGAAAACATTTTTTTCATTTGTTTTTCATACAGTCATCGGTCTGGACAACTTTCCTTTTCTTTATTCCGTCATCAAAGAAACACTTTAGAACCTTGTACATAAAATAAGTTTTTGTGATTGTGCATATCATGACCCTAAGTGGTCTACGTACACGATCACGATGATATGAACGGTTGTTGTTTCGTATTTCGTGTGGGTGATTATGAAGATGAGAGGACGCCACATGACATCCATGCTCAAGCCAGGATTCGAACCGGAATGTGTTGTTCACGGTTTACTAGATCAACGTAATTCAGGGCCAGTTTCACCAAACTTTAATTCGGCGATTTTCTGTTAATCAGAGCTCAAAAATGGCTCCCGGTAGAAGCCACCATGCATTTTGTATGTATTGTTTGTTGAAATAATGGTAACCAATCCGGTATTAGTAAATCGGCCGATTAAAAAGTTTGGTGAATTCGGACCTCAACATAGTAACTTTTATATTATCAATATTTCTACCCTTCTTTTCCCCATAAGTTTCAAATAATATAAAACATATAAATGATAATAATCGTGAATCAAAGTTGTACGTATTGCAGCGCGTCATAAGCGTTGATACATTCTCATGATAACTGAGGAGGATTTGGGTCGCGAAAGATTTCTATGTAAAAGAGAGATAATAATAATAAAATTAAATATTTTGTTCGTACATGTAACGTTCGATTTTGACAGAGCTTGTAAAATGTGATGATGCATATCAATCACAACTATAACAATAATCGGCCTTGTTGATTCTGACATTTGTCCGCGGGTGTTCGCACTGTCCAATCACCGATTCATATGTTTCGTATTTGAAATATCGATCTTTGATTGGTTATCGCTCCCTCGTCGATGGTGTTCGGAGCCTACAGGGTTGGTTTAGTCGCTTTAAATTGAAGTCCCCCACTGAAAATCAGTTTAGATACTGAGTATGTGAATGTATTTATTTTCATAATTCTCATTATAATGGCAGTATGATGGAGATGCTTGTGTGGCCCCGAGGAAGATACGGGAGTAGTTGTAAGTTGTAACCTCGCTACTCGTCAAGCCTGCTCGCTCTGGTGGTCTCGGTACACAACCAGGTCGGCGTGTGCGTGTGCGTGTGTGTGTGCGTGTGCGTGTGCATGCACGCACTCATCAACACTATAAGTAAAATCTTCGAAACCCGCCCAGCTGACGGTGATTTAGTGCTACTTGGTGGTGCCTAACAACGCTCAAATCCACCCTCCATAGCCCCCCCCCCCCCCCCTAAAAAACAGTATCAACACTGCAGTTTGCATCTTATTTATAAAATGTAATACTATAATAAGAAGAAAACAAAATGTAGATACTATAGTTATTTCATTTCCATTTCATACCGCCTTCATGAACAAAGTTGTAGAGAAGATGTCATGTTTATTTAAACCTGAGTGTCTTTTCATTAACCTCTATCACGTTGTTGGATTGATGAGAGAGATGGGGGTGGGGAGGGGGGGGGGGGATCGCCTATCGCCCCAGTTTCAAAACCAAACGAAATTACCATCTTTTAGGCCACATCTTAATTCAAGAACGCTAAACAACTTTAAATTACCGCAAGAGATTAATTTTACAATTTGATTTGCTAGCGTTACCTTCTTAATCACTACAATTAATTAGTGTCTTAATTGTGATCACTCCTTAATTGTTATATACGGATCATGCATCTTTCATGATAAAAGTTTTTAAAATTGTTGTAAGATTTTATAAACACTGGTCTACCAACTTGGCCCTACACCAGACGGCATAAATAAGAGGGACGGAACCTTCTTGGTATCATTTCTGTGAATTTTTTGGTTTACTGGTATTATTTCTAACATTGTACTGACAAACGAAAAAAATGCATACAACATAATTTGTTATACCTATTATATAGATGATGATTTTTAAAGTATATCACGACATAGATAACCACTTATAGCCTGACCGTGAGCAATATCAGTTCCCATCGATCAAGGTAGTCTAAACTGGAAATAAAAAATTATGCTTAAAACGTAATATTATTTGCATTGTGCCCGCCCGAGTAAAAAATGTCGATTATGTTTAAATACCAGCTTTCAACATCCGGTTGAACAAGGTAAAAATGTGACTTTGTTTAATTTAATTTAATTTAATTTAATTTAATTCCTTTTTATTTCATTTCATTTCATTTCATTTCATTTCATTTCATTTCATTTCATTTCATTTCATTTCATTTCATTTCATTTCATTTCATTTCATTTCAACGTGTTTCTCCCTCGTCACCATAGCAACGTTTACAGCGTATGTAAACGGCATCGCCAAGAACCGACCTAGTGAAAGTGAAAACCGTCCACATCCACTCCGTGTGAAATTACCCCATCTCAACTCGCATATGAATAATGCTAATCCCTGCTGCTACCGCGAGTGATAAACTAATTAGTGTTACTACATCATTACCCAGGCTTTATGGTGCTCGCTCAGTTTTGTAACTCGCTTTGTACAATGGGTTATTAGAACCTGCGGTAATGAGTCAAGGCTCCTGGGGTAGGCAGGCCTTCCGACACTCGAGATGAACGCAAGACATTTGTTAACAGTAACAAGGACAAGTGTCGTACTTTCCCTGTCTCTCTTTGTCGAAACACATCATCTATCTCTACAGTGCGGTATACAGCCAACACCCCCCGATATTTATTTATTCGATTTATTCAGGCACATAATATGTATTCATTTACAGGTTTAATTATAATGCATTATATTATTTACAGATTTTTGTTATTATTTTTTTTTTTTATTATTATTTGTAGAACAGTTTTCACCATGTAGTCCATAAATCCTTATGTTAGATCTAGACTATTGTTAGATTAAAACTAAATTTGTGGATGTCTAGGCCTATATGCCTCTATTCCTAGTACCGGTAGTACAAAAGTTACATTTAAATTTTTTTACAATCAAACAAGAAATAACATCCCAGCTATGATGATTCTCTACAGCAATATTAAATATAATTATAAATACTAATAAACCTAATAATTAATGAAGATATTTAATGAATTAGAGAACTCAGTAATTGCATTTGGCGATTGGTTAGTCCAATGAAACTTAATACCACTGATATCATGAAATTATCTTTACTCAGTAGACAAAAAATGGTTGCTTGATATGATGTTGTGAGGGTTCACCCCCGCCCCCCCACATTGTACCGAGCGTGGAGACGATTTTTTGATTATATTTATCACGTGATAATATAACTAGCCCCTCCCCCCACATTATTTTGGCTACGCCACTTCTATGTCACTCGGTATGTCAGACTCTCTTCACCTCCTTATTATGTATATTTGAGTACTTGTCTTTACACCTATGTGGCCGGTATAATTGTTTGTCCGTTGTATGAATCAATACAATACTAATTTTTTCGCCTGTATGTTCATCGACATTATTGTATGTTTGAAGACTCTTCTGTCCCTCAGTCTACCTGTTTCTCTCAGTATGTCTAATTATGTCTGTCTTTAATACCTAATGTTTAATGTGTTTAATATCTGCCCGTATAATAAGTCTATCTGCATTCAAGCCGTATATCTATCTGTCTGTATCATTACCAGTGTGTTTAATGCACATTTTAATGCTTCTTCTATAAAAACGCCAATTGCATCACAATTTATTTGTAATGTACGTACTCACTAAAACATTAACTACCAAGCTATTTTTATTTCCAATTTTTATGTAACTATAAGTCTGAATTATTCAAGCAGGCATAATTACATGACAATACCAGCACAAAGGCGGCCTCGTATTCGTAACCGAGTCCGCCCACTGGTCCGAGGACAAAGCTGCGGGTTTAGCTTACTCGAAGAGTACCTCCCCCTTCCACAGGTTCTATGAATCTCTCAGGAATATCTATCGTCGTCAGCCTAACTATATGATGAATCGGGGTTCGAGTCCCAGTCGATAAGGTTCATTTATGTGTAGCATATAGTTGCTATGTTAATTACTTTATAATTGTTAGACGGCCCTGAACTCCATTTTATTTATTATTTTGGTTATAAATATAATAATAAAACAGTTTCACTTAAAATGTAACAATTCCTTCATTTAAATCTGAATTGTCGAAATGTATCGTAAATTTAGAATTTGTTAATGAATGGGGGCTAAAAATCGTGTATGTTCCCAAATTTCCCCCTTAAACTGTTTGCTCCCCCGTTGGGTGCCGTGATACAGTGGATCGTGGGTAGCTCTGCTTGTCGTAAGAGGCATCAAAGGCACCGAAGTCACATGACCTAACGGTTGAATACGTCGTTAAACCATAAATAATCAAGTTAATGACATTATTAATATTGTTGTTGTTATTGTATTTACTCCCATTGTTGCGGCAATGTTATTGTGAGTGGTGTACTGTAGTAGTCGTGATTGCCGCTACGCCCGCAGCAGCAGGTAGATCGCTGCCGGCGGTCGCCTAACCCAGTGACCCCCTCACAGTCGCAGGAAAGTAGCCCACGCCTGGCGGATTCGGGTCACCCGCTAACAATGAGGAACTGTTGATAGTAACTCAGCGACTCGGGTACCCGCCGCATCGTACTACTGTACCCGCGCGGGGCGGACGAGTGCTATCCGCAACCGCTCAACTAAACGCAACCCGCATCCGCTTTATCCGCAACCGCACCCGTCAAGCTTTCTTAATTATCTGTTGTTATGGCCTAATTTGAGATTTATTTTTTGAAGATTTTGAACTCTAAACGTGTTTGTTTACAGCGTTCATCTCAACTATCACCGTTAGTGTAAATCATATTTAATTTTATTAAAACGATGAATGATGAAAATTTAAAAACTTCAATTGTCGTCGCACTCGCAAGTGGGAACCCCCCCCCCCCCCGACCCGCAACCGCAACTTTTAACACTCATTTTAACCGCAACCCGCCATGCAATTTAGTGTGGATATCCGCAGCCATCCAGGTCTCTGTCACACTAGGTATAATGTACCGCTAAGTTCTTACCACACGTCCTGGTTAAGCCGGGATGGGGCGTCTTACCTTCTGGGTGCGACTGCTTGTAAATTATAGATACGTCCGGCTATTATTATCGAATTGAATACAATTTAAATTAAATTGACAGAATTTTAAATGAAACACAGTCGAGAGGCCAAAAAATTGATCTATATGTTACATCAGGTATTTTTTTTTAGATTCACCCCCGGTATTATGACTGAGATCTCCCCTAAATATTTAACCCATCGATACTAAAACCACGCTTCTGATTGGTGGTTAGGTAAAACAAGTTAGCAGCGGGTTAAACCTTTAGCGGGCGTCATGATACTATTCAATACTTGAAAGAAATATTATCAATACATTATTTGGTAATACTGTTTACTAGTACATTTCTTGTTTATTATTTATATTACTATATATTACTGCATTTCTTAGTATTTGGTAAATTAAACACACTAAAGCAACGTGGGTCCTGTCAAATCCGATCGAAATAAAACCATGTTTAATAATTATACTCAAATACGATACGAGATGTAACAAAAACAAGAAATAATAATTAATGATAATAATTTAACAAAACCCACGAGACCGGCTATATGTTTGTAACATTTTTCTCGGCCAGTGATTCGATTACTTTTCCCGTCGTATGAGAACAAAAACCAATACCAACAAAACGTTTCGTGAAACTCTCTCACTTTCGCTAATACATGTTTTATCAGGATTTCCTGGCTAGGTTTAATAAGTAACAAATCGGTGGAACGGAACAACGCTAATGATTACTATCAACATGAGCCACTCGAAAACTAATCAATGCAAATGGAAATCGTGCTCAGTAGGTTTTACATTGTATTATAAGCTTACGGGCTAATATTAAACCCACAACGCAGCTAGCACGCCTTAGTAATTGTACATTCGAAGTGATTCCTGCCTTCCAGGCAGACCACTTTAGGGAACACGCAACTGACGTCACATCCGGACTACAACAATGGAAAAAATGAATTGAACTGATGGACAAACAATCAGCTGTCAAAATAATAAAATTGCAATCATACAAATAAAAACAAGTGTAGCAATAGTAACTGCTCGCCATTTAAAACTTTTAATGATGGACAGCAACTAAGTAAAAGTTTTGTATGTTTATTTGTTTGTTTTTTGTTTTGTTTTCCAAAATCAGAATAAATTATTTTTTGACAGCTTGTTGTTTGTCCATCGATTCAATTAATTTGTTTCATTGTTGTCGTTTGGTGTTGCTATTAGCCTATAGCTAGGGAAATGAATTAGACCGATCAGTGTTCTCTTCGTTTCGCGTTGTGCTCAAAGACTGGGCTCAACGCAAAACGAAGGGAACACTTTTATGTACTGATCTTGTAATCGCAACAATGTATCAAACAATGTGAGTACAATAACTTCATGATAAAACAAGTTAATGTATACCATTTATAAAACAATAATGAAAATAACTGAAATTAAAATTTAATCTGTTGCAACGCATTTTTTGAATAAAACCCTGGTTTTGGATTCCGTTCAAGCCATTGTGACGTCACACCCTTCAAATGACGAAGACTGTAACTTTAATAACCGACAAACGTGTTGACGTACAACTGAAATATTAGCGTTTATTAACTCTGACAGGTATTGCCTAACATAACGTGAAATGTTCTTTTTTCATGTGAGCCCTCCTTTAAAGCCATGAATGAAACCAACCGATCAGAATACACCTGCGGTTATGCTCGTACTGCGCACGCGTGAACTGGGCCACCTCAAACGAGTGGCAACAAGTGGTTGTCCGAAGTAGGGTGGGCGTGCGATGTTCAATTCGCTGCACCTAGTTATATAACCGGGCTGGAACCATAGTTGTCGCCCTAGGGTGCCCGGAAGATTGATAATCATACAGTTGTATCTTGTAGGAACACCGCTTTGAGCAAGTATCATCATTTTGTTGAGCTCAATGTCCAATGAATTTCCCTATAAATTCGGGTCTAAGCTACTATACAGTGTTTGAAGCGAAGGAGTAAACTTTTTTTATTAAATAAGATTGTTTAGGTTATGTTTCACAGCTGTGTGTACAACTCTTCAGTAGCGAACTCAACCAACCAGGAGATAGGAAAATTGTGTCTGGGCTCATCGGAAAAGGGAGGGGGGAACAGCAGTAATACCTTCTCCCCCCCCCCCCCCCCCCCCCCCCCGAGGATATAACTCAAATATAAGTGATCAGTAATTTTCCGGGTACTTTTAGCACTTAAAACATCGAACAATCTTTACTTCCGGTGGCTTGGGCCCCAGACACTATGGTTATGTTGTAGGATACTCTTAATATGTTGAACGTACAGAATTCGCTTCACCTTCAACCTCTCCGCCACCCCCGGGAAAAACATAATTGCGACGCGCCGGGCGATGTAAATGCAACCATCGTCATTACAATTAATTTTCCACTTCAAGATTTAACTATTCATAATTAAATAAACCTAATTGTGCCATAAAACTTAAAAGAAAAACAATTTATTTTATAGAAATAATTGAACTAATACTGACGCGCTTCAAAACACGAGAAACAAGTTTTTTCAAGGTGATGTTCGTAAATAGGAAGGCCACGTTGCTAAAGTTTAGTGGGGGGGGGGGGGGGGGGGGGGAGGGAGGGGGGGGGGGGGCGTCTGGGTTGTTACACACGTCACGTCACGCCATGCCCAATTATATTCTATAAACTCCCACATACACAACTGGGCGAAAATCATTATTTATTTTGAAATTCTAATTGCCAACGAAATATAACCTAATCGTATCGCTTGTAGAGTATTGTTGAGCCAGCGTGTGAGAGAATATCCCTATAGTTTCCTGGGAACAACGCAGAGAAAGCAGCCGAGCGCAATCGCAACCGACAACAGACTGACGTGGAATCTCATTTAATAATAAAGTTAATAATAAAACGTGATTCAATTGTTTGTCTCGTGGTAAAAAGAATTGGGAGGATATAAACTTTCTGTATGTTTTTGTTGAACCGACGTGAAAAGAGGTTATGATTGAATGCGAGAAATGCAACCAAACTTCCGTTAGACAATTATCCTAGTGTGCATGTGGAATATAACCAGATCGGTGCTTCATAAATATGAATCAATAACAAGAAATAGTATTTTTAACTATAGCTGTTACTCTTTGGATAACTATGATTCCCGAACGATTCTTTTTGGGCGTTTCATTCTTTAACATAATCGTGATAGTCGGTTTCAAGACTAAAGTAGCAGTTTGGCATTGACTTCTTGGGTGTTCTCTCACGCTTGATGCTTCTATCAAACAACTTCGTTACATCTTCAGCATAATGTGGTGAGCTCATAACAAGTGAACCGATTTCATCCTGCGGGTTCAATGCCTTTGGTCCGGGGTTCGATTCTCGTTTATGGAGAGGTTCTCTTACTTCTGGTATCAGTTCAAATCAATCGATGTGATATTGTCATATACTTGTAAAACGGTAACTTTGTAGCAGTCAAAGCAACAAGTTGCATAATGTCGCCCACTGAAAACCAGTTCTCGTAACTTAGTGGGCGGACAATAAATACAATTTTATTTACTTTAATTCATGCACACAAGGAAATGTGTCCGCAACGTAATTCAAGACCCGGGAAGAGGTCAGATCTCTTTCTTGAGAGTGGACACTGGACAGGTCAGCGTGTGGGTTGTGCTGACGCTCTGTGTAGCGCGGAAGCTGCCCTGACGTAACGGTACGTGTGCTGGCCGAGTGGGCGCGCTCACCACCTCCTCCCATAGCTCGCGTCCTGGCTTCGAGTCCCACAACGAGTCTTCGCTAACTGTACTTGTGCATCCTTGATGATGTACAAGATATCGCGGTCATTATACTCGTTAACAAGTAATATACATGATCATGAAGTGGCCGCTAACATTACCCTTGAGACGAGTGAAGAATATGCTTGTTAAACCACTAAAAGACGATGAAAACAACGAAAACATGGTCGAAATGGCCATGATGCTGAATGTAAGAATATAGGGGAATTACCCTTGATGATAAAGGGGGGGGGGGGGGGGGAGAAAAAAAAATACTTAGAAGAAGAAACAAGATTGTAAAGAACACGAACAGGATGATAATGATGAAGATGAGTGATAACGGAAGGAAATGACAACTTGTCGAAAAAGAACGAGAACTGGCCTTGACGATACGTGGAGTAAAAGAAGAACAAAAACATGATTTAGAAGATCATAAAGATGATAATGACGGTGACTGATGAGTAATGACGAAGGAAAAAGACAACTTGTCGAAAAAGCACAAGAAAACGACGATGACAATAATATGAACCAAAACGAAAGTGATCATGTTTTGTTACGTCTGTTACCAAAGTAATCGAGGTCATCCAACCGACCAACCAGAATGGTGCAAACTTGGCAGCCACCCCATACTACAACAACAACATGACAGATGCTATCCGAGCAGCGAAAGTCGTTCCTTCTGTGACGTAACTGATGTTGTCTTGTCACTTGATGGGCACAACCATGACTACACCCTCTGAGTTAGTAACTCCACTGTCATGCTGTTGTGCGCTGTATTGGCTGATGATGTGAGACATTTCTAATGAGGGTAATGATGAAACGGCGATTGAGGTGGCGTTTACTACACATTTAAAGATAAGATGGGAGTCGGTGTAGGTGCTGTTTTTTGACATCAATCATTTGTCTCAAAAATCGAATCAAATCGTTTATTTTTGTATTTTTTTATACGTTTTTTCAATGTGGACAACACTACTAAACTAATAATAAACCGTGATTGATTTTTACATATTCATTGTATTTAATTCGAATTATACTCTTTAATTTATATTACAAGTTAATGCGAAGCAGACTTGAAGCCGAATCAGTAAAAATGAGAACTGTCTTGCTGGAAGAAAAGACAGTGAAACGGCGTCGAATTAGTATTGATCGAAGTAGCCATTGCGAATCACATGATCCACATTTAATTTCTAAAATCCGCGCGAATGGTTTCCGAACAGGGCCCCAGCCCAGGCTGTGTTATTGAGGGAGGGACGAGCCCCCGCGCTCGTTTCGGCGCCCTACCCCGGCCCCTTCCTCAGAGCATGGTCTCATCTCCATACCGGCCGCGCTGACCCAGACATAACGGTAACCCAGCCGGCCGGCCGGCCAGCTCGCTTGGTACAGTTAGCTACTCAGCCGCCTCCACTGGTCACTGTTAGACGTGATCTATTGTTGGTCCAACGTCAGGTGATGTCGGTACTACGACCACGGCAGGTGTGGTGGGAACTGCGCCCACTGGTCACTGCATAGACGTGGTCTATTGTTGATCTGCGTGCGAAACATTACGAGGCAACGTCAGGTGATGTCGGTACTACAACCACGGCAGGTGTGGTGGGAACTGCGCCCACTGGTCACTGCATAGACGTGATCTATTGTTGATCTGCGTGCGAAACATTACGAGGCAACGTCAGGTGATGTCGGTACTACGACCACGGCAGGTGTGGTGGGAACTGCGCCCACTGGTCACTGCATAGACGTGATCTATTGTTGATCTGCGTGCGCAACATCACGAGGCAACGTCAGGTGATGTCGGTACTACGACCACGGCAGGTGTGGTGGGAACTGCGCCCACTGGTCACTGCATAGACGTGATCTATTGTTGATCTGCGTGCGAAACATTACGAGGCAACGTCAGGTGATGTCGGTACTACGACCACGGCAGGTGTGGTGGGAACTGCGCCCACTGGTCACTGCATAGACGTGATCTATTGTTGATCTGCGTGCGCAACATCACGAGGCAACGTCAGGTGATGTCGGTACTGCGACCACAGCAGGTGTGGTGAGAACTGCGCCCACTGGTCACTGCATAGACGTGATCTATTGTTGGTCCAACGTGAGGTGATGTCGGTACTGCGACCACGGCAGGTGTGGTGAGAACTACGCCATTGACAGGTGTGGTCGGTACTGACGAGGGCATTGACTGTTCGCAACAACGACATGGAACCAAATGCCTAATTCAAGAAACGAAACTGTTTGACTGGAAACTAATCGGTACAGAATTTAATTTGTATCGAAATTTGTTTGTTGTGATAACATAAACAAATAGAGTCTCGATTACCCTTATTGTATAGCCTGAGCTGACATATGGACTACTAACAACTGGAAATCTTCTTGGAAATAAATGGAAATTATTATAAATTGGGTCGCTGGACTAGTAGCGTTATTCCTGATTACAACGCAGAAGGTCCAAGATTCGATTCCCGGTTCGCGCTGGGGGTTTTTCATCTTGAAAATTACTGCAATCTATATGAAGTGTAGATTCAAACGGTGACTTTGGTGTCTTACAGCAACGAAGCGTATGGGATTATGTCCCTCTCTGGAAATCAGTTCGTGTTACTGAGTAGATTGATTATAAATACAAATTCATTTTACTTTTTTTATGAATAGTATCATATAATTGGTAAACAAATTATAGTTATATTATTCTGTGTTTTCTTTGAACGTGTACCAGATTATGTGGAAAAGGCATTCTCATTATATTAAGCCATGGGTACATTTTGAAACATGCAGCTATATCCATTATTTCGTATATTATATCAGTTGTTTGTTTCTACATTATATCCATTGCAACGTATAGCCTACCCTGGTTTGTCTGTTGCGAGCATAATTGCGTTTACAAGATCGTAATTAAGATTAATTAATTAGACTAATTTGTAATAAAATTGTAATTTATAAATATATAATTCAAACATCATGCAATTGTAATTTTATGACCTAGGTATTAAGTAATATAGATTGTTGTTATTAATATGCGGCGTGATTCATTAGTGAGTACTTTGTTTAATTGAACGGCAAATGACTGATTCGTAGATCTCATGTGAAGAGGGTTTTGAGAAAGACATAACGAAGTTGGATCCCCTGCTTTCTAGATCAGGACCGAGGGCTCAAACAACCATAACACAAAAACCAGAACCCATTTTTGTGTTTAAAATATTTATGTTATTATTTTTATTTCTATGATGTAAACTTACATACTTCCAAATCAGAAAAATTGTCAGGATAAAATCTGAACTTGTTGATAGAAACTTGCGCGTTTTTCTTCGATAAGAATTAGATAACAACATGCGCTTGAAAAGGTATGGAAAACTCCAAGTGGGTCGCCTTATGTAAATTTCAAGATAGTTGCTTCAACACTTTCAATTTTCACTTTTAACTTAGTAATAATCAAATTTCACATCTTTCGTCATTTGAAAGTACTTCCTGTCGATAAGATTTCAAGTAAAGACTTCCCTAATCGTAAATTTAAATGCAAAGATTGATATTTAGAAAACAAATCAGCATAATAATTATAAAAATAATTGGGGAATACATAAAATCTTGAATTAATTATTGGACTTTATTTTACCTTGGATACGTTGCAAAACTTTTATAAAGTGATCTTTTTTGTGTTGGATGTGGTTTCAAATTACCTGATAACAAATATACTATATACAGTTTTAAAAAAACTTAACAGACCCTGTAGTGGTGTACGGTTGTAGTTCAGCATGAGCTAAGCACTCTACTAAAAACTGTTTTGTACACAAAACAACGCCAAACAACAACAAAAGTGTAAACAAAAAAGTGTTTATCAAAAAGTGTACAATATTTAATTGTAACGATTTGGTCATTAAAGTTTAATGAATTAAAGTTTAAAATAAAATAAAACCATAACATTTAAAAAATATTTTTAATTTCGTTTTAATAAAGAACACAATTAAAAAGGTTTCCAACATTATAACTGTTAAAATTGAAACTTGGTAACCATGCAATTATAATATTTGAAATATTTTTAATCCAGTTTTTTTCGCACTCACTACTAAAATAAAACAACATTAGTTTCGCGCGGTTTTGTATAACTTCTCGATTGACCTGGCTGTCACGGTAACGAGGTCGGCCCTCTGGAGTGAGTCACGGCGATGGCGCGGATGTGTCTCGCACCGCTTGAGCACCGCTCCAAGGCTGGCTCACTATTTGCATGATATTCCTGGAAGCGTCTCACTTTCATTTCATGAGTCACGCAGAGACACTTCCCGGAGTGTTGCGGTGATCGGCGCTCGGGGACAGCCGTGTGTACAATGTGCATGCGGAGAAATTTGCGTAATTATTGGAAAATTAACATGTTTCTCGATTGAAAGTAAATAAAAATTATTAATTATACGATACAAAATTAAAGAATGCAATAAAGATAAATACTGTATGATTACATATTTTGATTTGAGACACGTTTTTATATTTTATGTTCCCCATAGATACAGATCTATTATACAGATTTATTATTCACATACAGATTTATTATTCATAATTTTTTTAAAACAATAATTTCGAATCAAATTTTTAAATTTTAAATTCAAATTTAAATTAAATTAATTTTCCTTTCTTCAACTTTTGGTAGATTTTATAATCTACCTATTAATGATAATGGTAATGAGCTCGTCGCGACACGCCATTTGTTTACATAAAAGGTCAACACAAATTCGAGAAATGTCTTCTAGTTTAGATGGTTTTCCAGACTTCGGAGACGTTAAAACTTTAACTGAAAATGTTTCCGCCTTCCTATAGGCTGGTGCCACTGCCTAGACCCCTTGAAGGAAAGCAGCGCGGCTATGTTTTACTAGCAACAACATCAACTTATACAGATGCGCTGGTTTTACCGTCCAAAGTGTTACGGCAGCAGCAACCAGTGGTCGCGTGTCTGACGTCACGACGCGACTGCAAAGTGTCGCTGCAGATGACGGAAGGGACCTTCGCATTACCAACGGCAATAATAATAATTACTTACAAAAAATGTTTAGATAACTAAGAACACGATTTGGACTGAAAGTCAAGAACATATTGTGAAATATCCCGATCAACATTCGCTTGAATGAAAAACAAAAAACAAAAAAAATTATATACAAAAAAATTATTTAAAAATTGTTAAAAATTATTAAAATTGTTATTATGGTTGTTATAATGTTGTGTAGAGTTGAATTACGCACAATCGCGGCGCAGGTTGTACGTACATAAAATATGTTAAGTATTTCCATTACTGATCGAGTAGTATACCTTTTAACAACTTAAACATAGCCATTGGTCACGTTTTCTCCAAAGTAGAGTGTTAATGTTAACGGTCGTGGTCGATTTGTTGTAGCCATTCTAGCATGGTTGGAAAACCACGACAACACCACATTATTATGAGCTACTATTGATTGTTGATAACTCACTTCAAAGTGAGTATGTCCCCACATGTGGTGTTTAGCTCTGTGACAGAAGTCCTGGGTTCGAGCTTCGGCCGGATCGGGCTCATCTTACTTGTTACCGAGCGATGTTATAAGAACTAATACGTTCAATAATACGGTTTGTCGCTGGAGTTTAGATTTACAATATTCTTACGAAAACTCTTCGTACAGACAGACAGACATCGTCAATAACAAATTCTCTTACAGGAAATGTAAATTATGTAAAGTTACTTTTTGGTACAGCAAATCTGCCACTGCGTCGTTTTATGGTACACATTAACCTAAAAATGATTTGTGGTAGTTCGTAGGCTATTTAATCCAAAACATTTGATTTTTCAGATTGATTCAATTTTTAGTTATATTATTATAGAGTATATATATTACACATTGAGGGAACACCATTTTGAATTCGAAAGTAGGCAACTAAATAGGTGTTACATCGTGATTGAGCATAAACAAGAAAGTCACGCAACAATTTGTTTGCCGTAATGAGTTTAGTGCGCTTGGTCATGATTACGGATATAAACAAATCATCACCAATCACATCACCTATTTAACTCGCGGCCCGCCTCAGTGCCGCTTAACCATTACTTTATACCGTTATGATAATCAATGCCAAATTGTTAATTTTGATCTTAATCAATTCATGAGATTGCCATTGTTATATGAATACACAACGCAAACAAGCAGAAATTTAAATGTATGACGTTCATTAAAGTAAAATGGGACACGATTTATCAAAGAGACATACACTACACAGTCACGGAGACAGCTGACGCATTAATAGTTACGACGCTGGACAAAAAACTATCGTGGGCTAAATGTAATTACACATTATAAATAATTATTAATTATTATCAGTTATAAGAATCGTTTCGCCTCGAAACTTCTGGAGGTACTCGACTCCAATTCAAACACGGCTCGATGATCGCACCACTGAAAACCGACGTTTCACGGACCAAAAGAGGTCGATTCCATTCCATGGTCTAGAACTGAGAACTCACACAGTTGGTGCAGAATGAGCGATAGTGCGTACATTTCCCTAGTGGTTCGCGTGTACTAATACGATATTGCTGCATAATGATAAACCGTTTACATATAAAAGCAATTAGTGTTACGCCACAGTCAGATCTTGTAGTAAAGCAATATGCAAAGCTCCATTCATGTTTTCCATCATCCCAGACACAACAACATCCACAATTAAATCACTTTATCAAGATGGATAATGTAGAGAAAATTGTCAACCATCAACATTCACTTTAATCTGTTTATTGTTTTTTATTGTAGGTATATTGTTCTTGATGACCTAGAAAACTGTCGACTGCATCCTTGGAGAAGTCTGTAAATTAGACTATAATGAGTGTCATGCCAAGATGCCTATAGATTATAGAAGGCTGTCATACGCGGACCATGACATGACATTTTAATTACGATATTCGGGCTTTGTCTGTCATTTTGAAAACGATGCTAATCGAGACAATGAGTGGGTGATAGTATGAAGACAGAAATATATGCCAGAATTACGATTCGTTTCGGTTGTGATTATTATTGTTGTTGTTTCACGACGGAGTTAACAATTGGGTTAATTAACGTCGGCGCTTTTTGTTGCGTCGTACAACAGGCAGAGCTATCCTGGACCAATGCTACCGGTTTACCGAGCGAATGGCTTATCAACTACCTCAGTGCACGAAGATATAGGGAGACATGTACTTACTTGTATTGTCAGTGATGTTAGAGAACAGACACACGCGCACGAACACGAAGAGAGGAGAGCGCAGGTATAATACTTGTGCTCCAGCCGTCAGCTGGCCGTGAACTGTGGTTCGAGACCACCTGTCCGCTGGGCTGGCGCGGTAGAGCCCCGCGCCTCCACTGCGGCGTGCGGGAGGGAGAGGGGAAAGGGGGGTAGACCCTGTGGCGGCAACAGTCGGACGCTTTTGATCTACCATCGGCAATCATTAGTAAATGTTGTTGATATTTCGGCAGACGTCTCATATTTTGTTAGCGATGATAATGGATGATATATGAAGAGGGAAAACGCGATATGACATAATGCCCAAAGCAGAATTTGAACCAGGAGGCAAGAACTATCTTTACTAGACCAACATCGACTTTTTGTGTTAATAACGAAATAAGGCTCTCGTTGCCTTTTGGCTTTCGGGACACTCCGCGTCGATAGCAGGTCGATGAGAAGAGCTGGATGGAATAAGTTCTCTCAATGGAAATCAACACAGTGTACCTTTTACCCGCAGCAATTACAGTTTCTTTAGAAACTCAGCAATAGTTGCAAATCTAGTGGACTAGCCTATTCTCTCCAGCGAAGAGATCGCGCGCCCTCGTCTCACTAGAAGCACTGATAATAATCTGTGCTAGAGGTATATAAATTTGTCAAATTGACGTTTGATGTTGTTTCACACATTCTTTCAACATGAATAAGAAACTAGGTCTATATGTAAAAATAAATGATAACAAACTAGATAGTTCAGAAAACGTTTGCGGCATGTTGACCGTATAACCTTGTTTACTACTAGTCTATACTACCTACTGGCATCGAAAATCTACATACACAAATTTATATTTATATCTCAACGCCGATAGAGGTGGCTCAGGGCGGTATCACGCGAGAGTTGAGACTCTAGTTCGGGAGATTGCTGTTTCGATTCCGGCCACTGGCAATCGTGAATGAAGGGTTTTCCAAGGTTGTCTTCATTCATACAGTGTGCTGATTGAGCAACAACAGCCCTTGGACATTCTTACCAAACTTCAGGGGTACTTTAAGTATAAAGCTGATTTGTTATTCCTACGAAAATATATTATTTGAGGTCTACTATAATATGTTCGATGCATCTGTAACTCATCAGGGTTTAGATCACTGAATGGGCGGGAAGGAACGCCCAAGATGATGGTTATTGCTGTCGCCGTGACTAAATAGAGTCGTGTCTTTTAGTCGCCTCGTACGGCAAGCAGAGCTACCTGACTTATTGTCTGGGCGTTTACCTGACCTATTTACTTAATTCGCTTTATGACTGAGGAAATCCGCACAATCAAACCCGTGGCCCTCCTGATCTGAGTCTTTTGTCAGCAGCCTGCAGCATAGTCTCGTGACGTGTGACAAAATGACGTTGAGCTAAACCCCTAGACCCACAATGTGACAATGGGAAGTAGTATATAGTATTGGCTTCTGGATTACCCTATTTTAGTACATTTTTTTAATTTGTAAAAATTTTTTACTACAAAGGCTTGTTTTATTTATTTGTAAATACAGTTTTGATAAATATTTTAAACTAAGACCCTATTTTTAATTACCTGTAATGACTTTTAATATTTAAATTTATTGGGAGAGAGGATCGTGCAATGGTAAAGTTTATTACAACACATGTTACAGTTTGTAACATCAAATTCCGAAAAAAAAATCTGCAGGTACCGATTTGTTTTCGGTCCGATAGTTCGTTTCTAGGCCAACTAAAATGCAGAGCATCCCAAATCCATGATTGTTACAACAAACAGCTTTCTAACTGATACGGTAGAGCCGCGTTTTGGGATAGACAATGGGACGTCCGCTTTTTGTCATCGTTGTCACATATCGGTCACGTTGTGCACGTGTGTCCTTGTTGCCCGAAGCTACGTGAACCTGCGCAAACTGCGACGCGCAATGGTTCGTCCTCGGCGGAAGTTAAGAGGTCATTGTTCGTGTTATGGTTCAACTTGATCAGTGTTGGCCATTGATTGGTGAGGTGAGAGGCTGTTTTGGTCACTATCACAAGGAATTGGTGCCAGGAGTTCAATTCGACTATAGCCCTCACAGAAAGACGAGGGGCTTGTCTCGGTGGAAGCGTGCGAATCTATGACACGGGAGGTGACGGTTTCGATACTAGCAAGAACAACTTTTACATTCGTTTCAGAGCATCGTGAAGATATGTCGCGAAAGGGTTATACAACAGTGTAATATAGACTGCCAAAATGTAAATTAAAGACTCGGCCAATGACGGAACTTATGTATTTAGTGTATATTGTATTCAGTGCTAATTGGCTGTAGTCGAATAGACTTTAGTCTGGTAAACTGTAGTTCCTGCTTTCCAGTTTCAAATCCTTGTTTAGGCTTGGGATAACCGTAACTTACAAATTGAATTGGAACTAAAGAGCTGTAACTTTGCAAGTTTGTGTGTTGAATAAATACCTTAAAAATAACATTTTAATGAGTATTAGTATTTTAATTAGCGATATCCCATGTGGTTAGGAGCGTTTCTGACCGGCAAAGTAAGCACTTTTGAACCAGACATTTATGATATCCGACAATACCAACAACTTCCTTTACGATTTACATGTCGCCCGGGTAGTCGAAGATATGAGGAACTCTTGCGTGTGTAGAGAAACGTAAACCCCCCATGTATGTATACAGGTGAATCGCGTTGGGAGCGATACACAATATGACGTCACCGCGTTGGGAGCGATACATATATGACGTCACCGCGTTGGGAGCGATACACAGACTCGCCCACTCATGCTGCTACCAGTAAAACAATTTACGGATAATTCGGTGAACTAGCTAATCTTAATTCAATATCAGTAAAGAGGTATGATTCGCGTTTTACTGAGTATAACCTGACCATGATATTGTTTCCAGTTAATATTGACCACAAGTTCGAATTAAAAACAGGTTTCACTCACTGTAAGCAAAACAAAACAAACCATACAGCGCGGTGGCTCATGTGGTTTAGGCACAGGTCCTAAGCTTGTACCACCTAGGGGCGTGGGTTCGAATCCCGCGAATCATTCATTTTCATCCACCCATGATAGTCACAAACAGCGTGATGCAATAATATAGCGACCTAAAGAAACAAGAATCATTGTATTCATCGAAATAGATCGATGTGATATCTTTGGCAGTCTCAGATAAATCGTACACAAAAATAACCTTGATAGCTTTACAGTGTTGCCATGTTCACGGCAGAGAAATAATTAAGGCCTATTCCATGAACAATCCAGCGAAACCATCTGTTCAATCGCGACCATCTTTTAAATAACTTCTTTGTTTTCCTTCTTTTATTTAACTTCTTTTCAATTCATTGTTGTGTTTTATTTTTTGTTGTTATTTGTTCTTTTGTTTATCCATAGCTCTGGCTGGTTCTTGTAACTATTCTTGTCATTATATAAATGAGTTATTTATCAGCTACATATTCATTTCTTTTCATCCAATAAACACCATCACTCAATCAATACACAGTTTTGTTTTAAAAAGTTATGTGAACCATGGACTTTTCTTGATTTTAGAACTGAAGTAAAGTCTCGACTCAATTGTCTAGACAACGTATTTTAATAATGTATTAACTGACAACAATGTTAACATCACTTTATAAAACTAGGAGCAGTACCGTTGATTGATTGTTGAAGTAAATTAGTTGAGCTAATATCAATTTGTGTGTTGTTGTTACAGAAATAGTATATCTTGTTCTTTACATGAACGAACGAAATGCAGATCAGCATTAATCCAAGCAAAGTTTTCACACCAGCGTATGACGTAGTTTAGCGCACGATCCACCCTCGGGCATTAGATCGAGGTCACGTGTGTCACTCTATACTCTACTCTACTCTCCCTGTTGATATATAACACCTGCAGTCGTGTATCAGTGTACACAGATCTAGTTACCTGAGTTATAGGCTGTGGTCACAGAGAGTGGTGCTTCTTTCTGCCAACCCCTTTCACTTACCGCACTGGGTGATTGATAACCAGTAATAAATACAAAATTTGTTCTATTTTCAACAGTAATAAAGTTACTTACTACCTTTTCTTGATAATTTGAAATTAAGGATACTATTAAAAATCACACGTTTATGCAGACGGGCTTTTGAGTAATTGTTTCATTATTTTATTTATAATTTAATAATGGTATTGAAATTTCCATGCATAGGAATGAATAAACGAAAATCTAGCTAAATTTAAGAAGAAGAGTAAAATAAATGTGACAAGTGATTATAACGTGGTAACCGGTCAAATGTATAAAAGGATTAGGCTTTCTCTTATACAAAAATAAATACAATAATAAATAAACGGAATTTCTTATCCCGAAACCAATTTATATTGCATTTATTCACTGACAATAGACAAAACTCAAACTAAATGTACTCTATTATTAAATCGGGGTATGAAATCCAACTGATAGTTAATATCAATTAATGCAACAATTCAAAACTAATTGCAACTTCCAAGAATCTTGTAATTAGCAAGTTCCCAGGTCCTCTCGTGAAAGGATTGAACAATAGTTCGTTCCAAAGTTCATTAGAGATCTGCATGTGAATGTTGTAGCGGCGGTCGGTCTATATACACGATATTATGTGTGTGAAGCGGTCGGTACACACGGCTTGTGTTGCCCGCGGAGAGCTGAACGCACGAACAAGACAGCGGTCGGTACACACGGCTTGTGTTGCCCGCGGAGAGCTGAACGCACGAACAAGACAGCGGTCGATACACACGGCTTGTGTTGCCCGCGGAGAGCTGAACGCACGAACAAGACAGCGGTCGGTACACACGGCTTGTGTTGCCCGCGGAGAGCTGAACGCACGAACAAGACAGCGGTCGGTACACACGGCTTGTGTTGCCCGCGGAGAGCTGAACGCACGAACAAGACAGCGGTCGGTACACACGGCTTGTGTTGCCCGCGGAGAGCTGAACGCACGAACAAGACAGCGGTCGGTACACACGGCTTGTGTTGCCCGCGGAGAGCTGAACGCACGAACAAGACAGCGGTCGGTACACACGGCTTGTGTTGCCCGCGGAGAGCTGAACGCACGAACAAGACAGCGGTCGGTGCACACGGCTTGTGTTGCCCGCGGAGAGCTGAACGCACGAACAAGACAGCGGTCGGTACACACGGCTTGTGTTGCCCGCGGAGAGCTGAACGCACGAACAAGACAGCGGTCGGTACACACGGCTTGTGTTGCCCGCGGAGAGCTGAACGCACGAACAAGACAGCGGTCGGTACACACGGCTTGTGTTGCCCGCGGAGAGCTGAACGCACGAACAAGACAGCGGTCGGTACACACGGCTTGTGTTGCCCGCGGAGAGCTGAACGCACGAACAAGACAGCGGTCGGTACACACGGCTTGTGTTGCCCGCGGAGAGCTGAACGCACGAACAAGACAGCGGTCGGTACACACGGCTTGTGTTGCCCGCGGAGAGCTGAACGCACGAACAAGACAGCGGTCGGTACACACGGCTTGTGTTGCCCGCGGAGAGCTGAACGCACGAACAAGACAGCGGTCGGTACACACGGCTTGTGTTGCCCGCGGAGAGCTGAACGCACGAACAAGACAGCGGTCGGTACACACGGCTTGTGTTGCCCGCGGAGAGCTGAACGCACGAACAAGACAGCGGTCGGTACACACGGCTTGTGTTGCCCGCGGAGAGCTGAACGCACGAACAAGACAGCGGTCGGTACACACGGCTTGTGTTGCCCGCGGAGAGCTGAACGCACGAACAAGACAGCGGTCGGTACACACGGCTTGTGTTGCCCGCGGAGAGCTGAACGCACGAACAAGACAGCGGTCGGTACACACGGCTTGTGTTGCCCGCGGAGAGCTGAACGCACGGACAAGACAGCGGTCGGTACACACGGCTTGTGTTGCCCGTGGAGAGCTGAACGCACGAACAAGACAGCGGTCGGTACACACGGCTTGTGTTGCCCGCGGAGAGCTGAACGCACGAACAAGACAGCGGTCGGTACACACGGCTTGTGTTGCCCGCGGAGAGCTGAACGCACGAACAAGACAGCGGTCGGTACACACGGCTTGTGTTGCCCGCGGAGAGCTGAACGCACGAACAAGACAGCGCGGGGTTGGATCGGAGCGTCGACGCTGTTTGCTCTTGAAAAATTTCTTGCAATCCGCCAACGAAAGATTTAGAACAAATTCGAATACATTTTCAAAATTAATAATCATTATTTGACAAATATTTCAGTTATTTTCTTTCAATATTTTTTAAATCTGAAAACTAAAAAGAAATATTTTTTTTTAGTAGACTTCAACTGAAGCTATTTCACTGGTACAACATATGTTATTTTTATGTAATTGTTGTAATTTTTAAATGCATACATGTTTATAAAATTTTACATTATTTTGAATAGGGGTAATAACGTTTAAAAAAATAGGTATGTAGCCGTGTTTTTTTGTTGCAGATAAATCAATCTTTAATAATATGCAGGTATCAAATAAGTATACAATAATGGAGTTGCCTATAGCAGCAGATTATTTGCGTGCAAAAAATACTTTGGGAGGTCACAGCAACCCTCAATCGTAAGCTACTTTATTCGACAATGCTTCTTTACAATCGAGCTTAATTATTGTTATCGACAACTTTAAATTGTTATAGTACATCGCGTTCAAATTGATATGCAAGCCGGCCTTTATTTTCTCTTTCAAAACCCGTGTTTTGGCTGTGGTTCATAAACGTGCCCGGCGTTGTCTAGTGAGTGTTAAATCGCTTGCGTGTCGATACCTTAACTAACACAAGTGTCGTGACTTGCGCCGCATTCGTGTGTGGCTTCACTTTTGTTTGGCTCATCAAACATAAAACTTGGCAATTAACCTCTTTGAAAGTGTTCTCCTATAGTTCGTCCTCCCAAGGCTCTCCACACAAGCTACGCCCACACTTTTCGAGTCATGGCCCTTCTTTGTTTCGACTTCATCTCTATCGGTATTATATTTACTTTTTAACAAGAGGGTAGTTTCAATGTTAGAAACTCTGCGCTATGACGAAACGAAGCTGTCGTATAAGTAGGTTTGTAAGCATGAAAAACCGGATGAAAACCATTTATAAAATAATAATTGCTTTCGGTTTCTAATTTCTATTCCCATGATTCCAAAGGCAATACAAAATTTAAAAATAACACATTAATTACAATATCATCATGTCAGAAAATGATAGTGCGTTAAGTTATACCAAACCACACATGACTATATGTTATCACTTTCTATCGCCATGGATAAAGGTAATTTCAACAGTAGGTTGTTTGGATTTAATATTATATTTGATTTTTTTTTAACTCATCACTTCTTCATCTCGTCGGTTGAAGTGTTTTCAGAAGTGAACCGGCAGAGTCACTCTGGCTACATTCTATCCTGGGCCCAAACAAGACTAGTTAGTGTTATTTAGACCCGTACAACGCTGGTATATATAAATACATAAAACACTCGAATTAATTAAACGTCTATATTATTTCCGTGAAAGATTTCAATCTTATCCCATAATATCCACATACTTGCTGAATTACGGTAAAAAACACTCGTATAATATAAGATTGGGATCTAATCCCATAATATCCAATTCAGCAGACAGTTAGAGTACCGTAAAAACATATAAGTTAGAGATAGATGTGCAGAACTAGGCCTTTACAACATATTGTAATGTAAGTACTTGATTTTTTGACAATTAACTTTTAGTACCCGGTCATGTTTTATGTATACTGATGCCGACACCGTGCCAACTACTGTCAAACATAGTGATCATCTGGAATCGTTCAAGTGTCAATTAAGAATTCAATATTATGTGAACAAATGTATTTTAAAGCTGTTATTGTTACTAATAAATCAGCCAATATACTATTTGCGTTCGCGACTTCGTTTGCGTGAATCCTTGGTTTAAAGATGAGGACATTTAAATTCAAGTTTTAAGTGACTTCAACAATATGTCTGGTATTGAAGGAACGTCACCTGTGTTTTAAGGTATGGCATTTCTGTTCATCTACATCTCATTATAGTAGCCGTATAGATCAGATATAGGTTCTGGTTTATGCGTTTCAGCACAATTCGCATTCGGGCCCAAAGCAGCTTTGTCTTCTATTGTTTATTCACTAAGAAATACATTAAAGACCAATCACATGATCGAAGCTCTCAATAGGGAGCCTCCACACGGCCTCACAACGGCGCAAATGCCATAATGGAGGGATACATGTTTGTTGACAAACTGACGAATTGATATACTTACCACGAAATGAGAGTTTTTAACTACAAAAGGAGTGAGAGAGACAAGAGTTTGTGTGTTGCGTTTTGGTAATAATAGCAAACTAATCTCAAAAAAGAGTTGAACTAAGATCGAACCCATCTCAAATTGCCAGTCGAACGTTTGCTGTTTTGACGCAGAATATTACCAGCGATGCATACACGTTACCAGCTGTCATGGGTTGACGAGTTACTCCTGCTAGCATTACAGTTCACATGTATTGTAGTCTTTCTATTACAACGGAAGCTCACATAAAGGTTTGTCAGACATCACTGCCACTAGACAATACACTTGTTATTCGAACCTTCGTTGAGGTATGGGGTAACTCTGCCCGTCGTACGAGGCGACGAACTATTGAATGCGTCGTTCAACAATAAATTATGATATTCGTTGGATCAACACAATACCTGTCCTAACAGGAAACAGTGACGTGTGCTTGCGGTGAAGGTACATGTGTGAATGACCTCTGACCTGCAAGCGCTGCTCAGCGCATCTCAGTGAGCAGTTTCACTTTCCATCACAGGAGCAGCGACGTCAATAAATCATTTTAATTGAGTCTATTAGCGAGCGAGTATTTGTACTCTTGAGTGGCCATGTACGAGAACTTGATAGTCTGCCCGGGGCGAGGGAGGGGCCCCTGTCTGTCTGTCTGTCTGTCTGTCTGTCTGTCTGTCTGTCTGTCTGTCTGTCTGTCTGTCTGTCTGTCTGTCTGTCTGTCTGTCTGTCTGTCTGTCTGTCTGTCTGTCTGTCTGTCTGTCTGTCTGTCTGTCTGTCTGTCTGTCTGTCCGTCTGTCTGACTGTCGAGTCTTGTTCAAAATCTTTAATATATTCAGATCACGGGCCTGGATCCACAAAAATATATTAAAATAGTAATTTTATAAGATTAAGTGAAATACGGCCTCCCTAGATCTTCAAAAACATTTATAGATCACAAAATTAATGTATTACCTATTTTCGACATTTTAATGTATTTTAAATTTGTGTCCAGTTGTGTATGATATGATTATAACTTCAATCTTTAGTGTACGTGTCTGTGAATCCCGGCCTTGGCTCTTACCCCAGATTAACCCGGTTGGTTTTTGGAGTCTGCGTTATTGTGCTGAAAGCTAATAATTACTGGATACATAGGAAAATGAAACATATGAACGTTAACAACACAATCAACTTGTATTGTCGTTTGTAGTTGAAGATTTCCACGACGACGAGCAAAATATATGGTGACTTAAAAAACCATTTTCTAGATCTAAACACGTACCCTTATAATGTGACTACAGTGTTTAGTTCATGCTCACTACAAATTTTCTGTGTACACCCGCGTAGCTTTGCGAGGCGCTCCCATTACTTCGACTCATGAATGTTTGCAAGTGTTCAATCACCTCGTTCGTCGAGTACGTCATATCGCAATTCCAAAAAACGTCCTACACTCTCATCTCACAGCGTCGTCTGGGATGTAGGCCGAGTAAGAGCATCGCCTTCGAGCTGTAGGTAGCTTCATTGGCGCCGTGTGTACTCCACACGCATACGCCGTGACTTGAGGCGACACTAGCGCCAGGAGAGATAACTACTTTCTCCCTGGATGCGTTCCAGGAAACAACAACTATTGAGACCGTGAAACTAAATACCTTTGTGCCACTGTCTTGCGCTCTACCACAAAGAAACGTTTTATAGTGAGATTATATTTAAATGCACCAATTAAAAGAAAGATACAACGATGGAGTAGCAACAGATTGTCCTACCTAGATGAATGTGTCGTGTCACAACCCTGTCATTATCATGACGTCACGGTCAAACATGGCGGCTACAAAGAGTTGAGTTGGTCTTTGTTTACAAGCGAGTGCAATGTCGTCCAATCCGCATGAGTGCGCTAGTGTCAGTACTCCCTGGCTCTAGGTCCAGTTTTCCCGCTAGGAGCGTACCTAGCCTCTGCGATCTCTTTCGTAGACCTCGAGGGCGGTGCCCGAAATCTACGGTAGAGTGCGTTACTGCGATCGGGAAGCAAATGAACGGTGGTGCTACCTAGCGGAGAGCACCGAAAACATATAGATGTATTGTGTTGACTGCTGCGCCAAGTCTCTTTGCATCTCGAATCATAGCTTTATCACGAGAACTATTGTCTGGAAGAGAAAAGGATTAGCAAGCAAGTATTTTTTGTCATGCCTGCCGAATACCAAATAATATCAAATAAACCTACCTGTTTGCCTACCTATGGTTTACTACAATATGTCAGATCGTTGATGCAACCTTATTCATCAAACCATTATAAATCGAAGCATCAAAACGTGGAAGTGCTATAATTATTGTCATGTGCGGCTGTTTGCAGAACGGAAATGCTAACTTTAAATTGAGACAGATTTATACACACCGTTTAGTGCACCTACAAAATACTGTGCAACCTTTTCCATAAATTCAATTGTTCTAGGGGATTTTTTAAAAGACAAATGTGTGAATGATATAATAAAAGAGAATAAAACTTCTTTAGACTCCATTAATTTATGCCCTTCGACTCAAACGGTGCAACGCCAGCCGAATATTATGCCTGGCCTATAACAGTGAGCATGATAACAGTTGTATATGGAAGGTAATGTTGGAATACTGTGTGTTCATTCGCAGATGATTTAGCCGACATCGAAGAGTGAATTTTGTATGATATACAAGGACTGATCACCGAACGGAATTTTTCATTCAACTGAGGACTGCTTTTCCTTTTATACAAATAATTTTCAGGACAGCCTGATGAGTTGGGGAATATATTTATACTAAGGGTTTTAGAACGAATTCAATCTGCCAATGCTATTATGTAAAGATTACGGCAAGCTAAACTAAAGGATAGCACAATATGTATTTCCTCTTTATGCAATAATCCACCATCTCACTTAGAATAGGTAACACAAACCAAATGCACAAACAC
Source organism: Isoperla grammatica (assembly GCA_945910005.1). Lineage (NCBI taxonomy): Eukaryota > Metazoa > Arthropoda > Insecta > Plecoptera > Perlodidae > Isoperla > Isoperla grammatica. The sequence continues at coordinate 131,828,829 of OX246737.1, forward strand.
AATGTTTTTATTTTATTATTTTATTATTGAGCTAGGCTCTCTGGGTGCATTTTCAATTAAACGATGAAGATGGATTACTCAAATGTATTTTCCTTGGAGTATGAAGGAACAATTACATCGGGTAGAAACCACATCAGCGGCTGTGCTTGTCTACCCCGTCTTGTACCGCCCATCATACAACAGTCGGCTAATATTAGGTGATATGTAGACCAACCGCGTACACATCAGGATATCTAAAGCATATAACTGCTCTATTTTATTCTTAAATTGTGTCAAGGGAATAAAAATAATTTTAAACACTAGAATAGATAATTCACTGTATGCATTACGCTAAGATTCTATAATATTGAATTTTTTTTTAATGATGAATTCAACTTTTAATGTGTTTGTTAATTAAAACAACATTATTTAAAAAATACAACATTATTTAAAAAATACAACAATGATTATTGAAATTTATCAAAATACATAAAAATAGAACACAACATTATCTAGGGAATGACAACAGTAATTCCCTATTGTAAAAAACACAGAGCTGTCACAGAGCCCGCACCACTTGACCAACCTAGCTAGCTCGGTCAGATTTGCATGTGTTTTTGAAGAACACAGTCCAAGATGGTGCCGACTTCAATCTCAGGTAGTTTACATGATAGACAATGTTCTAGGTGAACCACTGACATGTTGCAAAGACATGACCATGTTTTTGGTGTGATAAGATTAGCCAGCTTGCAGTTTATGACACTTCTCACAAACTATCTTCAATGGGTTACTTGTAAATTGTTGTGGAATGCAACCTGTAAGGAGGAAATAACTGTTTACCTTTGAAGCGATGGTTATCAGTTCATAATGATAATCATGTGATAGCCTGCGACACTTTGAGGTTATCGATGATTCTACAACAGCACACATTTAGAGATTGTTGTTGATCCACCGACGCCATTATTGCCGGTGTATACTTAATGTTAGCACAGAATTGCGCGCTTGGCGGCAGACATCAAGTAACTCGTATAAAAAGCTTTATTTCTTAGCAGTAATTACATTTTTTTTTATATAAAAATGGAAAACATAGTTTTGTCATGAATTTCCATTGAAACGTTCATCAACCTGTTGGACGTTAATTGTAGGCGCGAGTAACATTCCAAGAAGCTTCTTCACACAGATGTTCTTCATTTAATCAATCCATGTATCACGAGTTGTACGTTTGAGATGGAGATGGATAACCTGAATGTTGTAATCATCACAGTGAGAGCTAAGGTGGCCAATGTATCAACATTATAGCATGTGTCAAGTGTTGCTATCGAGCTAAGTAATGAAGCTAATGCAGTGTATACTATTACTGTACCTTGTTATCGTGGCATTTATACTTATGTTTAACAATTAAACAATCTAATGTGCTTCATTCTAGAGCTAAAGTGTGAGCTACTAGAATTTGTAATGGGAGTGTAAGTAGAAATTATGTAGAGTAAGAGTAGCTAGGCATTAGGCTATAGACTTAGCTATAGATAATGGTTGTAGGTTATTGAAAATAGATATTAACTTGACTAACATAGTATATAGTGTTTCCTATTGAAACTAACATATAGTGTCCATTTGCTTACATGAATTAATAATTATGTAAAATGCAGTTTTGCTGATAATGAATTTTCATACAGCTTATGTACCGGCAAAGTAATCATGCTGTAAATTGGAATCACTAGGTAATTATAGCATTTAGTTTCGAGTTTGTAATGATAGATTGACGATATGACTTCCCATAAGTGAATGGTTGGCAGAATCGATGTGTTCAGTTGAATTGCAACACGTTTTGGGTATATTGATAAAATATGCGAAACGACGTTTTTGTGAAATCTAAACAAACTTTGAAATAAATACACACTTATTTATTGAAGGATTCAAAAGAAAGGATACTAAATGAAAACTATATTATTGGCATGATTAGGTGAGTTTTTTTGTAGGTGGTCAATGCAGATCTAGTACATCGTGTAAAACCAGCATGATCGTGAATGAATTCCTTAACAAATCTTGTCAAAGCTTTCACGTACTTCAGGTTTTGTGGTGTTCAATCATAATATGTATCTTTATATTTGAAATGAAATCATGACTAATGTAAGTGAAGCCACTTAATAAAATTATACCAGAGCATCAGATTGGAAGATATCATAAACGGCCTGTGCAATGCAGGTCTGATAACTATTGTTGGCTGAGAATGCACCGTCATAATTTGGGTTGAAGAGATCACATTATTGCTGTTAATGCTTTGGTCACTAAACTCGGTTTTCCTCGTTTGGGTAAAATGTTATCAGTATAAAACAAGTCTTAATCTTTCTGTGTGTTCTGACAGCATATTTCGTGCTTTTGCTTTAGTTTGTTGACCAATAACAGAGTTGAAGGGATAGAAAATTCGATTATCGGATTTATCCATATTAATGGCTAGGTAGAACATTTTGGCAGTGTTGGCAACCTTGATATATTGTTATAAAATGATGAAGATTGAGCCAAATATGGCATGCCATTTTAACCAAGAACCCACACGCACATGGAAAAGTAAATGCGGAAAAAACGAAGATAAAATCTAGAAAAATAATGAAATGCGCGAAGGGAACAACCAAACTCATTCTACGTTATGTATTGCCTAGCACAATATTGCTTGCTCTAGTGAAACAGGAAAGATTAAATAACATCAGGGTTTGTTTTTAATTAATTCCACTTTAATGTAAATTATTACAATACATTGAGCACAGGCAGTATTTTTAAACAGAACATATTCAAAGAGTACTTGACGTGGAGCATTAATTTTCAAAGGGATTTCATTTATAAATAAAGTATGACATTTCAGCATAGCAGTTTTGCATTTTAATTTGAACAACACGACTTAAAATGTATTAACCTCTATCCGTACGTGTTTTGCGTTCGTAAACTCACCACCGATTCTGTCAATCATGACGTAATGTATCCTGGTGTGAAATATGTCACGAGTGTAGATGTAGTATAGATAGTATTAGTGAGGCCTACTTCTGGCGTTTTCAGTGTGGCTATCTGGAAGGCCTGCGCTCCCACTTAGGCGGTTGGACGCAGAAAGTCAAGTCCTGGTACTGGGGAAGGCCTTTAGTAAGTGAGCACACCATCCCGCATGTACGACAACCACCTTAACAAGGCGCTGGCTGGAGCTTCCTTCTTTCTGCACCGTCGCATCGCATGACGCATGGCCATTCTGTGTTGTGTGTGTGCTGTGCAATCAACTTGAACATTGTTTCTATCCCCTCTCACTAGGCCGGACCGTAGTCCACAACACAACGTGCCCGGTCAGAGCTCAGACCAACGTCGGGAAGGCACTTTACAACGTTTCTTAGAGTAATGTGCAAAAACGAAATTTCTGCACAGGTAGGCTGCAAGACTTGTTGTAAGGAAGACTTGGCTGAAACTCTGCTTATTTGTCTCATGTCTTACCATCATACATTACTGAGGTTGTCTGTGTTGTCGTGAGTGTAGACAAGAGTCGAGCAAACAAACACTCGAGATTCGCTGACCTGTGTGAGTTGGTTCTGTAGCTCCAGCTGCCGTCTAGTTTGCACCGCACTCTTACCAACCCCACCCCGCATGACCAGTGTTTCTAGTTCACCAACCCACACGCCTGTCACTGTTTCACTTAGGAAACAACAAATAGACGTTGCACCACCAATGATTTAGAGGAGATCAGCTTCTCTTGGGTCATCCACTCTGAGACTGTCACATAATATGAAAACCAGTCGAGAATATTCCCAGTTGCTGGTGAGCAGTGGTCAATACAAGCAACGTTTTGTCAGAAATTTTTCACCAGATATTCCTCTACCGTAAGATTCATTACCGAGTTTTACGTAAAAACAACAAGAAGATAAAGCTTATTCTACCAATAAACAATTTTAAATTTTAGTAATCTCTAAGTAGATGTTATGTGGGTGGTTACAAAGTTGTACTCCAATATGAGCATAGGATCATGTGTGAAAATGTCTTGAAGAAGGAATTAAGAAATGTTATGAAATAATTATTATAATTTTCATCTCGATATATAGGTATAACATTGAACAATACGTTCACAAAAATTCCACGAACGTTTGGTTTTTTAAATTTGAGTAATGATGGTTGAAGGGACATGATTCATCATTACAAAAACACGATGTGGATACCATTGAACTTCATACACATGATATAAGGTTGGGATAGTTGACGTGAATCCCACAGAATTTTACACACTCATGTAAACAAACCACTTGAGAATGTCAACAATACAATCCACACAAAACATGGGAGTTGTAGCTGATAAAAACAAGATCTTGATGAAATAAATTTAATATTTATTGTTACTGTTAGAATGAGGCCGTGTGCTACTATAGCGTAGGAAATAAGTAAGAGCATAACAGAGTTGAGGCAATTTTACCAACTAAACTCGCATTAGATTTTATTAAACAGCTTTAACGTAAAAATACTCTTAACTGACTACATACTTCATAGCTGTTTGATTACCATGTAAGTCAATAAACTGTGAATTTTCTCTTGTAAATCACGTAATTATCAAAAACAAGCACAGTATTAAATAAATAGTTCTGTCATAGAAGCGCAAAGGCTGAGTGGGTGAAATCATTATACTATCTTTAAACATGAAGTTGCTTCATGTTTGGAAATATGGGTTCTTAACTTTCTTTCATCAATCAATGTTATACAATTGGGGATTAAATTCATTTGGTAATCAAATCAGACAACCCAAAAATACTTGTAGATCCAATGACAGGAGGCATTTTCCACTTGTGTTGTAAATAGCAAAAAACATTCATCATAATACAAACCAACGGTTCAGGATAGTCTAAGTGTACATACGTATACAAGTTTAAACTAATAAATAGTGATCTGGTTAAATTATTGTGTGTATGGCTCGTTTGTATATCACGAATAGAACTTAGTTGTCTGTTCAGTTTAAGGCCTGTGTTATGCAACACATTACTGGGGCACTGCTAATGGTAGTGGATTGAATAGTTTTTAGTTTTCAAGATATAATAGAATTGACACCGCAAATAATAAAATTCCAGTCGTTTTTAAAGGACGGTATTTTATTTATTTCTAGATGGTGGCATCAGTGCGTGAGTGTGAGTTTGAGTGTGTGTACATTGGTAGTCGTGAGACGGTCGTGGCACAGTCGTCGTGAACAACCGGATTTATACAGTAAACAAGGTTTGCTCAAGGCGGCTGTGATAGGAACATCTTGTGACGTAGGGTAGACCCACTAGAAAGGGTTGTTAGCAATTCATACTCGACTTGAGTTACCCAGCGCCATTTTTTCTTGCTGACCGTATGATGTTATTTGTGTAGCCTCGAAGAAAGGTAAACAGTTTCTATTCAAAAATTATTAAATTCGATTAGGTGGACTCATATAAATAATTTACTTTCAATGTCGGTTTACACAGTTTCCTAAGGTCAAATAACTTCATTTAGAAGTATCTTCTAGTTCACACAGATTTAGCTCTTTGTATGTTTTAAAATCAAAACAAAAGACCATGTAACCGTAATATTGTTATGCAAAGGCTTAGCAAATAACAATATAGTGATACTGAACAGACTGTTGTCATCATTGTATTTTACACTTTTAAATAAACTCCTCTAAAATGACAAATTGTGTCGCTTGTCATAATAGTTATTGTATTGGTATGTAGTTGGTACCTAGGGACGATACATCCTGTAGTTTGAATCTAACGACAACACTACCAGACAAGACTCGTCTTATTCATACATTGAATTCAAAGCAACGAGATTACACTAGTTGATTTTCGACGATTTTCGATAAACGTCGTTTATCGACGTGACGAAATCCAAAACGAAGACGACGCACGTTTTAAATATGAACGCTCGTTCAATCCATCGGAAGTTTGGTCTAGACATGTTTTTATCTATCTGAATATATAAAGAATCGTTTTGAAGTACATCTTGGCTCGATTTCTTAACGAGGTCCTAAGATATTAAATCCTAGATAGGCCCAACCTAGGCTTATATATTTGAAGGGTTTACAAATAACGATTGGTCAAGATATGTCAGTTTTCTTTGATAATGGTTTACATTAGTGTCAAAATTCTTGTAAATATATTTTCCATTAGATAAGCTGAGGAGTATCAAGGTAGGTTTCGACCGATTTTACCTGTATAACACGGTTCTACGTAGACTCCGCCCACTGTCCATCTACGTCACAAGAACTAGCCTATCCGGATGCCTCATCAAACCTTGGGCACTATTGTGTGTGTTAGACGGTCGTCTGTATAGATCACGTGGTTGTCTGAGTTCTCGCCAGGTGGAAGCACCAGCTGTGAACATTTCTTTTAGTCTTTGCATGTTTCTGTGTACTTTCACTGTAGATATATACTGCTAGAGTATGTTAGCCTCTATGGAGTAGGTAGGTAGTGTTATTATAATAATATTGCGTGTTGATAAAACATCTCTGTGGGCTCGTTTGCATTCTAATTATTCCAGTGCAAACACATGAGCAAGATCGATATGTGACCAAGGAGGCGGCTCCAAAAGCACTTTATTTGAAACGTAAACGCACAAGTGAACGGACGTCTATTAGCTTCCCATACGTATAGCGTTCCCATTTAGTTAAACCCTGCGTGAGGCTATGTTCCATGTGTTCAGGAGTTGGGTCACAAATTGAGTCGAAGCTTCGACATGAAGGAGAACCAAGAGCTTCTCGAATCGGACGCTTCCGTAATGAGGCGCCACCAGTCAATGCAAAGACTCTCAAGAGGGGACGTAGCAGACTCGGCCTTGGACGAAGAGCTCGTAAGTATGTCACCGTTCGACGGTAGACGGCAGCCATTTTGTGCGCGAGCGTTCCAGCCGAGCGGCCATCTTGTCTCTTAGCGAGGAGCGTTTACCGGCGTCGATTAAGAAGACGGCTACCCTTATCGATCGAGTGCTAGTGGTCGTTAATAATTGCTTGCGTTTGATGAAATGTCCAAGTGAATGTTTGCATGTGGAAATGTCTGCCGTCCACCGTCGCTTTCAGCTTATTATGTTTTTGTTGATGTGTGTCGTTGATGTGGGTTCGATGGTTTGCTTCAAGTCATTACAACTGCTTTGGCAACATTCAGTGCTTTGGACATTATTCGTACGTGAAATAAAAACATGCATTTAAATCATCATTCTAAATATATATTCTAATTATATACTTCATTAATAATTACAAAATGTAAATTACTCTAATCCATCTCTAATTCACATGTAACTACTAATTGAAACTAACTGTATAACTGTATACTCATTACACGTTTATAACTATGGATTTTAAATCATTGTTGCAAAACGCTTTTCCAATGGCGTAGACTTCGAAATTTGATTTTGTCGACTGTAGATGCTTCACATTTTTGCATCACCGCGCGGCGACCATAGCACGCGAGTCAACTCACACTTAACCGCGTACACAGTTCACTCGTCTGCACATAGAAAGCGCTAGTATATCTGTCATGGCCGCCAATAAGAGAACTACGTTCATATCTTCTCAATTTCGTGAGTGGTATTGCCTTATCATAATAATGTGTTTTGTTGGTAAAAATAAAAATATTGAAAGTAATGTACTCTCGCAAGTACGTCATGAAGTCACGTGTAACAGATATTTCGTTTTATAGTTGAACCCAACGTGTTTGAGCACTGGAGTACCAAACAGTGAGGAGACTTAACCAAAAGAACTTGGGTTACATTTATTCTGATGCGATGGTCCCATTTATTTCAACGTTACATTTTAGTCCAGAACGTGAAAGATCCATTCGCAGTGATTTCTTAATTTTGCAGGTCTACGTAGCCTATAGTTTGCACGTATAGTTTCACGTGAGAGAACTTGTCGTGGTCCCAGGGAACACCAACACATTCTTGGAATGTTTGGTCATCATAAACAAGCTCGAGGAACGGAGCTCGAGAAAATGTCTCGGTATTACCTTCTTGTTTTCCTGCCGAGTGGAGTGAAATAGCCCCACTTGTTAGCGCTGCGTCTTGGCGTCTAGCGTGTAGGTAGAGCGAAGTGAATAGGACGGTATAATACTATTCTGAAGGAAACGGCTGGAGTAGTTGGAATACCCCGACGTATAGGAGCCTGGTTCACACCGCACGACCGTAGCGCTGCCTACATTCAAATATGCGGAACTTTTATAAAACATGCTTCGCGTTCATTGGTTGAAACTAAATATTATAAACACGTTCATTTTATTGATGTATTTTATGACTGTCATTTAATTGTCATAATGCCATAATACATGTAATGCTAATGGAAATGAGTTCATTAATCTAAGAACAATAACAATTATACTAATTACTACTACTGTTGCTATTAATACGACAACATCAATTACTCTACTACTACTACTACTACTACTACTACCACTACCACTACCACTACCACTACCACTACTACTACCACTACCACCACCACTACCACTACCACCACCACTACCACTACCACTACCACTACCACTACCACTACCACTACCACTACCACTACCACTACCACTACCACTACCACTACCACTACCACTACCACTACCACTACTACTACCACTACCACTACCACCACCACCACCACCACCACTACCACTACCACTACCACTACCACTACCACTACCACTACCACTACCACTACCACTACCACTACCACTACCACTACCACTACCACTACCACTACCACCACCACCACTACCACCACCACTACCACTACCACTACCACTACCACTACCACTACCACTACCACTACCACTACCACTACCACTACCACTACCACTACCACCACCACTACCACTACCACTACCACTACTATACAAGCACTAGGTCTACTGCAACAGTTAGTACTTGTTCTACTAATACTAGTAGAATAGATTCTGACTCGTATGAGTTGAGTCGACTATTAATACTTTTATTGCTTGTCCCATAATTTACAATATATCTACTACAGGTTAAGGTTAAAAATATAAATAACAATGACTGCACCTAAACAAAAATATTAATAATACTTATAGTAAATAATAATCAATGTTGCAATATGAGTGAACAGAACCAACAAGCAGCTGGCAGGTTTGAAATTATTACTATTATTATATTACACAGGTTCCGACACTTCATTCATCTTTTACATTTCATCCACGGGTAGGCCTACAATGTAAGTTTGGACACACGTGTAGAGTAAATTGCTATTATTTTATTGTTGTAATTTATACATTATTGTTATTATAACAAACATAATAAATGTATTAATAATTTATTACTTTTATAAATTTATGTAATTTGTATTGCTATTTGAATGTCTACATCACATTTAATGGATAAGTGATATTTTTGTACACATCATTTTTTTAAACATCAAAGGAAATCACAGCTTAGATATCATCATTCATCATATCAGCTTGCCGAGTTGCCGCAAGCTATCCGTAAAAGTAAGCTAAGCTTTTACAATGTCCTGGAAAATATAGCTATTATTGTTTGAGGTAATTATGTGAGATTGAAGATAAATTGGTTATCATAGGACTTCTTCAAGGGTCTTTCATGGGTCCTTATTATGCATGAGAATGCTTATTAAATGAAACTAAAAAAAAGTAATATTTTTAATTCTCCTACTCTGAATTATTTGTAAAAAATGTATATAATACTAGTTTATAAATATTAATTATTGTTTTAATTTGTGATAATTTAAGTCAATGTATGTAAGCAATGGTTTAACACAACTTACCTCATAGGGGTTGGTTTTCAGCACTTCACATATTCTTAACTTGGATATTTCAATGAATATCATTAAAAAGTAAAATTGAATAGAGTGCTAAACTATCATTATTTTATGATGAAAAATCCAAAATGTATCTACCTTGCTCATTTGATACGTCGAACACGTCCGTGTATGTGAGTGATGACCGATAAACAGATTTAAATCGCTAAGACAGATGACAATCTTGGAAAATGACAAGTCGGATTGATCCCTGTATGTTTCGCACATGCTCACTAGATTTGTATACCTCATTATTGCTGGCTGCACATTTATTGATATCGGTGCAAAATGGGTCGACGTTTTGTAACTTTCTTCAACTTTCTTGATTCTGTTGGAAGTGGCAAAGTCCAACAAAAACTTCGAGACAATTTAAAAGTCAACAAGTCTTAGTTTATTCCTGAAAGAAATCTTACTCGCACAGGATTTTGCATGATTCAAATATGTAAATATTCTTTTTATTTTAGTATCTGGCATCTAAGATGTATCTTAAAATGATGCATTGCACTGTTATCATTACTGTACGTAATCACGAAAGAGTACGCAATCAAGCTCTGCATTTTCTTTTTTTTCTTCTATTAATTGAAATTATACGGTAGGCATAATATTAAAATGGGGATTGTTCTTCTGGATGAGATGTATGAAACGTAAAAATTTACCCTCTTCGCCATCACATATTACGTTGTAAACTATGGGATATTGTATGGGTGACACTGTGCGCTGCAATGGTCGCTCTTCTACCATTAAGGCCAGAGTTCTGTCTTCCAATCGAATATTGTAATATAAATTGCTACTGTATAAATTAAAACACAACATACAGTGCATGGTGTGTCTGCCATTTAGGATCAGTAGTGTAGTATTTTCCAAGATTCAATGAAAACCTTCCTCATGGCGCAGTACGGCCCCCATTTCGCGCATGGTGTTTGATCTAGACGCCTTACAACCACTTGTGTATATTGCACGCAAACCGCGCGAAGTGAAGGGTATACTGCGCGCGCATCTATTCAAGAGCACCGCTCGTAGCGCTAGTGTCACGTCATGGACTCACAATAGTAATTGAGATAAACAAACAGCTGTATATCCACGATTTTCAATTCCAGTTCTGGTCATTTACGATCATTTCGCCTATACCAACTATATGCAGACAAATGTGTCAATAAAAAAGGTCAAAAATGGTGACTCGAATTTCGCCTATACCAACATTGCAGACAAATGTGTCAATAAAAAAAGGTCAAACATAGCGACTCGAAATTCTTTTGAGAGTACAGTGTTGTGATTTTAGGTAATAAACGCAGTTACTATTTAACATCCATGATCATACAGTCTCCCTGACAAAGTAGAATTACATTTTACCAACTTTTCATCGATGCTATCTACGAAGAAATGATGGGGGCATACGCATGGTTACCATGTTTCCTGCAAATGCAAGAGTTGTTATTTCACGTTGCAGGGTGCGCTAGTTGTCCCGGACCAGGAAGGCAACCTAAGGATAACCGTGAAGAAGACGAAACCTATTCTGGGTATCGCGATAGAGGGAGGAGCCAACACGAAACATCCGCTACCTCGAATCATCAACATACACGTGAGTTTAGCGCACACCTTTAACGGTACACACCGAAACACCAATAGCAATGAACACCAATATTTTGACGTTCATACGACAATATGGTTAATCACAATAGATGATTTTCAAAATCGATCTAGAAATAGCTCTATCTTAAAAGTTCTTGACAGTTATGTTAAGGTGCATTTTTCACTGTTGTGCATTGTTGTCATTGAAGATCTAGAGGGCAGTGATTAGCTCTATCTAAAGGTCCTAGATCAATTCTGAAAAAGGTCTATTCAAGAGCCCAAAGCTTATACAGCCAAAATACATACTTGTCGATCTTTGAGTAAACCCTCTAGTAAAATAAACAAAACCTACATTGGAAAAGCCATTGGTCTAAATAATTTGTAGCTACAACGTTCTGCACCATTTATCCCAGAAGAACGCTTCATTTTTGGGGGTATAGAGTGTATGTCCCAATTGCCCGATATCATGAGAACTACTAAACTCTGGAATCTCACCCGTCAACGAATTTGCAATAATAAGTGAACGCCAGCTTTACCTCTTTTCTGTTGTCTAACCGTATACGTAAGGACATTTGACAAATTTTGAAGGAATGTCCAAAATGAAACTTTATTTATGTACGTGTAGAAAGACCAACTGAGGATTTACCTCAGCATTCACCAAGCCGTCCTTACCTTAGATATATTTACTAGATCGTCACTGTTGTGAGTCCAACCCCTGAACAGTGAACATTGCTTGCGCGATGGTTCAATAGTGTGTTGATTGCGCTCGCTCGTTGTGTTCCAGGAGAACGGGGCGGCGTTCGACGCGGGCGGCCTAGAGGTCGGGCAGCTGATACTAGAGGTCGACGGACAGAAAGTGGACGGTAAGCGACCCTTGCCTCAAGACGCTCTGATACTAAACGTTCTGAAAGTATATAACTGGTTGCGAGCACACCAAATGTTAGAATGCTCAAAATACTGAATTATCGCGAGCACATTTCTTTATTCATTTACCTTGTACATAAGAGGTGAGGAAAGGGGCACTATTTGAGATAAGATAAGATAAGATTGTCTTTATTTAGCTTCACCAGCTATTATTGTCATACATACATACACTTACACAGTTACACTACTATCTTATTATTACTATCAATTAATATACATTATACTTACAAAGTGGTCAACAAGGTACAAGTGGTCCTATTTCTTCGAACATGGAGAAGAATATGTGGCGATGTTGTGAACTACTATATGGGCGCAAATAAGCTCGTCTTTGGCGTTTCATAGTGACAACAGCTCTTGCATGGGGAATGGCGATCCGGTTGTAAACGGAACGTTTGCCTTTTTCTGTTGCTATCAACTGTGTAGTGTTGTTATGACAACCTCATGGTTGTCAAGACAACAGCTTCTGTCACAATGGCTCAGTCCTAGGTTGGAGACGACTACGACACCTCTCATGGTTGTCAAGACAAGGTATACTTATTATCGCTCTGTCACAATGGTTTAGCCCTAGGTTGGAGACGCCTACCCTTCACATTGACGTAGTTTTTAAGACAACGTATCTCTGTCGCAATGGTTCCGCCCTAAGTTCGGGTCGCCTAACCCGCTTCTTGACTGATGGAGGTCGCACGATCAGTACTCCATCAATCTCTATCAGAGAACCTAAACAACAGTTGTTGTTTGCCACGTTAATCAATTTTATCTCTTTATCTATCACACTGTTCTGGGGCATCCTGCGTTTTACTTTTACCCCTGTTTCCATCTAACTCATTTTAAAAGGTCTGGGGAAAAATCCCACGGTTGCCAAGGAAATATGAATTCATAGGTTGCACGTACGTCACATCTTTGCGCGTAGCGGCCACATTTGTGATCAAACTTTGACGTTACCATGGAGATACAATGGGGAATATGCATAATTTTTTTTTGGCATTTTGCTAGATTAGGATTGACTTCCTGAATACAAAAATATTTTATTTCGATGACATAGAATAAAGTTTCATTTATAAAAACGAGCTGAAAGTTTCACACATATTTATGGCGGGAAAAACGGGGCATACGTCACCTGCCATGTATCAGCAATCAACCAATCATAAAATGATAAATGAAATAACGCTTATATGGAAATTATCATATCCATAATCATATAAAATCGAATTAATGTCTAGTACGCCTAGTAATAAATTTTGAAGCCCAATTACTATAAAAACAATAATACCAAACCTATTTTCATAGAATATCAGTAAATATTGGGTGTTGTTATTCATATGAAGCAGACTTGACAACGGCTTGAGTAAAAATTTTGACAAGGTTAGATGATAACCTTGAAAATTTTATTGTTTCGTCTAGGAGGCGGTGGCAAATTCCAAGGAGGTTATATGCACAGTCATTCATATAAGCAGTGATTTTCATGGATCGTGACGTCACATACCGTTTAAAAATAAAAGTGCGGGAAACAGATAATCAAAATCTTTGAACATGTATAGAAGTATAATGAATTAATTTTATAACTTTTAAATTAGGTTTGTGATGTCTTTAGATGAATAACAATATATTCCACGTACCTTCAGAGCTGTAGAAAATTCATGCACATACCCTATTATTGAAGGCTGTTGTGGTAGAACACAGAAATTCTTAGTTCTTTAAAATTCAGTCTGTTTTTGAGATAAAATTGGTATGTGTGTTAATATTTTATTTGTTTATTACTTATGTTTACTTTTTAAGTTCTAAATTAGGCTCATTTATTAAATTTCAATAGTATTTGCCAATGATCTAGGATTGGTCCGCAATCATGACCGCTGTGACGTCACGTGGGAACTATTAATAGGTCTCTGTCTGTTGCAAAGTGTTTGGAGTTCTGTCTCTCTCTGCCTCGCAGGTATGCACCACCAGGACGTCGCTCGCCTTATCGCAGAGTCGTTTGCGAGACGCGAGCGCCACGAGATCGAGTTCTACGTGGTCGAAGCGAAGAAGTCGAACCTCGAACCGAAGCCAACGGCGTTAATCTTTTTGGAAGCCTAGCGTCAGTAGTCTCCTTTCCTTCCGTCGTGACTCCCTTGGCGCAGCGGTCGCTGTCTGAGATGGATCGCGCGCACAGCACACTTCGTTACCGGCTGAGCTCGCTGCTAGTTTCACACGATCTGCCCACGTCCACTCAAAGTCTGTGAACCCCATGTAGAAAACACAACATTACCAGTTGGGGTCAGGGAGTTGGATCATTATTCATTATGGGGTTTAATTCACTAACAAAACAACTTCTTTAACAGTTTGATATAGTTTCTTATTGCAGATTCATAGATAGATCTGGTTTTGATTATTCAGGAAGATTTTCAGTCATAGAAATGAACACGCCATTTTATTTTTTGTAGGTACTGAACGTTAGAGCAAAAGGAAATACTTTAGCCAGTACTAGAATCTATTGTGATAGGGTTATAACTTTCTGATGCTCAAAATATGAACGGATTAGTTGTTTTTTACCGATTACGAATATTCAAATACTTTTATTAAATGTATAACGTAAGATGCATAATATACGTTTGCCTTACTCTTGAAGCAATATTGTGAGAATTCATGTTTTCATAGTCTGTATAGCCTCCTTCTACTCTCCCCCCCCCCCACCCCCGAATACAGACTATCTGTGTGGATACAGGGATGAGATCTTCATAAGTTTGTCTTCCGTATCAAGTTAGTTTCAGTTATTGACATTGGGGATGAGAAACATTTGCAGGGGGGTTTCTTTTTCGAGGTACCCCTTTGTATTCATCTCTCCCGGTGGTTAAATTCATGTGCTGTGCTGTGCTGTGCATGTTGGTGTTCGAGGGAGGTGAATACTTGAACCATAACACAGACCCACTTCTATGTAGTTCACTAGTTTGTCTTGACACGATAGGGAGGCACTTCACAAGCATTCAACCACACACATGTCCATCCACAGTGAGCAAGAATACAGTTTAAAATCATTTGTTGTGCATTACACGATCTTTCTATACCTTAATTCGAATCTAAATCCACCCTTATTCAAATCTCTTGAATCTTTTATCGACTTTCTCACGAAATACAAAGTATTCATCACCCTACGAATCCAACGCACAGCACGCATACCTACTTATTTTAAACGTTCCTTTGAGTAATTTCAATTTACAAACTAACATCCCAGCGAGCCACCGTAACTTTGTGCGCCGTGCGCGCGCGCAACCCTTCAAAAGGCGGCGGCAAATCATTTCGCTTGCCGCGACTCATACACACGGAACGAGGTTTTCCGAGCGCGCCCCCCGACTCTCCCCGAACCGCCCGCGTGCTTTCGACCAATGAAACGAGCCCATCTAATCACCGAGCACGTGGCCACTTCTAGCTTCATGTCTGCATCATTACGAAGGGTGGGTTATTGCGTACGTGTGTTGTTTACTAGACATTATAGTGATACCTATACGAGAACCAGTGAGTGCCTATGTCGCGTGACGTTGTTGTCCGTTATCCGCTACGCTGCCTATATATCCTTGTTTGTCCGTGAGCGCCCAAGGGAGGGAAAGGAGACATAAAAATAAAAAAAATAAAGTACTATGGACATGTTCTAAGTTCGCCCTATTGTGGTCTTAAATATTGTGTCTGTGTACCAGACCACGTTATGAGTTAATCATGTGTGCCAAACGGGATGTTCGTCGCATACCGATAGCTTGCAGGACTTCACTCTCAGAAGAAGAAAAAGAAGCAAGCTGGTGTTGCAGCTGTGTACAATGCCGCACTGCATATTATATATATAAACGTCTTAAAACTGCACGGCAACTTAACATTTGCGTTGTTATCATTGCATCTATGAACATCACCTCACGCTAAAAAAAAAAGTAATTCGAACTCATTTTTTGCTACGATTAATAAATATTTTCAACTTGATAACGTTCAAAGGTGGGTGTTACTTACTTGTAGTAGATTGGAATATGACAGGGTGGAAGCTGGATGACAGGAGAAGGAGAGAGAGGGTTGATTGTGCTTGGAGTATCACGAAGAATTAGAATTGGTTTGATATAGAGCTTGTGCTCAATTAAGCTAAATTTAAACATGGATCGTGTGAAAATGCATCACACGGCCATAGTTCATAATTCGAATGATCTAAATTCTTGAAGCAGACTTTCTTGGTTGGTTCTTCAAGAGAGACACTTTCTTAGATTTGAAATGTCAGATTTTCTGACTTCTTTCCTACACTGTGTGTCTTCTATTGTTGATAACGAAAATCAATGCAATGTAATTTTACAAATCTTGACTTCGTACACAATACACACAAACAAATTTTCAATGTTTGCACCTTTGCTCTTTAATAAAATAACGTCAGGCCAATCACGTGCTTCGATCCAACATCGTTGCCGCTTGCATGTTCCAGTGTACTACAAGTAATACAAACGTACGAATATAACTAACTATAAGTGAGATTTACCTGTTTGAATTTAATTTTTAAGAATACATTATTATATTACAAAGTATTTGTATTATATAAACGACTGACATAAAAACTCTTCATTTTAAAGAAATGTAATGAAATTTGAGTTAAGTTCTCAGTGCATTGGACACGATCTAAATAATATTACGTTGATTTTTCTATATAGTGTCCAGACACAAAGTATGACATGTGCAGTTTGGACATAATTTCCTAATAGATGAAAATGCATTGCCCTACAAAAAGCAGTTGTTAGACGACAGGCGACCATGCTTATGTCTGTGGAATAGTGGGTGTTGTAGATCCAAGTGGTGACATGTAATATTCTTATTGTGATATCAGATGAAATGACGATATGTTACTTAGTAGAAGTTTTAAGGCTTGTTACATCCCGTAGCAGAAACTAGATGCAGAAGCAGCCGTGTTAAGTTTGTGGTGCTTAGATACTTGTTGTTAATGTTAAATAGGGGTAAACTATTGTTGGCTCAGTTCATTTGGCTCGCAACTGATAGGCCTGCCGCTATTGAGTCCTGATAAGAGTGCTCACTTGCATGACGGCCAGGCTAAACTATTTTTGCTCAGTACAGTAAGCTTGTCTCCCGTTATCCTGATCAAAGCGTTCACCTGAAGAAAACAGATCAGAATGTCAAATTGTGACGATCTTTAATGAGCTTGTTTGCGCAGTAAGGAAACGACATTGTATCATTCCCATTTTAGATTGTTGTAGATCATGAAGAAACAAATAATGTTTTCGGAGAAGATAACAGTTGCTTTGGTAGGATCATATCCTGTTTTTGTACAACAGCAGAAATTGTTATAAGTTTTGATCGCTCATACTATTCTGGTATGGAACAACGTATCTTATCTACTCCCGGAACTCTTCCCGAAGGAATATGTTCGCTCAGCTTGTACCTTGCACAGGCAAATTCACCAAGAAAAATTGTGAGTCCTGGCCAGAATTTTTATAGTGAGCGCTCTGCTGATCAGGTTTATCGTTTCTATAGGTCTCCAAAATGGTCACTGGTAGCGCTAGTGCTCCCTTAAAGATGTAGAGATGACAAGACAGGACAGACGACCTATTTACACCGACTGACGTCACACCTGTACTATAGAACGCCCGGAGTTATTGAGGGCAGCCACGTTGCTACCTCTTGATGAAGCAAATGTTTTCCTTAGTTCGTTCTATTCCACGTCATGGATGTAGAGACTCAAGTCTATATGTTTACTATAGACCGGTTGTTCAATGCGATCCTACTGAACATCCACGCATTCAGTTGCATCTCTTACTGGTTATGAGTTGTTCAATGCGATCCTGCTGCACATCACGCATTCAGTTGCATTTCTTATGGTTATGAGTTCAAAGATTCACGTATATTCGCCTGTATACTGAATGTAAAGTATGCAAAATACCGGTATCATTGAGTTTAGAAATCAATAACAAGGGCACAATCAAAATAGCTGCAATCCAATATTCATCCGATTACTGATCCAACTCAGCCAGGAGTAATTCCAGTGTTCTGGAATCAATCCGATACCATTCGAATGTCAGCCAACTTATCTGACTCATCATAACTTCGATGTGGATTACAGAGATGAGAAGAAATTGGCACGAATTTGAATTGATAAACTTTTAGCTAAATGATTACAAGTTGGATTGTTAGTGTAAAATGCTTGAATGCCAATCTGTATAAAATTTGATGAGGTATCCGCTATCAAAAGCATGACGAAAAACACGATTCTGACAAATAAATTAGCTTCCCCACGAATTTAATTTCCAAATGCAAATTATCTTTGTTTTACCAAGCAAACAAATCCCCTGTCTCTATTTTTGTATCATACAATTCATACTAAATTCATAGCAGCTTATCTCAGATTACTTATGATTGAAACACAGCTTTCGGTAATCTACTCTCTTTTACCAACACGAGAGGCTATCTATGTAAATGTAGCCGTTACAGTGAAATTGTATATAATATTATATATTTACAAAAAATAATTTGAGGGCAGAAAATGTTTTGGCAGTATGTCACCTAGAACATCTTTACTATAAGTGCCAAAGCAATTATCTGGTGGTGCACTGAAGACAGCTTGTCTAAACAAGTCGGAGCAGAGGTTATCGTGAAACGCGAGATACCAGTCTCGTGGTCGGCGAGGTGGCAAGGGTTGGTTGCTCTCAGTTATATGAAGGGTACGACGCTGACGCCGATACAGTAGGAATCTGCATTGTTACCGGTGTTGCTTTCCATAAACTAGCTACCTCAGCTTTCAGCATTGCCTGTGAGGCAGACAGACAGACAGACAGACATACAAGATAGACAGACTGTGTTCGCTCCTCTATCTCTCTCTCTCAAGCTGGTAGAGTCACTAGCACTAACCGTCTAGGAAGCAGTAAGCTAACATATTACACAAGGCATTTTATAAATCACATTTTATCATCTTGTTGCAAATATTATTGAATGAAGAAAATGTATTATTGTAAGAATGAATCGTTATGAAATTGTTCCAAAATATTTTATGCTAAGTTGTGAAAGAAAATATGAGAGCACCTTATTCTTTGTTCTAAAATATGTGCATTGTTGATAAAAAAAAAATTAAATATCTCCTAACAGGAGATCTTTTTGTAAAGAAATAACTACTTTGAAAGGAATTTGGATAAGGCATAATGGTGTGATGACAAATATGGCAAATCTTAACATTTACACAACATATCTCAAATTGCCTTACATAAACAATGTCTACGCCTGTAACTGTACAGCAAGGATCAACTTCATTTCTCTGCCCCTTCACCCAAAAAGACTCCTTATTTTTACTACATGGAAATCCATTACCGGGCTGGGAAATGTCAGACCAAAGCGGTCGGTTTTGTTCACAGTTGATTTCAGAATGTTGCCTATTTTAAATTTGTCAATATTTATACTCTAGCAGTCTATTCTGTCAGAAAATTGTAAATATTTTTGGTCTCAACATTGACAGATTCACAAAACTGAAATAAAACAACCTTCCAGACATCAAAGGCCGTGAAACCAATTGGAGGGAGATCCTAGACCCTACCAATTATCCCGCATGCAAGACTGCAAAGGGGTTAAATGTTACTCTCCTGTTACTTGTAATAATTATCACAGCCTTTTCGTGCAGACATTGCAACCTGTTGGCTCTAATTTACCTTGACTTGGTACCCCCAATTTCCCCGAAGTAAACTTTTACCCTCAAGCCGCTTCATACTGTACCACCCGCGTTTCACGTTTTCTAAATATGGCCATAATAAAACTGGTTTCACTGATTTGAAACCTGGTACTTAAACATTATTATGTTTCAATACTTTTCGAGCAGGCACACAGCAAAAATATTGTATCTCAAAACAATATAACTATTTATTTCCAGTTAACGGTAAGTATGGCATTCTTCGTTGGGGCAAATCTGTACCTGCCGCGTCATCATTGCACCACACATAACACGAATCAACGTTGGCAATCCAAAGTCACAGGACACGATTAACGATGTACCTACTTGTTTTCATGTTCACGTATTTGTGTTAATTTTTATTTACAAGTGGTTAAAGTGGTAATCAACTTCTCAAGTTATGGCCACTTCAGTAAAATAATAATATGCCAGAGACACGTCTTCAGATTTAAGTCTAATTTGCACTGTCAAGACAATTGAACGTAAACTGTAAAGCTATTACCTAGCTTGTAGCTTGCTGCTTTTGATTTATATAAAACATAAATTTTATGAACTATTAAAGGAACAAACAATTGACATTGGAAAAGTAAGTGCTCTTGCCCAGTGCATAAGAACATTATTGATTCATGGTTCATTTGTTTGTTACTTTGTGTGGCAATAAAAACAGTATAATTTAATAATTATTATAGGCATAGAGCGTAACCACCATCGTATGCATATTGCCTGGAAATATGGAGGTCAGCTAGTTCTCCTCTGTTCCTTTCTCAGGGCAGGACCGATCATCCTGGCGCACCAACAACCGAACCCAAGTGCACTAGCCAGGGCTACAACCCAAAAGTTCTCAACTTAATAATAAATTAATTGTATTTAAAGGTCCGTCGCGAGCTATTATAGGCAATTTTACGCGCTGTTTAGTGGGCGCTGACATCTTGCGCGTCCGTCATTACGACCATACGTCTTCCTTCTCGGCAGGTCAATCCGTTATAGAACCTCGAATTGAACTGACATTCAAGAAAGCTGTGCCTCAATGTAACCTTTCAAAATGTCAAAATGACTGAAATTACGATTTATATTCGAGAAGGCTGTTTATTAAAATATGGTTGCAATGGCGGCCGGAGTTCAAAGACGGCGAGAATATAATAACCTATACAATTCTGGAAAGGACGGTCGCGCCATGCGGTTGTTTTCAACAAAATTCGCCGCGGGATTCCCCGCTACCTGCATGTTACTGTTTACTGCATGGAGGGTTTGGAATGTGCCTAGACCACGCCTGACAACATACAAGCTGAGAACGAGATGTAACTTAGTTTTGAGTCGTCACACACGTCACTTCACTATTACATAATTATTCATGACGTCACCACCTTGCAAGTTAACGCGACGGAACTATAGCCCCGTAATCACTGTACCATAGGGTGTATTCACATGTGTGTGGCATGACGATTGTTTTCTTTCTAATTGCTGTTATATCTCCAACATTGGTTTGCTATTAGTGGCATAGACTCCAGCACATTCCACAATTTTGATATTGAATGTTGTTTTAAATATGCGCACAAAAAAGCTTAAATTCTCACGTTTTCGAGCTATTTGGTTGGGTCGAACGCATCGCGGTTTACGGATGGTCGATTTACATTTAAACAGTGCTTGAGATTGTTTTACAATTTAAGGCTTTCCTAATGCCAAATAATTTGATGTAGAAAATACATACACGTCATGGAAATAAGCTCTTTGCAATGGACTAATTGAAATCATAACAAGATACAATGCAAGCATTTTTAGCAAGGAACGAAGAAACTGAAAAAACATCCAGATTGATTAACTCAAATAAATGAGTTGCATTTACTATTACCATAGTCACTCAAGCTCACCACTGGCTAGAAAAATAATGAATTGACGACTTTCAAATGAGCCAACCATTACTTCCAACATTTTATCCAGGGACTAGAAAATGTGAGAATATAATGATAAACTAAGTTTTACAATATATTATGTTACTTGCAATTTTTTATTGAGCACAATTTTTAGTTATAATTATATCCACAACAATTCATAAAATTAATACTGAAACACAAGTTTTAGCACACATTTGTGTCGTCTGCAATCACAGTGCTGCACACGATAAATTGACATAGCATTAAGAGCGCTAGAAAACAACGCATCAAGAACTGTATCACATCAACAAAGACATCGGACCTTAACTAGAAGGCGATCATATTAAATGTACCAGTAGCACCAACGTGATAATAACAAACACACCATAGATACGTACTTCATCCTACAGCAAGTGGTTCTCGTTTGAGATGGCAACAGTGGATTTTTCTAAAAGCATCAACCTTTTTAAGAAAATAGGTATTTTTTATGTTTTAGCAATGTAAGCCATGACTTGTGTATACTACTCTTGTAATATTTGCATACACCCTAAGTTATTGTTTTGTCCCCCACATTTCATTACGGTTAAATATTATTATTATGAACACTGTGTCTTGTTTCAGCCAAACATGAAATAGTATGCAGCAATCAAAGAATGATACAACAGTGGCATTGCCTAGCAACAGAGAGTCTGTCTGGAAAAAATATTGTAATCAAAATATTGTATTGTAATTTTGTAATCAGTAGGTAGGTTGTTATTTTGGATATACTTTATTCTACTTATAACGTATTTACTATTTACAAGGTTATACCAGTAATCAGAGACCATGATTTTTAGCATAAACTATAGAGTAGCAATATAAATTCTTAGTATTAAACAATATTCTTCATCCAAATGTTCATGTTTTATGTGACCTGGATTGCTTTTTCATAATTAAAGCCACGAAATAGAAAATACTAGTAGCAGATACTTGAATATACAAAATCGCAGCATTTTTTAATTATGAGCGACAGTCTTGTAATTTCAAAAATTAAAATTGCGTGTGTTTGAAACAACTTTTGCGGGCTACTACCTTCTCGGGAGAGTTCGCTATTTGTAGGCTCACTGCATCTGCATTTGGTCTCTTGGTATAACAAAGAAGTTTATTGAGCTTAGTCCCTAAATAGCTGTCACTGTATCATCATTTTAAATCCCATCTTTCACTTAAATATGCTATAAATTCTTTGGCAAGTCTTTTTGCTTTTTACATGCATGAAACATCACAGCCCACAGGTAGTGATGATAAGTGACAAGTATTGTTGTAAATGGAATTGCGCTTTTTTTGGGGGGGGGGGGGGGGGAGAATGAATTAAGTGGCAGTTTTGCCACTCAAAAATAAAAATTAGTATAAAAAGCCGAGTAGACCCATATGGGAGGATATTCCAGTGATTTGATAAAAACCTATTACTGGATGCCATAACTTGGCCATGTTTTACCATTCAATACCAAACCAAGGACATGAGTGCAGAGAATGCCAGGGCTGCCTGGTTATGGAACTTCTAATACCAACGAATACAATAACTCGCCCAAACGTAACAAGTTTATGTAATGAGTGATTCACACTTAAAAATAGGTCTGTCTAGTCAATTAAGTTACATCTGAAATCAAAGTGAATTTATAACTTTACTAAATAAATTCACTTTGCTTCTTAAAGGTAACTTGAAACTCAAATCACTTGAAACTGATGAGTAGGAACACGTGGACTAATGACGATCTACTCTGCGTAAGGCTGCAGATTCCCTCTCGCGTTGTTAGGCGGGCTGGCAAACTGCCAGGCGGGCAGCACACCACCAGCTATACTGCCCGCCGTCTGGAGAAACTGTCGTGCACTGCCCGCCTGCGTGCCAACCCTCTGTGCACGCTGCCAGGCCGGAGACACCATATCCCCCACGTTGCTCACGGTCTTCACCCGCTGCTGAGGCGCGAGCACGCTGTACGTAGTGTTGTTGACCGAGGAGGGTTGCTGCCACGCGGGCACTCCCAAGCCCTGCGTGGTCTGCCAGGCGTTGGGTAGCGCGCCGCCCGTGGGACTGGCCACGGATTGCGACCGTTGCCACGCCGGCAGCGCGCCACTCGCTGTCTGCAAGCCGTGCCACTGCGCGCTGCCCGGTTGCACGTCGAGCTCCCGCTGCCAAGAATGTGCACTACTTACAGCTTCGCCGTGCTGCCACGACTGTACGCTGCTCGTTGCGCTGCCCATCCCTTCCGTGTGCTGCCAGGACTGTGCGCTGCTCGGCGCCTCTGCTTGCTGCCACGAGTGTGCGCTGCCGACAGCTTCCGTGTGATGCCAAGCGGCCTGGTGCGGTCTGATCTCTGCGCTGCTCACAGCGCTGCCCTGCTCTTGGAAGCGAGTGTGCATCTCTTGGGCTATCGTGTGCACGAAGCCGATGTCTGGCCGGGCCGAGGGTTCTGCCTGGATGCAAGAGTCGACTAGCCGACGCAACTGAAGGGGAACAAAGTCCCAGCGATTAGGCCTAGCTCAGCAATGGCATAAACTAACACTTTAATTTTCCATCAACAGAATACAAGTCTATTTGTCTATTTGTAATATTAATTTTGTATTGTTAATGTTCTAGGCCTAGATGGAAGAGGAATCAACACCGGTGAATACTGAACAGGCCTGTATTTTTAGTTGACCCATTGAATATTGGCGTTTTCCACTGGGCCGCACTGAGTGCGCCCTGAAACGTCACAGTCACGTGATGCACGGCACCAGTGTTGCCCTCAGTGCAACTCCCAGTGGAACACATTTATTTTTTCAGTGCAACAAATTGGCGGTAAAAGTGATACAAATCTAGATGTTTAAACGATATGAAAGGCATTTTAGAGGATAACAAAGCAACTTCACTCAAGTTACTGTAGCTAGAAGGTAAAGTTGTTAACTAGGCTCCATAAGAAGTACTAGAAATTAAGTTCCATGAAATAGCGTAGGTAAAGGGTAAACATAACCTCAAACTTAATAACGCCGTACTGTGTCTGTATCAGAATAGTGGTAAACAACATCTTCCAGTTGTGTTTTTATGTTGGGTTTAGATGTTGGTTCGATTTTAGCTTCACTATTTGACGAAAATACTTGGCAGTTCCATTTCCGCGTACAATTTTCCCGCGTCTATGGCCGCCATATTTGCACTGAAAACACCGCACTGACCACCGAAGCCAGTGCGGCTCAGTGCGCACTCGAGTGCACTGCGTCAGTGCAAGAGCGCCAGTGGAATACGCGAAACCCGCACGAGTGCAATTTATGGTTACCAGTGGAACGTGCGACTCGCACTGAGTGCGCACCAGTGCGGCCAGTGGAAAACGCCATATATCAGCTCACATTGTTGCATGGCATTTTGGTTTTTCTATGGAAAAATAGTACGTATCAATCTTAGACTTGCTATGTGGTAAGGGAAAAATTGATCAGGCGACGAGAAGTCTTGAGCTGGACAAACCAGTCGCTTTACAGTCCGTACCGTATGTTAAATGTTAATAATAATAAACGGCGAGTTTGTCAAAAACAATTAGAACAGAAATGCAGGAAAAAGGATATCGAAAAACTTTGAACATGAATAGAAAAAGAAATATATACTTTTATTTACCATCTAAAATTCTAAATTATGTTTCTTGTATTTTTAGAATAAGGTGTATCTTGTCCTTAGTGTACTTTCAAATTTTACAAAGTTTAGGCCCTATAGTGACATTGAAAATGCATAATACACAAATAAACAAGATGAATTCTAGGTAAGCCAAATTACAAAAGTTGGCAATGGATGGTTTTGCAGCTAAGCCAAAGCCCACTCAGGAGAAATCAGATTAGACATGAGTGATACTCATGACATGATATGGTCGCAATCAATCAGTCTAAATGTAGTCTAGTATTTCAGTCGACATTTGGTTAGTTATTCTTGGAGGTTTTACCGTTTCTCAGGTTCTATTCAATACCGGTACTCGAACATTTCAAAACTTTACATTTGATCTCTCAAAAAATATTCCAAAATAGACCTACTGCACTTCCTCCCATAGTCTTACAACAAAAAACTGGGTCTTCAAACTCTAACCGAATGAATAACCACGAAGTACCTACCTCTTGCGAGTACAGATCGGATGGGATTGGGGGGTAATCGCAGCGATCAATCTTCTTGCACAGCGTGTAGAGGTTCATCTTATCACCGTAGAATGGAGACTTCAGAGCGGCCATCTATAAGTGGAACAAGTGTTTAGTGTTTACCTAGTGCCAAAACCAACTATTTGCACGGATTGAACAACGGCGGCAACTTTAAACTTATGTACTGACGTGGACGAATACGTGCTTGCTTTCTTATCAACGCGTCACACAGAGCGTTTTCTTAGTTTAGAATCTTAGGGTAGGTAGCCTACTTGTAAATAAGATGACGGTATCAATTCTTTCGCAATCTAGAGTACGTGTATAGTCAATTCGATTGAAATGCTTTTTCTTGTGGAAATGTGTGAAACAAAATGCCACTATGTGCCTTATTTTGGTATGGTTCGTAATGAGATACAAAACAATATTTGTTAATGGCTGTTTTAACTTCTTTGCTTGTGAAATAATAGACATAGGCTTTGCATTCATTATTTTCAAAGTAAAGTGTTCTCCAATGGACAATTTGCAGCCTTACTGACTGAGCACTACAGTATCCCAACAATATTGGATTGGCCTACTGGAGGTCTTAAGGCTACTAGTGTAGCCAAGCTTTGCCTCGCAGTGAGGGATAGATAATCAGTGTGTCTAGTAGTTTAGTTGATTGTCATTGCACCCACCTCGTAGAGGATGCAGCCGGTGGACCAGACGTCGCTCTTACTGTTGTAGCCGTGCTCGTGTATGCGCTCGGGACTCATGTAGTACGGCGTGCCGACCAGAGAGTGAGCCGCCGTAGTCTTCGAGCTGAAGAAGCGGCCCAGCCCGAGGTCGCCCAGTTTCACCACACCCTGGCCCGTGATGAACACGTTTGCCGGCTTCATGTCTGAAAACCCTGTACTGTTAGCGATGACATAAAGACCCAGGGAAATCGATTAAATTGGAAAAAATCAAATATGCAATTTTTCTCTCACTAAAAGATCCTTAGATATGTGTACGTATCTCTACAGATTGACTGCAAATTAGTAAATACTTTTTAGCAGTAATTATTTGATTTCTTAAAGAAAAACTAAAATGTTTTTGTTAATCAATCATCATAATGCACACCAAAAATTAAGCTTTATAAGGATATAAACACATCAGAACAATTTTAGCAATGAACAACACAACAACAAACAAAGTAGCAACAGAAATACTGAGCGCATATTATTTGGGAGATTAAAAGTGAATAATTCAAAATAATTCAAAAAGTGGGTTTTTAACGTAGGCCTACAACAGGGGAATTCTCAACAGGTATAATTTACAACCCAACGGTCACACTCAACATCCGAGAATACAACAGCATGCCACTGCAACATAGCCTACCTCTATGCATCACTCTCTTTGAGTGCATGTGCTCTAGGGCGCCGCACAACTGGACAAAGTACTTCCATATCGTCTTCTCGGGAATGAGACGCCGCTGCTTGCGGAAGTGTTTTATCATCCGCGACAGGTCTCCGGCATCGGCCAGTTCCAGTACGATGTTCAGTTCGTGTTCTTCGATGAACGACGCCAGATACTTGATGATGTTGGGATGGTCCAATTGCTGTGAAAATACAAGGCAAATTTACTCAATGGGAATTACACACTCAACACTTGAAGTCACAACCAGCTAGCTCTTTTACAATTGGCTGAATCGATCAAATCAACAAAATGAAACTTAAATCAAGTCTCATGTAGTCAGTAGACACAGGCTAGGCATATGCCTTTCTGTCATATTAGGCCCTATGGTAGGGCCTAGACCTAGGTCCTAGGCCTAGGCCTCAAAACTGTCATATAGAGAAAACAAGTAGGCCTACGCCTAGGCTATACTGTCACCCTTACCTGCAAAAGCTTGATCTCCTTCATACAATCAAGACGAGCCTTGGAGTCCATCATCTCGAATATCTGTACTTTTTTCAGGGCCACAACAGTGCCATCACTTAGGCTTCGAGCTCTATAAACTGTGCTAAACTGTCCTTTACCTATTTTCTTTTCCACGACAAAGCTGTCAAGCGATTTGTAACGCGAATCGCCTAGATTGGCGTTTAAAGCCAAAATCTCGGCAGCGTTCATAATGAACTTTAAAAGCACAGCACATTAATTAAGTATAGTAAGCCTAGACCTGTCTAGTCCTTAGCTAAGGTGAAGCTGCACCATCCAAGCAGTCTTTGGCGTCAGTCTAGAATGCAACCAGGATAACCTGTGTGCAGTAGAAACACGTCTACCCAGCAATCGATTTGAGTAGGCATTGAAGCAGTTATTAAGTACAATCAATACCATGTGTGTTGGACAAACATAATACATGTAGTAACCAGGGCACGCGTTAATCAATAAGTAAAGTATCGCGTGCACACGAATCAAAATAAACAGGTCCGCCATCTTTCCCTTCACACTGTTCTTTTTCTTCTTCAAAATAGCGTTGTTTGCTATCTGTCGGCCAGCTTGCGGCTTGAGGCCATATGTCGAGAAGGAAGTTCTCCGCAAGGGAAACTTCTTTATCGACTCTGATTACACTTTCCCCTTTGTGTAATCCACGGTGTAATCTTTCATCAGTGGTGTCCGTGTATTCAATCTTGAATGCAGTATTCACACAGTGAATGTATTTATTTACCTCTTTACGTAACTAAATGATGTTGGAATAAAGAGTAGCGATATTATACATGTATAATTATTAATGAACAAGTAAATAATATGACTTTTATTGTAGAATAGAATTTTATTTCAAATAACTATAATATACAGATTGCAGACAGTACGCGAATAATCTTACAGCAACTATTTTTTCGGTGGCGTGGATAAGCAAATGTTCCATTTTACATTTTTCTTATCGACATTCGTCTTCAGTCGTTGCACAATCAATGAAAGTCGACATCAAACTAATGAATTTGCTCTGTACTTATTGTTGTGCGTAAACGGTTTCTCTTCAAGTTTGTGTAATATAATATTGTTATTATTATTTTGTCTTCACTCGCAACACATCTTGTTATTCCTTTACTTCACCCCTACCACGATGACGTTTTCGTTAATTTTCCACAAATCACAATCTAGAAACTCTGAGAAGCACTTAAACATGTCAATATTATTTTGTCGATAGAATAAGAATTGTCTCCAGGATACCTTTCATATTAACTTAATTATTATCTTAATAATAGAATTTCCAAACAACAGCTTATAGCTAGAGAAAGTAATAATTTGAAGTAATATAGTAAATTGACTAATAGTTAGAAGTTAGAACAACAGTATGCTGATACAGCTTACAATTTTGAGCTAAGTTAGTCAGTATGCAATTATTGTATATTAATGAAACCATGTATTATATTATATTGTATGTCATACTCGTAACGCAAAAAATAATGGTGATAATAACGTAAAGTAGACACTCACGCGGCACGCCCGTGTATTGTACATATGTATCGATACAACTAAATATACGCTATCCATTGAATTATTGTACACCATGTAATAAAACAATAAATAAATAAATAAATAAATAACTATATAAATAAATAAATAAATAAATACATAAATAAATAAATAAATAAATTAATTAATAAATAAATAAATAAATAAATAAATAAATAAATAAATAAATAAATAAATAAATAAATAAATAAATAAATAAATAAATAAATAAATAAATAAATAAATAAATAAATAAATAAATAAATAAATAAATAAATAAATAAATAAATAAATAAATAAATAAATAAATAAATAAATAAATAAATGAATGAATGAATAAATAAATAAATAAATAAATAAATAAATAAATAAATAAATAAATAAATAAATAAATAAATAAATAAATAAATAAATAAATAAATAAATAAATAAATAAATAAATAAATAAATAAATAAATAAATAAATAAATAAATAAATAAATAAATAAATAAATAAATAAAGTAATAAATAAATAAATAAATAAATAAATAAATAAATAAATAAATAAATAAATAAATAAATAAATAAATAAATAAATAAATAAATAAATAAATAAATAAATAAATAAATAAATAAATAAATAAATAAATAAATAAATAAATAAATAAATAAATAAATAAATAAATAAATAAATAAATAAATAAATAAATAAATAAATAAATAAATAAATAAATAAATAAATAAATAAATAAATAAATAAATAAATAAATAAATAAATAAATAAATAAATAAATAAATAAATAAATAAATAAATAAATAAATAAATAAATAAATAAATAAATAAATAAATAAATAAATAAATAAATAAATAAATAAATAAATAAATAAATAAATAAATAAATAAATAAATAAATAAATAAATAAATAAATAAATAAATAAATAAATAAATAAATAAATAAATAAATAAATAAATAAATAAATAAATAAATAAATAAATAAATAAATAAATAAATAAATAAATAAATAAATAAATAAATAAATAAATAAATAAATAAATAAATAAATAAATAAATAAATAAATAAATAAATAAATAAATAAATAAATAAATAAATAAATAAATAAATAAATAAATAAATAAATAAATAAATAAATAAATAAATAAATAAATAAATAAATAAATAAATAAATAAATAAATAAATAAATAAATAAATAAATAAATAAATAAATAAATAAATAAATAAATAAATAAATAAATAAATAAATAAATAAATAAATAAATAAATAAATAAATAAATAAATAAATAAATAAATAAATAAATAAATAAATAAATAAATAAATAAATAAATAAATAAATAAATAAATAAATAAATAAATAAATAAATAAATAAATAAATAATACATGCATTTATTCATATATTCAATAATTATTATAACACTATCTGTTTTAACTTGTTAGTAAGAACGTGGAAAGCTGCAATCAATAATGATAGTTAGAGGTTATCTGCCTGCGCTATCGTATAGGCCATATCACATTAGGTTCCGAACTGACAATTGACCAGTTTCCTTAACAGCGCTGCGGCGAGTTTTGGAAGCTCGCATCAACTAAGTCAACTTGACGCGCCGATCTGTCAGATCCAATGAGCGTGGTTCTATTTTCATATTTGCTAGTTGTACAACGGTTTCTTGGCGCGGCTTGTTCGTTTGAAATGTGCATCTCACTCAAATCTCGCTAGTAGACCTTACGCACACCAGCGACGGCTCAGCCTGCGTATACGACAGAAGGTCACGCCTTAGAGGCGAGATTCGCGCAGCAGCCACACGCAAGAAGATCATTTACGATCAATAACTCCCTCATTGCTGCATGTAGATTTTTCGTAATACTTTCAAAATACGTAGAATTGTAGTTCCTATAAACGCCTTCAAATAAGTCTCCCGCTAAAAAAATTATTTTCGTAGCTAGAGCGAGATAAGTGGTTTTTCGCCTATGTCTTCAATGTTAACTATGTCATATGCGAGCTTCCAAAACTCGCCGCAGCGCTGTTAAGGAAACTGGTCAATTGCAATCGTAGATTCGAGCTTACGATTGGCGGCGCATGCGCAGAAGCTCAGTTCAGTCAGTCTACGGTTGCAATCTTTTTATAGACGGAGCTCTAAAATAAGATTGGGAATCGTAGATCCGAGTCACGTGAACCAATCAGGAACGAGAACGGTTAAATACGAATTGAGCACTGTCACAACATAACCTCAAGCAACAACTATTTTAATGGAAACAAAGAGCCAATAACTTTAATTATATATTTGTTTGTGATTAAGGCTTGTCTTATTAGTTATTATTATTGAATTTATTTCCTAGTTAAACGATTTTAGGATTTACAGCTGGTCAAGTGTGATTGGATAATTGTAGATTGTGATTGCAATTGGCGACTCCAGTCTACGATTCCAATTGTAGTGTGATATGGGCTTATCTCTTCCACGCTAGTCCAAGGTCGCCTGACGAGCAACACGCACTGTGTACAGTATCCCACAGTCCAGCCGTCACCTCACGCATTCACACGCACTCGCCGCCTTCTCCTCACAGATATTATGTCTATAAGTTGCCTAACGAAAACAACAACAATCTGGGACAACACTTTCTCTCTGGTTCCACCAAATTCATCAGTCGTGTGCGTGTACGCGTCCTAGTCGGTGCTGTCTTCCTCGTACGACAAGCATGGTGTTTGTTATCAGCTCTACCGTGTGCGCTGTCGTGCTGTGCGTAGGTGTCGCGTATCGCCGGTCACTGAAACAAGTAGCGCGGGATCTCTTCTTCCCGTTGTGGATATTCATTCTCCTGGTTCGAGACATCTTCAAGGATTTCGTTATGGACTTCTGGAAGAATAAATATGGTATGGCAATTTTTTTGTTTTTATTTATGTTTTTCGTTTGTCCCGGATACGCTATGCTTGTCGTGAGAGGCGGCAAAGGGCGCGATCTGGTCATTAAGTCGCTAAACAAGAAACAATGGTAAGCAAACAATTAAAGGTCCTCCTATATCCTTAGTCAATTAACCCTTGTACCCCTCAATATCATCTTCTTCCTCCTATAATTGTTCCTTTCATCCTTACTCCCTCCATGACGTCATATGATCCGACAGATAATAAAGTAATCAAAATAGTTTACCAATACAAAGATCTCAGTCCTGTAGCTAACGAGATTCTAATTCGGGAGGTCACCGGTTCGATACCCGTTACCGGCATTTTCCGAAGATTTGCGACTTATGGGATTGAGTCATAGTAACACATTAGTCAGCTGACTTTAGGGGCATGAATTGTCACTGAGCAGGTTTTCTATACGAGAAATTGTTATTACATTAAAAATAAGTTTGCCACTAAAGATTTGTCATGATTGATATTATCTACGTCTAGCGATTTGTATACACCATTGTAGGGTTTAAGAGTTTGTAAATAGATAATCTAAAAAAACCTTTTCAGTGATTTTATTGTTACTTTCATTTAAGGGTCCGTGAGATCAATGGTGAGTCGTAATATAATTTACAATATGTTTTGAATTATTTCTCAGTTTGTAAGGTTTCAATTATTATAGTCCTGTGAGATCATTATATTTTTATATTAGTATTACATGTAGGAATGTATATCTCTATTCTCTATCAAGCTTCTTACATAACACATTGCCATAATAATCGGTATATGCCGCAATAACAAGGCAAACAAGTTTTTTCTGCTCCGAGGTGAGTGTTTTTATATCCTATAAGTAAGTATTATAGGTAGTGTGGTTTTATGCAGTGATGAATGCGAATTAATAGACCTTGACGTCAAACGTTGGTAAAAAACACATTTTAAGGATTAATTTATCCAAGCTCTTTGGAATTTACAACTATTTCGCCTGTTATATAGGCCTACATAACAGCACTATACATTGTTGTCGATCTTCAGACGTTTTATTTTAAAACTAAAATGTTATCAAATATTACTTAAAATACCAAATACCTTAGTATACAACCTATCGGTTGTTGTAAGGTATTTGAAAATACTCTAATTATTGATTATTTCCTTGTGAATAATTGTTCCAGAGTAATTATTGAACATTTTAGAAACAAATTTGATATAACGCATGCTATTGTGAGTGACATTATTAGCAAAACAGCGTGCCTTGATATGATAGCTGGTTGTGATCCAAATTTTTGATGTCATTCCTCGTTTTTCCCGCCAAAACGATGTGTGAAAATTTCGGTCGATTTTTATTTATGAAATCTATTCCAAAACACACAAAAATGAATATGATTCTTCATAGAAAAAGATATTCAACTAGATGGAACCATAAAAGAATCATCCGAAAATTTCCTATTGGCCACTCAAAATAGAGATGCATTCTGGTGGCAAGATAATAAACTATTACGAGGAGGAATATATCAGTCAATTGTTCATTGTTGTTTTATTGTTGTCATGAATGGCGCCGATTTAGCAGCGCTGTGTTAAGCCTTCTACACGTCTTATTTCAATGGCTATTTAAATTACAACTATGGACGACAACACGGAACCTTTAATTATTAACATTACTTATAGATGTATTTAAATATAGCGTGTAGTTATCCGATACTTTGCCTCTACAGATGCCATTGACAAGCCACTGCCACCTGTTTACGCCAGACTTCACAGTTTCACATGCAGTGACTACTTTTAGATGATCGCTTTATATTTATGCACAAGATACTTCAACTTTTAGATGACAATAGCACTGCAACCTTGATTGAACAAAGTGCATAATAATAACTATACGATGTGGCAATGAGAATCACACAGCCTTCACAGGAATAAAGTAGGTGTGGCATCCGCACTGTTTATATTATCTCGCTCTGACGTTTTCACCCATAGTGACTGATGGGTACACTGCATCTAATTGTACGCAGTCGTGTACAAAGTCATACTTCACTCAACTGTGCATGGCCAGATGCACAGTCGAGCTAAGAACACAGTCAGTATACAGTTGAGTACACATGCAGTAAAGTGCACAGTCGAGTTAGACTCCAATACAACTAATCACATTAGTAATCTTTAACGAGCAGATACACTTTTGACATATTCTATGCTGGTGGCTTAAAATGGGAAGAATGTGGAAAACGTACAGTTTTTATGGATAAAATTTTAATGAAAAGTGAAGGACCACATTTGTTCGCCTCTTACGATTTTAACCCAATCATCAATTGTAAAATTTTACCACATCTGGACCTGGGGTTGGCCCAGATTGACTCAGCCATTCGTGAAAACGACGAAATGACATCCTCCATTTTAATATGTCCTCCTACCTGGCTCTTTTCTCCAAACTCACCATAACGTCATATGACATAACGGTTGAGCACGTCACACCAAATAATAAAAACAAAAAATGAACAGAGCTATCATAGAAACGAGAAATTGGAAATAATGTGTATAATATACTAGCTAGTTAGGCAGAGAAATCCTCGTCTGTGCCCGCGCTAGAAATGATAACAACTGGTTATAACTCCAAATAATCCAAAATTACTCTGCCGGACGTGTGAGGCGACAAATAAGGTCCTCTTCTTCCTCATTTTACCCATTTACACCATTAAATCCAATTGTTTCCCCCTGGAAGCCACCCATCCCTTGAGTTCAGGGTAGCAGCTCTGCTTGCATAATATCGTTGAAAACAAAACACACAAAACCCAACAACGAAGCACTCAATAAATTCAAAGTTGTTCTGAATCGGTCTTGTTGATTCTGACATTTGTCCGCAGGTGTTCGCACTTTCCAATCACTGATTCATATGTTTCGTAATTTTAAATATCGATCTTTGATTGGTTATCGCTCACTCGGCGATGGGGTTCGAAGCCTACAGGGTTGCTTTAGTCACTTTAAATTAAAGTCCCCCACTGAAAATCAGTTTCGTTACTGAGTGGGTAGCCTCTTAATGTGAATTTATACCCATGTATTTGTGCGTCTGTGAGGAGTGAGGGGTGCCTACACCGCTAATACAGTATGTTTCAGAGCCGGTGGTGCTACCTGGCGGAGTCGCCGTCATCACCGGGGGAGCCCGCGGCATCGGTGTCGAGGTGATCAAGAAACTCATGGAGAGCCATCTGTCGGTGATTATCGGTAACTAACTACGCTTTGTTCTCCCATTTGTCTCTGTGACGTCTATGACAACCTTGTTAAACACCGTAGTAATCAATCGCCAGTTCGTAATGCCCCTTCTACAAATTATTACTCTTGATGATCGGGCATAGTAAATTAATGGTAATGGATGCATATTGCGTATCTACAATGAAAGCTAAAAATGTTCATTTCGATGATGCAACCAACTTTTAGTTCCACAGCTGATTGATGTGTAAAGCGGAGTTCACACATATTAGTTAACGATAAGGATAGTGATTAAGAGCTAGGGCCTAGCCGTTCCGGTTCACACGCAAGAACTAGTATAACGAATGTCTATGATCTTCAAGAAAAGGACAGGCCTACGGGAAGGCCTATCTTATTAATAAATAAGTTATTAATAACTTTAGCTTATATGACATCAGTAGTTTTTATTAGATTGGATTTCGAAAAAAAAACGTCCTAGCTTCTGATTGGATGGACCTGATTCTGGATAAGGATATGGCTGGAAGTTTAAAGTTAGTTTACTTTTCTTAGCCATAGCGCTAGTCGTTAGCCATGTCATGTCGTGTGAACGCCTACACCACCCTACACGCATTTCCGTATGTTCAACTTCCAGCCATAAATCTGAGCAAAGTGTGTGAATCGGCCTTAAACGTTTTCCAGGGGATACAGAACATGCCTACATTTTGTAATTTGTGGATGTGAGTGATACACAACATAAAACAAATTAATTCTTGAATTCAACACCAGGTCCACTTGATCTCCGCCTAGCGGAGGCTTGAATTCAACACTAACACAAATTCAGGTGGCTGTATTGTAGTAAGTAAATTAATTTGGAATTATTTGTATGACTTCTACACTGGTTGCTAATGCCGACATTACACGACTCAATACTTTCGTCAAACTTATTGAATTCAAGAACAAAAGCGAATCAAAAACAATTTGTAAAAAACTGCAACAATATAGCTTCTATTAATTGATGCGTCTTTGTGCTTGAAATCAATAAGTTTGACGAAAGTGTTGAACCGTGTAATGTGGGCATAACGGAAGAAAAATAACTTAACGTTAGTCAATTTGCCAGTTTAGAAATGGCGTGACAAATTTACATGATCAACGTCTTCCCAATTACCTATCCTACTCATTAACCCCATTTAAAACTTTCCCTTTACGCCAATCAATCCGGCCCGTTTCGACGTCATATTACCTAACTGCCGAGTATATTATTAAACAGCAAAACTAAAACAAATGTTTTGGTGGTAAAACATTTTAAAAAAAATAAGTGTTGCCGTCGCTGTTTCGCAGGTTGTCGGAAAGTCATCGAGGGAGAGAAGTTGCTGGATCACATCCGCCAATCAGGCGTTTCGACGGGGGACCTGACGAGCTACACACTGGACCTGAGCTCTCTGGCGTCGGTCAAGAAGTTCGCTGGAGTTGTCCTTGAGAACCACAGAGACATCCATATCCTCGTCAACAACGGTAACGATCGCTGATTGGCTACGAATACCTCGCCTGTGACGAAAGCATGTGTAATGTTATCTTGGGTTGTCTATCATAAGCTAGACCAGCTCAAGGGCACACGGCGACAGTTGTCGGGTCCTGATAAACATAGTCATACGCGCCCCGAGACTACTCGTTGCCAGCCAGCAAGCCCCCTGAGTCGAGCAAATACCGGTCGCTGATTGGTCACGAGTTCCTTTCCTCGTCTATGACAACAACATCTGTGATTGGTTGTTCGGGACACGTATAGGCAACGCAAAATGACGTGAAGCACATTAACCTACATTGAAATCCATGCCGTCCAATGATACTGTCGGATTATGTTGTAGATTGTGTATTTCTCTATGGTTGTGGATTTGGTGTTTTTAAACTAAATTGTGAATGCAGCAAATGGTTCCACTAACTGCTACTGTTATTGTCTAGCTGGCATCACCACTCCAACGCGCCACCTGACAGAAGATGGGTTCGAGAGTACTTTCGGCGTCAACTACCTCGGCCACTGCTACCTCGCCCACCTGTTGCTACCGCGCCTGGCGGAGAGTGCAGCAACTAGAGGAAGCAATGCGCGTATTGTGAACGTGTCTTCGTGTGTCCACTCGTACCCTCTGCTGGGGGACCTACACATCCAGGACGTAACACTAAGGTAACACACGCATGTATGTTGCTACCGCGCCTGGCGGAGAGTGCAGCAACTAGAGGAAGCAATGCGCGTATTGTGAACGTGTCTTCGTGTGTCCACTCGTACCCTCTGCTGGGGGACCTACACATCCAGGACGTAACACTAAGGTAAGGTAACACACGCATGTATGTACACGTGTTGCTACCGCGCCTAGCGGAGAGTGCGGCAACTAGAGGAAGCAATGCGCGTATTGTGAACGTGTCTTCGTGTGTCCACTCGTACCCTCTGCTGGGGGACCTACACATCCAGGACGTAACACTAAGGTAACACACGCATGTATGTACACGTGCTGCTACCTCGCCTAGCGGAGAGTGCGGCAACTAGAGGAAGCAATGCGCGTATTGTGAACGTGTCCACTCGTACCCTCTGCTGGGGGACCTACACATCCAGGACGTAACACTAAGGTAACACACGCATGTATGTTGCTACCTCGCCTAGCGGAGAGTGCGGCAACTAGAGGAAGCAATGCGCGTATTGTGAACGTGTCTTCGTGTGTCCACTCGTACCCTCTGCTGGGGGACCTACACATCCAGGACGTAACACTAAGGTAACACACGCATGTATGTACACGTGCTGCTACCGCGCCTGGCGGAGAGTGCGGCAACTAGAGGAAGCAATGCGCGTATTGTGAACGTGTCTTCGTGTGTCCACTCGTACCCTCTGCTGGGGGACCTACACATCCAGGACGTAACACTAAGGTAACACACGCATGTATGTTGCTACCTCGCCTAGCGGAGAGTGCGGCAACTAGAGGAAGCAATGCGCGTATTGTGAACGTGTCTTCGTGTGTCCACTCGTACCCTCTGCTGGGGGACCTACACATCCAGGACGTAACACTAAGGTAACACACGCATGTATGTTGCTACCACGCCTAGCGGAGAGTGCGGCAACTAGAGGAAGCAATGCGCGTATTGTGAACGTGTCTTCGTGTGTCCACTCGTACCCTCTGCTGGGGGACCTACACATCCAGGACGTAACACTAAGGTAACACACGCATGTATGTACACGTGTTGCTACCGCGCCTAGCGGAGAGTGCGGCAACTAGAGGAAGCAATGCGCGTATTGTGAACGTGTCTTCGTGTGTCCACTCGTACCCTCTGCTGGGGGACCTACACATCCAGGACGTAACACTAAGGTAACACACGCATGTATGTTGCTACCGCGCCTGGCGGAGAGTGCGGCAACTAGAGGAAGCAATGCGCGTATTGTGAACGTGTCTTCGTGTGTCCACTCGTACCCTCTGCTGGGGGACCTACACATCCAGGACGTAACACTAAGGTAACACACGCATGTATGCTGCTACCGCGCCTGGCGGAGAGTGCGGCAACTAGAGGAAGCAATGCGCGTATTGTGAACGTGTCTTCGTGTGTCCACTCGTACCCTCTGCTGGGGGACCTACACATCCAGGACGTAACACTAAGGTAACACACGCATGTATGTACACGTGTTGCTACCTCGCCTAGCGGAGAGTGCGGCAACTAGAGGAAGCAATGCGCGTATTGTGAACGTGTCTTCGTGTGTCCACTCGTACCCTCTGCTGGGGACCTTCATATCCAGGACGTAACACTAAGGTAACACACGCATGTATGTACACGTGCTGCTACCGCGCCTGGCGGAGAGTGCGGCAACTAGAGGAAGCAATGCGCGTATTGTGAACGTGTCTTCGTGTGTCCACTCGTACCCTCTGCTGGGGGACCTACACATCCAGGACGTAACACTAAGGTAACACACGCATGTATGCTGCTACCTCGCCTGGCGGAGAGTGCGGCAACTAGAGGAAGCAATGCGCGTATTGTGAACGTGTCTTCGTGTGTCCACTCGTACCCTCTGCTGGGGGACCTACACATCCAGGACGTAACACTAAAGTAACACACGCATGTATGTTGCTACCGCGCCTAGCGGAGAGTGCGGCAACTAGAGGAAGCAATGCGCGTATTGTGAACGTGTCTTCGTGTGTCCACTCGTACCCTCTGCTGGGGGACCTACACATCCAGGACGTAACACTAAGGTAACACACGCATGTATGCTGCTACCTCGCCTGGCGGAGAGTGCGGCAACTAGAGGAAGCAATGCGCGTATTGTGAACGTGTCTTCGTGTGTCCACTCGTACCCTCTGCTCGGGGACCTACACATCCAGGACGTAACACTAAGGTAACACACGCATGTATGCTGCTACCGCGCCTGGCGGAGAGTGCGGCAACTAGAGGAAGCAATGCGCGTATTGTGAACGTGTCTTCGTGTGTCCACTCGTACCCTCTGCTGGGGGACCTACACATCCAGGACGTAACACTAAGGTAACACACGCATGTATGCTGCTACCGCGCCTAGCGGAGAGTGCGGCAACTAGAGGAAGCAATGCGCGTATTGTGAACGTGTCTTCGTGTGTCCACTCGTACCCTCTGCTGGGGGACCTACACATCCAGGACGTAACACTAAGGTAACACACGCATGTATGCTGCTACCGCGCCTGGCGGAGAGTGCGGCAACTAGAGGAAGCAATGCGCGTATTGTGAACGTGTCTTCGTGTGTCCACTCGTACCCTCTGCTGGGGGACCTACACATCCAGGACGTAACACTAAGGTAACACACGCATGTATGCTGCTACCGCGCCTGGCGGAGAGTGCGGCAACTAGAGGAAGCAATGCGCGTATTGTGAACGTGTCTTCGTGTGTCCACTCGTACCCTCTGCTGGGGGACCTACACATCCAGGACGTAACACTAAGGTAACACACGCATGTATGTTGCTACCGCGCCTAGCGGAGAGTGCGGCAACTAGAGGAAGCAATGCGCGTATTGTGAACGTGTCTTCGTGTGTCCACTCGTACCCTCTGCTCGGGGACCTACACATCCAGGACGTAACACTAAGGTAACACACGCATGTATGCTGCTACCGCGCCTGGCGGAGAGTGCGGCAACTAGAGGAAGCAATGCGCGTATTGTGAACGTGTCTTCGTGTGTCCACTCGTACCCTCTGCTGGGGGACCTACACATCCAGGACGTAACACTAAGGTAACACACGCATGTATGTTGCTACCTCGCCTAGCGGAGAGTGCGGCAACTAGAGGAAGCAATGCGCGTATTGTGAACGTGTCTTCGTGTGTCCACTCGTACCCTCTGCTCGGGGACCTACACATCCAGGACGTAACACTAAGGTAACACACGCATGTATGTACACGTGCTGCTACCGCGCCTGGCGGAGAGTGCGGCAACTAGAGGAAGCAATGCGCGTATTGTGAACGTGTCTACGTGTGTCCACTCGTACCCTCTGCTGGGGGACCAACACATCCAGGACGTAACACTAAGGTAACACACGCATGTATGCTGCTACCGCGCCTGGCGGAGAGTGCGGCAACTAGAGGAAGCAATGCGCGTATTGTGAACGTGTCTTCGTGTGTCCACTCGTACCCTCTGCTGGGGGACCTACACATCCAGGACGTAACACTAAGGTAACACACGCATGTATGTACACGTGCTGCTACCGCGCCTGGCGGAGAGTGCGGCCACTAGAGGAAGCAATGCGCGTATTGTGAACGTGTCTTCGTGTGTCCACTCGTACCCTCTGCTGGGGGACCTACACATCCAGGACGTAACACTAAGGTAACACACGCATGTATGCTGCTACCTCGCCTGGCGGAGAGTGCGGCAACTAGAGGAAGCAATGCGCGTATTGTGAACGTGTCTTCGTGTGTCCACTCGTACCCTCTGCTGGGGGACCTACACATCCAGGACGTAACACTAAGGTAACACACGCATGTATGTTGCTACCGCGCCTGGCGGAGAGTGCGGCAACTAGAGGAAGCAATGCGCGTATTGTGAACGTGTCTTCGTGTGTCCACTCGTACCCTCTGCTGGGGGACCTACACATCCAGGACGTAACACTAAGGTAACACACGCATGTATGTACACGTGTTGCTACCGCGCCTGGCGGAGAGTGCGGCAACTAGAGGAAGCAATGCGCGTATTGTGAACGTGTCTTCGTGTGTCCACTCGTACCCTCTGCTGGGGGACCTACACATCCAGGACGTAACACTAAGGTAACACACGCATGTATGTACACGTGCTGCTACCTCGCCTGGCGGAGAGTGCGGCAACTAGAGGAAGCAATGCGCGTATTGTGAACGTGTCTTCGTGTGTCCACTCGTACCCTCTGCTGGGGGACCTACACATCCAGGACGTAACACTAAGGTAACACACGCATGTATGTACACGTGTTGCTACCGCGCCTAGCGGAGAGTGCGGCAACTAGAGGAAGCAATGCGCGTATTGTGAACGTGTCTTCGTGTGTCCACTCGTACCCTCTGCTGGGGGACCTACACATCCAGGACGTAACACTAAGGTAACACACGCATGTATGTTGCTACCTCGCCTGGCGGAGAGTGCGGCAACTAGAGGAAGCAATGCGCGTATTGTAACGTTTCTTCGTGTGCACTCGTACCCTCTGCTGGGGGACCTACACATCCAGGACGTAACACTAAGGTAACACACGCATGTATGTACACGTGTTGCTACCTCGCCTAGCGGAGAGTGCGGCAACTAGAGGAAGCAATGCGCGTATTGTGAACGTGTCTTCGTGTGCACTCGTACCCTCTGCTGGGGGACCTACACATCCAGGACGTAACACTAAGGTAACACACGCATGTATGTACACGTGCTGCTACCGCGCCTAGCGGAGAGTGCGGCAACTAGAGGAAGCAATGCGCGTATTGTGAACGTGTCTTCGTGTGTCCACTCGTACCCTCTGCTGGGGGACCTACACATCCAGGACGTAACACTAAGGTAACACACGCATGTATGTTGCTACCTCGCCTAGCGGAGAGTGCGGCAACTAGAGGAAGCAATGCGCGTATTGTGAACGTGTCTTCGTGTGTCCACTCGTACCCTCTGCTGGGGGACCTACACATCCAGGACGTAACACTAAGGTAACACACGCATGTATGCTGCTACCTCGCCTGGCGGAGAGTGCGGCAACTAGAGGAAGCAATGCGCGTATTGTGAACGTGTCTTCGTGTGTCCACTCGTACCCTCTGCTGGGGGACCTACACATCCAGGACGTAACACTAAGGTAACACACGCATGTATGTTGCTACCTCGCCTAGCGGAGAGTGCGGCAACTAGAGGAAGCAATGCGCGTATTGTGAACGTGTCTTCGTGTGTCCACTCGTACCCTCTGCTGGGGGACCTACACATCCAGGACGTAACACTAAGGTAACACACGCATGTATGTTGCTACCTCGCCTAGCGGAGAGTGCGGCAACTAGAGGAAGCAATGCGCGTATTGTGAACGTGTCTTCGTGTGTCCACTCGTACCCTCTGCTGGGGGACCTACACATCCAGGACGTAACACTAAGGTAACACACGCATGTATGTTGCTACCGCGCCTAGCGGAGAGTGCGGCAACTAGAGGAAGCAATGCGCGTATTGTGAACGTGTCTTCGTGTGTCCACTCGTACCCTCTGCTGGGGGACCTACACATCCAGGACGTAACACTAAGGTAACACACGCATGTATGTACACGTGTTGCTACCTCGCCTGGCGGAGAGTGCGGCAACTAGAGGAAGCAATGCGCGTATTGTGAACGTGTCTTCGTGTGTCCACTCGTACCCTCTGCTGGGGGACCTACACATCCAGGACGTAACACTAAGGTAACACACGCATGTATGTACACGTGCTGCTACCTCGCCTAGCGGAGAGTGCGGCAACTAGAGGAAGCAATGCGCGTATTGTGAACGTGTCTTCGTGTGTCCACTCGTACCCTCTGCTGGGGGACCTACACATCCAGGACGTAACACTAAGGTAACACACGCATGTATGTACACGTGTTGCTACCTCGCCTGGCGGAGAGTGCGGCAACTAGAGGAAGCAATGCGCGTATTGTGAACGTGTCTTCGTGTGTCCACTCGTACCCTCTGCTGGGGGACCTACACATCCAGGACGTAACACTAAGGTAACACACGCATGTATGTACACGTGCTGCTACCGCGCCTAGCGGAGAGTGCGGCAACTAGAGGAAGCAATGCGCGTATTGTGAACGTGTCTTCGTGTGTCCACTCGTACCCTCTGCTGGGGGACCTACACATCCAGGACGTAACACTAAGGTAACACACGCATGTATGTTGCTACCGCGCCTGGCGGAGAGTGCGGCAACTAGAGGAAGCAATGCGCGTATATGTGAACGTGTCTTCGTGTGTCCACTCGTACCCTCTGCTGGGGGACCTACACATCCAGGACGTAACACTAAGGTAACACACGCATGTATGTTGCTACCTCGCCTAGCGGAG
This sequence comes from Isoperla grammatica, assembly GCA_945910005.1. NCBI lineage: Eukaryota > Metazoa > Arthropoda > Insecta > Plecoptera > Perlodidae > Isoperla > Isoperla grammatica. The sequence goes on from OX246737.1 coordinate 131,872,700, forward strand.
AGTGCGGCAACTAGAGGAAGCAATGCGCGTATATGTGAACGTGTCTTCGTGTGTCCACTCGTACCCTCTGCTGGGGGACCTACACATCCAGGACGTAACACTAAGGTAACACACGCATGTATGCTGCTACCGCGCCTGGCGGAGAGTGCGGCAACTAGAGGAAGCAATGCGCGTATTGTGAACGTGTCTTCGTGTGTCCACTCGTACCCTCTGCTGGGGGACCTACACATCCAGGACGTAACACTAAGGTATCACACGCATGTATGTTGCTACCTCGCCTGGCGGAGAGTGCGGCAACTAGAGGAAGCAATGCGCGTATTGTGAACGTGTCTTCGTGTGTCCACTCGTACCCTCTGCTGGGGGACCTACACATCCAGGACGTAACACTAAGGTAACACACGCATGTATGTACACGTGCTGCTACCGTGCCTAGCGGAGAGTGCGGCAACTAGAGGAAGCAATGCGCGTATTGTGAACGTGTCTTCGTGTGTCCACTCGTACCCTCTGCTGGGGGACCTACACATCCAGGACGTAACACTAAGGTAACACACGCATGTATGTACACGTGCTGCTACCGCGCCTAGCGGAGAGTGCGGCAACTAGAGGAAGCAATGCGCGTATTGTGAACGTGTCTTCGTGTGTCCACTCGTACCCTCTGCTGGGGGACCTACACATCCAGGACGTAACACTAAGGTATCACACGCATGTATGCTGCTACCTCGCCTAGCGGAGAGTGCGGCAACTAGAGGAAGCAATGCGCGTATTGTGAACGTGTCTTCGTGTGTCCACTCGTACCCTCTGCTGGGGGACCTACACATCCAGGACGTAACACTAAGGTAACACACGCATGTATGCTGCTACCTCGCCTAGCGGAGAGTGCGGCAACTAGAGGAAGCAATGCGCGTATTGTGAACGTGTCTTCGTGTGTCCACTCGTACCCTCTGCTGGGGGACCTACACATCCAGGACGTAACACTAAGGTAACACACGCATGTATGTTGCTACCGCGCCTAGCGGAGAGTGCGGCAACTAGAGGAAGCAATGCGCGTATTGTGAACGTGTCTTCGTGTGTCCACTCGTACCCTCTGCTGGGGGACCTACACATCCAGGACGTAACACTAAGGTAACACACGCATGTATGTACACGTGTTGCTACCTCGCCTGGCGGAGAGTGCGGCAACTAGAGGAAGCAATGCGCGTATTGTGAACGTGTCTTCGTGTGTCCACTCGTACCCTCTGCTGGGGGACCTACACATCCAGGACGTAACACTAAGGTAACACACGCATGTATGTACACGTGCTGCTACCGCGCCTAGCGGAGAGTGCGGCAACTAGAGGAAGCAATGCGCGTATTGTGAACGTGTCTTCGTGTGTCCACTCGTACCCTCTGCTGGGGGACCTACACATCCAGGACGTAACACTAAGGTAACACACGCATGTATGTTGCTACCTCGCCTAGCGGAGAGTGCGGCAACTAGAGGAAGCAATGCGCGTATTGTGAACGTGTCTTCGTGTGTCCACTCGTACCCTCTGCTGGGGGACCTACACATCCAGGACGTAACACTAAGGTAACACACGCATGTATGTACACGTGTTGCTACCGCGCCTAGCGGAGAGTGCGGCAACTAGAGGAAGCAATGCGCGTATTGTGAACGTGTCTTCGTGTGTCCACTCGTACCCTCTGCTGGGGGACCTACACATCCAGGACGTAACACTAAGGTAACACACGCATGTATGTTGCTACAGCGCCTGGCGGAGAGTGCGGCAACTAGAGGAAGCAATGCGCGTATTGTGAACGTGTCTTCGTGTGTCCACTCGTACCCTCTGCTGGGGGACCTACACATCCAGGACGTAACACTAAGGTAACACACGCATGTATGTACACGTGCTGCTACCGCGCCTGGCGGAGAGTGCGGCAACTAGAGGAAGCAATGCGCGTATTGTGAACGTGTCTTCGTGTGTCCACTCGTACCCTCTGCTGGGGGACCTACACATCCAGGACGTAACACTAAGGTAACACACGCATGTATGTTGCTACCTCGCCTGGCGGAGAGTGCGGCAACTAGAGGAAGCAATGCGCGTATTGTGAACGTGTCTTCGTGTGTCCACTCGTACCCTCTGCTGGGGGACCTACACATCCAGGACGTAACACTAAGGTAACACACGCATGTATGTACACGTGTTGCTACCTCGCCTAGCGGAGAGTGCGGCAACTAGAGGAAGCAATGCGCGTATTGTGAACGTGTCTTCGTGTGTCCACTCGTACCCTCTGCTGGGGGACCTACACATCCAGGACGTAACACTAAGGTAACACACGCATGTATGTACACGTGCTGCTACCGCGCCTGGCGGAGAGTGCGGCAACTAGAGGAAGCAATGCGCGTATTGTGAACGTGTCTTCGTGTGTCCACTCGTACCCTCTGCTGGGGGACCTACACATCCAGGACGTAACACTAAGGTAACACACGCATGTATGTTGCTACCTCGCCTAGCGGAGAGTGCGGCAACTAGAGGAAGCAATGCGCGTATTGTGAACGTGTCTTCGTGTGTCCACTCGTACCCTCTGCTGGGGGACCTACACATCCAGGACGTAACACTAAGGTAACACACGCATGTATGTTGCTACCTCGCCTAGCGGAGAGTGCGGCAACTAGAGGAAGCAATGCGCGTATTGTGAACGTGTCTTCGTGTGTCCACTCGTACCCTCTGCTGGGGGACCTACACATCCAGGACGTAACACTAAGGTAACACACGCATGTATGTTGCTACCGCGCCTAGCGGAGAGTGCGGCAACTAGAGGAAGCAATGCGCGTATTGTGAACGTGTCTTCGTGTGTCCACTCGTAGGCTACCCTCTGCTGGGGGACCTACACATCCAGGACGTAACACTAAGGTAACACACGCATGTATGTACACGTGTTGCTACCTCGCCTGGCGGAGAGTGCGGCAACTAGAGGAAGCAATGCGCGTATTGTGAACGTGTCTTCGTGTGTCCACTCGTACCCTCTGCTGGGGGACCTACACATCCAGGACGTAACACTAAGGTAACACACGCATGTATGTTGCTACCGCGCCTAGCGGAGAGCGCGGCAACTAGAGGAAGCAATGCGCGTATTGTGAACGTGTCTTCGTGTGTCCACTCGTACCCTCTGCTGGGGGACCTACACATCCAGGACGTAACACTAAGGTATACTCGTCGTACAACATCTTCGGTAATGCTTCCATCACGGGTGGGTGAGCGGTAGCCAACCAGCGACCGTGGCTAATTCAAATACCTGCTTGGGTTGGCCGAGACCGTAAACACGTCATTGATTGATGACGAAACCATTACCGAAGTTGTAAGAGAACACGGATACACGGATCTATATACTTGTTGCAAGAGCAGTTGGTCTAGGACCGGTATTATGAAACTCTGTTTTACGTTAGAAGGCTACTTCCTTGTTTACATCATGGTAACAACCAATGGGAATCATAGTTGCCATGGTGAAAACAAGTTAATTTATCCGAAATTGTTTACTAGAGTCGTTGATAGGGGTGGTTATCGGACAGACAGTTTCTCTCTCTCACAGACCGAAAGTAGCAACAAACACATTGACCATAATCTTCGAAATAGCAAAACATTGAACACAACAGATCCTGAGGCATGGTATAATGTTTTCATTGTAGGTAGAACAAAATTCTTCCTTCTTGAAAAGCATCGTTTATTCCTGACTAGGCAATCAGATAGGAAGATGTCACTTTGGGTCTAAATGGTTCCTAAAGACTTTCAAGAAAGTTAGAAAGGAAAAGGCGGTGCTCCACGATATTGACATCAAATATTCAACAAAATTGCCACCTAATAATACAAAATTAGAAGTGTATTTGTAAATCGCTGCTGTCTAGAATGCCATTCCGGCGCCATTTCGTATGACCTGACCGTCCATGTCTGAACGGTTTGACTCTCTTTCAGCGACAACTACCACGAGTACGCCGCCTACGGTCAGTCCAAGGTCGCGCAGGTCATGTTCACGAAGACGCTGGACTCCAAGCTGAGGTCTGCGGGGTTGCCCGTCCAAGTCCACGCGGTACATCCGGGGGTGGTGCACACCCACATGATGTCCCAGAACATCCTCAGCTGGGCGCTGCCGTGGGTCTTCCCGCTGATACTCAGAGTAACTATTACAAGACACTCAATAGATTCTAACGATCATAAGGGGCGATCAATGACGCCATGCCTTTCACCGTTGATACCATTGTATCTTTCAATTTGTCCCTGGCCTCCAATCGTCTCCTCCGTTTGGCAATCCTTTATCCTAGAGTTACTCTGCTCATCGTTATAAAAGACTCAAAAAGGTTTTGCCCTTTTTTAAATGCCAGACCTTCTACCAGTACACTAGCCCCACTTGAGACACTATTGCGAAACGGTTGAGACGAAATACTAGTAACCTTGTCTGCTGTTCCATTTTCCACAGCTTTATCCCTTTAAATGTATTATATACTAGACAACGCAACGTCGTAAAATAAATAAATAAAATGTGTTTTCCTAGACGCCCGAGGAGGGAGCGCGGCCCGTGTTCTACGCATGCGCGAGTCCCAGCCTGGAGACACGTGGCGGCACCTACATCGAGAGTTGCGAAGTTGTCCCGTCGGGGGGCGTGTCTAACTCGGAGCTGGCGCAGAAGCAGCTCTGGGACACCACGATGCATCTGCTGGGTTTGGAATCCTTCGGAAGAACGCTCAATTAAGTTTGCTCAATGTCAACAGGAAATACGATCACTAGTAAATGTGTATACACATTTCTTGAGACAATCTTACACGTACTTTCGTCATAAGCGGCCTTTACACGTACACGCGCTTGCGCGCGGGATTCGTTGTCGCGCGTTCTTTCCTGCAGATGAAACTGTCCGTGTAAAAGCAAATGCCTTGCAAGGGAAAGAACGTCGCGAATCATCTGAGGGTTGCGCGCGCGCAAGAGTGCAGGTAAAACTGTCCGTGTAAAAGCAAGCTTGCAAGGGAAAGAACGTCGTGAATCATCTGAACACTCCGAACACTCCACGCACCACGCAAAAGTGTGGTAAAGACGAATCGGATTGGCATTTACACGCACACTCTTGAACGCGCGCTTTCGTTTCCCTGCGGAGCGTGCGCGCAAGAGTGTGATGCAGTTTTAGACACCACACTCTTGCGCGGCGCTCCAGCTCACGGTTTTGCGCGCGGTCTTTCCTTCGCACAAGAACGCGACACGCAAGCGTGCGCGCAAGAGTGTACGTGTAAAGGCCGCTATAGATCGGTAACTCATGGCCAATTATACGATCACCTGTAAATGTAAACGTGTTCATACATTTCCCGAGACAATCTTGCACATACTTCCGTCATAGATCAGTAACTCCTGGCCAATCAGCGATCGGTATTTGAGAATTGGGGCTCGCCGGTCGGTAATGAATCACTCCTCTATGACGAAATCATCTGTTATGTTGTCTTCAATGTGGAATTGTAAAACCGTTGTATAATGTCCATTTTATTTACCATCTCACATATTGAAATCTATCTTTTTTGGATTGTTGGCAAGCATAGTGTAAATATAGTTATGATCGATCAAGTAAGAAATCATGTACACAATTTTGTATTTATTAATAAAGTCATATTTTATTGAATTCTATGAACGTCACAACTAATTTTTCAACATTTTAATATTGTGATCTGTTCTTGAGATATAACTCTAAAATATTAATAACTTTGTCCAGCTCTACTGTTTACGATTGTCCATCTTCTTATTTCAGAGTATTTTGCGAATCTACCTCTACTTTAACATTTTTTTATATATGAATAAAGTACAACGTATGCAGTATGTAGTCTATATTAAATATGCAGTTTTGAGCAGAGCAAAACTGTCCATGAAAGCTGCATTTGAATTATTGTACACGTACGTACTGTTCTCTTTCACATCCCCGATCTCAGAGATGTGCCTGGTATCCTGAATGTGGTGGTATCATCGGCCAACTGATGGTGAAGAGTAGCGGCTCAATGACTGAACCCTGCTGTACCCCAGATATAACCACAGTATAAGGAGCACACAGTAGCAAAACTTGGGGCGATATTCCATCGGCAAACTCCTGCGCGCGCAGCTACGGTCGCCCTGGCGGCGAGTTATCCGAGTAAGCTCATATTGTAGGCGAGGAGCGCGGCGAGGGGTGGCGAGGAGGTATCCCTCTCCCCCTCCCCCCAGGCCTCGTCCTTGGTTTCCTTTTGAACGTCTATATAAAGCTGCGTCTCCGTGTAGGCCTAGGCCTCGCTCGTACTCCATATTGCCATATTGAACGTGATTCACATGTCAAAACAATGCATTTTAAAATTGGAAATTAACTATCAAAAAACGTACTATTTGTAGAACAAAAAGTGGAAGTTACAGATGAATAATCAGATAATGTGTATAAACTACGTACGTAATCTTTCTCCTTAAGGAATACACAAGAAAAGTGAGTAGAAACCAGATCAGTTGTTCGGAAGAAATACCTAAAGTTTTAGTTTGAGTAATTTTCGTTTAAAATATTATGTTATTTCTTAGAAAATGTTCCATTTTATGAACGCTTTTATTCGAAATCTCAATTACGTCCAAACGGCGCACAACACTACAAACGAGATAATTTTGCATATATATATTAAAACAAACAGATAATTGTTTCCGGCAAGTTTGCTGTGCATGAAACAATTTTTTCCAACGTTTGTACACGTGGTGTCTGGTTAGCAACCGTTGTCATCACAGAATGTTTGTGAATACATAACTTTCTTTGTTTCTTATCTTCGATGCTCGACCGTCGGCTCATGAGGCTCTGCTGAATCGCCCCAGGTTGATCTGTGAGTAACACAATTGACATATTTATAATATACTTCTTCCAGTTTCATAGTTATAAACACTGCGGATAATCTTGTAACGTTTTGGTTTTTAATATCGGAGTGGTTAATTCAGTGCTGTCATGTCCTAACTGTCGTAATGAGCGACAAAGAGGTCGACGTTGACGAGGGTTGTTCCCCCTCGCCGCCCCTACAGACCCTACAGCCCCTACAGCCCCTGGTCGTGCACATTCATGTCGCTTCTCGCATTTCCTAATCACTTGTCATGGGACATACACATAGTTGCAAACCCCTCCCCCCTTCCCCACACGTTTGAAGATGGGGATTAGGTGGAAGCTCCATTCTATTGATTTTTTATCTGCCTAAGTGCCCAGGATTAGAAAATGAAATGTCTTCAATCACAATAGATTCGCGTAACATTCAAGTAGGCTATAGTTCATCATGAATTCTCAATTTGGATTTGAGATAATTTTACTAAATTACTGTTTACATAGTTATCACTCTCTAGAACCTGCCGATCATAACGAAGCGTGTTTGAGTGCAATTGTTTTAGCTCAGCATTTGAATTTCTGCTAAAATTATCTGTTGAGCCGAAACCAATTGATTGATGTTTAGCTTTGGTTAGTCACCAACTAGGCCTATAAACGTAAGAAACTATGCGAGACTACCCTATTGGTCACTGCAGCAACTCTGGTATGTTGTTCGAGCAGATGCAACGAGGTCTTCACATCAATGTAGGCTACGGCCCAAACTGTCGTACGACGCATTACACTGGTTCCACAGCAACCTTGTTGATGCTGAAGGCATAGATGTGAGCGAGTCGGAGCCAATCAGCGGACGGAGTTTCAAAATACTGGCGTTTGATTCGTCACTCACTCATCTATGACGATATTTTTCATGAGGTTGCTGTGGATCGACTGTATGTGCGATTGATAGGCGCGTCGCTAAACAACAATATATATGTCAGCTTTCGGGCAGGGTTCATCATAAGGTCCTCTAGATTGCCGCTAGACTTCGCTAGTAGCTGCACAGCCCGATGGCCAATGCGCTTCGCAATTACTCCGCTAGGAGGAAATCCAATTGACCTTGGGTTCATCATAGCGCGTTCACCCGTCTCTCGTCGTAAAAGATCGGCTGAGTGCTGGGTATTATATTCGCCGTACAACAACTTCGGTAATGCTTCCGTCACGGGTGGGTGAGCGGCAGCCAACCAGCGGCCGTGGCTAATTCAAATACCTGCTCGGGTTGGCCGAGACCGTAAACACGTCATTGATTGATGACGAAAGCATTACCGAAGTTGTTGTACGACGACTTTAGCATGAGTGCAATTTCCAGTAAAAGCGAGAGGACAGTTCTTTGTTGTCCCCAACTGATGACCGAGCAGGTGAAAATGTCGCCCCCTAATTATGGCGGGACAATAAGGCACTTTGACAACCACCTCTTTGTCTGGGTACGGGAGCTAGGGTGACTCTGCCAGTCGTAAGAGGCGACGAAATGAGGACCACTAATTTCCCCTTTCCAGCCGTTAATCCCTCCCAATCCATGTTCCTCCTATTCATCCCTTTTCTCCCATCCTCCCTTTCCTCCTAAGACCTAGTTGTCAAGTAAGCTGCGTCATTAACTACCAACTTACAAAATATAAACTCAACACATATGTACCTGCCAATTTTGTCCGTAGAGCATAATAACTTCGGTTTTAACCGAGTAAGTATATATTGTATAACAGCAGTAAAATTATAATTATTATCTTTCCAAGTCTGGAACCGTCCTTCTCTCTGCTTCAGGTTAAGAATGGCATTGTCAACGTCAAAGCAGCCTATGAGTGGAAAGAGAGATCACTACAGCAGTTTCCATAAGTCACCTAGGAAACAGATCATGGAAACGCTGCGAAGCAAAACGCCGAGCGAAGACCTTCGAGAACGAAGACGAAGATGTTTCATCGCGAGCTCGTACTCCAAGAACTGTGGCGACCAGTTGGCGTTGGACCCGAGCAAGTCAAAGCACTTCACGCTGGCCATGAAGGAGGAAGAAGAGATCGAGTTTTTCGAATCTCTTTGGAAAAACTTACCGGTGATGCTCGACGATGACGCGACTACTGTGCCACCTGTTGCGGACGAGTCCACTCGACCATCTGAGTCAGATTGTGGTGGACCAGCTGGACAAACACTGAACAACCAACAGAGCACTATAAAACAGGTTAGTGTGGTGACCACAAAAAATCCTGGCGATAATTTTGAAGCTACGAACATCACTTCCGATGGACATAACGGAGACAACAATGGTGTGAAAACTGAAACAATAATCCTAGAGTCTCCCACTGAGAAAAATTATTTTTCAGAAATTGAAGCTAAAAGGAATTCTGTTTGCTGTCAACCAGAACGCAACGCATCAAAACACGGTTCTTTTTGCAATATTTCTGATGCTCGCAACTCTCGCGGGGAGACCCGAAGATTGAAGCATTCCAGTGAAGTTCATCCCGATGTCCAGCGTCGTCCACTCGATGCAAACGTCAGCGATGACGATTCAAACAGACGTGTTTTTCTTAACATTTCTCCGAGAGAAAAACCCAACCATTCCCAAACTGGTCTGTATCTTGAAGAAATGGTTTCCCCCAGACGACTGAGTCAAGAGATATGTCAGATGGGTCTTGTTCAAACAAGGAACAAGTACACACAAACTTATCCTGTACGAAAATATTACAATCGCTACGATTCCGATCAGTCTCCTGGTGGAATGGAGACAAAGAGGAGACCTCTACGAAACTGGTACCGACACAACAACAACGGTTACGAAAAACGTGGCAATCGTGGCTTTTTCACACATCGACGATCTCCTAGTTGCCACCGTGATCAACAGAGTTCATTTGAACCACCGAAGATGTCTTACGCCGGCCGACGGTTTCAAAAAGATCACCAGTCTCGTGAATTCTTTCAAAACGGTCGCCGATTTAATCCACGGCCTTATCGCGAGTACTCTCGGCGACGGCGTTCGTTCCACGTGGAGGACGACACGGATGAGGTCGACCGCGACAATTTCTCGAGACACTGGAGGACCAACGACGCTTCAGATCGTGAATGTTCTTGCTCGTCCAATTCTGAAAGTGCTATTCAGATGCCGCAGCACGCGAGGAACGTCGCTCGAACGTCGTACGACAAGCCGCGTCGACCCGTCGACAAGGAGGCGTCGCGGGCGTCGTCGCGGGCGTCGTCGTCGTGTCGTTGCCAGGGTGGTGACGTCACGACGCCACGTGACTTGGAGGCGCCGGCGTCGTCGCGTGGCAACGAGATGAGGGTTGTCGCACCGCGGCGCGTCTTGGTGTGTCCGTTGTGCGGCGTGATTGTGAGCTCGAAGAAGAGTATGGCGGCGCACATGAACGGCGCGCGACACTCGAGGATTGCTGGGGACGCGGAGAGGCAGGGAGACCACAACAACAACAACTTCATCAGCAACAACAACAACAACTACAACAACAACAACAACAATAACAATAACAACAACAAAGTACTGGCGTGCAGGATGGCTTACATACCACAACCTCTAATGCCCGTTCTGGAATACGTGCTGGTGAAGAAAGTTGGGAAACATATTTGAAATGACAATTAGTAAACAGTGTTGTTTATAGAATTTATTATTTTGATTTATTTGATTTTTTAAAGTTTGCTAAATGTACCAATATTGGCTTTTTTTGAATTTGTTCGATTGTTTATCTTCAAGTTGAGCTTGTGAAATGTGGTGAGTTAAAACTGTCCATGGCGTGATTTGCTGGTACTTAGTTTTATTATGATTTCTTGAAAAGGTTTGTATTTAAAGTTTTTTACCATTGTATTTTTGTATCGTTTGAAAGCTTATAATTAATAAAGAGTATATGCCTTAATTGATTTGTCTAGTGTTTGAGTGTGCGTCTCAAATCGACTTTGTTCGCTAGTCTACTAGCATAGCAGACTAGCGCAACAATAGTGACAATCAATGACAACAATATTTGTTAATTGTTGTACGGCTAGTCCATTATCTTCAAAATAGATATTTGGGGTACACGTTACGTGTCTTTTTTACAGGATGTCTTTGCTGAAGCATCAAAAATCGTCTTTATGAATTGATCGTCTATGGTTGATCTGTACATTATGCTTCTCATCTGGGCCCGGGTTACAATGTACCCCATGGTATCAGTTGTAAGAGGGATGAAATCACGTACCCCCTCTTCCTTTTTCCTCCCTTTAACCACTTTGGCTATAAGAATCATACTTGTCCCTTTCCTACATTCACTTCCCCGACGTTCTGTTCTGTGACAGACTGAGACTGTGACGTTCTGTTCTGTGACAGACTGAGACTGTGACGTTCTGTTCTGTGACAGACTGAGACTGTGACGTTCTGTTCTGGGACAGACTGAGACTGTGACGTTCTGTTCTGTGACAGACTGATACTGTGACGTTCTGTTCTGTGACAGACTGAGACTGTGACGTTCTGTTCTGTGACAGACTGAGACTGTGACGTTCTGTTCTGGGACAGACTGAGACTGTGACGTTCTGTTCTGTGACAGACTGATACTGTGACGTTTTGTTCTGTGACAGACTGAGACTGTGACGTTCTGTTCTGGGAATGTCGTGTGACGTAGCGATTAACTATGACGTTGTGAATGCATAGGAAGTAGGTAAAATCGTTCTACAGCGACCTGTGAATCCTGACGTCATAATGAGGTTTGGCCAACCAGGTGTCAGCATTTCAAAAAGCCACCCGCTGATTGGCTCCTATTCACTCATCTCTATGACGTCAGCATTCACAAGAATGGTGTGGAACATCTTTGGACAATATATAGACAGTGATGTTGAATCTATTTATTTCTTTATTACTTTAAGGCAATTTACAACACATGAGTTAATCAGTGTACTAGTAATTCATATATTTACTAGAGACATCATTCTAATTCCCTGATGTGTTATTCTGTCCTCCGGGACCTCCGGGACCTCCTGGACCTCCGGGACCTCCATTACGGCTTCTCTGGCGGCCTCCTCGGGGACCCCCATCACCACCTCCTCCTCCTCCACGCTTCCAACCCCCCGGACCTTCGTGGTCCTTGCTCAAGTGGTTAATGAGCCACTTGCACTCCTTGGAGTCGACCATATCGGGGCAGCTCTGCAATATTTATCAATGTTGTCAAGGTAAACATACACAGCCACTCATGACGTGGCTAAACTAGCTTTAGTCACAAAATACTAAACACGATGAAATTAATTTTATACTTTATTACTGTAAAAAAATTCAGTGGAACTGTGGTGGAAATATATCTTTTACTTAAAAATCCTAGTTTATGAAAAAGATTTAGTTTAAATAAACGTAAAAAGTTACAGTTGAACATATTTAATTACTTTCAAAATAGATAACAACTATGAATGAAAAACGGTATCGTTAATCTCTTTAAAAAATATGTTCTCGAACTGCAAACAAATCAATTCCATAGTATTAAGCATGCCCATTGTCGGTACATCGAATGCAATTAATTGTTGTATTGTTGTGATATATTACCGCGTTGTGAAAATGTATCACTGGTTTAACTTTTTTTAATTGTTGAAAACGATTTTTCTGTTAGGGAATTAATTGTCACCATTGGTGCCAAAGGCAAACAAAATTGAACTGGTCCAGTTATGAGCAATTATTGCCTTTGTAACTATTTCCAGCTGTATGTCCCCTTGATAGTATTAATAAATGTCACTAGTAGATGAGAAATTCGGATTCTTTCAAAGACATCCGCCTTCGTTCATACAACTCCCTTTCTCTCTTACGTTTATTCCACTTTATTATAAGTGGGTTTATGATAAGTGCATTCCTATGGCGCAGGTCTAGCATGTTTCAAACCTTGTATGGTAAAGATAACCGAGTCACACAACCAGGAGGTCACGGATTAACCCGACGGGAAGTATCTAACACCACCCTTCATGTGTAAACATGTAGGCGAGTGTGCATGAGCAAGATTTGTTTACAACTTACAGGAGCCATGTGTCTCATCAAGCAACGGCCCACCTCGGCAGCACCAGAAGTACAGGTTTGATTTGGGTTAACAACAGCTGAAAACAACAATAATAATTGTGGTTAGGTAACTTACTTATAAACGTAACAAAGTTTACTCCAAAGTTTAAGGATAAAACATTTGAAATTACTAGTTTCTCAACAAATATATTTCTTATGGGAATTCGGCCCGATTTTTCAATCGGTCATTAGCGGGGCCGTTAGCTGACCGTCCGTTATCTGCATAGGGTTTATTGGGTTACAGAATACGGACCGTTAGCTGACGGCCCTGTTAACCGATTTTAAAACCGGGCCTTAATATGTACTTGATATTCACCTTTGAGCAACAAGAAAAAGTCAAGCAGATACAAATAACTATAGCAATGTCTTCTTCTCCTCAAATATGTAAATGGCCTTGAAATATTGAGACTGTTGTTACCGAGCAATAAATGTTCAGAATTACATAAGTTCATACGCTAACCAGTAAGTGGCGCGTAGTCAAAGGATAAGTATTTTTTTCAGTTATTATATAGGCCTAATAGATTACACAAATAAATAGAAAGGAAGATTCACAGAATTAGAGGTCGTTAGTACTGCAACAATTTATACAATAGTGGTAATAAATTAATGTAACTGATGTCCTAGCCACAAAAACGTTATAATATTACTAACTATAGGAGACAAAACAACAGTGTATTGCAATGAATCTGTGATCCTAGGATCCCGCCCACCTTCCCCTACTTCACTCCATACCTCGAATCGCCGGCTCGAGCCAGCCGCGAGTCGTGGTATGGAGTGAAGTAAGGGAAGGTGGGCGGGATCCTAGGACCACAGATTCATTGCAATACACTTTATTTGGTCCATCCGTAGATTTTTGATTATATACAAAAACATCTACCGATGAACCAAATTCGTGTCTCCCATACCATATTATATATATCTGTAATGTTGCATTGTATGTGACTTGGACATCCTGTGTACGTGGAACTATGTGTTGTTTCTATACTCACGGGCAGTGGCGGTGCAGTTTGTCTGGGCGGCTGTGACTATTGGTGCCCAGGGCCCGGTAGCCAGGGCGGTCAGCTTCGTGTTCAGAGCTGCCATGTTTAGGGCAACTTTACCGTCAGCGCCCTAGAACAACAGGTTGACAAGAGTTCTATGATGTCATTGTACTACTGTGCGATGTTCATACTTATTTTATTTTATTTATGCGTTACCCAACATAGAATAGGAAACCTGCAACTGACGTCACAGCCGAATTACAACAATGGAAACTGATGGACAAACAACAAGCTGTCAAAGTAATAGCTTTGCAAATAATGGGGGGAAAGTTTTAACGATAGTAACTGCTAGCCAGCTGAAATTTCTGTTCAATGATGGACAACAACGATCTGAAAGTTTGTATACGTTTTGAACATTTGAATTTTTCAACTTCAGAACATTTTATTTTTTGACGGCTTGTTGTTTGTCCATCGGTTCAATTCATTTGTTTCATTGTTGTGTTTTGGTGTTGTTCGTACCCTATACAAAAATTCCAGAAAACGTTGGATGCAATATGAATAATTAAATGTAGGCATAGAAATAAAACTGTTCTTGGTGACATGACTGACTTCTTGTAGAGTTCTAATACTAATGCTAAGGTTTTTCTGTGGAATATGCAAGCAGACACATAGAACATGGAACGATAGAAGCTGGGTAGAAAAGAAAACCCTTAGAAAAACGTGAAAACTACGTCATGTTTCCATGTTTCGATAAGGATGGATATGTCCCACAAAGTGCATGTCTACATGTTTGTTGCTAAGCACAGTTTTGTGCTATATATATTCTACCACTAACGTCGTCAGTTTTGACAGCGAGTTGTTCCTGTTACGGGTAATACAATCGTAAATACGATCCTTAATTGTTTTTAAAGAAGAAACTTGACACTGAAGAAACTTGAATTGATAACAAATAGCCTTGCTTGACGTTGGAATCAATAAATAAATACGATAAGTTAAATTTGTGATGTTAATAATCACAATTTGAATTCTCCCTCAAAGCCGGTATCAGAGGCAACCAAAACTTAACCCAGAACTACCTAATTTCCTGTCTTCTCATACTCCCAGCCACGCGTATTTCTCTCTGATTTTACTAAATTATATTACATTGACTTCAACTTACATTAGTAGTAATGTGGAACTGTGTATAATATACTTTGTGTACTTACAGCAGCAGCGAAACCATCAGTAGTGAAGGCACATTCCATCATACACTGGAACAAAGATATCGACAATATTACCAACATAATATAATATTAGTAGCGTAATAACGATGTGTGACATAGTACTTGAAGTGTGCCCTGTGGACTTCCCAAGGTCCGTCAATCCCCTAGCGGAGGTCGACAGCCAAGCGCCAGGTGACAAGATGGCAAATACAGGTCTAAACGCATTCAAACTGTCCGGGAGGAACCAGTTACATGTTTGGTTGCATATGGGAGATGAGCGGTTCCAGCAAAGATCGGAGCAGTACTATTGCACTTAAGTAAGTAAGTAAGTAAGTAAGTAAGTAAGTAAGTAATTAAGTAAGTAAGTAAGTAAGTAAGTAAGTAAGTAAGTAAGTAAGTAAGTAAGTAAGTAAGTAAGTAAGTAAGTAAGTAAGTAAGTAAGTAAGTAAGTAAGTAAGTAAGTAAGTAAGTAAGTAAGTAAGTAAGTAATTAAGTAACTAACTAACTAAGTAATTAAGTAACTAAGTAAGTAAGTAAGCCTAATAAGTAAGCAAGTAACAAGTAAGCAAGTAACAAGTAAGAAAGTATGTAAGTAAGTAATAAGTGAATAAGTTAGTAGGTAAGTAAGTAAGTTAGTAATAAGTGAATAAGTTAGTAGGTAAGTATAGACTCACGCTACGGTTCTTGAAGAACCCATGGTGGTGGCCCCCTGGTGGTCCCTGTGGTGGTCCCTCTGAAGAGGGTGGCCCTGGAGGGGGTGGAGGGGGTCCGTCAGGCCTAGCCGGCATGCAAGCATTCACCGACGCTTGCTGGAGAAGTTGAGGGAAAGACGGGCAGCATTTCATCAGCTTTTCGATCTACACAAACATAAAACAATACAGATAAGAAGCATCTAAATTTTACACTTGGCAGTATATTATCTATTATTTGCATCAGAGTTCTTCTGATTGGTGGTTCATTGGTGATCGATCCAGCGTATAAATTATCTGGAGATTACAACGCAATATCTCGAGATCTCCAGCTTAAGGTAAGATATTAACCCTAACAGATCTGGTTCAAGTGGCCGTTCTTGGAACTATTGAGAAGTAAAAAGTTAAGTTTATACTTTATACCATTGGCATTCGCCTATTTCGTAAGCATGTGACTGTTGCATCGATAGGAAAACTTTGTTTGACTTCTAATAAATTTAATTTTAGAATTGAGTTTTTATAAATTGTGTGATATTAGGAGGATTCTAATAATGTTTAAAATAGAATGAAAATGTTCTGGAACCGGATATCCGATGGGCAAACAGGTCGGCACGCACGCCATGATCAACCCTGGGGCCCAGATAGCGGCGAGGTCAACTCTCCGTTGTGACGCATGTGTAGTGCGCACGCGTCCACGTCAGTACATAAGGTCAAATGTACCGCCGTTGTTCAATTCGTGCAAAGCCATGCTCAAATTACTATTATTCTGCATAAACCTTTGGACAAGGGATTGGCCTTAGAAGTGATCGGTATCTATTGGGTGGTCGAAACATTGTTTAGCATTGTTGGAACGGCGTGTTGGCCGCCATGACTTGTGCAGATTGAAATTCGTCCAACCAAGGTCCATATCAAGGTCTACTTGATCGCCGCTCGCCGCGCTAGCGGCGTTCTTGAAGTTATACGACTAGCCGCTAGGCGGCAATCAAGTAGACCTTGATTCCAACGTCTTGTTATGAACCCTGCAGTACCGATCACCCATTCCATCAAAGATTACAAACTAGGGTTTGTAATCTTTGGTTCCATTACCTGTACCCCTTACCTACCCCTACTGCCGCGATAAGCGAGGAGATAGTGAAAGATAGCGAGACACGAGGTCGAGAGTTCGAGCCGTAAACATCGCGACGACTGAGTCGGATTGAAAGCACGCTTGGCTACATTGCGTACAGCATAGTAAGTACGTTGACTGTGTATAGAAGCACTTCTCACGGCACTTAATTGCATTATCTTTAATAGGATTGCCGAGTGCGTGTATTTAACATTGTTCAAGTTTTGGTATGTTCAATGTTGTTTTAGTGACGGTCGGGAACTGATAAAAGTATACCTACCATTGGGAATCTAATATTCAGTGGCGCTCCACTGTACGTCAGTACAAGTACCGAGTGAGATAATTAAATATAAGTACTATCGCTAAACTTCAGTGACAGCCGCCGCTTATCATCGCCCCATATCTTCATCACCGCCCCCCCCCCCCCCCCCCCTCCCCAACGATTCTCCAAGACATCGCTTCGAGATCGCCCACATCGCCATCATCCATCGCCACCCACCCCACTGGAAACATCGTTTACGACGTGCTGAGGAGCCCGGAGGATGAGGGTGAGTACAGACAATCATCGTTTTATTTATTCGTTGCACTATTGAACTGTTACACGGCCAAGAAGTTGACAGACCTATTTAATATTGCCATTAATTATTCAGGCTAATTATAAAGTATCTAATGGACATTATTTTATAAGTTCAGGCTAAAAAACGCTACAGAACTATCTACCTCAATTTATTAAGTAATCTTTTTTATATTTGTTGTTTAATAAGAACTTTATTGGTCGGTGGAATACGCGTCACTCGCTCTCGCGACCTGCCGAGTCGGTGAGTCATCGGACGTTGATAACAGCACGCGGTATTGCGATCATATGACTTTTGTTTTGATTTGTTAAGTTGTTGACCCAGTTACGACGTAAGCCAGCAAAAGCTGATCTACCTGGCTAAAGACATTATTTTTGGGTTTTATTTTTATGTAACATATTATTGTGATATAATTATTGGGAAAGCGTACTTTACATGAATATATGGTATTTGTTTAGTATCACTGATCGCGCTTCTTACTCACTTTTTCCAATGAAAAACGCCAAAGTCTTGTTTTAAGTGTTATTTTTATTGAACAATGTTTAATTGTCTTTCTTTTGATGCTTATTATAATATTGTAGTTAGTTTTTAAGAGTAATAAATGATTGTTTGAAGTTTTTATATGAAAAGTTGACGTCTTCTTCCTTGTTTCCTGCTTGTGTCCGGTGCAGTGCTGCCAATGGCAAACTATCCAAAACCACCCCCTAACCTCGGGCAAAGTCACTTTCTGGCGCAAATCTGCATAATTGCCTAATTTGAAGAAGGGGTATTTAATCGTAGGGGCCTAGTTTGCACGTACATCCAAAACCCTTCCCCTAACCTCTGGCAAACTATCCAAAACCACCCCCTAACCTCGGGCAAAGTCACTTTCGGGCGCAAGAGGTAGGGGTTTTTCATGTACTTACGTTGGTAGACCACACTTTATGTGTGCTCCGAACAGCTGCGCCCTCGCACGTCCGCCATATTGCCATATTTAACGTGATTGTGTTGTCAAATCGATGCAACTTCAAAACGATAATTTAATATGAAAGAAGAGACTATTTGTATTGAAAATCACTGGAGCTTACAGATAAATCATGAAATAACAATTATGTACTGCGCATATGATCAATATCGCAAAGGAATACAGAAAAAAAGTGAGTACGAAACGCGATCAGTGATACTAAACAATTACCGAATATATTGTTTTATGTGCGTATATGGACAAATAAACATTGTTCATGATAACTTGGTGTTTATTCCAGCTACAAGTGTACGTAAATTTAGGGAAGCACGTTTCGTACCTAATTGTAGTTAAGATAGCCTTATAGGGTTTGCGGTAGGCAGTTCCCCGATCCTATACCCATCAAGACAGTGTGAACTCCTGGCGCTAGCATAGGGCGACAGTCTTCGGTGCGTCCTCCAAGCGGAGATACTGTGAACTTCAAAGTCCAAAGCCCTCTAAATACCCTGGCGCAGTCTTGTCGAACTCTCGCGCTACTGATGCCACTTTAGTGAACATTTTATTTGTAACGAGCAGAGAACTTCCTTTATCGATTCTGGTATCGAGTTACGACGTTTGTTGCCATGATCACTCACTTTTATAGGTGTTTGTACCTCCAATACTTATTGGATCGAGATAAAATTAAAACATTGCTGACCGGACGGAAATTTACTATAAAATGGCTATCTCACATTTTGCTCCATTTTGTTTGAGAGCAACACTAAAAGTTATATTGTAGTGTAACTTTGTAACTTCTCAACTGATTTTTCCACAAAACTAATGGCGTTCAATTCACATCCAGGCTTGTGGATGGACCAAATTTCAACTTGATCGTAGTTTTCGTTCGACCGCTATTGTGAGACAAAAAAACCAAAACAGAACGAGTGCCATAAGCGTAGAATGGAGACGCGCGCTAAAATATTACCGCAACTGCGTGGGGACATGAGCGCGGGGTCACGTCAAAAGAAAGCGTGACCTAATAACATAGACGTGCGCAACGTCTAACATTAGACCCGGCATAAGGTGGCGTGGTAGAGCTGGGGTCTGGGGCAAAGCCCCAGCCGCCGGAGGCGAACATTTTTTCGGTTGATGCACTAACTTTTATGGCCTTTAGCGCGATTTTTTTTAGACGCGACGCTTTCCGCTGCCATAGGATCTTGGGGCCACTTTAGAGCTATGTCTCGTTTCATTTTAATAAAAGATAAATTAGAAATTATTTGCGCAGCCCCGGGTGAAGTGTGCCATTGCGTAAAAACGCGCAACTGCCAGTGCATTTTAATTTACAGATTTAAAGTTAAGTTGAAAGTTACTCGCACAAGGCCGAGTCTAAAGGAATTGGAGTCCAGCGCGGCCCGACCGCCAAGTTGCCCCTTTAGGTCCGCCTTGGGCCGTACGCACGCCCATGCCTAACAACACGTGAAATAACGTATGGGATCATCCCGTGTGCGCATGAATGACATCACAGGAAGACCATGTTGAGTGGACTGGTACGCGATGTACCGGCTTTACCCGTTAGTGACTTATTTATGTGATGATAACGATCAAGTGGAGTAGGATTTATAATAGGTAAAATATAGTGAAACCCATTTTACAATATAACAATAACATATTGTCCGTTCTACAATGACAATTAACGGATGTCAATTCACATTCTATTCGTAAAAAAAAAACAGATAAATCTGTGATATTACGCGATATTAGTTCTCTGGATCAGTGAGTATGTGAAAGCGTAATATTTTGTAAACCGGTCAATTTCGGAATGGATTTTGAATGAACGGTGCTAAAATAAATCCCGCTTGTAGCTTTATGTGCAATGATAAAAAATACTGCTTTCCTATATCAATAATATTTTTGTATTTCTTTCAAAATTGCTGAATCCTCTCCACCCAACTCACCGAACAGATCACTGCTTAGGTGAAGGGTTCACAGAAACGGATTACTTTAAGGGTATGCGAACGTTTTAGTCATCACATGTTTTTGTGCATGAGTACCCCTTTTGAAGCTAGAGTGATGCAAAATTGACTTGAAATTTGCCTGGACACTATCTGTATTATCATTTAACATATCATCATATCATTTATCATTTTTGACATCATTTCTACATGAGTAGATAACGGGTACCAAGTTAATTGGTACCAGTTAATAGGTCAATATTTCATTAAAGTTTGCTTGAAATCAAGGACAACAAAGCATCAAAACATGCAAGGTTTTAAAACATTTCTTCAGTTCATTTGATTCGTTTTCCCCCTTGAATCCAACCGTGACGTATCCAAAAATTCACAGTGGGGGGGGGGGGTCGAGCATTCTAATCAGGTAGAGGCCTGAAACCAAATCCCCATCTGCCGGGTGCGTTTTCACCAGGGCAACTTTTTGCAGTAATGACGTTTTAAACGCCTACGAATACGCTTAAGAATCGGACAATTTCATAGCGTAAAGTAGGCCTATAGGTTTAATTAAGAGAATTATAGAATGATTGCTAATAAAATTAAATACAGTTAATATAATTTGTATTTTTTTGGCATGGGAGGGGGAGTTAAACCCCATTACTCCCCTTGGATACGCCATTGAAATGCAATGAAACTTTAAGAACCGTCTTAGTTATAGAATATATAGAAAATATGAGCTTCACTTTATGTGTTCCACATTTTCTCCATACATGTGAATGCAATAGTATCTGTGAATAAAGAATAAACTAAATAATATAATTGATACTTACCACACCTCCCGGCCCCCTGTTTTTTCCATCACGGCCCTCCCCTCTGCCACGTCTGCCCCCTCCACCGCCCCCTCGTCCACCTCCTCCTCCGCCGCCTTGTGGGCCGCCTACCTCACCGTCTTCTCCCGTACCACTCTTGACGTCATCATCGGCTGCGATCAGCTGAGAGAAGAGAAACACAATATCACATCACATCACATCATCCTCTTTCATCCTCATCCTCTTTCTCAAACAAAAATTTTATCGGACAGAGTGGCAATCTGACCATGGACTTAAAATAGTAACTTCGTTACTGGCCGGAGCTGAATCAGCTAAATAATCAATGTACCAATTAAATAGCCACTAAAGAAGGCGGTGGGCAGCCATTTTAGCCCTTGAGTTTCGGATTTTAGCATTGTTCACATTGTTGTTGTGACTGTTGTGTGTAATTGCTTAGCGATAGGTGTTAAAATGTCCGAGAATGTAAAAAACCGGATATGAGAATCGCAGACGCGTATTCCAACCATGTTGTACATCCAGATAGTTGTAAGTCCATGATCTGACATAAAATATAAACCCCAAACAAATCAGTTATTATAAAATGTTTAGCAGAATCAGTCCAACTTACCACGGCGAGGCACACGACAGTCCACACGAGTACCTTGAAGTACATTGCAGCTTGATGTGATTTAACAAGGCGAGATGTGCGTATATATACCCCTCGATGTAATTAGCCGTGGCCTTGGTCCGGGGGTTCCCGAGTCACCGCATGGAGCGGATGCGCAGGTCACCGACAGACCTCATCACAAGACCGGAAGCTGCATGATTGTACTTCTCATGTGTGATTACAATCATGCAGTGATACAATGTTACGCCCGATTATCATTGATACGAATATCACATCACGTTTTTCATGCTCATAGAATGTTGAAGTTTTTTTTTAAACTATTATCTCTTGATACGTAATGATTTCCTCTTAAGTTTTCAGAACATCACGCACTCTCTAATGCTGGTGTGATGATGTAACGAAATAAAATCAATAGTGTGGAGAATCAATTTCATATTAATTCATATTTAATTCATTTATAATTGAACTTAATTCACACTATTGAGGTATAAAAATCAAACAAATGAACCATAACATCAATAAACAATTTGATGGAGACAGTTGTTTCTATAGCTGACTATTATGTGCTATGTCCCAACGTAAGTATTGTGATGCTTACGACACAGCCGAGTCCAAGGTGACAACTTAATTAGGTATCTACTTCGCTAATACCTACAATCTCATCTTAACAGGCCCGTTGGGGATAATTTAAGACCTTCAGTTGGTTACCTGTAACGGTGGGTGTGGCCAAACCAAAGATTAGGCCCTAGTGTCTAATCTTTGGCCAAACCGCCTAGACACTCGACTAAGCCGAACCATGCATTCGTCAAATGAGCTTCAGTCACAACCGCAGCCAGTGAAGTGGTCGGACCATATAGACAATATCAGGCGTTGGTACATAGTAAAACTTTGTCCCAACTTTCCAGCTCGAAACCAGTCTTAGGCCCGGTTTTTCAAACGGTCATTAACGGGGCCGTTAGTTTACGGTTCGTTATCTGCATAGGGTTGTTGGGTTACAGATTACGAACAGTCAGTTAACGGATCCGTTGAGCGATTGAAAAACCGGGCCTGAGGCATGGGTGAAATATTATCTTTGTCACCCAATCAATAATCATCATTATCGACACCAAGTCGTAATTACTAACTTCGTCATTGAAGCAAGGTTGATAGGGTCATGAACGTACGCATTTCCGAGAATGATTAGTGTAATGGTTAATTAATGTTAAATCATAACGATCGCCTATCTTCGTTATTTTTTACAATCATTAATATATAACGACCATAAAGTCGGTATCTGTTTGACAATCTAGTTACTCATTGAGGTGTTATAAAATAAAATTACCAGTTAATGTTGATGTCCTCGTTATTGGCCTCGATGCAAAACAGTGAGCGAAATCATCGTCACGTTAATCACTGTTTTTTATTGCCAAACACGGACATGCGGGATTTTTCCTGAAAATTCAAATCCGTGTGACAAGTCCAGTTCGTTATATACGATCTCTTGATGTTAAATAAGATGAAGAATCTTGTATAAATAGGCCCTTTACACGAGTAATGTAATGCCGCCAATATTGCTGCAATACTTGGCCGGCATGTTGATTGTTGAATACACACGTTTCTTCAACAAAACTGACATTGCTAGTAAAAATTGCTCAAATAAGGATTGTGATCAGCAATGTTGCCAACAGTCGATCATAGAGTGAACGGTGTAGTGTCACGAATGTAATTGAAGTAGAACTTAACTCTCCAAACATAGCTATTGCTGGAAATACTGATAGCTGGTGTAAGACTCCTTAAGTCAACATGATGTGTCTAAAATTGAGACACCCTTAGCTGAAATATGCTCGTTAGGTTATTATTTATTATTTATTGTGGTTTACCATGATGATATTTGGGCTTATACCGAATAATATTTTAATTCTAATCGAGTCGATGAGTACATGATGCTTTATATGCCTAGTAATTTAGTTCACTGTTCGTTTTTATGCCTTTCCCAAATAATTGGAGGGAGGCTTAAGTGACAATTTCTACACAAGTGGCCTTTATGAGCAGTTAACAAGAAATTAGAAAAATAGTACCACGGGCTTGATATCGGCATTTTAAAATAAATTTTAACCAAATCTAGAATATGTATGCTCTTATAGGTTTTCAACATTATGAAACTAAGTTTTTCTTAATGTTATTACTAGAAATGCAATAAACGACGAATGCGTTGAGCGTATCACAAAATTTATATAATTGAGTAATTACTCATTTACTTGTAACATATAAGAAGAGAAATTGTAGTTCAGGAAGTGGGGTCCTCTTTCAACAGCATCATCATCATACAACTCATAATCGCAATGTGTAAAATAATACATAATATACGTTATTAATAATTTTTTCTTTAAATTACAATTATGTTTGCAAATACATTATAAACATGCATACATTAGGTCACAGACTTTTATTTCAACTAAGTACTAAATTACATATCCTTGGTCCACAAAATGCACAACATTGTCAGACACCCTCTCCCAGCTGAGCGCATCGTTCGAATGTGTGATGGTGAACGTATCGACAAACTTGTCCACCCCTCCATCGCAGGCAGAGTCTATATCGGGCATCTCCTCAGACTTGCAAGTGAAGGACGGGATAAAGGCCATGGCTAGGCCTAGGCCGTACTTGGCGTAGCGCTTCATCTGGTCCTGCAAGCAAGTAACACAGTCTATTATAACCCCAACATTAGTAGTCTTATACCGACCTCAAATACATACCTACTTGCCATTTCATGCACGCTGTTTCAACTACTATCAAATCAACATCCTGACGTTCTAAACGCAGTCTTCCGCTTAGTTAAGTGCTCAAACCTCATTTGTCGCGACTGCTGTGTCAGTAATTTCAAGGCATCCAACATAAGGCCGTTAAATATCTCTAATGCAAGTGCGTCAAGTATACGGTGGAAACTAGAAAAGTTAAAAATTAAGTTTGTTCTACTGGATTCGGCTATTTCGTATGCATGAAACAAAGTTATCTTGGGTGTGAACAGTGTCGTATGTACGGAATACGGATATGTGCCCCGGGAGAACTTAACAGATGCGTTCGTCATAGAGGAGGGACTCTGGCCAATCAGCGATTGGCATTTAAAATTGGGGCTCACTTCGGCCATGAACCTCCTGTCTGGATGACGGAAGCACCTAAGATCAAGGTAACCTCGGAACACGTATATAAATGATTGTTACTTGAGTGATATGACAATTTCAATTTCCTTCTTTGCGTAAAGAGGAAGCTCAGTAAATAAATTAAATAAAGTGGTAGTGAAAGTGGTACAGTGTTACCTGCAGTGCTTCCATAGGGAACAGCTTGTCAACGTGTGACCCTAGTCTAGCCAGGTGTGTGGCAAGGCTAGAGTGGTAGTGCTGAAGCAGTTGATGGTAGTGCGCACTTCTCAATGCCTTATCGGTGCAGCAGTATAAGAAGTATGACAGGTCGCAGGCGGGGGAGGCGAACGCAGACAGTTGGAAGTCGAGGAAGCACAAAGCTTCGGGTTCTGTCTCACCCTGGTCATATGACAATAAACAATTTATTACAAATATATGATGACATGTAAAACTGACACATGATTTATTCCGGAAGTCCCAGCGCACACTGTTTACAAAATTGATGTTGACCGTATACGCTTTACTCTTGTTAGGCCCATTTACTTAGTTTCGTTATCAACTGACAAATTAGATTTTCGCGCGTCAACACAAAACTTTAGATCGTTCATCAATTTGTTGATGCTTGAGCAGACGATCGATTGGAATCACAAAATCAGTTTTCATAACAGAATAGGATAGACATAAAATAAATGAGAAGTATGAATTGCAACATGATTTTCTGAATTTGTAGAATGACCTTAAACTTAAAAGAAATTGCTTCAGAAAATTATTGACTTGTTTCAACGATGGCCCATCTTATATTATTCCAAACATAATTGAGCTTTTATTAAAAAAAAACATGTTTTATTTTGTTTTGCTCAATAGCTAACAAACTATATTCTACCTTACATACAAATACTATCACAAAGTAAGGTAACAGATGTTTATAGAGCTTCGTAACGAGATGCTGAAAAACTTTTCATCGATAATATTTCCCAACCGTGTTTTTCTTTTTGTAGTCACATTTTACCGTGCTTTTGTCGGGTAATTTGGAATAATCGTTGACTATTCTTGTGGCGTTACATCAGAAATGAAACATAAGCCAGTATAGTGACTATCATGGCAAAAATATGTGTATATGAAATTATTTTTTCAAGGGACCAGATATTAATTTTTTAATTTTTATATATTTTTTTATTGTTGAAGTGAACATGAATTGTATTTGTAGGATTCATATTGATCTCTGCGTACAATTAATGTACAACTGAGGGCAATTTACTTTAGATATTAATCACTCTGGTATCCGTAGTAGACCCGTATTTCATTACATCACATGGTTGCTAGACAATAATTGTGTTGTGTATTTCATCTTTCACACACACACAATGGTTATAGCAATGAATGGTGTCGCTAGTACAATGTGTTGAATATGAATAGGCTACAGATCTAAACATATCATTTGCTCTTTCAATAAAACGTGGGCATGTAGGTCAATCCTGTGACAGGAAGAGCACACACTACAGTGATCATACTCATATACACATGATACAGCTCATTCAGTTTCACTCAAGTGCTGAAATAATTACTATATAGGCATAGTTTGTACTAACAATACATTTAAAATTAATTTAATACAATAAAGAATGCAAAAAACAAATTGAAAACTGTAAAGTACAAAGTACAACGCAATGGCGTTTTATAAGCTGACGGTACAATGGTTGATATAGACTGAAAGTCGTCCACTAACAATTCGCAAGCTGGTCGTCCACATAGGTAATTCTCAACCATCATGAGAACATATAGATCTTTGTTTGTTAGGTTATTGGAGGTCACACAAAACCTAAGAGCTTCGATGAAGATAAACACTTCGTGGAGCTATTTGATAAATGCACAGCATTTCGTGAACCATATGTAAAACTCTGTTAATTTTTTACTTTTGGAGTCCCGGTAGTCTGTACAATAGGGCATGTGATTTTTTAAATTTTACTAGATTACTATCAACTTTTTAAACATACATTTATTTCATTTCGATAACTTAGAATGAACTTTTAATTGAACAATAGGGAACTTGCATGAATTTTTTACAGCTCTGAAAGTACGTGGAATATATTGTTATTCATCTGAAGACATCACAAACCTAATTTAAAAGTTTTAAAATTAACTCATTATACTTCTATACATGTTCAAAGATTTTGATTATCTGTTTCCCGCAATATTATTTTTAAACGGTATGTGACGTCACATGCCATGAAAATCACTGCTTATATGAATGACTTTGCATATAACCTCCTTGGACTTTGCCACCGCCTCCTAGACGAAACAATCACATTTTCAAGGTCATCAAGCTAACCTTGTCAAAATTTTTACGCAAGCCGTTGTCAAGTCTGCTTTATATGAATAACAACACCCAATATTTACTGATATTCTATGAAAATAGGTTTGGTATTATTGTTTTTATAGTAACTGGGCTTCAAAATTAATTACTACGCTTACTAGACATTAATTCGATTTTATATGATTTTGGATATGATAATTTCCAAATAAGCGTTATGTTATTTATCTTTCTTTGATTGGTTGATTGCTGATACATGGCAAGTGACGTATGCCCCGTTTTTCCCGCCATAAATATGTGTGAAACTTTCAGCTCGTTTTTATAAATGAAACTTAATTCTATGTCACCGAAATAAAATATTTTTGTATTCAGGACGTTAATCTTAATCTAGTAAAATGCTAAAAAAAAGTTATGCATGTTCCCCATTGTGAATTGTTAATAAGAACTTCGATTGAAGTTGAACTTTTTTTAACATTCATTTATTAAAAAGTGCTGCCCGAGGCCATCCAAATTTGCAGGACATCATGCGTCAAGTGAGAGGCATTGTACTGAAAATGTTTGGGGTAGGAACCCTAGTGTTGTTGTATGATATCCCCACACACCCTCACCTGTGTATACTTGAACAAGACGTTGTTAGTCCAGCAGTCACCATGGGTGATGACCGCGTAGGGTTCCGCTTCCTGCCACCGCAGCGCCTCCCTCACCTGCTCGTGGAAACCCTTTTCGTACTTCCTGACGGCGTCCACGTACTTCCTCATGGCGGGGGTCGAGAACACGGGGCTCGCCTCGAACCTCTTAAGGGTGCGCGATGCCGTTGCGTTGATGTAGCCGGTGAAGGCCTTTAGACCCCCGTCCACCCATATCGTCGGTCTCAGGGACTCGGCCAACCGCTGCGACGGAGAGGTGGGGAGTACAGTACAGATGTTTTTACTTTGAATCTCCACCCCCTTCTTAAGTGACCACCGCCCAGCATAACAAAATATATATGAGTGATTATAAATAATAATGTAATATGAAATGAATAAATATGTTATGGTTGTCGGGTTGTCGCGGGGGCAAGGGGTGGTCACATAGCGATGGAGGGGAGCAGGAGGGGAGCGTCAAAATACTGGCGTCACACCGGCCATAATGGAGGTCAATTGACAACTTGAGCTGTCATACTCATGGGGAAATCTTATGGCATGAATAGGGTAATGGCAGAGATGGAGTTCAATTTACATAAGATACATAACAAGTGACACCTATAAGACCTTGGATGATGAAACTACCAGCTACTATCTACCATCTACCATCTACCATCTACCATCTACCATCTACCGCCTACCTTGAAGAGTGTCGGCCTCTGGTCCCTGAGCGCGAAGGACACAGCGTGCAGACGACCCAGCTCCCTCATCATCAGCAGGCAATGCCGGTAGTTGAGTGTATCAATGCGGTCCCTCATGATGTAACCAAGATTGTTCTGATCTTCCATGATCAACAGGTGTGTAGCTCGCAGACATCTGGGGTGGGGTGGGGCGATGCCCTAGGGTTAAACCGAAATGTTAGACTTCATCTTCACAGTGTATAATGTATGCATAGTTTGTATAATTACTTGTGATGCAAGTGTCAGAGGAGAGGCCGACAACCAACTTACCGTTTTGATCCCCTTTTCAATCTGGAAGGCGCGGAAGGCCGGAATTATTTCGTTGTAGACGACGGCTTCGTTGGTAAAGAAGTTCTCTGATTGGTACAAAACACGCCTGGACTCGTTGGATGGTGGGGTCTTCACAACCAGGTGCAAACTGGGTCTCTTCTGGTGGGCGCCATTGTCTTTCTCCTTTACGACCACTCTCTGCACCTCGCCTTAACAAAAGACAGATAGCTGGATTTAGCGTACAGATACCTGTACGGTGTAGCGTTGTGCAATTCATAATGCGATGTATACTCTGATGTTGAAAAGTTTATGATAATAAATGGAAAATACCTAAAAAGCCGTCTCCGGGCTTCGTTCCTGCACCCATTTGTATACAAGGCTTCTTGAATCCTTCCTCTGTTGCCACTTCCTCCAGCAAGGAGAGCAGGGTTGCCGGCGGCTGCTTCTCTTCCATCCTACAAATGTACTGGTTGATGAGAAAACGTTACTCCCGAACAATTCTTCTCTACTCAGAGTTATGTAATCTAGGTGAATTGCAATTTTCTTTTCGCTGTCTAAAGCACTGAATGGAACGCTATATATAAATAAGAGTAAATATTGTCTGATACTATTGTCTTCGTATGTCGGAAGAGAGTTCACATTGACAGTGCGTTTAACCTTAAATAAATATGTACAGTATGCGGCATAAGTAAATCAAGTCTAGCATAGAACAGTATTTACTCCCACAAATCTTCTGCATTCATTTGTTATATGATTACGTTGCTGATCGTTTTTTTCTCATTAACGTATGTTTGTCTATGGACTTTAAAATTGTATTTGTCCAAAATAATATATATAGCAAGTGTTGGGGAGACAAGTATAGCTCCAAAAGAGCGAGAACTCAACGGTTTCTTGTTTGCATCTTAAAACTTCATTCAATATCAAAATTGTGTAATGATTCAGAGCTAGATAAAATAAATATCTCCAGACATGCTCAAGAAATGCTGCAACAGAGATCGTACTTCAATAAAATTGGACGATTTTAATAATATCGAAAAATGTCCCATTTTATCAAAAAGGTGATATTTTTTAACTCTGTTTCTGATCAAATATGTAGATAACCATAATGTCTATACACACGCATAATATCAAATTATGATGGCGAATGCAATTTTATGAATGTAAAAAAAAACTTTAAATTACCATTTTTTGCTATTTGTGTCGAACTACTAAACAACCTCTTTCTCCCATGCACGCTAGACAAAAAAAGTTTATTTGTAAACCTTGACACGATCAAGATACACAAACGAACAAAGTTTCGATAGTGATTGTCATTTTAAAGGTACGAACAAAAGACTTTATTTATCACGCTTTTCGAGAAATTTGTATCGAGCACGGTAAGGTAAATGATCGAAAAATTTGACAAATTATTACTCCACGTGCAGTTCATGTAAATAGAATGGAAATTTCCAAACAAACATGTTCGGTCCGATAAAAATGTGGGAGTTATATTGCCAGGTGTTTCAAGTAAAAGCATTCACGCACAGTCATCTATGCTAAACTTAGTTCAAGCAATGTAAACCACCGTTTTATTGTTTGTCGATCCAGAAGATAACACAATTACCGTCGTCTGAACTTTGTTCCAAGGTCATTATAAGATTTTTTAACACCTTGATCAAATTATGCTAGATTTAGGTACAGTGGGTAAGATTCTATACTAGCTGTCATCCTATATAAGACTTGACGTAGAAAGGTTATCATACTATCATTGATAGCGAGGAGCGCGAATATGGTGGGAAAACAGTTGAGTGAGTCGTTGCTGAAGGTGTTGGAGGAAGTGGCGCAGAGAGAGGGGTTCAAGAAGCCCAGTATCAGCGTGGAGGGTGGAGGAACTAAGCCGGGAGACAACTATATAGGTAGGTGGCCTTGGGGGTTAGTTAAATGGTACGTTTTCTCTTGGACTCTCGAGGGCAAAATTACATCACGGACTATAGATCTTGCACAGGTTAGGTAGACATGAGAGAAGAGTTTAATGTGTTTCAGTGTATTTGGCACGAGTACAAGAACATTTTTCTATTTTGGATAAATGTTGAATTAATAAATGTATAAATACGTCTTTTAGGCATTATTTCCTTCTAAATTTCGTATTAATTATTATTTTCATTTTAGTATCTTGTAGTATCTCCTTCCTATTTTCATCAAAACCTTGAATGTGAGAGGTTTTCTTACTTGCAGATACTTGGAACCAATTCAAGTACCTTAATTTATGGTAAAATTTGGTTGCGTTTTGAAAACACTTTTTCCCCGATTTATCATTCAAAACCTAAAACGCTAAAAAAGTATCTCTATACAACAATTTGTATTATGTGCTTGAGTTGCTACTGAACATGTAGGGCTGTGTAACCCACAGCTGGGTCGTCATTATCTGGTCACACTCAGGTATTTATACACATTTACCATGAACAAGAATCTTCAACCCTTCCTTCGTTACAGCAGTTAGCCATTTGTAGGTGACAGGTAGCGAAACGTAACAAAACTTAAAATTATCAGAATTTTATTTTTGAGCTATTTGTTTAACTTGATACCTAGTACCACACACAGATAATTTTATTCTCAACTTACAGACAAGTTGAATGTGCCACAAATGAACCATGGTTTGAACTATGAGAAGTCCCTGTGTACACTGACACAACCCCCATTAATAATTACAAGCATAAGAAATGGGATCTTATAACTTTGCTCGTGAAGCGAGTTCGACAAAAATTGCTTAAAAAGTGAGAATTTAAGGTTTCCGGGTCTTCATCATGAAAATGGGTGCAGATTAGCATAATATGATGCTGTTGGTTGATGGTGAATTAAGAATTAGTAAATCAAACATTTAGAATGGTGAGGGGCTATGATCTGTAAATATTGCGAATAAAGTGAAAACATGACATAACATATTTGATTGTGTTTCGATCAAATTACAAAAGTTTAAGAGTGTAGATTGTCAAATTATTGATAAAGAAAATATTAATACAATATAAAGTTTTTTTTTGTAGGCATAATAATAATAATAATAATAATAATAATAATAATAATCTGTAGACCTTGGTGACATCTAGCTTTACCGTGTACTATTAACCATACACATTCAAACATTTTGATATTGAATATTATTTTAAAGATATAAGCACAATGTAAACAAAAACTATCACGCTTTTCGAGCTACTTTTGAAAAACACTAAAATGGTTTCAAATCAGCTAATTTATGCTTCAAGTGCAGTTTATGTAAATAAAATGAGAATTTCTAAATATACTAATGTTTGGTCAGTGGATACACAAGCTCCACACTCACCCATCATCATATAAAGTACACAAGTGCGGACACTTTCATGTACGCATTCACGTACCATCATCTACACTATTTACTTCGTTCAAGCAATATAAGCTACCGTTGTATTGTCAGTAGATCCAGAAGACAACACGACTATCATGGCCTTGACCTTTGTTTTAAAGTCACTCACACGAGGAGTGCGATAGCCTGAGCAAATGATGTTAGATCTACGTATATATCAGATTAGATTGTACGCTAGCATCCTACATAGCAACCAATATCGATCGAATCATACTATCATTGGTAGTAGGTAGTGTGAAATGGCGGGAAAACAGTTGAGTGAGTCGTTGCTGAAGGTGTTGGAGGAAGTGGCGCAGAGAGAGGGGTTCAAGAAGCCGAGGATCAGGGTGGAGGGTGAAGGAACCAAGCCGGGAGACAGCTATGTAGGTAGGAGACTCTTGGGGGGTGAGGGGGGGGATGAAACTGATTTGAGACATTGATGACGCGTTGAACGAAGTATAGCGTAGGAAGAGGGGTTCACGAAAGGGGGGGGGGGGGGGGCTTTTCACTTCTGAATTATTTTTCAATGTCTTTATATCGACTAATTCAATCGATATAGGGTCAAGTGAGGCGACCCCATTTTCGCCTCTCACGTCTAGCAGAGCTACCCTAGACATATGGATAGATTGGCAATACTTCGGCTGCCTCGCCTTTAAGTTTGCAGCAGCAGGATAAGTAATTGAATGCCTGGTCATATGACTTTCTACTAAATAATAATGGTGTAAACTGATATGATTTAAATGCATCTGATTGGTGGTTGCCATGTAAAAACAGGTTAGCTGAATCTGAGTCAAGCGGCAGTAACACCAAATCTCGAATATCTCCAACCAGTTAGTTATCCTTATTTAATTGAGGGTATTGTTTAACATCCATACCGTGATCCATACTCTTCAATTATTTGTATGCAGCCATTTACTTAGCTTTAGCTTCCTAGACTCAAATTATTTCATAGTAAATGTTGTCCATACATACATACATACATACATACATACATACATACATACATACATACATACATACATACATACATACATACATACATACATACATACATACATACATACATACATACATACATACATACATACATACATACATACATACATACATACATACATACATACATACATACATACATACATACATACATACATACATACATACATACATACATACATACATACATATACATGGTTATTTAGGTTGTGTTACAGTACACACGTTACATGTTGTTAAGTAGGTTGCATGAAAAGGTGACTCGTGTTTCAGGAGTGATAAACAAGGTCGTAATCGAGGAGACGCAAAGCGGATGTGTCAAACCGTCGTTAACGTTGGTCGTCAAGAGTCAGCCAGATAGTGAAGCAAGGAGGGCGCAATTCCAGACTACCTCCTTTTTCAGCAACGAGGCGGCTTTCTATAACGAGGTCATGCCAGCTATCATCGCATTTCAGAAAGAGAAAGGCATCATGACGGTGAGATTACCTCCTTCATTCTGATACACCCTGATACACCCTGATTCATTTTGCCTTCGGGTAGAATATACTGTAGGTATGATCACGGCGGTGGGTTTACCTTCTTTATTCTTATAATACCCTGATACATCTTCGCTAGAATTTTAACTTTACGACGGCATCTCGGCGGTGAGTTAACCTCCTACATTCTAATGATACCCTGATACATTTCCGGTAGAATATAAACTGTAGGCAGACATGACGGCTGTGAGCTTACCTCCTTGATTTATGTGATACCCTGATAGATTTTCTCTACCTACAATATCAACTGACCTTCCTTGAAAATTACCTTCCTTTTAAAAATGATTCGAACAGTCCCTGAAGTTGAGGTTTTTTTCACAGAACTTGGCGCCCTCACATCCACGATGCCTGAAAGCTGGAGAAGCACTGATCATGGAAGACCAGAGGCCTCTTGGTTTTATCATGAGGGACCGTCGTATACCTCTTGACTACGCTCATTGCCTGCTGATCATGAGGGAGCTGGGTCGTCTGCACGCCGTGTCCTTCGCGCTCAGGGACCAGAGGCCGACACTCTTCAAGGTCAGTTAACACTCTTGGATAGTCATGAGGGAGACTGCGCGCAGTGCCTGCTGATCATGAGGTAGCTGATCATCGTATCCTTCGCGCTCAGGGACCAGAGGCCGACACTCTTCAAGGTCAGTTAACACTCTTGGATAGTCATGAGGGAGACTGCGCGCAGTGCCTGCTGATCATGAGGTAGCTGATCATCGTATCCTTTGCGCTCAGGGACCAGAGGCCGACACTCTTCAAGGTCAGTTAACACTCTTGGATAGCGCGGTACATCTGATCTATTTTGTATTCATAGTTTTGAAGAGTATAGTCAAAGGTTCTTGCTTGCGTTATGTGAGAAAGACTGTCCATGGAGCTGTGTCTGTCCGTCTTATAACAAACCCTGTAACTAAATAGACAGTCATATTGTTCGTCGACAATGACGTCGAAGAAAGCGCTCTAAGAAATTGGCAACAAGAATTTCCAGGACTATAGGTTGTTCCAATCTAGGAAAGGGCTACTTACCCGTCGGTGCTTTTGTTGAAAGTTGTATGTATCAGTTTTGTCTAAAATTGCAAGCGACAGTTGATTGGTTCAACACGTAGTTACAAAACTGGAGCGTTCCTTTAAACATGATTAGCGGTACCCGTAGTGGTAAAGTCATTTGTCCATTCTATTTGTAGAGTGTAGATGTCTGTATGGGGTGAGAAGGTAAGTGCTTTGTCAAACAATGGGGATGATTGACATTTATGATCTCCACAATAGATAGTGATTGGCAGAGTATTAGTTAAATTGATACCAAGTATAGCAGTGGAAGTGACGTCATCTTTGCACCTGTTGCAGCAACTGTCGGGGTCGCTGAAAGAGACCCTCTTCATACCAAACATGCCTACGGGAGTGCACGAATTCTTCGACAACTCGGGCGTGAAGGCGCTGGCAAAGTACGAGGAATACTCACGACACCCGAACAAGCGGAAATACTTGGAGGCGATCACGAGGGTCGGGTCGGCGATGACCCAGACTGTCACTGACTTGTTGGAGCCGAGTAAAGCGGAGCCCTACGCGGTCATCAACCACGGCGACTGCTGGACTACCAACATACTCTTCAAATACTCACAGGTGATTGCAGGCGAAGTATTTGACACGATCATGAAGTAGTAGACTGGGCCAAATACTATCCAAAAGAACCACAATAGTAACAACTCACGACCGCCTTTTATATTTTTCTTCTCGCCTTCTCTAACCCCATCATTATTGTAAATTTTGTTGATGTTGTATACAGTACTATCGAATCCCAACTTCTTCCATAATATCTTCCCATAAACAAAATCAAAAATCAAAAACTGTTGTGTGTGACAAAATTAGTAGATTCGGTAATTTACACGTAATACACAAGTTATAGCAAAACAAAATGTATAAATTATTGTAAATCAGAACTAAATGAATGTATTTATAGTCGGCTTCTAGCCCATTGAAAATTCAATGTTGCTACAGAAAATGTTTTAGCATTTTGTTAACATTAAAAAAAGAAATACCCAAGAAACATTTTTGTCTTGTATTTAATGGGGCGAGTCATGAATACAAAACGAACTTAAATTAGGCCCTACCTAAAATAAAATTACATTAGAGATTGCGCAGGAAGAAGTGTTACAATACTAAGTTACGATGCTAATGATGAATGGATTTATCAAAACCTTGCAGGACAACAAACACCCAGAAGCTGCTTGTCTGCTGGACTTCCAACTGGGCAGGACTACCTCCCCCGCCTGTGACATATCATACTTCTTGTACTGCTGCACCGATAAGACATTGAGGAGTGCGCACTACCATCAACTGCTTCAGCAGTACCACTCTAGCCTTGCCACACACCTGGCTAGACTAGGGTCACACGTTGACAAGCTGTTCCCCATGGAAGCACTGCAGGTAATTAACTTTCTTAAATTTAGTTGTTTTGAGAACGTAAAGTACGCACGTTCAGAATATAACCATATTCATGAACCCACACGTCTGAGAATTGACTTGAAAAGTCATTGCGAACGTAGTTCTAAATGAGTTAGTTCCTCACAGATTTATGCTTGCATAGTATAATATGTTGCACTCTAAATAAAATGGCTAGTATTTTTACTAAGTATTGGGAAGAACTTGAGCTTAAAAATATCGATTTTTTTAAATATTTGCATAAAATGCATTTTCGTTTCCGAAATTGTGTAGTATTATAGTCCTTAGTCAAATGTGTATGTGTATAATAAGACCAAAGTATACAAAGCACAATTAAAAAAATTATTTATATAATTGAATGTATGAATACATAACTTCTCAAAATGTTGGAAGTAGTTCTCTCGCCGCAAGCCCGTTGATCATGCTGTTGTGTTTGAAGGATCAAATGCGCCGCTTCGGACGCTACGGGGTCGCCATGTCCATGGCCACGGTGCCCATGTTCACTTGCAATCCAGAAGACATCCCTGACCTCGATGAAGCCTGCGAAGGAGAGGACTTCG
Organism: Isoperla grammatica; assembly: GCA_945910005.1. Classification (NCBI taxonomy): domain Eukaryota; kingdom Metazoa; phylum Arthropoda; class Insecta; order Plecoptera; family Perlodidae; genus Isoperla; species Isoperla grammatica. Next base: position 131,909,343 of record OX246737.1, read on the forward strand.
CGAGCAAGTTCTCTTTTGAGCGGTCCGACGACAAACCTTGTTGGGAGCGACTTTGTGACGTATTAGAGGACGCGGTGGACCTGGGATACATCATGTGACGTCACAGTTGGCTGGGGTAGGCGTTGTGACGTCATACAGGACGCAAATGTTTGTAAAGTATTTGGAACTTCCTGCCTTGTCTAAAGTTTCGGTTACGTGTGTTATCACCAATGAGTCATAAGTGCATGAAATTCAGTTATGTGTAAAATAAAATTGATATAGATTGCTTCAATGCAAGAAAACAAAATAGTAAACATTTATAGCTATTCCACTAGATTCCCTTCGCCAGCTCTGCTGCATTTTTCTTCTAAACCGTAGTACAGCTGTATCGGTTCTGAGCTCGCTAGCGCCTTCCCGATAGACAGAGCACTCATTGTGTAATACGAATCCAGCAACCAACACTTGGCGATTGCGGACAGTGCCGCTCAAAACAGATTGCAACTTTTCTATACATCAAGTCACAAAAAAATTCATTGCAGGGCATTTTGTGGAATTACACGTTCGTACTAAGAAGCATGTTATTGGTAGAGAAACAATGCACATTAAATCTCGTGATTGATTTTTGATGTGCCCTATTTTAGCGGTGGTTTTACTATCTCGAGGTAACATTTTTTCATATGGGAATTACCATGAGAAGAGTTGCTTGGTGCTACTTGGTAGCAACAAGCCAAAAAAAACGCGTTTTCTTTAATTTTTTAACCACCTGCTTTTAAAGTATGGTATCTTCTAAAAAAAAAAGTTATGTTTTTTTTTAGTTTTGTTTCCATATTTGAGGGTGGACATATACAAATGGTAGTTTTTTAGATTTTCACCTGACTATTCCTTTAACATTCTAAGATCAGCCACTAACCTGTAATTTCGTTCATAGCTGTATTTGCAGCTTACTAAATGAGTGGTACTCACTATGTAATTTCAATATTCCTTTATCTCGTGGAAGAGAAACTCCCCGTCTAAAATGCCATCGTATGGTAGATTTAGATTCTCTAACTGATAAGGTTCTCGTAATTTTGATTAAGGAGAATTAATGTAGCATACTGTAGCCCACGAATCCCCAACAATGTATCCTTTTATATCAAATTCTTCCCTTTCCTTCAATATCTTTCCGGTTTGGCTCTGGAAAAGAGTTGATTAAGGTAACTCTGCCTGTCGTTACAGGGGACTACGGGGCCGATGTTACATGACCAAACTGTTAAGTACATCGTGAATACTGTTTATTTTATGTGTATTGACAAGTTTGACTACTTACCTTGTAATAGACGTTCGTCGGTTTTCCATCTCACCTGTGGTATTCTCATATCTAATTAAATGTCAATGAATCAAATACAACAATACATTCCAACAAGTATGTTTATATTGTTTTCTCACCTTTCAAGAAATATACATTTTGTACACCACGAACATTCAAAACCCCTTCACAATTTATGCTCAGTAAATATATCAGATTGCATTTATGTTGATGTCATTTATCTACTCTTGTTACCCGAATTCTTTCCAGCTCGTCTTTCTCTCTCTGTATTTAAATGTTAAACTTTATTTATATTAAGTATTTTGAAGAGGGAAATTTTTGAAACTGAACCAGTTATTACATGTTTGATCCCGGGTGCAATTTGGCACAGTGGTGACTTTACCGTCTGTCAGAGTGAACCAAGGAGGTTAATCACCTTTGGTTTTGTAAATCTTTTTTCCTTTATATAGAATTCCTTTTAATTGTTCCGTTCCTCCAACCTCTTCCCCTTTTAGACAACGGGATAAAATAGAGTAACTTGTTTAAGAGCCGGCAAACAATCCGATGTGATATGAGTACGTTGTTCAACACTTAATAATTCAAAACTGAGCGAACGATGATACAGTCAGTTGTACGAAATTAACATTACAAACAAATAAAATCTTATGAATGCAGTTATTAAGTTTAGAATGAATTTACCGAAAACTTATAAATCAAGTTTCTAAGATTGGGATAGAATTCAGCCCAGTGGTGGTTCCGTCGTTAGTGGCAATAAGCTACTTCCATTTCCCTCCCCTTTCTCCAACCCCACCAATATATAAATTTCCCCCTACTTTCACTTTTCCCCAAATTCCCCCTCCCCCCAACCCCCTCTCGTTTGGTTAGAATAGTACCATGTCAGCTCTGACTGTTGAACGAGGACACAATGTAGCCAACTTCATATGAGCTAATGAACTATGTCGTCATTATACACCACGTGATCAAAATAAAGTCGTATTCAACAAAACCAATTTCCCTCAACACAAATTATTAGAATTTTCCTCTGATTTAAAATTCTGAACATTTTTAATTTTCACTTCAAATACCTGTCCACATAATTACCGAGTACAAACATGAAACATGTCTTTCACACACATTACCACAGTACAACCACGGACACAGAAAGATGAACTAAACTGTTACAATGATATTGTAGTAAATAGTTTGTAAACATTGTAAATGTAGAGTTCTACGTAACATATTAACGTAACAAGACAGTAACAACATGAATATATTTATCATTATTTATCTTATATAACTCAATGTTATTATTTGTTAAAAACCTGTATGAGAGTAAAAGTTCTTTTGGATTCTTTTACAATCAACACCAAACACAAATTCCGAATAAAATGTATTCATTTCATGTGAAATGTCATCGTCATTGTTCTCATATGTTTTCAAAACACGCACAAAATCTATCGGTACTTTTAAACATCCTTGGGCACATTTTCTGTGGCTAGTTCAATGCTTTGTTCCCGTCACACAACTAATTCAAACAACCCGTATCACTTTCCAAGACAATACGAAGACGTGAGTGCTTAGTTGGTCAAGAAGATAAGGCCGTTTCATGATGATCCTTTTAGAAGCCGTCAATAGATAACGCTGCAGTTCCCATTTTCTACAACGTAGTTGTATTTAGTTCGAAATAGTGTCAATAGATAGCACTGCCGTTCTCACCTGTCCAAACACAGTTGTATGGAGCTTAAAATACTATCAATAGATAGCGTTGTTGTGTTCAGCTTTATTGAGTTCAAAATAGTGTCAATAGACTGCACTGTCGTTCCCAGAAGCACAACCTAAGCATACTTGTATCCAGTTCAATAGAGCATCAATAGATAGCGTTGCTCTGTTCAGCTGCCACAACTAGCTGTAATAATTTCGAAATAGTATCAACAGATAGCGTTGCTCTGTTCGGCTGCCACAACTAGTTGTAATGAGTTCGAAATTGTATCAATAGATAGTAGATAGTATTACTCTGTTCAGAGTGCCACTGTTTGCTGTTACGAACACGTTATATGGAGTTCAAAATACAAACCATAGCACTTATTTCCTCCAGGATATCACAACATTGTCTTGTGAAGTATTAAAGCCCTTATTACACGGCCAAAGTTTTCCATGACACTTCTTCAATTCAAGAACAAAAAAGTATCAATATGAAATAGCTATTGTCTTTTACTCTATCCGGACTATTTTTTTTATGTGCTTTTGTTCTTGAATTGAAGAAGTTGGATGGCAAAATTTGACCATGTAATACAAGCTTTATGATGTGATAACTTTAACTTTAAAGCAAATGATTAATATAATATAATAATCAAGGCAATGTTTGTGAGGAATATTGAAATATTCCTACGGCACCTTGATTATAAATATGTTGATATCAAGGTTTTGTCTAGCGGATCACTCGTATATTTAAAATCACCGAGATGATTCTTTAAGTGACGGAGAGTTGCTTCATCGACTGAGCCGGCGATACGTTCAAGAGTTTCTGTGTAGAGGGCACCACACGAGCTCAACTGAGCACCAAAGCGATCAGTAAACAAAGAAATGCCAATCGAAGATTCGTCGGGTCTTCACAACCGCTACCGTCGTGCAACTCTGCTATGCTCTCTCCTGCAACAGAAGACAACCGTTAAATACCGTCCTGCTACAAAAGATCATTGCATTCCTTGTGACGCGAGTTTGAATTTGATGAACTGTTAACTACTAATGGTGCTTGTATGGCAAACCAATATTATTATTGAATAGAATAAGAGTTGAATTGACGGAATGACAAGGCAGGCTATGATTCTAGATGCATTCTGTATAAGGTACGGGCTCGACCGCCCGATTGTAGTATCATTGGGTAAACGGTCGGGCTGGTCGAGCCTGGTCGACCTTATGGAAAGCAATCTCTGACAAAAAAATATTCTTTGCTATACGATGTGACCTCCAACTTCAAATTTCTCTCCACTTAAAAAGCAAAACAAATCCCACAAGTGTCCCTTTTAAATTGTCGAAATAACTTGTTGAGATTAATTCTTGAACACGTCAACACTATTGGACCTACCAACAGTTTGCCATACAAATTCCATTAGTAAACAATTGAAAATTGTAGAATGTAATCATCTGAAAATAAACAGGGATGAATTCGAAGCAACTACAAATCAATACAATCATTGCGCCGTGGCAGTTGTATCATAATCAAAGCCGCAGCAGACGATTTGTGACGTCACAAAGGAACTAAGATTGCATCGTCGATGTCTCTGATTAATCAATAATCGATAATTTAATTCGAACCGATCATTGTTCCAACAAAGTAATCAAGCTATCTTCGGTCAAGGGCTTAAATGTTCAGGACAGGTACCGCCTAGCATGGGGAGCGTGTCGGGCAATTAACCCATGCGATTAACCTCCATTACGTATGGTGGTAACTAGATCTCAATTACTCTTAGGGGAACACGGTGGCGTACAGTCTCTTACAAGAGTAATCACGAGTACAGTCTCTTACAAGAGCTAAGAGTAATCACGAGTACAGTCTCTCACAAGAGCTAAGACTAATCACGAGTACAGTCTCTCACAAGAGCTGAGTACAGTCTCTTACAAGAGCGAAGAATCGAAGATTAATCACGAAAACAGTCTTTTACAAGAGCCGTATCATCCCTCGTACAGCCTGTTACATAAGCTAATAGTAATAACGAAATTAAATCGGTAAAACGCGCGCATATTTGCGTGACTCGACTTCGATTAATTTTGAAACATTTAGGTCCAAGATAACCAGAATACAATCGTAAATAATCATGAATGGACTAGTTTCAAGTAGATGGTAGAAAGTAGAGCAGTCGAAATCGGCTACTTCGAAAGTATGATACTAGTTATTTTTGGGTAACTTGTGTCATGATGTCTATTCTATGTTTATAGAGATAAGAATGGGTAGAACAATATGCACGGGACTCGAACCCACGTCACCTCTGAGCCACCGGCGTAATATCGACTCACCGTTCAGTACGTGTATAGCGACAGTGGCGCGCTCCCTTGTCGAGATGGAGCAAGTGTAATCTCCGGCGTCCGACTTGTTGATTCTCGCGACAGATAGCGTACTGGTCGCTCCACCCTCGTTCAGCTCCGTCCGCACGCTAAACAGAACACATTCCATCGTCAGTCAAGTAGGGTGTATAGTGGCGCGCTCTCTGATGTGTCACTTGTAGTCGCCGGTCATGGTCAGCCTTAATTGTTTGAGAAGAGTCGGAAACGAGTTCCTGAGCTCGCAATTAAATATTAAATAACCCAAATTAACGGTTATATTTATTGAGAGCCCTCCAAGCCATTGCAAAATTGATTGATACATAGACATATTTTTCTATCAGCAAAACAACGAAAGAACACACGTCAAATATTGTCTTCGTATTGATTTTTATTTCTATTATTAGTTCAGTATTTACAATCAATAAGTATTGACATGACAATCGTAAATAATATGCGACATTTCAAAGTTTCGTTAACAACGTAAATTCGGCGCGGTGGATCTAATTCAGTCGACGTCAATGACCTACCCGTCAAGACGTCGTAAAACAGCAACATTAACCAATCTCCTCTGCACAGATAAATAAACGAATGAAACCGCAAACATCTCTCACAACAATAATGTGATAACAGAAATAAACGAATATCTGCCCTTAGCATACAGTACTTACAACCCCAACTAATTACATTAATTAAACAAAAGATTCCATTTTGAATTGTAATCGCCATGCAAGGAAGTAGTATATTTCCGTTTGAGATCTTTGCTATTCCAAATTTATGTTGGTGGCCACTAATTAATACCCACGTCAAACGCATTCTACTTTTTCTGTAACGCCCTTGTAATAAATTGTGAATTTTTGTTCAAGGCAAGGGAAAACAATGCCAGAAGGTACATTCCCATATTATTTCAACAGTGGAGCGCTAACACTGGCCATACATCACTGTTGTTACACGCAGCAAAAAGTTCTTGTCGGAATAATACATCACACTCAGTCCAGTATACGTTTTATTTTAGGAAGAAACACGTATAGAAGAGCCTCGTAATTGTTGAGTTTACGTCTAGACCATTTGGGGAGATATATCATTGACTTCTTAGAACTTGTTTCTGAATGATTCCCCGTCCGGGCACTGGGTAGAATTTTGGTACAGGGTGACTCCGCCAATCGTAAAAGGCGATGAAGCGACGTTCTACAATTTCCCCTTTTCACTCTTTACCCATTCAATTTATTTTTATTCCGTACCTTTTCCTGCAATCTCCTCCGACGACATACGACCAAATAATAATAAAATGGTGTATTAACTATTAACAATTGATTATTTGGACGAAGAAATGCGTACAGCTATCACACGTCAGCAGTCTTAAGAGAAGTTCTGTTTTCTAGTCAAAATAAATAACTTGAGAGTTATTTTGCAGTTGCATTATAGAGTGAAATTCTTGTAGTGAAATTGAGCGTGCTTTATGAAATCGCTGCTACTTTGTTGAACACTCAGTCATGGGGTCACAGGACGTGAACAACAGCAAAGCGGAAGCTCGGCGAAGGAATTGTCTCCAAACCTCGCGAGATTCCAGTTTGTCATCGCACATCTCAGAAACTCTACACAAAATCTAATAAGTTTGGACGCAGCGTCCTGTGGTCTAATTAGCACTACAGACGCGATGCTAAATGTTTCTTTGTTACAATTAATATAAATTATATTTGTTATATTGTTCATAAAATCCATCAGAAATAATCACAAAAATATTATAATATATTATAAATATTTAACATTGCATCTGTACTGCTTACGAAACCACAGGGTTTTACGTTCACACATTTAACCATGTTGTTGTTCTATTGGGATATGTTTTTTAAACAGTTTCGTGCTGTTTAGGGCTGCAAGAGATGATGAAATCCGACTCAACCTTTTTCCTTACTCTCCCCTTAAGTCCTCCTACTTGTCTCATTCCTCTAATCCTTCTCAGGCACCATGTGAACCAAGGGTTGAGAACGCCGTTCAACTCAAAATCAAAATAATCATCATCCATTTCCCTGTTCTTCCTCCTTAAACCCGTTTGAACAAGTCCTCCTTAACCTTTTGTCCGGAACACCCTCGCCCCAACGACGTAGTTTGACCTTATTGTTGTTCAGTACGTCACTAAACACCAAATACTCCAATCCAAAATTTAATACATTGAGCATCCCTCATGTAAACAACTTGAAAGCAGCCGCGCAAGTTGCGCCACTGCTGTCGCATAACCACGGAAAACATTCGGATTAATCATGATTGAGCTTTTTCGCCGGACGCGGGACATGTAATCAATCACTGATGGCTTCGTTTTTATTTGCACCTCCAATTAAATTACAGTTAGATATGTCGCGTTATTTGTTTTGTGGACTGTGCTTTGCCTTGTCGTGTTTCACATGGCGTCCTAATTACTATAGTAGCTACTTTGTCGTAACGGCCGATAGAGGAGAACCACCTGTTTGAATGAAAGATTTCTTTCAATGTGAATAATCGCAACATGCTACAGATGTTGAAGAATCACTTCCCCCGCTTTTGCCCCACATAGAACTGGTCCAGAGCAGCTCTGCTTGTCGTAGGAGGCGACAAAGTGTCCGACGTTGTATAGCCTAACTTTTGAGTACATTGTTTAAGACCAATAATACAACAAAAACTGAATTGAGAGCTGAATTTAGTAAATAAATATAAAGTTTACAAATGTCAGACAGCCAATCAAAGAGGTGAATTATGATATGCAATGTTGTAACACGATTCCATTGGAAATAAAAAATAATTTCTCTCACAGTCAACTGTGAGGAGATTCAACAGCGAGCAATAATAAAGAATGGTGTTCGGCAGGGATGCTCACTAACTCCACGACTGTTCAACATATCTATACGAATAGTTATGAATAGAGTGTAAAGGAGACCATGTGTCCCCCCCCCCCCCCTTCCCAAATATCCAACATTAGCATTCCTCTTCCCACTAGCTCCCTTAAATCCCTCAATATCGTCGGTCTCTTCATAAGAAAGGTCCCTTAATCCATTGCTGGACTTCCCATATAACGACCCCGGCGATGTCTAATGGATCTGATTCGCCCTACGTCACATGACGTAGCTGTCGAGTACGTGATATAGCAACCAATGTTTCACGTACCTGATGCCTCCTCTCGTGACGTCATAGTTAAGCATGCGCTCTCCGTGCAGCCAACCGACGACGCCGGAAGGCAGCGCCACGTGTCTCACTATACACGTCAGCTGGATGGTGGACGCCACCTCGTAGTATTTGTCCTGAAGTTTCTTGCCCTTCTCGTCCACAATCAACACTTCCGGGGCTGTAACAGATAGGAAGACCTTGAGGAATGTCAATTGTCTACCGGTCGAGGTAGGTTCCTTCTCGTGGTGACCGGTGGTGGTTGTCATTCGGTTCCCATGTAAAAGTAAACAAAACTGAAAAATACAATAATATGGTGGCGTATTTCAAGATTTTCCCCAATGGTGATTCATGGGGAACCCGATTTTTTCTTCAGGGATACCTCTTGAATATATCCCTCAAGTTTCAATTGAGAAATATTCAATGTCCGGGTTACAACCTAAATGTACTGTACTAGTTTTTCATGTGGAGGGTCACAGTGGGCGAGAGAAAGTGCTGCCTCCCGTGGCCACTGCAATAGTTCATCAGACAAAGCCTTGCATGAAATGACCCCTGCCAGCTAGCTATAGTGACGTCACTAGCCTATGGCGATCCACTGCACATTGTGCTGCTTCGAGTATCGGGTATTGTTGGTAGCGTATTGTGTTATATCGATGCCCAACGGGTGTATTTGTAATTGTATTTGTGGGAGGGGAACTGTCGCTTGTTGTCGACTGTTGATCGATACCAGCAGCGAGATGAAGGTAATGGAGAATAGAAAATAAACTACTAATATCCTTATCCAGCAAACTTTTAGCCTCGAGATTAGCGATCACGGAAGATTTTGCGCCGTAACTAACCGGTATAAATGGAACCTCATCGTGGGCTCACGGGTATATCTTTGATAATTCCTTTTGCTCATCATATCATGCATGGTCTTGCTCACTATTTCATTTTTTCTTCTCTGACTATCTTCACATTCATGCTAGCTAGCCCTTAACTGTAGGTCCTCCTACTTTTAGTCCTATTTACCTCTTCAAATCTAGATGTTTTTCGTACTTGTCTCTTTACTCCAATCCCGTTCGCTCTCCGACATCATAATAACGTACCTGTTGAGTACGTCCTTACAACAACAACAAAAAATCACTTACTGACAATATTATGCGTTTATTGTATTGTATTGTATTTAGTAAAACGGTTCCGTTCTACAAATGACCAAGTACTGAAAATATCCTCGTGTTGTGTTTATGGACGGACTATCTGTAGGCCGCATGAAAATAACAAAACATGTGAACCTGTTAATGTCGAAATGAAACTTGTTTGCTTCGCTCGTTCGCTCGACGGGTCGAATGTTTCAGTGAACCAAAAGGACGAAATTGAAAACCGTCGTGTCCAGATAATATGCAATATAGATCAAACCATGTACGGTTGTATTTGGCAAGAGTTCGATTCCCTTTCAATGCAAATACTGCCTCAGTCCCCTTGAGCCCTCGGCGGCAGCAACATCCCCCCCCCCCCCCAAACCGCTGGTCAGCTCACTCGTAAGCCAATACCGCCATAAGGAATATCGGAATACATTACAATACACATACGGTGCAGAAAGAAGAGTTTGGCCATATCAACGTGGACTGAATCTGTGTTAGTGACATGATACAATCCTGTCACGTTGATATAATATGTTAAATGAAGGTCAACTCTGACAGTTTTGGGGCTCAGAATGATTGTCCAAATAATATAATCTGGGCCAGGGGTAGAGTTTTGCCCGTCATTGACTCGGACGGACGTCAATGCTGCATTTGAGACGATGCACATTCAGTTTAACAACTTTACTTGAGTATCGACAACACAATTATGCAATCTTCTATAAATCAGGAGATGTAAATTGATCGCTTCATTAGTAAAGGTTAAAGGTTTGATAGGAAGTTGACTTGGTGTGTGGGAAGTAGCATTCATGAGTAATGACAGGCAAAAGTTGTTAATTTTGTTTAGCACACTTGGGCATTTTGTAAAATTACACATTATGCAAGAATGGTTAGCATACTTGGAGATGTTGGGAGGCTTTACACAGATAGCCAAGAACTATCAACAATGTGATAAAATAGTTTCTCAGCAACCTTGTGAATGCTGACGTCACTGATTAGTGAGTCGGAGCCAATCAGTCAATCAGCTTATCAAATACTGACATTCGTCTGGGCAGCACCTCAGCATCCACAAGGTAACTGTGGAACGACTTTAACTTAACTTTAGCATTTCGAATATTTCCTGTCCCTCGTCCTTCTTCCTCCGTCACCTTTTACCCCTACATCGCCGCAAGCTTACATTAGTACTCATCCCGCGTGCGAGATGGCGCGCAGGTAGGCCTACGTAGCCGCCGTACGCCTTCTTGAACACTATCTCAAATTAAAAATGTTCCTTTAGTAGATTGTAGACGCGGGTTTGTAACCTAAGGCAAGTGTAAGACTGAATTACATTAAGGAAAAACCCATAGGGAGGAACATTATGTTTGAAAACCAGGACATTGGCAGCTGTCCTGTGTGTTTAGTGCATACTGTACACTCCAACACATATCAAACTCAACGCGCGCTGACTGCTTTCTAGGATTATTTAGTTACAGGCTGATTAAACCCGTAGAAGAAATAATAGTTGAAGAAGCTGTGTATTAAGTTACTCCAGTAGACGCAGAAGCTGAGTTGTGATTGAGGCATGCTAGGAAAATAGGTTCACGGTAACTTTTCCTGTCGTAAGAGGCGACAAGGGAGATCTTACGTAATTGAGAACGTCAAAAAATGAAATAATCAAAATCTAAAGCAGTTTTTTGTTATGAGAACTTGTCATTATTACCACTATACTATATTACAACTAGAGAAGACATAAATCAATTAATGAGCCAAGTAAGAATACAAACCATTGATGTGCAGGTTGATGCGGATGACCTTGGGCGGATGAGTGGATATCTGGCACTCGTAGGTCCCCTCGTCTTGTTTGGCCGTGTTCTCAATCTGTAGCCGCCAGTTGTTGGGGTACTGGAACTGTATCTGGATCCTGGGGTCCCCGCTGTAGGTGACCAGCCCGACTGTCAACAGTGTGGGTGCCTCTGTGTGTGACCCCTTGCGCACCCACGCAACCTGCAAGACACCCACACAGTTACACATTGGCCGTGTTCTCAATCTGTAGCCGCCAGTTGTTGGGGTACTGGAACTGTATCTGGATCCTGGGGTCCCCGCTGTAGGTGACCAGCCCGACTGTCAACAGTGTGGGTGCCTCTGTGTGTGACCCCTTGCGCACCCACGCAACCTGCACGACACACACACACAAACACGTTTACAGATTTTCATTTTTTAAAGCCTATAGGCCTAGACTAAGGTTGGAATTCATAGTCGGCCCCTACACCTAGGGGCGCCCATTGTTACCAAGGTAACAGTTGTTTCCATGTTATTTCCCATAAACAAAACAAATCCATAGCAACAATGGGTGCCCCTAGGTGTAGGGGCCGACTATGAATTCCAACCTTAACCTTGCTCTGGAGTGCGTATTATGCAACTTCTGTATCAGCCATCGCTCTCCATCATGGTTTTGACTTGTGACTTTGAGCTGGCATCAGCCGTAACAGGTTAATTGCCTTTGATGTTTGGATATTTTTATATATACGATGTCCTTCTGTTGTATCGTTTCATCGAGAATCCTTAAAACAAATCTATTTTTAATAAGCGAGTCTTTTAGATGTTCAAACTCACAATCTTTGCTCTCGATTTTAATACCACAATAATATATTGATCTTATAGTTGTTCTGGATATTGTGTCTCTGTGGAAAACAAATGTGACGAATTTGAAAAGAGATGAGTTACTGCAACTAAAATTAATTTCTATTCGGTGTTACATCATTATGTTCTTCAAAAAACTTAAATAAATCCATCGTCACCCATTACCTGTAAGGTCTTCTCGTTGCTCCTTCACGCCTTCCCATTTCATGCAATATACTTATAACCTTATCAATATCATTGACAATCGAGTGCTCAACAAGACTGTTACAAAGGAACTTACTCGGTATCCCAGCCCAGGTTTAATTACATTTCTAAAGTAATTAACCATTTCGATTTCAATTCAACACTAGCGCATTGCTTTGCGGTATTGTAACAAAGTTCAGGAAAGTGACGCGACTAACGCTTACCGACGAAACGATATTAAAACCATGTACCTGTGCCTACAACAGGTTATTAATTACACATTAAGTATTCACGCATAAAAATAAGGGTTGTGACGTCACAGCAGAAAAATTCTTGGTATCTGTAGTCGCCTCTATGTCTCACTTGAAGGTATAGATGCTCGTTACTCTGCTTCTGTGTTTTGAACTCTTATACATGCGTAGACAGAGATTGGAAGGCGTTGGTGTGAGGTAGACCAATGCGCCTTTTTGCAATTACTCCTATGTTTTAATATCTCATCCTTATCTAGGCCCGGGGTGGTCTAGTGTGACACTGGGAGTGGTAGAGGCAACAAAATGACAAGGATACGATCTACAAGTTGATAACGTATTTTTCCACCAAATAATAAATTCTAATTTTAAATGCTATTAGCGCTGCAATAGTGTGGGGGGCGTGGCTTCACAGTCTATATCAGTGCCATCCTAGCACGAGGGTGGTTCGGTTTGCGGTGTCCCACATGTGGATTTGTGGGGTGGTGGGGTAGGGGAGGGGTTAGCTGTGTTTGCGGTGTCGGGGACCAACATTGATGATCAAACAGACATCCACCGAACAGAAGTGAGAGACATGTTACAGCAAGTTGAGGTGGCCCACGAGATACTAACCGCTGCATTCAGTTCCACCACTGCCAACCTTAAAAGTATTGGATGTTGTCTGATGTGTTCTACTGTTCTAAAGTGACTGAAGACATGACCCAGTATATAATCAGCAATCCATGTGTTAACGTGGCCAAAAGATTTGAGGTGGAGAATGGGAGAAATTAATATCCGACTTCTTTCGTCTCTTATACTTCTTGCACTACATGGACGTCGACGAGCGCCGAGCCCCGGCAGAAGTTGATCCGAAGAAGTTGGAACCAACCAACTTCGGCGCTTGCAAGCGCCGCTTCGCCCTGATTGGTCGGATCATCCACTTCCGGCGCTCGGCGCTCGTCGACGTCCATGTAGTGCAACAAGCATTACTCACTCTCCTATCTACTTTTCTCCCCTTTACGTTCTACTTGCTTTCCTACAAGCACCCCCTCATGCACCTACCGTCTTGTCCTGCAACAGGCTGATGCGACAGTTGAGAGTGGCCGTGTGAGTCACGTGTACAGTCATGTTACTAGAGTTTGACACATGCGCCTACCGTCTTGTCCTGCAACAGGCTGATGCGACAGTTGAGAGTGGCCGTGTGAGTCACGTGTACAGTCATGTTACTAGAGTTTGACACGTGGGCCTACCGTCTTGTCCTGCAACAGGCTGATGCGACAGTTGAGAGTGGCCGTGTGAGTCACGTGTACAGTCATGTTACTAGAGTTTGACACATGCGCCTACCGTCTTGTCCTGCAACAGGCTGATGCGACAGTTGAGAGTGGCCGTGTGAGTCACGTGTACAGTCATGTTACTAGAGTTTGACACATGCGCCTACCGTCTTGTCCTGCAACAGGCTGATGCGACAGTTGAGAGTGGCCGTGTGAGTCACGTGTACAGTCATGTTACTAGAGTTTGACACATGCGCCTACCGTCTTGTCCTGCAACAGGCTGATGCGACAGTTGAGAGTGGCCGTGTGAGTCACGTGTACAGTCATGTTACTAGAGTTTGACACGTGGGCCTCCTCGAAGTGTGGACCCCAGCGATGGTCGTGATGGTGGTGTTTGTTCAGTCCGGCGTGGGTGTCGAAGATGTATCCCAACATGGGCGCCTCGGTGCGGCCGCTGTCTTTACTTCGCTGCCTAGAACACAACAAACAAACAAACGGTTACCGGTAGAGGTGGCTCAGCGGTTAGACAAGAGACTCTAATTCGGGAGGTCGCCGGTTCGATTCCAGCCACCGGCAGTCCTGACTGAAGGTTTTTTCCGAGGTTTTTTCCACAGTCGTATAGGCGAATGCTGGGAGTGAGTCTTACTATCTTCCCTCGGACATTCCTTCCCAGCTCAAACACCTATTAACCTAGTTAGTCACCTGAAGAAGGGCACATCAGGTAAAGCTGGTGTGCACCCTATAACGGGTATTCCTACGAAAAATTATTATTATTAAACAAACTGTTAATGCAGCTAATCAGGACCAGCAACAAAGAGATACCCCGGGTAAAAATAAATAGGCTTCCCTAGGGATGTAACACCAAAATCCAAATTACCCTCCATTTTATCAAGCAAAGAAATTGCACAAGTGAAATGTCTTTACAATTTTTAATAACTCAATCAATCCTGACGTCAAAACAGATTATTCCTTCGCATATTACTTACGGGTAAAGATGCGCAGACATAGTGACAACAATGTTGTTTGAATCCCTTCAAGGTCAGTTTGCACTCGAATCACTTGAATTGTGATTGAGTGGGACCAATTTGTCATTCGTGAATTTTCGCGATATTAGCCTTTAGGTGAAACAGCAAACTAACGATTGTGTTATTAATTCTACCGTAAAAAGTGAATGAGCTTCTTTGCTGCCCGTATTGGAAACAAGAAACCAATACTAATTAATCTTTATGAATGCTCTTTCCTTTTTCCTCTCACTTATCTATTTTAAACCTTTTCCTCCTTCCATTATGGAAAAAGCTGTCCTGAAATGTGACACACATTCAATATACCTGTAAGTGTTCAGCACCTGTTGTGTTATTGTCCAGAATATAATTTTTTATTTTTTTATTTTTTTATATTTATTGAATGTCTATCCTATTCAGTTATAAAAACTTATTTACAAAAGAGGACATTACTGATTTACAAATGTCATTCGAACTGAGTAGTGAGTGGAATCTCTCCCAGTCACACGAAGACATTATTTCTCGCTCGTGACAATTATGACAAGCTTTATAAATATATTTTAGAAATAAACTTACACGGCATTCAATTTGATCCAAATTACCACATTCCTTTCCGTTATTCTTCCTGATGTAAAATTACATACTTAGTTGACAAACAACTCCTCCTTCACGACCTTCCCTCCAAGTACCTCTCCTTTATTGAATCCGGTGTCTGCCCCAATAGGTAATAAAGTCGTCTTACAACAACTTCGGTAATGCTTTCGTCATCAATCAATGACGTGTTTACGGTCTCAGCCAACCCGAGCAGGTATTTGAATTATCCACGGTCGCTGGTTGGCTGCCGCTCACCCACCTGTGACGGAAGCATTACTGAAGATGTTGTTCGACGACTATACGTCACTGTGACACCATGTCTTAACAATAAATTAATTTAAAACATGATTGCACTGTCTCGAAAATACACCCATATTTCAACGAAACACTTCATGTGGTTCCACAGCAACCTTGTGAATGCCATCGTCATAGACGAGTGAGTCTGAGCCAATCAGCGAGTGACTTTTTCAAATACCGACGTTTGTCTTGCGCCAATAGCTCACTCATCTATCCGTCAGCATCCACAAAGTTGCTGTGGAATTCTACTGTACAAGCCATTACTAAAAGACCTCTAAAGTTCAATCAGCCTTGAGAACCACAGTAGATGAATGAAGTCGGACCCTATTGTACCCGCTAAAAGAAGGTTTACAGAAATTTCGAAAAAAATCGCCCACGGAAGTCGAAGTGCGGTCAATTATAGACCTACTGAAATGTTACAATGGTGAGGGTTAATGTTTTCTAGATGACATCTGAGTGGGGTGGAAAGAGCATGAGCCGAGAAGGAACAACAGATAGAGGCTCCATTCATCCACTATGTTTCTCAACGCTGGTAGTCTATTGTCCAATACTATCTCGGCCGAAAGCGGTCGACAATGAATCTACTGCGCCGTTATTGTGTGTTGTAGCAACATGACAACACTGCTTAGACCACTTGTCCCGCATCAACACCGCAAACCCTTGAGCTTTGTTTCCTAAAATTATCGGTACACTCGCCTCAGAATATCATTGCATCTACGATAAGTGTAGCTCAGCGCAAACACGTGACTTTATTCCAGAAGATCACCAGTTCGGTTCTGACTGCTGGTATAATCTTTCATGAAGTTTTTAGTTTTCCACTTTCGAGGGACGAATGCTGAGAAAGTCTTAGCCGAAAAACATTTTTTTCTATAGCTACCAGACAACGTCCAACTTTATGACCTAAAGGTCGAGAACGCGTCAGGGCCGGACTGGCCCATCGGGAAATCGGGAGTTTCCCGGAGGGCCGCAATAATTTTAGACGGCTGCTGGGCCGGCCGCCAGGACATCAAACACAATTTATTTTTCACGAAGATAAATAATATTTTGCTATCACTTCTCTATCACATGTATTATTTTAGAGTATTACAATATCGTGACTTTCGTGCAGGTGGACCCTGTGCGCACTACCAGATAGAACGTTCTACAGTGGAATCAGCGTTGGGAAAGATAGTGGATGAATGGAGCCTCGATCTGTTGTTTGCTCTCGGCTCATGCTCTTTCCACCCCACTCAAACGGCATCTATAGAAAACATTGGCCCTCACCATTGTAACATTTCAGTTGGTCTGTAATTGAAAGCATTTCGACTTCCTTAGGAGAATGTTTTCGAGATTTCTGTAAACCTTCTTTTTATGGCCGCTTTTACCTGGTACAATAGTTTCCGACTGCATTCATCTTAAGTTCAATCAGCCTTGAGAACCACAGTAGATGAATGCAGTCGAACTCTATTGTACCCGCTAACAGCGGCCATAAAAAGAAGGCTTACAGAAATCTCGAAAACATACACATACTGAAGTCGAAATGCGGTCAATTACAGAGCACTGAAATGTTACTATGGTGAGGGTCAATGTTTTCTAGATGCCGTTTGAGTGGGGTGGAAAGAGCTGGGCCGAGAGGGAACAACAGATCGAGGCTCCATTCATCCACTATGTTGCTCAACGCTGATTCCACTTTAGTGTGGTTCTCAAGGCTGATTGAACTTTAAATCGACAGGGCGAGAGTGGGGAGGGGGTACGGGTAGGGGCGATGAGTATTCAGACACTACCTGTCTACGTTAGTAGCTCGCGAGTCGCGACTCAGCCTTCGTGTGGTGATGATTCATGATTGTGAGTGAAGTGAATATTGTGCGTGGAGTGGCTGTCTGGCTGAGGTGGGCCCGCTCGTTGTACACCGCAGTTGAACTATTTTAGGTAAGTGCAATCTTATACCCACATTACACAGTTCAATACATTCGTCAAAGTTATTGAATCCAAGGACAAAAAAGCATCAATTAATGCGAGCTATATTATTGCAGTTTTTACCAAACTGTCTTTGATTCGCTATTGTTCTTGAATTCAATAAGTTTGACGAAAGTATGAGTCGTGTAATGTCGGCATTAGCACGAAAAATTCTAATAGTTTTCTAGTTTTTAAGTTCTAGTCCCTCAAATGAAAGGCCATCAAACATCTCTACCTGTTTTCTAAGAAACGATTCTTTTTAGACTGAAAAATATGTCTAAGTAATAGAAAACCTAAACGCGACTTTAAAATAATATCGTACTTGTTCTAAACAGAACACACACAAAATGGATTCTGAAAAAAAAAACGTAAACTAGGGGGAGCAGAAAAATCACGGATCAAGGAAAATAAGCTGAAGTTGGAAGAGACAGCGAAATGTAGAAAGGTGGCACTTATATGTATGTTTGTAGTACCTAATTTGTAATTTTAACCAATTAATGACAACTCAAATACTCTATACACTTATGTGTAACTGTGAGTTTTAAAGAGGCTAATAAATGAAATGAAGTTGACTGATATGTTTCAACCACCGAGAATATAGCTCCAAACAAAAAGTTACAACTAAACTTTGTCCGCGGCAAAGCTGAGAACGCCGCAGGGCACTTTTTCACTGCGTTTATAATAAGTTGTTTGTTCAGCCCGAGTGCGACCCCAGTTTCCTTGAAATTGTTGGGTGCGAACTGTCAAAAGGTAATCATTTGTTTGTTGTGTGGGCGCCTTTTATTTGACTAGATGTTGGGTTTCCAAGAAATGTACGCATGGTCGAACTTCTGTTATGGCTTCTGGTAATGAATTCGGGGATTTCGTCTCATGTTTGTGCTAGTCAGGTAGTAAGGGTGTACATCATTTGTGAAATGCCAAGACCGATGAAAGATCGACTGATTTTCTTGTTCTCAACTAAGCCACGGACCCACTGTTGAAGTAGTTACAATACCAGCTCAGAGAAATAGTTGTGATTTAGGGCTAGATGCTTCTGATAAGCCTTTGGTTGCGTCACTCACCGTCAACGTCGTTAGTGGACATTGCGATGATATTGTTATTCATTACTTTGTTAAGCCCAAAACAAGTGAATTAGATATGTTCTTAAACAGTCACCCTTGTCAACCAGTTGGCGTTTTCCGACCAGATAAAACAAACAGATCGTGTTGTTGAACCCAAAATCATAATGATAGTATAAAAAAAGAGACAACACAAATCAAGTTTTTGTGTATTTAAAAGACATTCCGTTAAATTGATAATTCCGGATCGCAACTCATACCTACATAGTTTAAAGTGAATACGTTTTGTAATAAATATTTTGATGTACAGGCGAATCGTTCACAGCGACCGCATAAAACCTTCCCTGGTTTATCCATAGTTTTTACAGCACGGTTGGGTTTGTGGTGGTTGTGGTATTGCTACATTTTTTATCTGGGGTAGTTTAAATATTCTGTTTTATTGGAATTCCCATATCTGCTGATACCGTTGTAACGTCCACCACGCTATCTGTGCGGAAAGAGGAGGCGAGCCGAAGAGCCCCCCTATCCCCCCCCCCCCCCCCCCCCCCCCCCACACACACACATGTGGTGGCACAATAGATTCGAATACACACTGATGACAACAGGGCCCGGCTTTGCGGTGAGCCATGGCTGTGCTTTATGTACCCACGTAAACGTAAAGCGAACAGTTTTATATACACACACGTACTGTACAGGTGCGAGCAAAAGTTTTCTATTTTAACGTACAATCACGAACAAAAATAACAGTCATTTAACAATTTTTTACCCGTAGGAATACCTGCTATAGGGTATAGTCGTCGTACAACAACTTCGGTAATGCTTCCGTCACAGAGGGTGAGCAGCAGAAGACCAGCGGCCGTCGCTAATTCAAATACCTGCTCGGGTTGGGCGGGACCGTAAACACGTAATTGATTGATGACGAAAGCATTACCGAAGTTATTGTACGGCGACTTTACATATCAGCTTTACCTGATGTGAGGTGACTTAAGACCCAAGCCAATTGTCGGTATCGTAATTGTAATCGGTATCGCAATCGTATAGATGTGATTTTCCATTACAATCCATTACAGTGAACGGGAACCGCGTCATAACTCATAAGAACCAAGTAAGTAAACTCTTTCACGATTTCTGGATCCCAATCACGATTACGATGCCGACAATAATTGTAGTTGGGTTTTAACTGTATTTTGATGGTTAGAAAGGAATGTCGAGGCTTTGCGACTGAGAGAAACCTCGGAAAAACCTTCAGTCTGGATTTTCTGTGGCCGGAATCGAACCCGTAACCTTCGGAATTAGAACTTGCGTTATCGCTGAGCCACCGCTCCATTCAGTCTTTATCTATTGAACTATCAGACGTATAGGTTAAAAAAAAAAAAAAAAAAATTATCTTAATTTTATCTTTGATTGGTTATCGCTCACTCGTCGATGGTGTTCGTAGCCTACAGGGTTGGTTTAGTCGCTTTAAATTAAAGTCCCCCACTGAAAATCAGTCTCTAAATGTGCATTTGTTTTTATTTTATTTATTTCAAATATATTTTAAACCTGATTCTTCTTCTTCTTCTTCTTCTTCTTTAATTCTTTCTTTAACCTTCTTGTCCCTTTCTCTCAAACTCGTACAACCTAACGGTTGAGTATACGTCATTAATCGACAAATATCTATAATCTATCACCTTATCGTTTTGCCCAGGTTATAATCGTTCCAGGGAAGCTCTGCTAGTCGTAAGAGGTCGTAAAGATGCCGACGTCATATTTATGAGTACCTCGTTAAACTCTACGGTCTAAATAATCCAAACAACCTCAATTACATCCGCGTTCCGAACTGTAATACCGTCCCGGCCGCAATGTACCTCTGTGTTTGGCAGGTCTACTCGAAGTACGCGCCCTAAATCTACGCAACTCTAAAGTTATTATTACCTTTAGCCTCCTCCAGTCAGCGGCCTCTGGCAAGCAATTACTTTCCTTTGTATAACGTACCAGACATAACAAGATATGTCACAGAAGTTTGATAGATTTTTTCTTGCCCTGGGCATGTAGAGAAATCTTTGAGTTTAGCTTCCCTAAAAGAGGAATTCGTCTTATGCGGAATGAGTCGTCTGTTTTGATAAATTGTGGATGAAAGTTGAGTTGAAGAAGTCAGGTTTACACATAAGTTCCTTTTTTGTATTTTTATTGGCTGTGTAAAACGTAAAATTGTAGGAGAAATTATTTTCAGTATAAAACAATTTTTTAGTCCCTGTTTGGAGCCCGGGTAGACTTGGTACAGAATAGCCCTGCCTGTCGTACGAGGCGACAAAGGGGACGACGACTTATGACCTGTCACGGTTATGTACGTCATTTAACATCAAACCATTAAACTAATGGAATATTTGCTTTTTATTGCCTTCCTAGCTAACTGAACTAACTTCTAGGTTTTGTAATTAATTAATTAACTAATTCAATTGAAATGTTCAAGCAGCAAGATATAACTGGTGAAGCTTAATAGTTTGGTAACAGTATACTATTTTAAACATTTAAAGCTCTGCACCAACTTCTTACATTACCCAGAATAGCCCTGCCCGGTACTTTCAATAAACAATACACTAATTGAATGTAGTTATTGACATTCACCGTGGGCAGTATTGCTGGCGCTCGTCCACAAAGCTGTACTTTTCACTTAATTCGATTGAATCACCATTCTTTACATAGACAACATTACGGCTACGACACAAATAACACAGCCAGGGAAATAACAAAATATCAATTGTAATAGAAATATCAAGGACAAAATATTTGTATATCCATTGTTTGGCCCAACTTCAGTTTCGTTTATTTATCCAGTAAGTCGTATGCGTTACTTAACAAAGGAAGGAATAAGACCTGAGTAACGCTGCCTAAAGTAAGATGCATCAAATAGACCAACATCATATGACCAAAAAACTCAGTACATACTTAAATTCTAAATAATGAAACCATATCTCTGCATTAATTATTCTCATGTGTTAATTTACCATCCTATCCAGGGACTGCATACGTTATTATTGTGGCTAGGTTTGCTTGCCTTGGCAATCCCGAGAGCTATGCCGGTGGAAGCGTATGCTTCTGGTCGTAGGACCACGCTAGCCGGACAGCTCGAGGTGGAGAAACAAGACGGACGGTACAGTCCATGTCCTCCCCTTATGTCATACCTTCCCTTTTATCCAATGCCTCTTAGACGTCATATGACCTAGTTGTCGGGTACGTCGTTAAAAAACAAATACTAGTAGAACTACTTTAAATATTTCGTTCCAGTGCATAAAACAAGTAAATATGTTCATCTAAGCGTCGACTGTCCGCAGATAACGGCCGCATCACAGCCGGCACGGAGCATGCGCATTGCGCAGGACTCATACGGGGTTCATGCAAACCCCGAGGAGAAAAATGCTAATTCTTGGTCAATATCCATCTAGTTGAAACGTTTTAAGCCTACGTGTCTAGCTTACAAACCTCTGATGCGGCTCTGAGAGTGGCTAACATGGAGTCCTCTGTTTGATATGCGTCATGGTCGCCACAATCATAACATTGCAGTGTATTAATGGTTTGTTCTGTGGACCGAGGTCAATTGCCAAGCGAGCATCGGTACGTATAGATGGAGGTTATGGGGTTGATTGCCAGTCGGGACACATTTATTGCTATCAATTCCGACAATATTGTCCCCCTGCGTCTGCATGATACCCTCCACCCTGGTACCATGCACCCTGGTACCATGCACCCTGGTACCATGCACCCTGGCTAAGCCATACATACCCTGCCTTGGCGTCGTGCACCCTGGTTCTACAGATACCCTCCACCCTGGTACCATGCACCCTGGTACCATGCACCCTGGCTAAGCCATACATACCCTGCCTTGGCGTCGTGCACCCTGGTACCATGCACCCTGGTTTTGCAGATACCCCCACCCTGGTACCATGCACCCTGGTTCTGCAGATACCCCCACCCTGGTACCATGCACCCTGGCTAAGCCATACATACCCCGCCTTGGCGTCGTGCACCTTGGTTCTGCAGATACCCCCACCCTGGTACCATGCACCCTGGTACCATGCAACCTGGCTAAGCCAATACATACCCCGCCTTGGTGTCGTGCACCCTGGTTCTGCAGATACCCCCACCCTGGTACCATGCACCCTGGTACCATGCACCCTGGCTAAGCCATACATACCCCGCCTTGGTGTCGTGCACCCTGGTTCTGCAGATACCCCCACCCTGGTACCATGCACCCTGGTACCATGCACCCTGGCTAAGCCATACATACCCCGCCTTGGCGTCGTGCACCCTGGTTCTGCAGATACCCCCACCCTGGTGCCATGCACCCTGGCACCATGCACCCTGGCTAAGCCTATACATACCCCGCCTTGGCGTCGTGCACCCTGGTACCATGCACCCTGGTACCATGCACCCTGGCTAAGCCATACATACCCCGCCTTGGCGTCGTGCACCCTGGTACCATACACCCTGGTACCATGCACCCTGGCTAAGCCATACATACCCCGCCTTGGCGTCGTGCACCCTGGTTCTGCAGATACCCCCACCCTGGTGCCATGCACCCTGGCACCATGCACCCTGGCTAAGCCTATACATACCCCGCCTTGGCGTCGTGCACCCTGGTGCCATGCACCCTGGCACCATGCACCCTGGCTAAGCCTATACATACCCCGCCTTGGCGTCGTGCACCCTGGTACCATGCACCCTGGTACCATGCACCCTGGCTAAGCCATACATACCCCGCCTTGGCGTCGTGCACCTTGGTTCTGCCGTTAGTCCTATCGTCGTGGCCCCTGGGTCTCTCAGCCGGGTCCGCAGGTCGAGGCGGGTCCGCGGTCCCTGGGGTGAGAAACACGTGTTAGACACTTAGTTGTGAGACAAACACTAGTCTGTCTGTCTGTCTGTCTGTCTGTCTGTCTGTCTGTCTGTCTGTCTGTCTGTCTATCTGTCTGTCTGTCTGTCTGTCTGTCTGTCTGTCTGTCTGTCTGTCTGTCTGTCTGTCTATCAGCGGGGAGTAACAAAGCCTCTGTACACAAGTTGAGGGTGTATTAGGATAGGTAATAACAGTAAATACATTTATCTACGAAACTATTACGTTAATGGGGCATTTAAAGTTAACTTCAGTTAAAAGGTTGAGAACTGAAAATAATTATAGACCTAGCAACTATTCAAAGGTAATGAATAGCTCTGTTAGTCTAATAGGCTGTATAGTAATTGATCTTAATTGCCCAATAGGGCAGAAGATGGAGTAGACTGGGCATTTTGATATTACACTCCAACGAGGGAAAAGTGTTTTCGTTACATTTCTCTTTGACTTGTCCTATTGTTTCACTGCAGGATGTAAACACAGTGCTTTTAAATGTGGGCTCATACGATACTTACATAATATGTGAAACTAAACTGTTTTACAGACTAGACTTTATAAACTAATTAATTTAGGCTAAAACCCTCCCCAAGGACTGCTACGTTATCGTGGTGGGTAGGTTTGCGTGCTTTGTTGATCCCGAGAGCTGCGCCGACGGAAGCGTATGCTTCTGGTAGTAGAGCCACCCTAGCCTTAGGTCAATGTGTAAAAGCCAGACGAAAGACAGTCCACGTCCTTCACTTTCCCGTCTTAACTATTACGTCCTGCTTGTCCCTTTGCTCAAATCACTCCCCACCCCGTCGTCATATGACCTGGTTGTCGAGTACGTCATTAAACATGTAAACAATAAGTAAATAATAAATACATAATTAAGCCTAATTAGACTTAAAATAAATAAATAATGTAAATAATAATGCTAATAATTCAGTAATGAATAAGTAACCACGCAATGTTATGAATCATGTGTCAATATACCACTTTGCCACTCAATTTAGTTATCAGTTTGAATCGTTGCGCGACGCTTGTGAATGTGCCCATCTACTTTGAGCAAGAAGCGGCGGTTATGGAATATCCAAGCATGGAAATGCTCTGCTTTATCACTTGAACTTTAAATTAGTTCCGTAAAGATCTTTAAACTTTTCGAAACTTCTTTCCAGATTCCACCTCACATATGTCCCGAACGAGCTATATTTGAAACATGTCAACTTTCACAAACTCTCGTATTTTTATCGTATGCGAACGAAGGGCGGATGGGGGCAAAGTTGGGGTTGAATTGAGCTCCGATCTACGCGATGCAGCTAAGGACGACTCAGTTATAGCTCCAGTCAACAGTGACGGAAAGTAGTAAGAGTTTCCGATATGCAAATATCTAAAGAATAGTGTTTATCGACATAGATACCAAAATATAATATTGTTTTATTGACAAAATTTCATAATCATATATAGATCCTGTTCTCTAGAAGCGAAAGTTTGAAATGTGTTCCTCTACTGTTACGAACAAGAGGCGAACACGGATTTGAAATAATAAAGTACTTCTGCTATTCTTAATTTCGGTATTGGAAAATGTCAGCCATTTTAGGCGCTTCCTTTTGCTAAGAAGTATGCAAATGTAGTTATACTTGTCTCAACGAAAGTATTCGCATACCGATCTCAGGTCATTGTCTACTGCCACTTTCAGCCGCGCCAATTGAAAGAAATTAAACAGATACCCTGGCGTTCTTTCACACATTCGTAAATGCATCGTTCGGCCTAGTCGAGTGCACAGGCGGTTTGGCTACACCCTCAGTTACAGGTAACCAACGGAAGGTATTATATTATCCCCGATGGACTTGTTTAGATTAGATGGTAGGATTTAGCGAAGTAGAAAATTAAGTAATCTCTTTGGACTCGGCTGTGTCGTAAGCATCAGAATACTTTCTTCGGGGCAACTATATTGGCATCGTAGCTAAAGTAAAGGAATGGCAGCGCAAAGTCAACTTCCGCGGGCCTGGTTTAGTGGTACACTGATTTATCATCAGATTTAGGTCCAACAACGCAGTTCAGGTATTATTATAAGTCCTTGCTCTGTCAATCAATCATTAGTTGACGTCTAACCAGCTTCACTGGTCACATTCCCATTTGGGTTGACCCCTCTATTGATAAAGTTCATGAGCTTGAGCTTCAACAAGCTATTCCGCTTCACCGGAATACTATAATAGTTTCCGGTATGCTAGCTGTGCTTTCATCCACATACTGCCCGGATTATATAATTAATTTGCAGTTTTCTCTACTTTGTTGTCATATACGATTTTACCATAAACATGATTAAGGGATTTCAGCCTTTATGAATGTGTTAATTACATAATTGGGGCTTAATGACTCAGGTTGGAATTCATAGTCGGCCCCTACACCTAGGGGCACCCATTGTTGCTATGGATTTGTTTTGTTTATGGGAAATAACATGCAAACAATTGTTACCTTGGTAACAATGGGCGCCCCTAGGTGTAGGGGCCGACTATGAATTCCAACCTCAATCTTGTTGTGCCCAATATATTTTGTTGGCAGAATCAGGGTTTTTATTTGAGACAAAGTGTTAAACCGTTAGATTTAAACCTTCTGTGACACCATAAATGTTCGTATCTACGACGTAGCTAAAGCATTGACACATTTTTGTATACTTGTAGGAAGCTGTTAGTTTTACTTAATCACGACACGATAGTATGATTTTTCAGGGTTGGCGTTTGAGTACCGTGTTTCAAATATGTCGATTTTTACTATTTTAAACATTTGATCTTTACAATGTTACACACTTTCCACTACTGCTTTTATTCTTAAATACATTTACCATGATAGAACTTTGATATAAAACTAGATTTATTTTGAAAATTGTAAGAGAAAATTAAAACTATACGTGTAACACACGATCCCAGAAAGTTTTAAACAGTTACAGTTCAAAAACCACGTGAAACTTGTGATGTAAAGAAAAAGTGTGTACACACATTTTTGTAGGATCAAAGATTTATTGATTATTCGTAGATTTATACAAGCTAATAAATATTATTATTATTATTATTATCAGGAAAAGATTGTTACACTGGTACTAACAAAAAGAAGCCAGTTTTCAAGAAATAAATTATCGTTGTTTTTAGAAATGGTGTTAGGAATTTGCTCTTAGTACCATGTTACTTATTTATACTCTATAGTTAATCAGCCTACCGAGTGAACTGATGTCTTATCCTATCTAAATAAGCGAAAGTAATGTACGAACCAAAAAAAAAATTATTGCTCATTTCATTTATCCCATCCCTCAGATATACCACGTTTGGGTATAGCGGTGGCTGTTTAGCACTTAGTTGCGCCCTGGCAGCCACACGCATAGACAGATACCGCTGCGGAATTTAATCTTGCATTTTTCTTGTATTAAATTAGGCGTAAAGGACAACTTAATGGGCTTAGGAAAGTTTATATTCGCGGCTGCGGCGTGAGTGAATTTAAATGCACCCCAAATACTTGTTGAGAGAAATAGACTGGAGATAGAATGCCGCTGTAATATCAGATGACGGGTTATACTTGGGCTAGACGTTTGCTCACCATCAAAACTTGTGTATTTTAATAAAAATAAAATAACTTTGTATATATATATAGTTAAGTGGCACCGGTTTATTTATTATGCAATGTTTATCTTGCAAAAGAGCAGAGCAAGGTTATGTAAACCCCAACGTCTTGTCTCATACTGCAGTCTGCACATCCTTATATCAATCTTATGTTTATAGCACCCCTTTCAGACACGATGTTTCAACGAAGATCAACAGTGTTTCGGCCTTCTCTCACCCATTGGTAAAGGAGTCTTCCGCTTAGTCATGCCCGGGGTGTTAGGAATTCCAGGTATCCAACCAGGGTAGTAAATTGGCCCTAATGGAGACGTAGAAACTAAAATAATATGCCGCGATTAATGCCCATGTTGATAACAAAAATCTAGCTCAAAATACCTCAGAATATTCCTCCTATATAAAAAAATAATAAATATTATTTGACGCTCGGAATTCTGGGTAAATTCCTATAACTACAACTCTGCAAGTTAGAAGATAGTTCCAAAGATGGTTGACGACGGGATTCAGCTGAAACTTTTACGAGTATCTGAAAATATCCCCTAAACTCACAAAAACCAAACTTTTCACAGACAACTTTCTAAACCTCTGAATATGAACACTTATTTACATTTCTTAGTAAAAAAACCAAAATACATTTATTACTAGGACGTGTTATTTAGTTTACTTAATTGAATCGTTGTAATTAAACATGGGGATACATTTAAACGTCAGGTGAAATGTTCAAAGCAGCCGTTTTATACATCGAACACCAACGAAATGGTGTAGACGGTTGTGAATGCAAATATTACTCCTTTGAGCGTCGTAATTGCAGCACACATATATGTCGCCCCCCCCCCCCCCCCCCCCCCCACCCGTATGTCCGTAGCGCCACGGAGCAAGAACAAGTCGTGCAAGCTAACATACCACACTGACAGTGGTCGGTGCTCTGAGGTTTTCACCCAATGTAAATAAATGCCAGTATTTATTGATGCGCCCGTCCTGACGAAATAACGAGCCTGTGATGAAGACAAGTGTTTTCATATCTGACCAGGGTAGAATTTGGCCCAGGGTTTAACTCTGTCCATTGTAAGAGAAAAAAAAAATTGTACGCTATTTAACTCCTTTGGAAATTAATCCTCACACTTGTCACTTTCCTCCATTACCCCTCCCCCCCCCCCCCCCCCCCGACATCATACGACCTATTTGTTCAGTATGACGTTAAACCACAACCAGTGTACTTAAAGGTGACTGTCGACTGTCCATGGTAACAGGCGACGAAATGAGGTTCTCTCATTCGCTCTTGCCACCCCTTAATCACTTCAAATCTATTTTTGTATTCTAGTTTTCCCTTAATTCTTTTAATCTTCTTTCAATTCCATCTCATATTACCTTGTTTTCCAGTACGTCAAACACCAAATGATAAATAATAAAATACAAAGTACCGGTAGTAACTCTACCAGTCATAAGAGGTAACGAAGTGAAACCCCCTTTCCACCAATCAACACCTTTATATAAATTGTTTAATCCCACTGTCCATTTCATCCATCTCCTCAAACGTCATGTTACCTGATTGTCGAGGACGTCGTTAAACAGGCAACAATTTAATCGAAGACGAGAGTTGAAGCTGAAACGTCGGTGAAACTTCGGCGTCCGACATTAATCTCACACTTAGCATTTAGTTGATTTATGCACCCGTTTATCTTATGGATTATTACTTATTAGGGAAGCAATTTAGTAAGGTAAGTCCTGGTATTATGAACACCCGTTTAATATGTGGTCCGGGACTAAGTTGTTTACTCTGTGGTAACCTCGGTTCTGATTGGTGGTTGCCATGGAGACCACAAGCTAGTCCGGGACTAAATATTAAGCGGGCCCTCATAATTCTGGGCCTAGGCCAGCTGAATGAGATAGGTCTTTATCTCCCTCCCCACATGTTCTGTCAATCTGTTTGCCATTTCATCAAAGCAAAGTTGATTGAACTACCACACATGTTCCTTTTCATTTCAAAAAGCCGCCCGAACGGAAATCTATAAGGGTGAAATTCCGAATAAAACTCGAAACAAGGGTGAGTTTGTATCTCGGGCCTAGAATCCTCAAATGACCTAGGACCGATTACACCATTTGGTGTATCACACATTTCTCATAACTGAATGTCAACGTCACTCAATGTCTGAATGTGGTCTATTCAGAGGCCGTTTTCACTGTTTTACCGGTTAAATCTATTAGTTATTATAGGTTGATCAGTTTATCCCAGATAGATAACATGCTTGTTACTTGATGGGTGCCAGCAAGAAGCTTAATCGTCATTTAAAAAATTCCGTTTGGTTAAAATTGTATTTTTTGTTTCGTGTCCTTTTAATATTACCTTATAGCACTATTTTTAATTATACATATAAAAAGATAAATAAATAGAATACAAGGAAATGATAAACATACGGGAACACATTTATTTAAGACGCGAATTCAAAGGTTAAGCCTGGCGTTTGGTATATGGGTGGAGCAATTTGCTCGGAATCCTGCTCAAAAAATTAAACACTAATGTTCGGAAGTTCAATCCAGACTGTGTACTTGTTTGCTGTGCTTGGGACAAAACAGTACAATAGCTTGTTAATGAGGGAAGGGATAGGAAGAAGGACCTGGAATGAAAGGGGTATAGGAAGGAAATGGGATATGGTAGGTTCTCATTTAAACTTCTAGTTTAGTCTTACAAGAGATATGGAGGCAACAGGCTCAATTCTACCCCGGGCCTATTAAGGGGTTGTATTGCACCATTCAGCTATGACGTCAGTATCGGATAAAAAAGCGTCGTCCCGATGTGACCCCAAGAGGCGACACTAACAGTTGAACTTTGCGTCAACCCACGACGCACTCACCGTCGGCATCCTCCTCCTCGTGGTCGTGATCGTGGTCGTCCCTAGAGGACGGGAGCACTCCGGCGGGCGACGTCGTCGTCAGCGTCCCGACGCCCTCGACGGAGGCCGATCCGTCTTCCCGCGCCCCGAGCGTCGGTGTGGGAGACGCCGACGCCGGCGACATCTCTGGGCTGGCTCGACCTGGGGACAACGAACTACGTCAGCACAACCAACAATAGTGTACAACACGTGGCAGCAAGACAGCCTTACAGATGTTGCCGTCACACCAGAGAACCCTAATTTCTAATACCGATTGCTGATTGGCCATGAATCACTAGTCTAAGATGAACGCATCGTTTAGGCTTGCACGGGAAAGAGATAACAGCCTGAATAAATGAATGAATGGAGTAGTGTTAAGTTTCACTCTTTAACACATACCTTATGTTTTATGTTAATTATATTGAATATAATATATTTTTTATATGTCTTCTATAACATTAAATATTGTGTTAAGTCTAATTGTACATATATTTTATAATTTTATAAATTTTTAACTGTACTGAACTAAATTACTGGGATTATTGGCTAAATAGTTAGTAGCGTAGACAAAACTTAAAATGGTTGGAATTTATTGAAAATGTGTTTAACACGGAAAGCAGAAAATCACGCAACCACTCAGATGCCGACAAAATACTGGAACATTGTAGAGAAGTACTTGGGTTACAATTTAATGAAATAATGTTTTTGTTACCCAGATATTCAGTTACTTATTAGGACCTAAGGAACATTTACGAATATGTTGGGGGGGGGGGTCAATAAGAGAAAATAAATTACGAATTGTTCCATTAATAATCATAAAATCATAACTATATACTAAACTTTTAATGTTTGTAGCTTATTTATTTTATTTTGTTCGCTGTTTTTTTGTTGTGCATTGTGCATTTTACTGTTGTATTCATTCCTCTCTTTTGATAAGAAGTTTTACAACTGAACAGGATAGGCAATAAATAACATAACATAAAACAAATGTATATATTTTTTTTACCCACTCGGTTACAAAAACGGATTTTTACAAAGTTGATAGTAAACTAAGTATTCTTCACTCTGCCATATCATCAGCTTTAGACTAGTGGACATTAACAAGTGTTTACGACGTCTATAACGTGGCTCGTATCACAAAACGAATCTAATAGATTGGCTGATGTATCGATATACCAGCTAAAAGTTGTGTAAAAACCAGCGTTGAAAGCGACGAAAGAGAAACTCGGCAAAGAACTGAAACTTCACCTGGCAGACGTTCAACAAACTTCAGCGATACCAGGAAACAAAGAAACAGTTGGAAAACCACTCAATGTTTTTGTGTTCGAAGTGAATTGGCGGGTTATTAACATTAGTGCTACGTAAAAACCGCTACTGTCTTATTCGCTGGCGTCGGATCTTGGCTCGGGAAGCAGTGATGGACCTACATTGCCCAATGGTCTGCACGGACTGTTGGCAATGCCGATACCATATAAAGAGTGGAAAAAAGAGTTCGATTGATTGATTGATTGATTATTTAGCGTTTTAAGCGTACTCGACGGATCGTTTGGGTCGTCACGATAGTCCAGCCAAAGGGGGTAAGGACAGGTGGGAGGAGGAATTTTAAAGTAGGTTACGGGAGGGTGGGGGGGCAGAGTTGCCTTCTCTCTCCTCTCACAATTGGCACAGTCAAAGGAAGAGTTTGAATGTGATGTCATATTTAAAAAAAAATATTATTATATTTTTGTCATAAATTTAATTAATAACTTGTTTGTGGTGGTTTCAGGGAATGGCTTTTTGTAATCGTAAATTGGGGTTTTCGTTGAGCTTAGGCAGGGGGTTAAGATAGGGAGGGAATATGTCAATTGCTACGATGGTTGTACATTGATAGTATGATACTTTAACTCCCGATTAAATATACAAGAGAATGAGTCTACGTGAGTCCTGCTATTGGTGACCGGTATCCACAAAGTGGGCACTCGTCTTACTTCCAATCATTCAATTTCTCATTCATCGGATTCTTCACATTTCCTGTTTTTCTCGTCTGCCTCTTTTTTATTCGCTTTCATTCCGGCGTCTCTTTTGCGTCCTTCAATCCGCCGTGCCCCCCCCCCCCACCCCCCCCCCCTCACTTTGTGAGATGGATCTGATTCGGCCGACTTTATATGGTCGAGGTTTTCAGGTATTCAATAAATAATAAATAAGTCACATCCAGAAATGGGATCATACAACAACCTATGACGAGAATGTGAAGTAAACCATAGTCGATGACATCGCTTTCAGCGTTCTAACTTTCTGATTGTCTATCAGTGTCTGTTTATTCTACTGTGTAGTGTACACAATGTACAATCGAAAATAAGGTATATTGGTATATTCTATATTTGACATTTTTCAATACTCTATTTTGGTACCAAGTAGCACTTCATTGTATTCCGTAGCCTGAGGACATTGAAATGTCTGAATTTAATACACAATATTGCTACCGTAAGGTTAACGGATATTGTATAAGTTAGGCCCATTTTTCAGTCGGTTAACGGATCATTTACGGAGCCGTTAGCTGATGGTCCGTAATCTGTAACCCAACAAACACTATGCAGATAACGGACAGTCCCCGTTAACGACCAATTGAAAAAACGGGCCTTAATAAATAAGCCAGCAACAACGAGCAGCCTGCGTCATTCACAGTTTTATGTTGTGTTCTTTAAAACGAAATATAATCCGCCAGAGTGCGCACATAAAATACATTAATTGTGCGCTTAAACCTCTCTTAGCTCTGGATAACGAAAACGAGACGAGAGAGGTAAGAGTTTTAGATGGTTCTGATTGTCAACTCTCTGAAACGGCTCGAAGAACATTTACAGCGCCTTCAAGACATATCGCGGTACGTTCCGTTACTGTCTCTGACAATCTAGCGGACGTCGTCTATTCATTGCAGTGAAGGCAAAAACTCGATCACTTTCCAAGCTCTTTGAAATCTTACCGACGCGTTTTTCCAGTCGTTAACACAAGTCTGGCTATCGTCACTAAGTTCGGCTGGTGAAGTTTCAGGGGTGGATAAAACGTCATATACTACTTACTGATAAACACAATCCACAGAAGATAATTTACTATGAAGTGATAAACACATACATTGTTTGATGAACAGTCCAATATTTTAATCAAAATTTGAATTTGAAATATCTTTCTAAATCAGCTCTGAATTTGTTTTGAATTCACGCAAATAGATGAATTGTGCAAATTTTGCAAATTCTTGACTTCATCACATACCATAGTCTCCAATATTATTTTAAAACGCAAATTAAAAAAAAAAAATTCCAAACATATAACGCAATAATTTAATTTAATTCGGTACTGTATTAAGATAGGTATAATTAATTATTAATTAGATATACGGGGCTGCAAATAAGAAAGTGAGTTGTGTGTTTTCAACTTGTTTTCACCATAGCAACCACCAATCACAATTTGTATTGCTCCAATTAACTTTTGTCTTAGCTACTCGTAATACTGGGGCGTAAAGTAATAACTTTGAATCTGCCAAGAAGAATGAACTAGAAAACGAGAAAAATAAAATCTAATCAATTAGGATTGTTAAATAACTCTTTAGCTTTGAATTAATAAATATACATTTAAAATTTCAAAAGACTTCCTTTGCTGATGATTATGCAAACGAGTTCGTTCACGGGGTGACCAAAGTAAGAAATAGTTTTGGTGGAGGTGCCGGGTCGAGGTTTATGTACTCTTCATAGGTTGCACGTACGTCACATCTTTGCGCGTGACGGCCACATTTGTGATCAAACTTTGACGTTTCCATGGAAAAACAATTGAAGGCTGTTGTGGTAGAACACATACATTCTTAGTTCTTTAAAATCCAGCTTGTTTTTTCAAATAAAATTGGTATGTGTAGTAATTTTTTTAAATTTGTATTACTAATGTTTACTTTTTATGTCCTAAATGAGGCTTATTTATAAAGCTGAATAGTATTTGCCAATGATCTAGGATTGGTGCTCTTCAATTGTGTCGCAATCATGGCCGCTGTGACGTCACGTGGGAACTATGAATAAATAATGTAACGTTGAGAATTAAGTAAAGACACCACGGTGGCTTTTTTTATTTTTTTATTTAATCATTAAACAGTACATACCTTCCCGTGTTACTCTACATGGCACGGCTGTGTGCAGTGTGTGTGTATGTTTATCACATATTAAATAATGTCACTGTTTTACTATAGTACCTCAACGTTTTTGGTTGAACTGGGTCTTAGCTTCATCATCGTTCGCTTCGTATTATGTTAAAAAAGATCATATCTTGTAATTTTGTTTTTACATTTCTTTTTTCAGTTCTTGAATTTGATATTGTGTTTCTTCTGTTTGTAAATTAATTTTTCTCACTACAGGTCACAACTTCAGATCTTGTTCGATTCTTATTATTGTGAACGAAGAAATTGAAATCAAAATGACAGAAAAAAATAGACACAAGATCTATACTTGTTCACTTACACAATATTCTAAAAACTCTTTCAAACGTAGTGAACGTTCCATTTGAAGTTCCAGAAAGTCTTATGAAGTATGCTGCTCTTCTCTTTGGTATATTTTACATTTCATAAGAATTCCCTTCCGTTCAAGCGACCACGACAAGAATATAATATTCATCTTCGTTCAGTAAAAGTGCGTAGGAATTTGATTGAAGGCGACGCACATATATCCGGTGGAATAGCTTGTGGGTTATTACAACCCTCGCATTCAGGGCACACTCTACACGCAACGTCATGGGTTAGTAGCTCCCGTCCAATAACCTGGCTGAATCCATAACCCGTGTCTTGATAAAGGTATTTCAGAGACATGACATAGCTTCACGTACATTCCGCGCCAGGAGGTTTAGAAACTCGTGTCATATGTGCAATGGTATGGAGAGCGATTGCTACGGAGGCCCGATCACATATCTACACCACAAGCTCTGCCATACATACTAGAACGCTAGTTGAGCCGTCATGAATTATTGAGACTACATTTTTTTGAGACTACAAATATTTGACCCCAAACTAATCGGTAAATACTTTTCTGTTCATTGGAATTTATTTGCTATATGATTATTTACATATTCGAAACAAACTTTACCGCATTAAACCACACAGTGTTCGTTTTTCTACAAATGATAATAAAATTATGTACAAAAATTAATAAACAATTTAATATAGTAGTTTGACTTAGATTACAGATAATAAGTCCAGCTTAGTGAAACAGTGTTGTATAGTTATTATGGATCACCGAAAAATGAACTAGAATCTCGTGTTTAGTATTTTAAGCCCATCCATTCTAAAAGCACATGTTTCATGTATTTACTGAATACTTGTAAACAAAAAATTGAAATATTATGTGTTGAAAGGATGATAAAATGTTAATACATGTTTGTGGTTTGTTGGTAATAAGGGCTAAGGTATTTAGAAAATTATTTTGGGTGAATTCCAGTTAAGCGATTCTGTGTTTCACTGTGAGAGCTTTCACCACTAGAACACTAGACCACTGGACCACTGGACCACTATTCCACTATACCACTACCGCAAGGTATGGTAATTGAACCTCATGGCACAAATAAGGTATGCACACGATAATCAATAGGAGCGAAAACAATTGATATTCGATAAGAAAATGTTATTGCATTATTGAAGTTCTTTCCATTCAATTTGGTTTTTATATGCATACAATTACTCAATACAAATTTATAAATTATCTACCTAACTTTGTAACCAATAAAATTGCAGAATCACAACCAATCTAACAGAATACCTCCGAGGTAACTTTGGTTTACTTACTTTAACTTACTTTAAGTTTGGTAACTTTTGGTTTGGTACTTTGTTTTAACATTTATTCCATTGATCCTTTCAATTAACATTTTTTACCACACGTGTATATTTCTTATAATCATCGTGCAATGCAATAATAATGGAATACACAATCAGATTTTATTACATCATGTCCCGTTTTTCCCGTCATAATGATAATAACATGTTATCAAATTTTCGTGAGTTTAACGGTTTTCCAAAAATTTAAAACTAAAGTATTTTTGAATTCAGGGCAAAGTCGCTCATTTAACGAAAAATAAATCTAAAATTATGAGTGTTCTCTATTGTTTAAAACAAATAATTTTATCCAAACGTTTGTTTTGTTCTGTGTTGAACTCTCTCACAACGTGTGTTTGTTTTTTCACGAGTGCTTTTGTGTTTACTCTCCAGCCCCCCCCCCCCCCGCCCCCCTAACGTTTCAATGCAGCTCCGTGAGCGCTCTCAGTGCTTCTAATTAAGTACGTCAGCCTTAAGGTTGTAATTGCACCACTTCTGCTGGCTTTACTTCAGAATTCATAAAAAATATATTAAGTTCAGTGCGTAATCAGTTCCCAAGTATAATGCCTAGGCTTACAGCGAGTGACTCGTTTACTTACCCTGATGTACACAATTACATAATGTTTCATATTTAAGGTTGAATCAAGTTGAATGAAGCCACAAACAGAAACGCGAATACAAAACTTTCTGACGCTTACAACATTACAATCTCGTTTAAAAATTATTTCTTGAACTGTGAGCCCAGCCAATGGGAAATGAGCTTTCACATGCGTCATCAACATCGGCCAATAAAACAGAACCTACTATAAAACGCATTTCTTTAAAAAGCCTTTAAATTATGAAAATGTGTTAATAAGTCGTATGTTGGCTGCAAGACATGAACGCCAATGAAGCCCGCTCATTGGCGTTGGGTGATTTTGTGACGGATGGGTCAATAATTGACCAATCAGAATCAGAATGCTGTAAAAATATAATTTAATTTCCGGCTTTCGACGTCCATAAAACAGTGCTACTGCTATCTATGTATCCAATATAATACTTACTATTGTAATTAAATTACACCAAGCAGAATGGATTTGTTTATAATAATACATACTTGAAATAATAATAATACTATAAACTTCAAAGTTGTTTCCATTATTTATACATATAGGTTCAGGGTGATGGCGAGAAGAGGCTTACGTCCAAGTCATAAGCCATACATTAACAGTAACTGTAGCGGTTTTCATTTTAAATGACCACTGATTCAAGTAGCCACCGTTATAACCGTCTGCAAGCGACTAAACCGATAGATTTATTTATTTGTATCGTCTACTGCAACCGAACACATTCATATCTTAAAGAAGTTCTTGATTTTAAACATTTTCGATCGAGGTTGGTTTTTTCTCGTGGTGACCGGTGCCCGCAAGGAGGGTTCTCGTGCATATATTTAATAATCCGATTCCTTATTCATCATCATCTTGCTCAACTTGATCAAATTGCTCGTCTTGTCTCAACAAGAGACCTCTTTGCGGTAACCGGTCACCACGAAAAGGAATCCATCTCAACCGGTCAGATATTGACGTAATTTCCCTCTATGCATCCTCATGTTTTAGCGAATCCACCCTGAATTGAACAGAACACAGAGTTTTCATAACTGCAAGATAACGTTCGGGGTATAGAAGCATAAAACGTTGTTTTTTTCTTTTACTCGTGAAAAAGCAATGTATTATAGTGTTATCATGCCTCGTTTCTCTTCTACACCTATCTACATTGTTTGTGGGTTTTTACACCGGCTATCGCTCTTTGTAATAATGCACCTTATTCTCACAATATTACAGCCGAATAAACTTTCCAAAGTGTTTCGCTCACAACAAACCATATAGACGAACTATATTCCTACCTAATCTTCTTTACAACTCTATCAAAACTAAAACGATACAGTAGAGCAATGAAAAAGTTCATCGTACAGCATCAATATTTAATAAAACTCCAACGGACGCTTCATGCACTCTATGGCTAATGGTAGGTGTTAACCAAAGTTTGGCGCTCTATCGAGATATTGCTCGGGTAGAGTAGACCATTAGACGTAGACCAATAGCGTTGCAAGTTTGACGGCTTTGTATGATACTCGGGATATAACTTGGAAGACTGTTGCGCTAATGTAAAGATTATGTAACCGCTGTGCACTGGCTAAATATAAGCTCGTTTACGTACGTCAAGTTTTACTGAAAAACTAAGTATAAACTATAATGTCTCTGTGGAAGGCTAAGGTATGTTATTAATTAACCCGAAGTTTACAGCGCGTTGGTGCAACCGAATGTAGGGGGGATGTAGTTGGTGACACACTCCGCATAAGGAGGGGCGAAGGGGGGGGGGGGGGGGTCATGAAGCTGCACTGGTTTGTTACCCCTTTGCTATTGTGGGGTAGTATCCCAGTGTGGGTTGAAATTTGAATTTGTATCGCCAAGTGTATCGATATAAAATACTGACATAAATGAGAACGATTCCTTTATAACCTCCACTGATCTAGGCCCGTAATAAAATGGTAAAAATGTTCCCCTTTGATCAGTTCCTGTAATTGGTTGGGTAGATAATACATACTGATTAATTAATAAATGAATTGGTTTGTGGAATAAGAAGCTAGAATCGATAACTAAATATTGCGTTTATAGTAAATGGCGTGGCGCGTTGGGTCATTATGTACTATGTAGGTTGGCTATTTTTTGTCTATGTATCTTAATGATATAAATAACTGAAACAACACAATACATACCCAGACGTATTTTTATGCTTACGAAACACTGCTGTGTACAATAGTAACTACTTAATTTTCTTATTCTCTATGATTTTTACCGTCTACCTGAAACTAACCTGTGCGTTGGGAATTATTCACGTCATCTGGTTGGTAACCTGGAAATTCCAAATACATCGGGCGTGACTGATGAGGCTTGTGTACTCAACTAAACGGAAAACTTCCCTTAGAGACGTGTGAAAGCACCGTGAAGATTATTCAGGAATCTGTTGAGTTCCGTAGAAGCAGTGTGCATGAAGTGGCGGTTGATAAGGATCCTAGGTTAGTATGCCACCATACCTATTGTAAGGGCTGGTATAAAAACTACTTTTACACTTTTGTGAGTTTAATAAATTCGCTCGCGCCGTTTACGCGTTTAAACGCGCGGTGAAAAAGTGTTCTGTAACCAAATCATACGACCGCATAACCACTAACGCAATTTCGAACTTTTCGTTTTGAAGCATCCAAGTGAAAATGAACGCAACCGACATTTGAATGTAGTCACTGAACTACGAGTTCAATAAACAGTATAGGAAACTGTGTCTGCACAAAAACGACCAACCTAACTAACATGAGGTGCGTATAGTTGTGTTTTTCATTTTCGTGGAGTGGTATTTTTTCAGCGCCATTGTTCAAGGATTACACGCCTACATACATTCGTTGAAAAGAGTTATTTGGTAGCCGACGTGTAGAGTCGTCCATGCTCATTGTATCCGAATGGATCAACGAAAACCATCGCAATGTTCTTCAAAACAACAAACAATGTAATTACTAAAAGCATAGCTTTGACTTCCTCCATCTTGACCGAGCCGAGGATATCAACAGCCTTATATTGTTACTTGTATATGACGTCACAGACGAGCACGTTCAACAAGAGTAAAAAAAAAAAAAAAAAAACGGCACTCTACAAAATTAAATCCCCGTTTGGCCCCGGGAACAAAAAGCCAGAGTTTATTCTATTGTATTTATTGTACTTGACTCGCCCCAGAGCAGGGAGGCTATTCCCAAAAATTGTCACTGTAACATAACTCACTTTTTGCTCAATATTTAATTATTGCTGATTGGATAGCATTCAGCCAATATAGCAAGTGATAAATACATAGATATTAGTAAGAGTTTTATCACCGTGGCAACTTTCAAGAATAGACCTCCGGGAAAGGCAATCTAGGGCACAAATATCCATCTGCAGCAAAGAGTCGACTTACATAAGACAGTACTAACTAACTGAGATTAAGTTTCAATGAGGCAGCAGTATACTAAGAGAGGTAAGGGGGGGGGGGGGGGTGCAGTTTCAAGGCGATTTTCCTTTAAACGGAGATTAAAAATGGCGCCTAGTAGAGCCACCATGCATTTTGAATCTGATGTATGTTGAAACCGCGGTAACCAATAATCCGAGATTAGTAAATCGACCGACTAAAAAGTTTGGTGAGTTATGAGGAGGGTATTATCACAATTGTCAGCATTGATTTCTAACAGTTAAATGATAATGTGACAATACCAATCTGAATCTAGTTGCATCCAGTGCTATTGTGATACTATCAGCACGCCTGTTGGCAGGCATCGGCAGGCATGCATGACTAGTACACACCACGCAGCCAATATTTATTAAGCGAGTGTACACTTTTGCGCAATATCATCTTTCTAAAGATAAAGAGAAACGAAGGTTTTTAATGTCTCCTCACTGAAAGATGAGTTACTGTGCATCCAGTGCCTGCATCGTGTGATACGCATACGACACATTCGTTCTGTTGTCTTCTAGACAGAGTACAAACTGTCCTCTTTTTATGAACCACGACAACAAAATATTTCAAAACAAAGACAAACTGATTTTTAAATGTCTCTTGACTGAAATATGCGATATATAACCCGCGCATAAAACGTGTGATCCCTTAGCTCGCATATTTCTCGTGGCCGAGTGCTCTGGAATAAATGAGGCCACGACCAAACGATTAATGGACCTTCAAGGCGATATTTCCAGTTCATTTCATCCGGGACATCCGCTCGGCAGAAAGCGATGCGTGCTTGCGACCTCGAGTGAGCCCGATATGTTACCCCCCCCCCCCCCCCCTCATCAGAATGTCCACCGCAAACCTACCCGTGCATGCGGGCGAAAACACACACATACGGGGAAACAAATGTATTCATTTTGTAATTTCATTTGCATCGTACAAAGTACCCTACAAACAAACACAAAGAAATCCACCCCGTATTCAAAATGTGAATTATCTAAAAAAATGTACTGATTTATAAATCTGTTTTGTAACTAAATCGGAGACATTGAAGAGATGGACAAAAACATCCCTAATTCTTGGCTCGTGGTTCTGCCTGTCGTACGAGGCGACTAAAACGGGCGACGTCAAGTGATGTATTTATTGAGTGCGTAAAATAACCAGGAATCACAACATGCATCGGGCTTGAACTGTATTTGTAAACATGCAATAACTAAATTTGTAATTCACATGAGCTCGATAGAAAAAGAATAACGAAAAGTATAACTATTCATCGTCGTGGATTATGTTGAAGTGAAGTGATGTATGTGACAACTACTAACATGAATATAGTTGAATCTCGTTCTCATGTCTCCGGCATTGTAGTGATACTATCAGCGCATCTGTTGGAAGGCCTTAGCTAGGCACATTCCAAGCGAGGCTGGTGCATTCCATTCAGTGGACGATCACAAGCAGTTATACGGGTATAAAGCGCGATACTATCAGCGGGTCTGTTGGAAGGCCTTAGCTAGGCACATTCCAAGCGAGGCTGGTGCATTCCATTCAGTGGACGATCACAAGCAGATAAACAGGTATAAAGCGCGATACTATCAGCGGGTCTGTTGGAAGGCCTTAGCTAGGCACATTCCAAGCGAGGCTGGTGCATTCCATTCAGTGGACGATCACAAGCAGTTATACGGGTATAAAGCGCGATACTATCAGCGGGTCTGTTGGAAGGCCTTAGCTAGGCACATTCCAAGCGAGGCTGGTGCATTCCATTCAGTGGACGATCACAAGCAGTTATACGGGTATAAAGCGCGATACTATCAGCGGGTCTGTTGGAAGGCCTTAGCTAGGCACATTCCAAGCGAGGCTGGTGCATTCCATTCAGTGGACGATCACAAGCAGATAAACAGGTATAAAGCGCGTGTCGAATTCCATTGAAATATCTTAGAATTTCATAGGTCACATTGCTTATTGATAACGCGACTGATACTGTTAACATGTCGCGTAGAGGCTCAATAGATAGCGCCACTCACCCTTTTCTCCATTACCCCGCACTCACTCACACACACGAGCTAGGCCTAGCTAGTTCAACCGTGTCTTTCCATTACCCCAAGTCATGTAGCAAACACTCGCCCCGGTATTTACTATAGACTCGTTTCATCTCGCCTAACTCAATTATTTAGAGTAGGTACGCGCTTTCGACGTTCCGTTTATTTGCAATTATGTTTTACATTTATACCAACGTCCGTGATAGAAACTCTTCGAGTTTTCAAATAGAGTTCATGATAACTTTTAGAGGGTTGTTCACCTCCTTCATTTTAACTATGATTTCACAGTAGGTGTACATAAATTAAACTATGACATAGTGTTGACTGTTGTAGCAAATCAAGGCTAAATGCAAACATTCCATATTTGGACAGTCCGCCGTCCTCTGTGGCTCATTTGGTTGGGGGCAAGTTCTAAGAATGTGCCACCTGGGGACGAGGGTTCGAATGCCGCATAAGGCTTGCATTTTATTTTGTATTTATATCCTTTCTTCATACTATCCCAATATTAAACGTAAACCAACAAGTATAATCAATCAATGATTATCTTATTAACATGCTTAAATCATGTTTATGTTTTATATTAACGTTCATTCATAAGTGAATTTGTAAGTAAACGTATTTAACGGTACACGATCATCTGAAGGTTAGTTACTCGAACTGCTTCTGTAGTGATTGTAGCGAAGATTACTTCGTTAAATATCTGTAACGATAGATGTATACATCACAAATGGTGGAGTAAACGATGTCACAGAATGTATCTAGATGTTTAATTGTTAGACGTACTTAACCGCAGCTTCATATAACCTCTTCTTGGTCGTCTCTGACGAAAATAGGTGGGTTGAAGGCAGGGAGAGAAATTGTTGGATACTAAACTATTTCCCAAAAGGAGCTAGCCGGCCGGATCTTTTTGTTGTATTTAAATTGCATGTTTACAAAAAATTACTAATTGTGAGACAGGTAGGCTACTTAGTTTATAGTTTTGCCTAGGCATTTTTTTTTTTTTAATCTCAATAAGCATACCGTTCTTTTCCTATACACACTGCAATGCAAATTTTGGTACGCTTGATAATAAGAACGATATAATTAACAGTTTACACTCAGCTAAATTACAATTTATTAAAACATGTGTGTGCCATACTGGACATACATTACCTTGATTGCACAACCTCTAGTTAGATTACAAACTCATATCTTTAAATTGGTTGTCTGACTGACATTGGACTGAAACTTGCCCAGAAACAATCT
Source organism: Isoperla grammatica (assembly GCA_945910005.1). Classification (NCBI taxonomy): domain Eukaryota; kingdom Metazoa; phylum Arthropoda; class Insecta; order Plecoptera; family Perlodidae; genus Isoperla; species Isoperla grammatica. Next base: position 131,952,502 of record OX246737.1, read on the forward strand.
ATGTCCCTGACTAACTATAGATATTGCGGTATTTGGAATACAATCCCACATGGTGTTGATTTCGATAACAAATAAAGCAGGCGAAACAGAACCCCAAACAACAGACACAACTTATAGCTAGGTCAATCGTGTCTCCGCCTGTCACGTGGTCAACAATGCCAACTTCTAGGCTGATCTTCAGACTCCAACATGAATAGCTGCAACTTTTCGAGCTCGGCTCCTGCATCATTTAGCTCCACCTTGCTCCACTTTACCTGTTGCATCTGTATTCCACGTGCATACGGGGTCGCGCACGTGGTTCGGGTCTCGATTGAGCTGGGGGGTTGGAAGTAGAGCCCCTAATAAACAGGAAATCATTATGTGGGGTTCGTTGCTGGTATTTCATGGACTAAAGTACCTTGGGCGAAACATATGAGATGTTTATTTGTAACGCATTTGGCGGAAAAGGGAAATGGTCGACTAGTCTAGGAGCACGTTTTTTAGGTTTAGCTGTGTTACCACTTGTAGGTTGTAAGGCGTAGCTTTCCTTGGAATCGTGGATAGTACAGGTCCAGATAATAATTATGTAGGATTCCTCCTGTGAGATTCACACCAGCTTTATCTGATGTTCCTCTCTACAGACGACTAACTAGGTGTGTTTAGGTAGGTGGTAAAGATTGTACGGGGTCTCTAAGCGTGACTCAATACCAGCATTCTTCTTGTGACAGACTGAGGAAAACTTTAGGAAACCGCTGACTGGTATTGAATCGGGGACATTTAGAACTAAAGTACAGTAATCTCTACCGGTGTCGGTCTATAAGATGCTGTCTTGACTTAGTTTCGAATATACTAGCAGTATCCAATTAAAGTAGACCTGAAGTTCACGATAAAAGGGCGAATTATTTCACAAAAACAATAAGAAGGATCTCAAATGTCGTATCAGTATTGGAAATGAAAACAGTTATTGTTTAAAAATATCTCTATTTTGGTACTTAGAAGCACATTTTGAGTTTCTCCATTTCACAAATCACACTCTAGGTCCTCCTTGTGACTTCTGTGACGTACGATCGTTTCACCTTGTGTCTCAACATGTGTTTGTACCGACTGTACTAAGTTGCCTACGATGTCACAGCCATCTTGCATTCAGTGCTCAAGTCACAGCCACCTTGTATTCATTGCTTCACTTCACACATAGAATGTCTAATGAATACAAGATTCCGTTTCATTGAACTTGGGAATACGAAACTACACACATACAACTAACTCAAATGTCAGCTATCTTCAAACCATAGCACAGGTTCTATTATGCTACTTAGGGAGTAGTGTTCATTGCCAGTACAGTCGCTTCACGTTATACATAACTCTTAGACGTATAATGTAGCGAAGGAAGAACCATTTCCAAAGCATCGCATGTAAATCCCTAGTCTGTAACTTTGCTATAGTTATCGTTTCACCGAGAAGGGAAAAGATTTCTTTCCAAAACAAAAGAGTTCTTGTTCCTTTAACCTCTGAGTATGTTACAGTTTTGTGTAGAGCCAAAAATAAAACTTATAATGCAGACTAAGGTCTTTCCACAGCAACCTTGTGGATGCTGACTTCAGGAATGATTGAGGCATTGGCCAACCAAATAATGCCAGTACTTGAAAAAGCCACAAACTGATTGGCTCTGACTCATGAGTCATCTGTGACGTTAGAATCCACAACGTTGCTGTGGAAGCACTTAATAAATGATTGTACACATTATATTAATAACGGCACAGTTTACGTTGATTAACAGTTTTAAGGTTATAATCTTCACCGCGAATTAGTTTTTTTCCTTGTTGCTCAGTCAATTCCGAGTTCTTTGGAAAATGTGAGTTCTCGTACCATTTTGAAATCTTCTCGTTTCATTGAAAGCGAAAATTTTCCCTTCTCAGAGAAACAAGTTCGCAATATAACCGATTAAGTGTCCTGTGAAGGCTCTTAGTCACGTTTACACGGCAGGGCTGGAGTGAAACTGGGATTGAGGTGAAATCGAATTCAACTACTCCATAATAAATACGAAACAAAAAATGATTCTTGCGTTTACATATATTAGGGTTCAATCTTGGTTCACTCTCGTGCTATATGGTTGATTTCTAAAACCTGATATAGTAACTGACTCCAACATCGTTTCTGGATTCACAAATAACTATTTGCGTAGGCCTAAACATTGTTGGGGGATATACCTGTTAAAACTCCTGTATTTCGCGATAAGCAAAATATTTGTCTTCTATTGGATGCTCGAAATGTCAACACAAATTTCCATTGGTCTCTATTATGACCGTTGTAAAGTCACGGTAACACACCCTTCATTTACATATAGAAATTAAAATAGAAAAGAACAAAGAGCTGTTTCATAATATGATATCATATTCGATCAGTCTGTTGCCCACACCTGGCTCCTCAAACAGCTTTCACCCCCCATGTTTAGGGTCACTAACAAACGACTCTGCGTTTTGAAGGGGTTAAATACAAAAGTGCGTTGTTCAGAAAGACCGCGGTCACACGTCGACCGCTGAGTCGATGGTTCTATCGCCGGCTGCCGCTAATAAATGGCTGGTGTGGCTGCAAGAAGGCGGTGATCAATCAACTCGTCTCAAACGATGACGTCATGTCGGCGGTGAGGAGTGAAATAAACACATCACTCAGCGACACCGCAGCGCTGCGGTAGCTTTGGAAACAGATATCGCGCCTCTTGCGGCGTAGAACTCAACTGTCATCTATTAGTTGTTCCGTGGGAAATAGTTTTAACTCTCGCCAACACTGTACCGTACCTACTTGGTATGGCATTTAACGACGGTATGAATCCTACTCCTTGTAGGGGATAAGCATAATATTACACTGTGATTTGATTAGGCCCATTAGTTTGACGACCCACAAATAATAGTCAACATATCATTTAGACACATTTAGACATATCAACATGCAATATCGATAATCCGCCATGTTGAATTGGGCTGGGATAGTCTGTAGTCGGACCTTTCAGTACTGCCAGCGCTGCGAGTGGCAGAAAGTCATGCCTGAGACAAGACGCCCATTCAAGCGTGAGTATAGTTGTCCCAAGACTACCTTACACATGGTTTCGTCACAGGCAACGGGTTCGTAGCCAATCAGCGATCGTTATTTGCGCGAGTGTGTCTCGGGCGGTTCGCTGGTTGGCTACGAGTGCCTCGCCTGTGACATAAGCATGTGTAAGGTAATCTTGGGCTCAAAATAGTTGCCCAATTCAAGATGGCTTTTACGACTGTAGCCACTAGATTGTGTATCTAGCCTACTGTAGGTGTTGCATAACATTGAGGAAGATGTTCGGTTTTAGCAATGTGAATGTATCAACACAATCACGATGCTTCATAGCTCTAGCCATGTGAAGATAGCTCCGTCTCAGCAGTGTGAATATATCAACACAATCACGATGCTTCATAGATCTAGCCATGTGAAGATAGCTCCGTCCCAGCAGTGTGAATATATCAAAAGAATGACGATGCTTCATAGCTCTAGCCGCGTGAAGATAACTCCGTCTCAGCAGTGTGAATATACAAACACAATCACGATGCTTCATAGCTGTAGCCGCGTGAAGATAGCTCCGTCTCAGCAGTGTGAATATATCAAAACAATCACGATACTTCATAGCTGAAGCCGCGTGAAGATAGCTCCGTCTCAGCAGTGTGAATATATCAAAACAATCACGATGGCTCATACTTGTAGCCGTGTGAAGATAGCTCCGTCTCAGCAGTGTGAATATATCAAAACAATCACGATGCTTCATAGCTCTAGCCGTGTGAAGATAGCTCCGTCTCGTTCCAAAGTAATTCACAGCGTTAGTGCTCACTTCGTGCCGAGGAAACGTTTTAGTTAGGGGTTTTACGACGGGGTTTTACGTCTCGGGTATAATGACGTCATAAAGAATGGGCGATTCAGCAATAAATAGAAACACTAAACGTTGGGTTGGTCGGTGTCAGCACAGCCTGCTGTGGATGAAGCGAGCGACCGGCCGTTTTGCCGCAGTTGCTTGGAATATCATTAACCAACCGATATAGTCGTCTAGAACGCCTGAAAGCTAAATTTGAATACACTCCAGCCTCACTATGACATTAAAAATGCGAATATAACAATTTTTAATTGGTAGATGTTAGCTAGTGCTTCATTCATTTGAACATCATTTTTATGTTTGTCAATTCAAGTTGTATAACATCAGATAATTTAATATAAATATGTAGCCTGTCAGTTACAAGAACTGATTTAAATGGGGGATGTTGTTCATTTTGTATGTGCCTTGTTCCGAAAATGTCTCTAAAATCACCTGTTACATGTTATACAACAGTATCGTAGCGATCAATTGAAGTCATATTACTAACTTTATAAAACCTTTGCCCGAATCGAGAATCGAGAATCGATCAAAACCCAATCAGACCAACGAGCCATAAAAGTTGGTTCAATTAAATTCAATGTTTATTCAATTAATTTTGAAATTATTTGTGTCTTTGTTTACAATCGTTTTTGCAGAATGAACTTAATTGTTGTTTTTGGTTCGTATAAAACACAACAACATAAACAACAACCCAACATACATTTGTGGGCGGTGACTATAAATAGCGTGTTACAGTATACGTGTTAAATGAGCCGTACTTTAGATTTCTATAAGACCAATTAGCAATCGTGCACTACGACCAAGTGGAGTGGAGTTGTTAGAAGAAAACAAGTTGGAGTAAAGACTAATCTCGCGCAGTCTCATCGTCCGGCCTCATTTCGGTCCAGCACAAGAACCCGCAGTTAATAAATCAGGCCCCAAGAGGGAACATTTTTACTTTTCCGCTACTGCACGTAAGAAGCTTTACCAGCGTTTTCTAAGCTTTTCCACGAAGAAAATGAAGCGATTTCTGTAAAACGTTTAAAAGTTGATCGTTTTAAGAATACGAAAGAAGTTTTATTCCCGAAAGTAAAAACGTTAACGGTGAACAGTGGTAATATCTTTTGATTATGACAACATGGTGGTAAATGAGCAGAATGTAGCTAAATGTAATGTAGCTAAATTAAAGAAAACAGAAACAAAAAAATCAACATTTTTGTGGTCTAGGCAAGTGGTACCATGTGGCGGTTTGACGTGGACCATTTATAGAAGACGTACATTGAATTGGAAATCGTATGTGCTTGGAATTTTGTATTCAATGTTTTTTGTTTTTTTCTGCAACTTGAAATATGTTATATGTAACTATAATCTAACATTGGAAGATATTCCGAAAACAATTTTTACTTTAGGTAATATTATTTATATTTTAAAGATTTTAATTTATAATGTATTGCGTTAATTCGGGAAGTTGTAGAGCGACAATGAAATATGTTATTTATCATTGCAACGAATTCTGACTGAACTAATAGGAGATGAATCATGTGGAAGTGCTGTTAAATAATTCATTCAAAAATCAATCATAATTTAAAACCTACTTAATTTTCTGCTTTTTATGTAAAGAGCTCAACTTGACAAGCAGCCGTCACTTCTAAGCGGTTTAACGCAACGAAAGTAAAAACAATATCCGCAAAGTTAAAACTAAGTGTTCGCATGACCATGACTGTCCCCGCAGCTCTAGGTCCCGTAATGGTTGAATCAAACATCTCCGCTAGGCTCACAACGAAAACACTTGTCACTTTTATGTTGGTACTTTCAATTGGGTTATATCACTTGTGAATACAAAGTCTTGTGCCGCTAATAAATCCCCTATATTGCATCTGATAAAACAAGCTTTCCAAGCTCCCGGTCTGTCCATTATTGTCACGTGACCTCGTCGACTCAATTCGCTCTGTAGATTCTATTACCAAACGTCCCTGTAATGAGCCCATAAATTGTTTAGCCCCCAAATCCAAAGAGCTTGTGTTAGTTTGGTGAGCTTGTATGGCAGTAAATGCTTTGTTATTTGAAACGAAGGGCAATTTATTTCCCGACCAGTAAAATTAATTTAAAATGTGGTAACCCATTGACAATTTGCAATGTATTGTCTTTCTTTGGCAGGGTTATTTTAATGTTTTTAATTTTACTTAGAGGCTTTGAAATAAAAGGCGCCAGAGTTTTTTTGAGATGGACCTACTATTCGATATAAGAAAAACTTTTCGTGGTTTCCTCTTAAAAATTATGGAGACAACGAAACTAGACCCGCTTGAGGCCTCCTCCCCCTCCCCTCTGATGAATGCTTCATAACCAACTTTGCAGCCGTAATTCTTTTAATTTTTCACATAATTGTCTTCGAGATAAAAGACACGGGTGTTTCCTGCAGAAGTCCAACGTTTCTTCTCTTTGGAAAGTTTTAACAAGGAAAACCGCTTTATTCATCTTCAGAGACATTTTAATGGCTTCAATCATATTATAAAACATTTTATATTTTACAGACTACAAAGAAGTTGTGATTTTAAAAATCATTTATAAAGAAATAATGTCTTTAGAAGACGTAAGAACGAAGCACAATTAGTGCTTAATGAATTTTCGCAATTTATTCCTTCCTTTATACATAAATTTATACTCTACAACTGGTTTAAATCACTTGGTCCTTCTCTGTCATCTTATAAATCTTGTTCGTTGGACATATAAAAACAATTAGGGAAGACAATTTGGAGACATTGTTTCAATTTAGTAGCGATATTCGTCTTTGCAGGGGGAAAGCACGATACGTGTTGGCTATTTTGTGTCAGAATTTAGAAGATATTGCGAATGTTCTGCATCTGATTGAGTAGAACCACATAGTCTGAAACCAGTGGGAATTGATTTGAGGGTTGCCAACATTTTCCTTTATTTTACGATATCAAATTTACCCACAATATCGCTTTCAAAATGTAGAAAAATGAGTAAAAATGTTACTGCAAACAAAAATGGGATTTTTAAGGTTTGAATTGCCCGCCAAAGCGTACTAGTAGCGTAACCTACGTTCATCCCCCCCCCCCCCCGCCCCCATCAGCGCACAACAACGCAGCTGTCAACCTCACAATGGAGTTGTCACTCGAGGATCGACTGCTTGTTTCAAAACGTTCCCAATTGTCGATACATCGATATATTGGCATGATATCGATAATTTAATGGTATATCATAGCCCAGCCCTGTATGGAATGATAGGTACAGGGCGCATGTGCATATCTTTACTCAGTCATCATGATCTTGCTAACTTCTGTTTTTGGTCTCTATATATGTATTCTCATTTTTATTGAAACCTGCCCTCACTACGACTTACCCCCCCCCCCCCCTCACAATGATATTGTTTGCCCCTATCACGTGATGTACCATAGATCTGATTTGACCGACGTCACAAGACGTGGCTGTGGATCGAGTTCGTTCGTAAAACCAACATAAAAATGTCTGTGAGTAGTTTACTAAAATAATAAGGTGTATGAATTACAACTAAAATCAATCTTTACTCATCCAATACATAATCCACGCAATCATACCTCAATACTCAACAAATTAAAATCGCGAATACGTTATTAGAGAATTTATTAGACTTTTTCCATATCAAAGTCAGTTTTTTTAGGGGTTTTATTTGTCCGCAATTACTGCAAAGTTCGCAGACATTTTCTGAAATTTATTAAAACCATGTTTTATTCCACACCGGACGCTAAGTAAAAAGTGTCACAGCAACGCGTAGCATGACAAATAGTTCCAGTTATTTCAACAGATGAAATAATTAACATTCTAAAAAAAACAGACAATTCATTTTTATCAGAATGTGAATAACTTTTACTTAACTTACCATTGGCTAAAGATGTGACAAAACTCATGATTAACAGTAGGACAGTCTTCATGGTGCGATGTGGTGCTGTCCCTTTGACATGCTGACAGCTGTCCCCACGTCAATCTGGAAAAGAGACAGTATATCGTTATGTTTTACACGGAAACAACTCTATGTATATTTGTTATTCAACTACCCGTATGGAATGTTTGAGTGAATGTTTGTTGCCTTGATTGCGATAGAGGCTTGAATAAATAATAATTATGGAGTTTTGATACAGAGGGTTGGCACTCCATGATGTTAAGCGAGGCAATGTAGACGGCTCAATCCGTTGGGCTGGCTGTAATTAGTGAGGTCCACATGCGTACGGTTAAAAATAACGTTACATTTTGTTCGCATATTTCTGTCGCATAAAAGAGCGATATTGCTCATATGTAGGCTACAACCATAACAAAACCTTTCTACATTTTGTGCGTCGTATTGAAACATTTTTTATAACCAATGATTTTATTTGAGATATTTAGAAAAGGATAACTTAAAATGTGAAATAATATTTAATAACAAATGATTAGATATCAGAATACGTGAAATTAGGCTATATACATTTGTCTTCTTACAAAAACAAATCGAAGGAAATATTTTTCTTAAAACTATTTGTAGTTCTAAAAATATATCACCCGTAAAAAACATCATGGACGTATGTGTGAAATGTTCTTACATTAATATAAAAAACGATCAATTTGAAATAATATAATAAGTACATCATTAGCCGTTGATTAAATAGTTTTTAAATCACAAAACAAAAACATAAATCACAGATACTGCATTTTATCTAGATGCAGCTGTTATATTAAAGTATTATCAAAATAACCTCTTTTATGATATGGAGACATAATTTCTCACATTTAGCTAAACAATCAACTGTTCGTTTAAGACGCAGTTAATAATAATAATAATAATAATAATAATAATAATGAGTCTTTATTTTTAGTTTGGCGAAGCTTAAGGCCATGAGGCCTTTTCTTCTGCTTGACCAAACATATTTCGTTACAATTTGTGGTTACAATAGTGTTTACAATAACTTAATAACTAGATCTAAAACTAATATTGAAACTAATACTATACAATCGTTATACTTATACTTATAAATGATCACGGAAGCACATTTAAATAAATTAAATAAGCACAAAATAGCCTGTTTTGCCAGCAACACAAACACACCTATATTTATATGTAACTACATTTAATACAGAAGTAAAATTTATGAAAAATAAGTAATGAAAGTAATGTAAATATTCTTAAATATGGTTAATCTGTTGTCTTCAAATGGCAGGATTAAGGAGATGGGAACGGTATTTTTGCTTAAAATACATGTAAATACATTAAAATACATAGAGTCCATGGTTTAAGAAGCCAGTAAATACACTTCGGTTTGATAATTTTTTTGCGTCTCGTTAAATGCTTTTCCTCTTGAGACGATCATTGAACGGTAAGCAAGTGGGGGACCTGGGTTCGATTCTAAGCGGGGGCTGTTTTAAACATGCTGTATACTACCATAGTAGTCTCATAGTGGCCTACTATGAAACCCGTACACACAACCAATTTTCGGTAATGTATGTTTGAACATAGTAAATTTACTTCTAAAGTTTCAGATTTGTGTCTCAAACGAACACTCATTTAAATATTTTCTTTCCTACCGATGTATTAAACAATATTGGTTTATTTAATGACCTTATCTTGACCCCACTGTACATTGATCTTACAACTTACTAATGAGTTCCAAATAAGAATCAAACAAAATTATAAACTGCATTAAAAGTTACGTCGTATTAAACTTTCCTTGATCATTCTGTATTTGTCCCCACGAAGTTACTATAACATTGTTACATCGTGTCGGGATGAACTTTCCTTGACCTCAGTGTAGTTAAATCTTCTTCTAGTTCGTAATGAATTTCAAACGAAGTAGTTGGAGCATTGTTAGCAATGTTGACAAGTCAAGATGGGTTTCCTCGCGAACAATCGGACTTGTATTCAGTGCGGGAGTAACTTGTTAACTTGTCACGAGAGAGTTTACGTTGCCTGGTCGTTGAGATGTCGTTGACTCAGTCGATATATTCTTGCGTACATTCCCTGGTTCATCAATCATCAATACATTACATACACAAGTCTCTGATGTAGAGGGTTTTTAACATGCGGTTTGATCGAGGTATGGAATATTCCTTTTAAAGGACCTTCTAATCAAAAATTTTCATACAGGCTAATTAGTTCGGAATTTGCGACTAAAATAAAATAAAAATATGTCTATCATGACCCGGAAAAATAGTCAAACTTGAACCACCTCGAGCTTGGCAACTGGTAGATGGCTATTTCAACTTATTTCAATCTGCAGGACCTGGGTTAGCTTTGACACGTACGTTTGCGTTCAATGACAAACACTTGCTGCTGTACTATAACTATAAGTAAACCAACACCACATTTCGTGCGGCGTAAGTAAGCTGGAAACTTCAATAAATAATATAAATTTAATGGCTTGGAATAAGGTATCGATTGGTATAATGTTTCGTCATATGTGAGATAAAATTTACCAGGTAAAAACTTATTTAAGTCCCCTTCAAGCTAAACCTTTCGCCCTCGATTTTATTCGAATTGATTAAGCCAAAATGGTTGAACATTCTTTCCAACTTTCATATTATATGCGTTTTAAATTATAGTTATCTATATAGATCGCCAACAAAATGAATGTTTTACTGATGCAGACAGCCATAAAAAACAAAATTTCTTTAATATGGTGTAGTCTGCTTAAATAAACGTTCGTTCTTGTATGCCCTTCTCTTTTAGGTAAATTGTGGGTATTTATTTGTTACGTACACTTTTCAAACATTGAAACGATTCAAAAGTTTGGAAACTGGCAAATTCATCTCGCGAATTTTCACATCGTGTGTTTTTTTTTTTAAATATCCCACTCGTTTCCATCGAAAACAGAAAATCTCGGCAAAAAATCAACTTCGGGTGTCTTTTAAAGCTCTCAGCGGCGGCGGGAAAGCGACTACTTGCTATGTAGACAAGAATAACGATGTCAAGACTGCTTTGTTTCTCAGCCGTTGTCGTCACTGTTTACCGGGCGCCAATGATAAACGAGCGGTTCTCATATTCACCTCGTCAACATGAATCGTTCACTCGACTTTGGCGCGTGATACGTCAAACGAGTCGGAGAAAAAACTGCTAATACGAAATGATTTATCATAGTACGGATTTCAATAACAGAGTGCGCTAGTTTGAGTGGTTCTTTGTCACTGTTATTGTTGTCACCATGGCAACCGTCAAACAGCTGACTGGTTCGTCTTGTTCGCTTCACGGTGATAAAACGCGTTTCATTTGTGATTCATGTGACATTTTGACACTTTGATAATCACGGGAATTCGTCTTTGTTTGAAGAACGAGAAGAGTTTAACCGTTTTGGTAATTACGGCTAAACAAAGATGTAACGTTGAAAGTCTTTTTGTATAAAAGTAATTAAGTGTTCCACACAAATAGCTCAGGATTGATGGTTTTTGTTGGTATCTTTAAAATTAAATTCAATATCAAAATTTTGGAATGATGCGGGACAGATGTTTTAAGATCAACTCTCAAAAGGCGATTCAAAAGTCAATAAAGAGGTATCGACTAGAACTTCTTTACCCGTTGTGTCACAGCCAGCTATAATGTGACTTCCCGTGTCAATAGTAGTTCCATGCTGCGCCGATGTCGCCATGATTTTTTGTGATGTGATGTGACTATTATCGTAACGATATCTGACCATGGATTTATAATAGTACCACTCCATGATCTGACAACGTCACTTCACTATAACATAATCTATGACGTCATCATCTTGCTAGATACATCGAGGAAACTATAAAACACATGTAACGACCATGTATTTATGTATAATATAAAATGTATAAACATACTGACGGAAATATTACATGATCATATATATTTCGGTGTTCCATTTTACATTATTACATGTTGAGCGTTTTTAAATATTTGATATCCTACAACAATTAATTATTTTCCTGTCCATTCCCTAATACCTTCCCTAGCCAATACTATTGTAAAATATGTTGAGTTTTCAAAATGTCATATAATTTAACGTCTTGACCTAATTAAGACTCAAATATAATATGTACTGAACTATATAGTGTCCATTCCCTAATTCTAACTTCCCTTGCCAATAATATTGTAAAATATGTTGAGTTTTCCAAATGCCATATAATTTAATGTCTTGGCCAAAGACTCAAATATAATATGTACTTAACTATATAGATTAAAGCCTACTATTAGCTCACAATGAGTTCGCAGAATGCATACTCAAAATTATATAATATTTAATGAGTTTTTAATGCAGCACAATATGTTCCTTCATACAAGGCCGACAAACAAACAAAGTTGTCTTGAATGGACAAACGGTACCACATTTAAGAACTGTTGCTCATAATGTCATTTTCGTCAGTACCTGTACTTTTTGGGAACTTTAACACTAATGTACTCAAAATTTAAAATTCAAACGGTCGTTGTTCAAACGTGACGACGCACACATTTGTCGAATGAGCATTGTGTGCAATGGAATTAAACAAGTTGTGTATACTCACAATTAACTGGGCGAGCCTTTTTAAACCGTAGTTTTGAAGCGGTGAAAGTACATATTTGTCTAACGTCCCCACGATAAGGGAAGCCTCACACTCACACACTGTTGCATGACTATATTAGGGCGACGTTTGGCGTAGCACATGTGTGGACAATGTTATAAGAGAAAACACCATTCTAACTATAAACTAGGAGTGATACATTCTGTATACATATTTATGTAATACAAATTGAACATAAAATTGTTAATAGTTACTGTTTAAAGAATGTACTGTTTTCTTCAAGTTGTACAGAAAAATAACTTGTAAGCCCTTTTGAAGCAAATATGCAATTTAAAAAAAATGTTGAAATATAAGTATAGTTCTCTAGACACAACATGAGTATAAGTAACGATATTAGTAATTAGTAACGGAGATTTATCGGGGACTGTTACCATTAGTCAAATTCTAGTGATGACTCCGACCGCGAAAGCCTACTTGATACTATCAGCATGTCTGTTGGCAGGCGTTGTCAGAGCACATTCCAACCACGGCAAGCACACGTAACAGCAGCCACCCATGCATACCTTGATCTTCCGTATTATTTACAGCTAAATACGCAAATGCATTTCACTAATAACTTGACACATTGACGAACAGTCTAAAATACACAAGAAATTCCTTAAGAAGATCTTTAAATACATGAGTTGGCGTATAAAACACTTGTAAGTTTTAGCCTTAAAGCTGTCGCATAAAAATTGGAGGTATAACTACACACCTTTGAATCATTCATAATACTACAAAGTACAAACACAAAAGAATAATGAGACTTAAGACATCACAAAGTTTCTATATTTACTGTTTATACAACCAATTTTGCTACAATAAATGTGTAATTATTGTTCTCAGAGGATATAGTAATGTTAATAATATTGCGGGGTCATCAACACAAGGACCAACAGTCGATGCAAACAGGTTTCTACCGCATCAGCTCAGAGGTGCAATGCAGATATACATTACGAGTACATTTGCGTCGGTTAATGTTATTTCGTGTTGGGCCCGTTTCAAGTTGGCACCGACATAAAAAAAAAACACACACACACGTTACCAATTTCAACTCATTTTAAATAAATACAAACACACCGTCGAATATACTTAACAGAAACGAGGTTTGCATTTTGTGTTTCTTTTGACTAATCAAACAAACTCTGTTGAAAAAGGCTCAACTCCAAATTAGCCTCGTTTCAGGCCTTGTATCAGCGACATTGGTTCGAGGCTTTATTGGGTTGTGACGTCACTCGGAGGTGAATGGTGAGAGTTGGCTCGGTGCAGCGCCTTCTGAAAGCGGCTCTCAGCAGCTATATGGGTGTGCATTGAGCTCGTTGTGGCACCTCTAAGGATGGTTCTCAGAAAGTAGAGGGCTGTGCCTTGAGGACAATAAACCGCCTTCTAAGGATGGTTCTCAATAAGTAGAAGGCTGTGCATTGAGCTCATTGTGACGCCTTCTTAAAGCAATCCTCAGCAATTATAGAAGGCTGTGCTTTGAGCTCATTCCACTACCGTAGGTACTATTATACATCCATGATTCCACACAGTTCTCTAAAGTCAAATACTGTCATATAGAAGATATAAGTGCCCAGCCCATGTATGCGTCTGTTCCATGCGATCCGTCCGTTTCTTTTGGTTCATCCAATCACAGCCCATACTTATTCGACTTCGACTGCGAGATGCTGGCTGTGGTTGGATTAACCAAAAACACGGACGCATCTCACGGATCGTACTCATACATGGGCTGGGCTATGCGCGAACAAGACGGGTACAAAGTCAATGCACAATAAGCTTCCAGTTCCCAACCCAAAACCCGGTGACGAAATTAATGACAACTTCGCCAAATATCCCAACTGTTTTCGTCGACTCAAGTCACCGCCTTGTTGTGTTCCTCTGCCCGCTAGATTACTCGATGTGGTGGGCGGTGACTAATTCTCCGGCCTACACGAGCGCAAAAAGCCGGACGCAATCGTTCAAGTTAAATGCGGCCCATGTAGGACTTTTTTCCGCTAATTATACTAATGTGGTTCGGCCTTGCTTGAATGCGTCCTTATAGTATAATCTGGTTGTGGTTTAGGCGGAAACGACGACACAGCCAAGATTGAGAATCATTGCTGAGCGACGGAATCAAAGAAAGCCAACACAGTCGCTATTATTTCTTATCCTAATGCCTCGAGATTCGAGTAGGGTTTAGCTGAATCTTTGCTCAAAAAAGTGTTCCCGTTTGGCAAATGTATCTTGATTGACGATGATATATTTGCGAGCAAAACCTCCCCAGTTATGTAGTGAAGACCAGCTGAGACAATGAACAATGGTGATGGCCTAAGCTAACATGTTGCGTTGATCTTCCAGTACCTCCCATGTGGTCTAGACAAGACACCCCCACATGGGTACTTAACAACCCCCATCCGCCATGTTGGTTGGCTCTTAGCGGGTGCATCGTTTGCAAGTACATCACAAGTACAATAAAGCATTCTGTCTAAAAAAAAAAAAAGTGTGTGTGAGGCAGCCGTATTGGCGACATTGGTTTTGTACAATGGCAACCCCCTCCCTAGAGCAACAAAACTCTATTTCATAATATAGATATTATGTTTTTATTACCTACTTTGTTCTTCTTATGATTTATTTAACTTTTGTAATGCATTTGTGAAACTTTCGAAATTAAAAACTAGCATTTACAAAGCATAAGATTAATTTTTAGAAACAATTTTTAAGAAATAGATAACAATTTTACTTATCAATTTATTTGTCATGCTCGGAATTTAACAGGTAATCGAGCCATGAAACTTCTTCATTCGAATAAGGAACAACCCTCACAAATGAACAACAGCCTTGGAATCAATACATGATACACATATCTGAAAAGTTGAAAGTCATTCTTGAAAGGCGTTCTGGTTCACGGAAATAGCTTTTTATACTAATTCACCTCGTCCGGATGGAAAAGGAACTTTTATAAATCGGTTCCGGTGATCCATCTTTTTCTCCGAATCTGCATCGCTTTTCCAATTAAACGGATACCACGTTTTTATTGAGATTACGGTTATAAAGCTCCCCCTTTCTTTGTTAAAAGCTACCTACTAACACAACACACGCCAAAGTTGCCAACAAAGAAACTTTTTTTGTGTCGAAATGAAGCCATTTTTGTATCGTTAAATATTCCGTACGCGTCACAAAAGTGTAGTTCGTAAAAGTGTCGACAGAGCGCATTGACGTCATAACGGCCATATTGGAGACCAAAATGTCTGTTAATATTTGAGCCCTCATTAGAACAGAAATATGCTTCCCACGAAATATGAAAATTTTGACACGTATGTCCTCAAATAAAGTTTTTTAAAAATCACGGTGGGATTGGCATAGTAAACAAATAAAAGAATGGACGCTACAATAGAGTTCCTATACGTGTTTTTTCCGTAGTAATAACAAACCAATGTTAGAGAAACTTAGAACTTCAGTCAAACATAATACGAAACATCGTAACAATGAACTGGCCATCGACAGCAAATAAGGATGGCGTTCCTGCATGACAATATGGCCATCACGAGCTTTGGATGGCTACACCCTACAACCTACATTATGAATAAATAAATGATTCAACCTATTTGAAATTTAGGTCATTTAATGTCGGAGGGTGATTGGGGAAAGATTTTTGAGTATGAGGACTTATTGTGGGGGATCAAAAGGAAGAAAGAGGAAAAGTTCATTTTTTCGCCTATTATAGCAGCTTGTGCCAACTTGGATGAAATTGTACCCCAGGTCTATGTAGGGATGAAAAGAAGTAATTAATTAGTTGAAACTACCTTGGGCACAAACTGAATTGAATGATTCATATTGCTGTGTGCCATGAACGCACATATTTTTATTCACATAATATTATTATTTATTTATTATTCTTTTAATAAAATATACTTAATTCAGTGCAGTAATGCACGAGATATAAATAATAGAAACCATTAGAAATAAAAACAACCCACTTTCCACTAGATTAAATAATTAACTGTCGAAAAAAAAATGTACATGTCGCCTGCGGTGGCTCATGCGGTTGGGGCGCATTTTCTCCCGTGGGTCATCAGCCCGCATAAAACATGAGGTTAGCATGAGGAGTTATCAGAAAAATACAACATTAATTAATCCAATACATGCTATCGGATTATTTGTCAGCTGTTCAATGACTAAATAATCATATTATTACCTATCGATTTCAGTGAGATACCAACGTCACATGCACGCAGTTCAATCGCAAATTTTGTACAACGACATTAATTATAGAAAGAAATCTATTTATTTGCTTTTATTTTAACATGTTATTTTCAATTTAGCACGTAATTAATCAGAGTCTGCGTTACAATCATTTTAGAAATAGAAAACACTTGTTTGCTTTATTGCAAGCCAGTTGTATCTGTTGGTGCCCTCATCTAGCAATGAACTTCTCACTTCACCTTTATAGTGGATATTGTTCTATCCTCTTTAATAAACGTGTAATGTTGTACATTTAATAATTTTAAATTTTGTTTCCTCAATTATGTTCAACTCTATTTGAGTAAAAAAATCATACATAAATCGACATTTTAAATAAATAATTTCCAAGCTGACGACTTACTTCTTCTCTGATATGTATGTAAACTTACCTAATGTGTCGTGAAACGCCAGTGTCTGCCTGTTGCATTAGGTTATAGGTTATATCGGATCCTGTTAACAGGACTCACCTCCAAAATATAAATGACGATTATAAGAGAGATTGAACAATGAACATTGCATATTATTAATTTGGGCAATGAGATATCGGGTGCTGTTCATAATATTTGTATACAATGTTCGCATACTGTTCATATTTTCTGGAAGTACAGACTATACAAATCTTCATAACATGTCCACACACACTTACGTATGTAGCAGCGTTGTCAATATTGTTTTATATCTCCGTCATAAACCAAGAACAGGTAGATTTACCGCAGAAAACACCTCCGCTGCGTCAGGTTTGAGACAACATTCACTTGCAAGGCGGTGAAGCTAAGTGGAGGCAGCGGTTAGGGGTGTTAAAGTGGGACGGGGGGGGGGGGAACTTCCCCCGGAGATAGAAATGAACACTTGCGCGCCCCTTTACAACTTCCCCGCGCCCGCCCATCAAACGAGCATCGATCTGACACACGTTTATTAAGTCCTTATTCATGGGAGGATTTATAGGTGGTATTTTACGAGGATGGTTTTACTTTTGGCGTTACTTTTCATAACAAAGTTGCTGTGTGTAAGAAAATATTCTGACTTTATATTTATGTCACTTTCTACCATCAAAAAAATACTACTGACGTTTTAAAAGGGGACCACGTTTTGTACGTCCTAGGTAACAGTGAATTTCGCATCTAAGTAGAAATAGATATCTATAATATGACTTGAGCTCGTTGTGGGAGATAGTCATTTGGGTGTGAGTGGACATCATCGTGGAAGCCTACTCAACTTCACTTGTGTGATTGTACATACACATCTTCATCTAAGAAAGTTGCACGCATAGTTTAAACAGTTCAGAACACAAGTGAGAGTGGAGTTTCTTATCCTTCTACTACAATGGCTCGTTACAAAGGTTGCTTCTACTTTACTTGTAACCGCGGCAATGCTATGTTACTTGTTGTACTGCTTGAGATGAGATGAGGGACTTAACATTGCTAATGTGGACTCATTATCTCTCATTGTGGCGGCTTTGTTGGTGTTCAGTGTTCAGTGTTCAGTGTTCACTGTACGCAGCCTCACTGCGCATCTACGCATTTCTCTGCTCTCGAGAACAATTCGAAATACAAGATGTTGCATGGCTCGACACAGATAGCTTGAAATGTGTGACAATTTAACACATTCAATATCAAAATTTTGGAATAATGCGGGGTTATCAAAGTGTACATGTGTTCTAACAAAAAAAAGAAAAAAAAATATGGATGTGTTGTCAATATGGTCAAATTTGTTGAGTTTTGTTTTGATTGTGTCTTGTGTGAATTCATTTCCAGTTGTTTCCGGCACTATGTAAATTCATATCTTTTTGAATAATAAAAACTTATTAGTCAAAAACTGTGGGGTGTCACGCAGATTGGAACGGTTATTTGAATAGGTTGTATCTGGCGTATTAAGCATCTACTATGGGTGGCGTGAAACATATCAGGATTTAGTTAAAAAATGATGCGCATTTGGTTAGTGGGGTAATATTTCCCTCACGGAGGTACGAACCTGGGTCAATTATTAGAATCGTACACAGGGAAGTGGAAAACAAGCGGAAATAAGTATTATATAGGCCTATACAAGAAATTAAATAAATGAGTTCATTTTACGTAATACCTAGGATCGATTTTTCTGGTTATATGAATGAGTTAATGCAGATTGTTGTCGGAAGGAGATTTCATAACTATTGAGTTCAACAGTTTTGTTTATGGTTAAATAACATATGATGAATGATATGAATGGTATGGATTAAAATTATAAAGAAATTGTCTCATAAGTATTAAAAAATGAAAGTGAAAAGTTTTAACTATTTATAACTGCGTTCTTATAAGATCCCCTATCAGCAGACAGTACCCATAACGCACAACATTGTTTCCAACACACTCACACCGCTCAAGTAGCCTCTAGACTAACTCCAACAACACAAACATTGGCAACTCTTAACTCTGCGTGTGAAACAATGTTGTGCGCGAGGTGGCGACAACTGGCGCTGTTGGGGCAACTTATTGCTGGCAATATGTTATTATGACTCAATGGGAGAGAAAGAGAAGATGGGTGTTGAGAAGCACAACAAGTAACTTTCATATTTTACACTATTGCATTAAGAAATTAATGGAATTGTGTTGGGCTTTCTCTCTCTTTCTCTCTCTCTCTCTCTCTCTCTCTCTCTCCATCGCTTTCTCTTTCTCTTTCACCATGGCTTTCTCTTTCTCTGGCAGCAAAATTCAATATCACTAATGGGTACGTGTCTCCAACTATCACGTAGACCCAAATATTGTTGAGTAAACATTTTCGTGAAACGTTCAAAATGTTGTAAACGACGCTCCAGAACATTAGTAATATTTAAACCAATTACATAAAAGTTACACAATAGTTAATTAATGTATGGTTATGTATGATGTGACTAATATTGATTTTTAAGAACTTTTTTGGCGTCTATACTTTTCTTCGTATAGCTGTAGAGTTTGTATCTTTTACAATCCATTTGATATGTGTATTGAAATCTAGGTGTAAGTCTTTTTTGCGTGCTTTTCATGTTTCAGTGATTTGCTATCTCCAGTATTCCTTATTATTTCCTTGCGTCGAGTCCTACTTAACGATCAGAGCGTTAAATTACACTGTTCCAGATAAAACTCCCTCCCCAATCCGTCTTTTCAAGTTCTGTATCTTTCTTTCCTTCTACGTCTTATCAATTTATTTCAAATTAGAAAAAATATCATAACAAATCCAAGATGGCCTTATATATGTACTTTTTTAGGACCATGTTTTGTTTTTTTGGTTTTCTGGACAATCAGGTACTGGGGAAGACAATTATTAAAAATATTAACACCACATTGTATCGATCATAGAAAAAGCGAATACGTTTGAAGCTGTATCTAAAAAAAAGACGTTTAGATACCAAAAGCAAATTATAATGAAAATTTGCCAACATCTAATTGCTCGAATAATGTGTACTTTAAGCGAAATAAGAAATTGTGAGACTGTCTACTATCATACAAGTTTCCACGTTATTAACATAAATGTATTTCATCATGATACGAAATAATACATAATTGTGTTGTTTCAGTTTTATAATTTCTTTCTTTTGTGAAAATTCTGTTAATAATATAAATTCCTGTCCCAAAATTCTATTTTCATGAACAAGTTTTTATATATATATATGTGAACTTGAAAGTGCTTGCCAAGCATGTGTGCCGATTTGATATATATGTGACATCTGACAGCCGGGTCGTTAGGTCGGTGCTTGAATAGCTGCGTTCACCTCACAGTTGAAAAGGGGCGTGGCTACGTGACCTCGCTTGAATCAGGGGAATCCCCTAACAAGAACAACTTTGCAACTCGTGTAAATCACGTCTGTTGTCGATAAAAGTGCGACGCGCGCTCTGTCTGCCAGACCGGGCAACTGTGAGCTTCGCACCTGGCCCGCCAGATGTCGGGCGTGACAGACGGAGAAACAAGTGGCCACTCAACTTACTTCGATGGATTATCAGGAGATTATGTTTTCGATTAAGCCTGGTCTTTTCTGGAACTCTTGTTTTCTGGATTAGAGATGTGTACTGTTGTAAAGGAAATGTATCCATTAAAACGGAAACATGTATCTGTTTTCAAAAGTAGATCGCCGGGAGGAACAAACGAGGAACTATTATTGGTAAAACTTTTAATAAAAGTGCTTCAACTTTTGTTTTCCGGTAATGTTTCTTGATAAGTCGTTCAATAATTGTACAATTCTTCTTTCTATACCAAATATATACTTAACGAATTGAATTAGGAATTTCAAGAAAATAAAGTAAGTTATATAAGTTTTAATCGAAGATTGTTCATATTCATTCAAACTTAAACATTGGGTTTGTTACATTTTTCTTAATCAGTCTGAAATCTACCATGGTACAGTTAGAAAGTTATTTGGTTTGGATTTCATAGAATATATGAATGCGTTATTATGATTATTATTACACAAAGAGACCAAACACATAACATGATTAAACGCATATCCTAGATATTAAACTGCTCGACCGAAAATAAAAGTAATACACAGGAATAAAGAGGAACACCACAAAGACACCAGATGGGCGTTTATTAAGACCAAAATTGTGATAATTAGATTTAATACATATTCTTCATTTTGACTGATCAATATAAGCTTAAATTATAATGTAGATTAATTCCTTAACGTCAAAAATTATCGTTTCGTATATCTGTAGATTTATGCAATAAATGATTCACACGTTTTGTATCCTGTGGTAAATCATTAAGATAACAAGAATTTCTTTTTTTTTTATCTGCATATATATATATATATATATATATATATATATATATATATATATATATAAAATAGTATAGCCAAGAGTATCATAAAATGGTATTTGGTGGAGGTGCCAGGTAAAGAGTATAATTGTGTTATTTATTTACGTAATTACGAAATGATTATTTTATGCATGAAATGCGTTGTTGTAGAATATTATGTTTGCGAATTAATATATAATAAATTGTTACTACAAGGGTACGTTAAACTAACATAAGTTTTGCTGATGCTGAAACTCTCGTACTCCTTGACTGGCGTCCCTCAGAAACATGAATGCCGTTACAAGAGTACCGGGGTAAAAAATGTCGGCCATCACTCAACGCAAAGCGCGGAAAATTCTGACGTCTCAAACATTTTTCAAAATGTCACAAAAATCTCAATCTTTGCCTTGCTTCCAATTTGTGTAACATTGTGATAAATGTTGGGTCAGAGGTGGAAGTTTGGGACGCTTTTTTTTATTTTTTAGCGGGTTTGAAGAAAAGTTAAAAACTTCTTTGCTCTTGAAAAGTCCTGCAGGTGATGTCCAACCAACTTGTCGTAGTCTGACGGATCAATGTGAAGTGTCGTAATAACGAGCAGTTGCGCCCCCCCCCCCCCCCACCCCAGGAATCCGAGCCAAACCAAAATTTATGTCGGCTTAAATTACTACCTGATTATTTTCAACTGTCGCAACGAAGAATTAATCTGGCCCCAATTTAGATAGCTACTCTAATACATGATGCTTTGTTTGTTTCTTGTCAGTTGTGATTATTTGAGAATTTATTGTTTATAGATAAATAAATCTTATGTTGTTTTAAATATATTTTTTGGTTTGTATATTGTATATATGGTTTTGTCATTTTATATCTTTCAGCACCTAACGTTGGTTGCATACCTTAAGTTACATTTAACTTGTCCACGTAGTTTATAATTATTGGGGTGTTGTATGGGATCTGGTTGTACACATTTTTATTTTGGAAACACATGTTCCCGTTCTTAATTTTTTAAACTTTAGATTGCTTCCATGGTAAATTTTCATAAAAATGTACAACTAAATATAATATAGTCAATTTATTTATGTATTGTTATTGTATCTCTCTTGTTCAAAATATGTTGATAAACAAAATGAACTAAACTGTAAAAAAAGTTTATAAAAAATGATGTAGATAAAATAGATGTGGTCTGTTAATTTTCTTTTCAACTTAATTATTCTATTTTAATTGGTCGATGTTGTGGTGTGCTTCACAGAACAGACAAGTCCGCTTTATTGTAATATGATATTGAAGAATGAGAAATACCTTCAGATTTCCAAAATCTATTTTAAAATGTTCCGTAATTCAGTAGTCAGATTCACTGCGCGGTTTCTGCTTCTACATGGACGGAAATCAAATATGAGACATTCCAAACGCAAAGAACCTTTCTGCACAATGGAAATCAAAACTTTGCATTCCTTCTTGATATAACAGTAGAAAAGACAGTTGTTGAAATGTCTTACTGGACACACGCATTTTATTTGAAATGTCCATCATCCATATATTCAAACAGTTAGTTTCGTTTGCAAAATTTAAAATATATTTGAAATATATTTGTCATCAAATAACTTTGAGATTGTTAATTTTGTTGGAGCAAATTAAAAATATGTTTTAATTATATATATTATTTTCTTATAACGTTTGGGCCGTTAGGTTTGTTTAAAAAACTAAAATATTGACATTTGTTTGACAATTGTTTGAAGTTCACACAGTTTTACCTTGAAGTATCAAGGTAGCTTTTTGTTTGTGTTCTATTTAGTTAAGGTTATCCAGAACTTTGCATATTGATGTCCGTTAGCAGTATTGTTTATTTCAGAATAACAGGACGGTAGGAAGTAGGAACTCTGTTATATAAACATAAAATGCCCTTGAGCTCTGAGAATATTAGATGAAGAGAAACGAAGCAAGGGATGGAGAGAGCACACACACACACACGCACACACACGTGGCTGTAAGTTCCTCGCAGGGATCAGGGCCGCAGCCAAGCGAGGAGGTCATGCGGATTAGGAGTAACCGAAGTTACGAGCGTCGGAAGTTGTTGTTTATAGGTTAGCTTCAGCGCAATACGATGCGACCTTCGCTTGAGACTTCATGTTCGCCATATTCTATGGAAAATATTGCTCGCCATGTCCGCGATCATCCCCATGGTAGAGGCGCGAGCTCAGTGCAACCACCCTTGGAGCTAGGGTTGGTCTTGTATTCAAACAGTTACATTTACTTGTTTATAGTTGACGTTTTCGTATCCCCGCAATGTTGAGTTTACATTTGAAGTGTTAGCAGGTTCAAGTTAACTTTTTGTTTTGTTAATAATGTGGTACAACCAATGATTTATGTGGGTTGTCTCTTAATATAACTTTATTGCAAATAATAACTTAACCGCAATATCATGGAAAAGTAAAACGTTACCCACTATGAAAATGACTGTGAAAGTAAGACGCCTAAATGTAGGCGTTTTACATCTCATAAAAATAACATTATAATGTGGTATGATAGAGAGTTTTGTAATATTGTTTTCCCGATTGTGACTTGTCTAAGATCCACACGTACTCGTGGAAATTTCAAAGCTACATAATATAGATTTTGATCTAATGTTTGGTGTTTGTAAGCACAAGAAGTCAGCCAATCGGTGTGTTTACAACCTAAGAATGGGAAAAGCTCTCACGTTGTGTTTCTATCCTCCAACTTAAGCCTTCATTAGAGTCACACGTGGAGCCGATAAGACGGGCTCAAAATCACCACCGAGTCGAACGGAAAAGTTGCAAGTCAAACACACGGCCCCCTAAAGATGACGAATCACAATCGCCAATCAAATCTCCCCTTCTCCGAAACCTAAAAGTATTCCGGAAGATGTGGAAAGAACGGATTTATCTCGGCAAAACTTGGCAACTTTGAAACTCGGCGGTCTGTTCTGAATAAATCAACGTCAACGTATCATTTTATACTTTCGAGTTGAAATACAGCTCAGGAAATTACAACCTGTATTTTCGTTCGTAATAAAGAATATACGGTTTGATATTTTATAGAAATGAATCTAGGGAAATATTTGAGTGTTTAATTTTATTTCATCTACATGACATTCACAAAACATACAAAATGAGAACCAATTTATAGAAAATATGAATTCGCACTTATTACAGCACTTAAATTCATTTTCTTGCTTGTTAAAAATGCAGAATATAACGAAATAATTATTTTTTTAATAATCATTATATCTATATTCCTTAACATACAAGTATATGAGTTATATAGCATTGCAATGAGAAATGCGAGGTAAACATACGTTAGTAATTGTGTATGTAAACCAAATATAATAGAAGTAACAGAATCTACGCAACTATTGAGTACAATGGTAATAGAGAACACCATAATTAAATACATTTAATATAAGTGATATCACTTATAAGTACACTGAAAGCATTTAACCTTCATAGTGGCAATTTGGAACGCAAAACTACCATTTCATTTACACAAGAATATATATGAAAACAGTTATCTGGTTATTTAATTAATTAAGGGCTTTTATAAGCACCGAAAAGTGATTTAATTAATACATAGATAAACACCAGAATGAATGGGCTTTAAATTTTGAACATATACTTGCAATAAAAACAAAGACAAACATATAGGTTCGAATTACTATATGCAGGACACAGCTTCTGTTTTGTCAGTCAACCGTGAACCATGTTTATCTGATTGTTGTGTCTTCTTGCTTCCTAATTACCACTACCCTTAAAACACGCGTCATTTACCACCACAACAACTGTTCTGTTGCGCTTTAAACCCGACCATGTGATCACAGCGAAGTGGCCATTTTACCCAACAATTAAGATTCATCTCAGTAATGACCACTTACTAAAGTTGATTTCCCCCCCCCCCCCCCCCCCCCGCCCAGATGTGCCCGAAACTGCCTCGGGGCGCTCGAGGCGCTCAGCCTTCCAGCGGAGGCGATTGATACTACTCAGATGACGCACGCTGCCAAATTACCCCCTGGGTTTTATATCTTCCCCGACGAGACGGCGATGCCACCATGAAAACGTTCCGTCAAATTAAATATTATCACCCTAACGGTTTATAACGTCAAACTATTTTCTCGTTAGGGTTGGTACTGTAACTACAAGGGAACATCAACACACGCCTTGAATCTTGAGAGGAAATCTTCAACGATTTCCGACATTTCTGAACTCAAGTTTTACATCCCCTAAAAGGTTCCTTGAAAAAGCTCTAACGTTTATACGGTTTATGGAAGAAAACGATCACTCAAGTTTTAAGGCCACTTTGGTGACATAAATAAGTGAGCCTGTTAAATGGTGAATACTTTATGACCGGCCAATGTTTGATTTGATAGCCTCAAGTATGTTGAACGACAAGTTATAAGTTTAAGTTAAGTTACATGATTGTGTTAGAGACTAGACAAGCAGGCAAGTATTGAGCATTCTACTGTCTCATTTTAATGCGCGTCGTTATGTTTGGACGTAGAGTAAAATGGGGTAATGCTTTCAGTTGGAGCACCCATAAAAAGACGACACTTTCGGCGCTTTGCAGTGAACCACTGTGAAATAACACTAGGAAAACGCTCTGTTTGACGCGTTGATAAGCGAGCGCGTCAATATCTACGAACTTTCTGGCGAAAAGTTTTCAATGCTAATACGAACAACAATTAACAACAATTCAAGAATGCGCATTGCAAAAAATGTTCTTATTTCCATGGCTATTATACTTTCCGACATTGTTGTATGCAGTGCAATGTGCGTTGCTAAGAATTTTCGTGGTCATGTTTTCAACACGGTCCGCCACCGTTACTAACACTTATTGACAGCAATAGAAATGTAATTTCTGCCTCTAACACCTATCGGATCGCGTTTACATTAGTATATTCGTGACCGGACAAAACTTTACTATAAGATAGCCACCTCACATTTTGCCGTTACTGCGTTTTAGAAAAATATTTTCGAGTAACTTAGGTGTAACTTTGCCAATACTTATCAGATCGCCATTACATTAACATATTCGTGACCGGAAAAATCTGTAGAAAAATCTGGCTATCTCACATTTTGCCGCCATTTTGTTTCAGAAAAATATTTTGCAGTAACTATGGTGTAACTTTGTAACTTTTCGAACGATTTTGCCTCAAAACTATACACCTTCAATCCACATCGAGGCTTGTGGATGGTCCAAATTTCAAGTTGATCGGACTTTCCGTTCGACCGCTATCGACGGACAAAAAAAAAAAAAAAAAAAAAAAAAAAAAAAAAAAAAAAACAGAATGAAGTGCCATAAGAGTCAAGTGGAAACGCTCGCTTCGCTCGCTTAATCATCAAAGATTGGAGTGAGTTGGGATTGAAATTAATGTACACAATTTTGCTGTTAACAACTTTTAGTATCCCTACCCCTTCAAGATTATTGCACATGTAAAATTTATTTTTCTTCGTACTAGTACAACTTTAAGTTTGAATTTACTTCGTTATTAAATTGTGATACTCAACAAACAGTATTTTTATTTGCAATTGTTTGATAGCATTTAATTAGTAAAAAACGTAACTGTAAGTTTTTTATCTCACTTTATTTATTCAATGTCTATCCTAGTCAGTTATAGAACTGATTTACAATGTAAATATGCTGGGTATGTATTTCTTGACGCAGAAAGAGCCTCAATACATAATTTGATTAAAAATACCCTCTGGGTATGAATAGACGCTGTCTCGAAACAACATACCATTTGCTTTTGTCATAGACAAGTGATTCGTATAGCCAAAGCGACCTCCAATTACAAATACCAGTAGTCAAGCGTCTATGACGAATCCCTCCCGAGGTGTATGGTTGTTTCGGTATAAGTATATAACAGTTGCATCCAGTGGTGTAACTACGGGAGGGCGAGGGGGGTCGCTCACCCTTCAAGTTCTTTCAGTACGGGGCAAGTGGGGGCAACGTGCAAAGGCAAATTCTGAAAGCATAACTATAAACTTTATTTTTAAAGGTGTTTAACACGATTATGACAGTGGACAAAGTGAACGATAACAATCGCATCCTATAAGGGTAGAATTTGCCAGCGTCCTCACAACCTCGCCTTCATTACTAGTTATCGTTCTTGTTTAAAAAATGTTCCCCCCCCCCACCCCACCCCCCTCCTAAAAAGAGATAGTTACATCACTGGTTGCATCTACACCTATTAGCATGTTAAAGCTGGCGGTACATTATTACCACTATGACGTCACACGAATGCGTTCTACACTAATCAACATGCGAAACTCTTTGACAGTGAACTGACGTCACCAGTGTTGTCAGATCTACTCATCCGTGGAATTGTAATTCCAATAATGTGCCTTGCCTGCGTTCACCTCATTAAATCCGTTTAACATTTGACAGCGCTGTAATTGGAGGCTATTAACATATTATAGGAAGTGGCCTGGCCTGCCTGGCGGTTGGCCAGCGTTAGTCAATCGACCTGTGCGATCAACGGTCCAACGTTTAGCGATTCGATGTTTTAGTTAGAGGGCCACTGCGATATTCACTTTCAAGGGCACATTATCAAACCATGGACTTATAATAGTAACTTCGTTGCTGGACCTGAATCAGCTAACAAATCAATGTACCAATTAAATAGCCACGGAAGAAGGCGGTGGGCAGCCATTTTAGCCCTTAAGTTTCGGATTTGGACATAGGGGCTAAAATATCCAAGAATGTCAAAAACCGGAAATGAGAATCGCAGACGCGTATTCCAGCCATGTTGCACATCCAGATAGCTGTAAGTCCATAATCAAACTGTACATAATAAATTAACACAATTTTCTCGAAATTACCTAAAAGATGCTTTCGTCATGGATGAGTGATTCGTGACCAACTAGCGACCTCCAATTTCAAATGCCGATTGCTGATTGGCCGCGAAGCATTCGTCTTAACGCATCGGATGGCTCTTGAAAGACAAGCACAGTTCACAATATGGGGCGTTGTTAGTTTTATGATTGTTTGGGGTATTAAGCTTTATCCATGCTGTATGGATTTATGGAGATATATCAATTGTAATCAAAGTTTTCACTGACTGGGGATCGAAGAGCTGGAGTATCCCCATTTAGGCCACATTTTATTAGAATTGTCGTATCTTTATGTATTATAATTTTTTTTTGTAAATTTTGACATTGTATAATTTTGAATATAATTGACATAAACGAACATAATTTTGTTTCATTATTACATGTTGTTAAGCGAGCGAAGCGAGCGTTATCCACTTGACTCTTATGGCACTTCGTTCTGTTTTTTTGTTTGTTTGTTTGTTTTTTTTTTTTTTTTTTTGTTTTTATGTCCGTCGATAGCGGTCGAACGGAAAGTCCGATCAACTTGAAATTTGGACCATCCACAAGCCTCGATGTGGATTGAAGGTGTATAGTTTTGAGGCAAAATCGTTTGAAAAGTTACAAAGTTACACCATAGTTACTGCAAAATATTTTTCTGAAACAAAATGGCGGCAAAATGTGAGATAGCCAGATTTTTCTACAGATTTTTCCGGTCACGAATATGTTAATGTAATGGCGATCTGATAAATATTGGCAAAGTTACACAAAAGTTACTCGAAAATATATTTTTGAAACACAGTTACGGAAAAATGTGAGGTGGCTATGTTATAGTAAATTTTTGTCCGGTTACAAATATACCAATATAAACGCGATCCGATTCGTATAAGAGGCAGAAATTACATTTCTATTGCTGTCAATAACTGTTAGTAACGGTGGCGGACCGCGGCGAAAACATGCCAGCGAAAATTCTTAGCAACGCACATTGCACTGCATCCAACAATGTCGGGAAGTATAATAGCTATGGAAATTAGAAACATTTTTGCAATGCGCATTCTTGAATTGTTGTTAATTGTTGTTTGTATTAGCATTGAAATCTTTTCGCCAGAAAGTTCGTAGATATTGACGCGCTCGCTTATCAACGCGTCAAACAGAGCGTTTTCCTAGTGTTAATTAAGACGCACTCGAAAGCTTGGACATGCGACGTCATCAAATCACATCCTTCACACACTGTCGAGATGGTCATGATGGGAAAACAAATGTAGTGTCGTTTAAGCCACAAAGACGGACGACTTGAATGAGAATGAGAAGAGAGATAAGGGAAGAGAGTTGAACAAGTGAGCTGGACAATGATGAATGGGATACGATTCACGATATGCATAAGAGCTCTCTTTGCGGGTACCGGCGTATACTGGTTATACCGCTAGGACAAACCACCTAAAACGAATATATTATACCTTCTATATAAATGTTTTCTTTTACACTTTACTTCAGGAACACTAGCCAATACATAGTTCGTAAGTACCGGTTTTGTAAACCTTCTAATTGTGTAATTAAGCGAGCGAAGCGAGCGTTTCCACTTGACTCTTATGGCACTTCGTTCTGTTTTTTTTTTTGTTTTTTTGTTTGTTTTTTTTTTTGTTTTTTTTTTGTTTTTATGTCCGTCGATAGCGGTCGAACGGAAAGTCCGATCAACTTGAAATTTGGACCATCCACAAGCCTCGATGTGGATTGAAGGTGTATAGTTTTGAGGCAAAATCGTTTGAAAAGTTACAAAGTTACACCATAGTTACTGCAAAATATTTTTCTGAAACAAAATGGCGGCAAAATGTGAGATAGCCAGATTTTTCTACAGATTTTTCCGATCACGAATATGTTAATGTAATGGCGATCTGATAAATATTGGCAAAGTTACACGAAAGTTACTCGAAAATATTTTTCTAAAACGCAGTAACGGCAAAATGTGAGGTGGCTATCTTATAGTAAATTTTTGTCCGGTCACAAATATACTAATGTAAACTCGATCCAATACGTATTAGAGGCAGAAATTACATTTCTATTGCTGTCAATAAGTGTTAGTAACGGTGGCGGACCGTATTGAAAACATGACCACGAAAATTCTTAGCAACGCACATTGCACTGCATACAACAATGTCGGAAAGTATAATAGCCATGGAAATAAGAACAATTTTTGCAATGCGCATTCTTGAATTGTTGTTGTTGTTCGTATTAGCATTGAAAACTTTTCGCCAGAAAGTTCGTAGATATTGACGCGCTCGCTTATCAACGCGTCAAACAGAGCGTTTTCCTAGTTCTATCCACGGAACTGGTATCCTATGCCTTGAGTATTTGAAACGGTACAGAACAGAACAATATGCTCTTTGTAAGTTCTAGACTTGAAATAAGCCGCCGCTCAAGTTACAGCGTTTAGGGAAGCCAGTAATATATGCCAAGCTTATTTCAATATCCTCTACGCTGAACAGCTACACCCAGTACTAAGTACCTACAAGTTTCAATAGGCAATTCGATAACAAAATAAACATGGTGTAATTTCTTAGTTCAAACAAGCAGCAACTTAGATACTAACCAGAAGAGATGTTAAAGAAGATTTATTTACATAGTTTTAGACGATACATAATACAACAATGAATTACATCACTATTAAAACATGTTGGTTTTGTTTATTGTTTATTGCTATCAGAAAACGAAGCTCGGAATCATAATTTACTAGTTAACGCACAATTGTTTTAGCTCGAACTTTTTCCATTTCTATATTTTATTTATGGTTCTTTCTCGTAAATGATAGCGTGTTTTACATTTTTATAACCATCTCATTATCCTTTCGACTAGAATCTTTGCCAAAATATGAGACGTAAAGCCCAAATTTCATAGTTTTCCAGCGTTTTGTTATCTATTGGCAAACTAAAAATAGAATTAAGTATTTTCGTTTCTTATTTGTTATTAATGGTAATTTACGTGTGTGCAAACATTTTCTGCCGCCCAAATATCTGCACGTTACGTCGAGCAACACAAGTCAACACCTGCCGTGCATACTTAACGACTCGAGAAGAGCAAGTCTGGATGGAGTACCATCCAATGCTTAACGTTAAGTGCAGCTTTAAATAATGAAAGTGTGAAAAGTCCTTAATCACCGTATTCTGTTTATTACAGGCGAGACACCGCTCGTCCTCATTACTAAGTAAGGACGGCTTCTCACGACGTTGCCTGGCAACCAGGTGTAATCATTGTTGCTAGGTGCCGGGGGCCCCCTAGATATTGACGGGGGGGGGGGGGGGGGGGTTAACGCAGGGCGGTGAACCGGAGAACTTAACTTTGTCGCCATATAAACCAATGATCTGCAATAAATAAACCATGACACCGGTTTTAGCGCTCCGACGGTCTGACCCTAAATGGTCCGACCACGGGTCAGTGTCAGTTTTAATTTTCTCTTGAATGCATATGGCGATTAGAATAAGGGTCTCTCGCTTTGTGCTTTTCTCGCTGTGTACAAGTGGCAATTTATAATATTGTTATTTCTAATTTGGTAATACTTTTAACAACAACTCTATTCCAGTGCATGGGCAAGTCAACTTTTTGTGAGAGGTGTCGATGCATAACGGCGACTAGTTCATTAAGTTACTAGTTAAGTTACTGGTCATTAAGTTCAGTACTAGTTCATATTGTGCAGTGAAATAGAAAACACTCACATGAAGGAATTTTTCTCACTTTGCTGGACTGTAATCGAGTGATATCAATAAAGTTGTCTTCGCCAATGTGAGTGATCATCGGTTCGATCCAACCATCGTCAATAATGACTGAAGGTTTGGTGCCTACATCGATATTATGAAGGTTGGAATCAAGTCCAACTAACAACACTCGAACATTACCGCCGAAATATCAAAACTCTAATATACCTATCCACCTAAAAAGGAGATACGTCAGGTAAAACTGGTGATGACCTACAGGAGAGATTCTTTCGAATAAAACTATTTTTCTTCACTCTTGTAGTGACTTGTTTTCAGGATGGATGTTGTGACCATGTTTGTACCCGTCACATTTTTAGTTGGGACTGTCTGTTTCAAACACTGGGGCAAACCTTCCCTCTGATGTAGGGACCATGTTTGTACCCGTCACTTTTTTAGTTGGGACTGTATGTTTCAAACACTGGGGCGAACCTTCCCTCTGATGTTGTGACCATGTTTGTACCCGTCACATTTTTAGTTGGGACTGTCTGTTTCAAACACTGGGGCGAACCTTCCCTCTGATGTTGTGACCATGTTTGTACCCGTCACATTTTTAGTTGGGACTGTCTGTTTCAAACACTGGGGCGAACCTTCCCTCTGATGTTGTGACCATGTTTGTACTCGTCACATTTTTAGTTAGGACTGTCTGTTTCAAACACTGGGGCGAACCTTGCCTCTGATGTTGTGACCATGTTTTTACCCGTCACATTTTTAGGTGGGGCTGTCTGTTTCAAACACTGGGGCAAACCTTCCCTCTGACGTAGGGACCATGTTTGTACCCGTCACATTTTTAGGTGGGACTGTCTGTTTCGAACATTGGGGCAAACCTTCCCTCTGATGTAGGGACCATGTTTGTACCCGTCACATTTTTAGGTGGGACTGTCTGTTTCAAACACTGGGGCAAACCTTCCCTCTGATGTAGGGACCATGTTTGTACCCGTCCCAATTTTAGGTTGGGCTGTCTGTTTCAAACACTGGGGCAAACCTTCCCTCTGACGTAGGGACCATGTTTGTACCCGTCACATTTTTAGGTGGGACTGTCTGTTTCGAACATTAGGGCAAACCTTCCCTCTGATGTAGGGACCATGTTTGTACCCGTCACATTTTTAGACTGGACTGTCTGTTTCGAACATTGGGGCAAACCTTCCCTCTGATGTAGGGACCATGTTTGTACCCGTCACATTTTTAGACTGGACTGTCTGTTTCGAACATTGGGCCGAACCTTCCCCCTGATGTTGTGACCATGTTTGTACCCGTCACATTTTTAGGTGAGACTGTCTGTTTCAAACACTGGGGCGAGCCTTTGGGCCGTTGGGGCCTGGGGAATAGAGGGGCCAGACCGCGTTCTAAATTGTTCGGGGGACTCGGCGGCTACTGCGCTGTGAGCCGCGTTCAGCCAATCAGGAGAGGGTATCCGACAAGACAACACGGGACAACAACACACGAGAGTTTAGAAACGAAGGTCATTAAGCAAGGGGTTGTTTATTGTACATTCATACACGAAATACATGTTGTAAATAATTACTTTCTAAAAACATTTGCTGTAATTTTAATTTATAGAAATTAAGTCAGTAGTTCGAAAATACATGTAAGCGAGTAATTGTAAGTGTAGCTTTCAGATGTAAAAGGTGAAAACTGCGTAAATTCACTGTCAATTATTAATCTTTCGTTCCTGGTGAACTTGTTTCTATCGTGATGTGTTTACAATGGTTTTAAATATAGCAGCGAATCGTCTGTCATAAACTTCCATGGTTAGTGGGTTGATCTGGTGGTAGAACCGAGTGTGCCAGTGCTACAGCGAAGCAGTTGGGATGCGGAAAAAATATGACAATGGAACAGCTTTTCATGTGAGTTTCAGTAGCTATAACTGAAACTGAATTGGTGATAACGGAACACACATTTTTTCGCATGTGAGGCAAAATGTCAACTAGATTCTGTTTCCCCTTAAAAACTATTTCTGTGTCATTCATTTCTTTTAAGAAACATGTACATTAAAAATGTAGCCTACAATCTTTTTTATAAAAACTTTTTATTTAATCATTTTTATAGAGTGTTAACACTTTTATTATGAGCGAAGCCATTATGGCAACCGTTGAATAGAAATTTTGTCTCAGCTTTCATACAAACCTCAATGACATCACTGATTTCGTATCAAACACTTTCCTTTTGTGCATTTTGCCCCATGGAAGTAATTCAAAACGGAAATGTGTGAAAAGTAGACAAAAGACGAATATTTTCAAATATTTTTAGTTTTTGAAAAAAGCTGATTTAAATAAAAAAACAAAAACACAAAAAACAACTAAAAAAAAACTTTAAAAACAAAATTAAAAAATAAACTTTAAAAATAAACTTTAGGGATTATGAACTTGAAGATTTAATAGAAAAAACGTATTATGTGACTAGTTTCAATGTTGTAGGAAAGTCATACTATTCGCAAATCTTGATATTTGAACTCTGTAGATAAGATACCCGCGAAGCAAACTAAGATGTAGGATAGAAGTACCGAGCTGTGACATCGACACTCGTTTGTTTTCATTCTGGCTCTCGGGTGTCGAACTAAGTCGAAGATGATTGAGCGTCCGACCGCGTAGTTCCCGATGCTGCCGCTGTGCCGCGCTGAGCGACGAGTCGACTGCTAAGGAGCCACCGCGGCCGGCCCGGACATGACAGATGGGAGTCTACCCCTGGTCATACGACGCTGGCAATCGTGCCCGTTGAAGTTGCGGCGGAGAACTTTAAGAACTTGCTAGGGCTTCTTTCCATCGCCTTTTCATTTCTAATTACTTTGTTTTGCTGTTTCTACTATTTGTATGCTTTAAAATTCCCAACCAACGTACTACTATACGTCGCTTTTACCGGTAATCGTAGAATTTATTAATTTTTCATATTTTATCATTATGGGTTTTGCACCACATTTTGTTTTAATATCTTTCTTGTATGATATTAATATAAACGTATTTCTATTGTTTGGAAATAAGTTTATAATTCAGATACACAAAAAGGATGTTTTTAGTAGGGAACATTATACAATTTATGTTATGCGTTAAGTAGATCTTTATCAAGTGTAGATGTTAACCAAAATAAGGATCGAACACTAAATATTTTAATTGGAACAAGGAATAAACCCATTGTGACCAACGAGTCACACAAAAACATACGTTGACATTAGTAGTCATAACACTAGACATAAGTAATTGTGTTACGTTATCGGTTATATAAATCAGTGTTATAACTAAACAAGATACATAAATTGAGTCAAATAGTAAAAATGTCCACGTATAACGAAGACAGACACGTCATTAGTTCCCGTGACAGCCAGGGCTACTCGGAGCAGCACTGTCGGCGCAAATAGCTACGAACCATCGTACTAAGCTGCGGTCATTTATCTTGTCCAGAGCTGTACGGCTCGCCGCCTGAATACGGGAGATCTCGCAGTTGGTGAATCCCCCCAGTGACCTTCAGACGTGACATTGTTATTGAGCCGGTTTGTGAACGGGGCTGTCTGTAGAAAACTGATATTTTACAAGGACGAAGGTAACAACCTTTCTTGTCTAATCAAAGCCTTATTTGTGGCTTGTCTGTTTTTGGCTAGCGTAATAGCTGTAAACACCATAGATATTTGCTTACTTACTTACTTACTTACTTACTTACTTACTTACTTACTTACTTACTTACTTACTTACTTACTAACTTACTTACTTACTAACTTACTACAATAGTAAAGCTTCGAAGTTTGCGGGAACGCTGTCTCTGGCTAAAGATACGTTAGCAGTGTTGCGATTGCAGATTGAAGGCTGCGATAAGCATAGCTACCCTACCTTTACTATTCCAA
Organism: Isoperla grammatica; assembly: GCA_945910005.1. Lineage (NCBI taxonomy): Eukaryota > Metazoa > Arthropoda > Insecta > Plecoptera > Perlodidae > Isoperla > Isoperla grammatica. Next base: position 131,988,235 of record OX246737.1, read on the forward strand.
GATCTTTGATCAGAACGTTCAATACAAATGTCTATAGGTCTTGTTTGAAATACGTTTCATCCGACCTTCACCTAATGCTCCCCCGAACTTCGGCTCACCAAATATCCCGAGACTTCACATGCTTATTTTTAAGCGAGCGAAGCGAGCGTTATCCACTTGACTCTTATGGCACTTCGTTCTGTTTTTTTGTTTTTTGTTTTTTTTTTTTTTTTTTTTTTATGTCCGTCGATAGCGGTCGAACGGAAAGTCCGATCAACTTGAAATTTGGACCATCCACAAGCCTCGATGTGGATTGAAGGTGTATAGTTTTGAGGCAAAATCGTTTGAAAAGTTACAAAGTTACACCATAGTTACTGCAAAATATTTTTCTGAAACAAAATGGCCGCAAAATGTGAGATAGCCAGATTTTTCTACAGATTTTTCCGGTCACGAATATGTTAATGTAATGGCGATCTGATAAATATTGGCAAAGTTACACAAAAGTTACTCGAAAATATATTTTTGAAACACAGTTACGGAAAAATGTGAGGTGGCTATGTTATAGTAAATTTTTGTCCGGTTACAAATATACCAATATAAACGCGATCCGATTCGTATAAGAGGCAGAAATTACATTTCTATTGCTGTCAATAACTGTTAGTAACGGTGGCGGACCGCGGCGAAAACATGCCAGCGAAAATTCTTAGCAACGCACATTGCACTGCATCCAACAATGTCGGGAAGTATAATAGCTATGGAAATTAGAAACATTTTTGCAATGCGCATTCTTGAATTGTTGTTAATTGTTGTTTGTATTAGCATTGAAATCTTTTCGCCAGAAAGTTCGTAGATATTGACGCGCTCGCTTATCAACGTGTCAAACAGAGCGTTTTCCTAGTTTATCTTAAGAAACCTTTGCTATACTTCGTCGTTTTACGCCCAGTTTTGTCGAACTATCTTAATTTTGGTTTACGAATTACTGAAGAAATATTTTTTTGAACGTTTTTAAGCGAGCGAAGCGAGCGTTTGCACGAAACTCTTATGGCACTTCGTTCTGTTTTGTTTTTTTTTTTTTTTTTGTACCGTACTAGACCCTAACGGCACTTCATTCTGTTTGTTTTTTTTTTGTTTTTATGTCCGTCGATAGCGGTCGAACGGAAAGTCCGATCAACTTGAAATTTGGACCATCCACAAGCCTCGATGTGGATTGAAGGTGTATAGTTTTGAGGCAAAATAGTTTGAAAAGTTACAAAGTTACACCATAGTTACTGCAAAATATTTTTCTGAAACAAAATGGCGGCAAAATGTGAGATAGCCATATTTTTTTAAAGCTTTTTCCGGTGACGAATATGTTCATTTAATGGCTATCTGATCAACATTGGCAAAGTTACACAAAAGTTACTCAAAAATATTTTTCTGAAAAACAGTAACAGCAAAATGTGAGGTGGCTATCTTGTAGTACATTTTCATCCGGTCAAGAGTATTATAATTTAGACGCGATCGGATACGTATTAGAGGCAGAAATTACATTTCTATTGCTGTCAATAACTGTTAGTAACGGTGGCGGACCGCGGCGAAAACATGACAAAGAAAATTCTGAGCAACGCACATTGCACTGCATTCAACAATATCGGGAATTACAATAGCTATGGGAATTAGAAAAATGTTTACAATGTGCATTCTTGAATTGTTGTTAATTGTTGTTTTTATTAGCTTTGAGATCTTTTCGCCAGAACGTTCGTAGATATGGTCGCGCTCGCTTATCAACGCGTCAAACAGAGCGTTTTCCTAGTAATAACTAAATTACCCTCACATCAGTGGTTTTCACGCTTTGTGATACGTTTGGTGGAGGTGCCGGGTCAAGACGGCGCACGATAAAGTCGCGTACAAATAGTCTTTCACATTAACGATGCTCTTCAAAATCTCTTTTCCTACTCATCCCTTCTTCTACTCTTTCTTTTTCTCTACCTAATCACTGTTTGCATATTTGATTAAGGTTCGAACTTATGACCCAATTAACGGCATTAAAGTTGTTTTATCATTTTTCTTTTTCTAATCTATAAAGCAAAAGTTTGTGCACTAGTTTATGTAGCACAATTACTGTTGCAAGAACCGTTCTATCATGGATGGCGCTGAACTTGCTGACTGAGTTGTGAAACTAGAACATTTCGTTCTTCAAGTGTGTCGAAACTGTGTTGTTAATTCGCATCATTTCCGGACAGTCCGAGTCTGCGAGTTATGACAATTTATAACGACGTCACAACTCGCGCGAGTGTTTACCTTCTACTTCGGACGCTTATTTTGAACTTCTTCTTCTGCTTCTTAAAACGTCCAATGAATTTGTTAAGAAGATGAGCTGAGAATATATGAAATATGATTTATTTGAAGGTTTTTGTTTAGTAACTAGCTTGTATGAAAATATATTTAATTAAAATAATCTTTATAATTATGATGTATTATCATTTCAATCTTGTTAATTTTAAATGCTGTATTGAAAATATAAACGACATACGTAAAAGGTTGATCATGTACCGATTGGTCTTGTCAATTCATTACAAGACCAAGAACTTGTCTATGATGCACATACTTAATACAACTTCTCAAATCAAATATCTATCTATGTAGCGGTCAGACGCTACCCCATCAAGACTGTGTATTGGTTTGAATCCCGTTCTACGTATTAATCTAGTCATTATGAAAAATAAATTTTAGTTGTTTTTAATTGAAACTATCTTTTTTAGTGTTTCAAGGTTCTTTTTCAAGATAAGCACAACCCAGGTTTTATTATTTTTATAACCTTTCTTGGTATTATTATAAAATTGTGTACTCATTACTATATTCAGTTTTACTAGATACGGGTTAGCAGTCACTCTTTGTGTTTGGAGGTTTGGAGTTATACTTTTTTCTGCCAACCCCTATTCATTATATTGTATGAATACGAATATATAAGAAATTGATTAATTAAAAAATTAAAATTATATCCATTTACGTTGACTTGCAAGTACGAAAAATAGTACTGAATCTTTAAAGTATATTTGAGAATGGAGCAGTTAAAAAAGTTAGCAAAATGGGATTTTTTAAGCGAGCGAAGCGAGCGTTTCCACTTGACTCTTATGGCACTTCATTCTGTTTTTTTGTTTTTGTTTTTTGTTTTTTTTTGTTTTTATGTCCGTCGATAGCGGTCGAACGGAAAGTCCGATCAACTTGAAATTTGGACCATCCACAAGCCTCGATGTGGATTGAAGGTGTATAGTTTTGTGGCAAAATCTTTCGAAAAGTTACAAAGTTACACCATAGTTACTGCAAAATATTTTTCTGAAACTAAATGGCGGCAAAATGTGAGATAGCCAGATTTTTCTACAGATTTTTCCGGTCACGAATATGTAAATGTAATGGCGATCTAATAAGTATTGGCAAAGTTACACGAAAGTTACTCGAAAATATTTTTCTAAAACGCAGTAACGGCAAAATGTGAGGTGGCTATCTTATAGTAAATTTTTGTCCGGTCACGAATATACTAATGTAAACGCGATCCGATACGTATTAAAGGCAGAAATTACATTTCTATTGCTGTCAATAAGTGTTAGTAACGGTGGCGGACCGTGTTGAAAACATGACCACGAAAATTCTTAGCAACGCACATTGCACTGCATACAACAATGTCGGAAAGTATAATAGCCATGGAAATAATAACAATTTTTGCAATGCGCATTCTTGAATTGTTGTTAATTGTTGTTCGTATTAGCATTGAAAACTTTTCGCCAGAAAGTTCGTAGATATTGACGCGCTCGCTTATCAACGCGTCAAACAGAGCGTTTTCCTAGTAATAAGTAGTAGGCTACAGAGCAGTTTTCTGAAAACGAACTACCTGAAAACGTTGAAAATAAAGCGAGATTTCTTTCAAATGCAATCTACTCTCTCGAAAGCTATCACGAACATTTCTGCTAAAAATAATAGAAAACCACGCACACACACAGTCACCATAAGTTATTTACTACTTATAGTGTTTGCAAACGTGCGATTTCTAACGTTCAAGCTATTGCTGTAAGAGAAAATCTGCAGTCTTGTATTTGTTAAAACTCTAATAATCATTTTTAAGATGTATAACCACTTATTGATATATGATTACATACAATAACACTTTCCATACTTTGAGATTGACATGTACCTATGTAATTTGTTGTTGCTCTAACTATCGCTTTGTACCGTCGTCATAAAAATACCGCCCTAGTTAGAGAACCGATTGAGATGCTCGAATAGACGAGACGGACAGACTGTATTGATCGAACAGAAGGCTGGTTTCCGGTTCCGGTCGGCGTCTTGTAGCTGGTCTGTTGCCAACAATGTGATGTAATTGTCCCGGTTACTGAAGTCTCTTCCCCCCCCCCTCCATGGTTTCTCCCCCGCCACCGAAGAGAGAAGTAGAAGACATTAAAACTAGCTGAGCTTTCCGGGGTTTTAGCGAAATCAACTTACAATTAGATGTATGTTCTACGTCCACAATAATCGTTTTCTGCCTCGGTTGGTTTTAAAGTGAAAGGCAGAGGTAAAAGATTGAAATAAGAAGAAAAACAAGAGGGTGTATTTAGTTTTCTTAAGAAGTATTAGTTTGGTTCTTTGTTGCAAAGACAAAACGTCCAGAAGCAAGTGGGTGTTTGACACCCAATGCCGTGTTGAAAAGGGGTTGGAAGAAAATGCCAGGTTGTGAAAATGTTTGTATTGTGACATAACTGGCATCATTACACTTTCACATTGTTCCCACTTCCGGTTTTATGTCTGTGTGTTATGGAAATGTTCTGCTAATTGTAAAACTTAATAAATAATAATGTATTTCGTTATAAAAATATAAACAAGCATAGGTTGTCCTCCTAGTGGCGTTGACCTGCTATAGTGAGGTCACTGCTAGTTGACCTTGGAGCGCTAAGGGGAGGAAAGTATCGCCTCTCTCTCAGGACCCCAGACACAACCAGGGGGAGTTACCTGTAAGTTATGCGACTGTCCTCCAGGTGGCATTGACCTGCGATAGTGACGTCACTGCTAGTTGACCTTGGAGCGCTAAGGGGAGGAAAGTGTCGCCTCTCTCTCAGGACCCCAGACACAATCAGGGGGAGTCCCCTGTAAGTTATGCGACTGTCCTCCTAGTGGCGTTGACCTGCGATAGTGACGTCACTGCTAGTTGACCTTGGAGCGCTAAGGGGAGGAAAGTGTCGCCTCTCTCTCAGGACCCCAGACACAATCATAGGAGTGACCCGTAAGTAATGCGACTGTCCTCCAGGTGGCATTGACCTGCTATAGTGAGGTCACTGCTAGTTGACCTTGGAGCGCTAAGGGGAGGAAAGTATCGCCTCTCTCTCAGGACCCCAGACACAATCAGGGGGAGTTACCTGTAAGTTATGCGACTGTCCTCCTAGTGGCGTTGACCTGCGATAGTGACGTCACTGCTAGTTGACCTTGGAGCGCTAAGGGGAGGAAAGTGTCGCCTCTCTCTCAGGACCCCAGACACAATCAGGGGGAGTTACCTGTAAGTTATGCGACTGTCCTCCAGGTGGCGTTGACCTGCGATAGTGACGTCACTGCTAGTTGACCTTGGAGTGCTAAGGGGAGGAAAGTGTCGCCTCTCTCTCATGACCCCAGACACAATCAGGAGGAGTGACCCGTAAGTAATGCGACTGTCCTCCAGGTGGCATTGACCTGCTATAGTGAGGTCACTGCTAGTTGACCTTGGAGCGCTAAGGGGAGGAAAGTATCGCCTCTCTCTCAGGACCCCAGACACAATCAGGGGGAGTTACCTGTAAGTTATGCGACTGTCCTCCAGGTGGCATTGACCTGCGATAGTGACGTCACTGCTAGTTGACCTTGGAACGCTAAGGGGAGGAAAGTGTCGCCTCTCTCTCAGGACCCCAGACACAATCAGGGGGAGTCCCCTGTAAGTTATGCGACTGTCCTCCAGGTGGCATTGACCTGCGATAGTGAGGTCACTGCTAGTTGACCTTGGACCGCTAAGGGGAGGAAAGTATCGCCTCTCTCTCAGGACCCCAGACACAATCAGGAGGAGTGACCTGTAAGTCATGCGACTGTCTTCCTGGCCCGAGCAATGGCGTCAGTTTGTCGGCTCGAGACATTTGTACAGACGGACTCGGCAATCTGACAATGCTGCATTACAAGAAGGTGGCTCCTCTCGACTTAAAATCCACTGGAAATAACGTGTTTTAATATTGTTTAACATTGAAAATAAATTTAAATTATCATGAGTTTCAAACATAAACACGAGCGCTTAGAGGAGCTAACGAAGGACGAATTCAGTTCAGGCAAATATCAACTTAACTATTTGATTTTAGATTTACGATTACATATATCGACATCATAACGTTTAGATCATTATGGCGCTAAAAAAAGAGTTATTTATACATTCAGACAGCAACAGCATTAAGTAATCTCTGGGGATGTTTGGCTATCGCTTGTTAGATATTTGAATTTTGGAACATTCGTTGAACCTTTAATCGCTATTATGGCACAAATGATCTCCAACATACATACATCTCGCCCACACAAAACGAAAAGTAGATACAGTAAAATCAAGATCTGAGGCGAAGACATTGATTTACTTGATAATCACAAACATATTGGCGTCATAATATGTTTGTTTGGAGAAAATCTTCGATTAACAATTTGAAAAGTTTATTAAAAACGGGCCTAAAGCATGTTAACTAATTAGAGATTACTTAATCCAAGATACACGAAATAAGGTGAATTCAGACCTTAAGCAGTATTTCAACAATTATAATTTGTTTATGCATGTAGAAAATAAGAGAGTTTAGGCTGTATGTTCTGAAACAAAGTTATTAATAACAATCTAACATTTTCAGTATACAAACAAACCTTAATTAAACTTCCTGTCACCTAGGACGCCTCTTTTGCAGACGTCTAGTTTGAGTGGTACTTTCATCCAACCTTATCCGGAGGATGTTGAATCTAGAAACTGTTTAATTGGGTCTTTATTTTAACGAGGTCGGAGAGGAAGCTGCGTTTACAGATTATCCAATTTAAGATCATGTCGCGCAGAAAAGTACATTTCCGTCGTTAGAAAAACTCGCGGACTTTTTACGGTTACCATTGGTTCTCTTGACAAAACAAAACACATAACTTTCTTAACATTTCTATAGATTTGAAAGGAACTCAATTATATTCTTAGGTCCAGTCTTACAATGTCCCAATAACTACTTATTCGTCGAATAGCTTGTTTTCTCCATGGCAACAACCAATCAAAACCCTTGAAATCCTCCAAATAGCTTAATTGATTGATTGATTATTTGGGCTTAACGTCTCATATTTTTGCAACGAGGCTAATCGAGACAATGAGTGGGTGATAAGTGAAGATGAAATAGGGGGCTGTTTAGATTGATAAAGCTTAATTGCTACAAGCTACAAATAACTTTCTTATTAGGAGATTGTAAGACCGGCCCTTACTGTTCTTACAGGTAAGACAAATGCACACGTCCGCTTCCAGGCTATAGAATATTACTAGACAATATTGTTCCTCACTGAATGCACCTGTAATGATTATTTATCTATAAATAAACGTCAAACCGTCAGTTATAAAACTGATTTACATAGGAGGTAATGGAGGTAAAGTATGTAAGATTTAGTATGTAGCCAGCACGTTAAGACTACTAGCAGAAGTTTATAACCTTCTGTCATGCTCGCTCTATATCAAAGTAATTTATGCTTTGTGTAGTACCAGACGCAAAACACATACAACAAAATAATTGACGAAATCTAAGTGATCTCGAACACTTGAACCTAGATAGTTAAGCAAAACGTTTGTGAGTAAACAGGAAAACCAGTCAAACAGTTTTCTCTCTCATTGGCTGAAATGCTGTGGCTAACAAGTCGAGCAAACTTTGTACTTTTTGGCCAGCATCCAATCAGAGCTCACTATTGCATTACGTGGTCTTGAGTACTCTTTCACTTATTGGCTGAAGTGTTGTGGCTGACGTGTAGCCCGATGTGCGGTCGAGAAAACTTTCAACTTTCCAGCGAGCATCCAATCAGAGCTTGGCATTGCAGGACTTGGCCTTGAGTACTCGCGCTGATTGGCTGTGGTCAATCATCATCTCGGCAAACATCACTACCAAACGATGGGCAGTAAACTGCCAACATCAACGCAGTTGTCAGCTTGTTTCTGCTTTATTCCGTTCGGAGACAGTACGGTAATGCGGGTTTTCAATGGCTACACTGGACCGCACTGAGTGCGGTTTTAACAAATAAAAAAAAAATACACAATAATACAATAGGCGCACTGAGTGTTAACCATTCTAGGTTGGCGCATCTGCTAAGAGATATACTTCTTAAATCATTTAAAGAATGAAATAAAATCCCTTTAAACGAGTGATATGATTGGTGATCATTGTAAGTTTGCGTTTCCATGATTGCGTCACTATTATCATGCTATTCGAATTGATAAGGGGAAGGACAATCTATATAAAAAAACATGCCTTATACAAGATTCGAAACAACGTTTCTAGGTAGCACAAGCTTAGCAACTGAGCCCCATCCTCAGAACCACCAAGGAAACTTTTAAAATGCATTTTATGCCTCTACAATGACTCCAAAAAGTACGATTCATGCACCCTTAACACACCTGTATACATGTGTTGTGTAATTAAACATGTTACTCAGTTTTATCTCACGCGGCGTAAGGCCTCAGAACAGTGTAATTTAATTAACTGGTAAACTACGTTAAAGCTTAGAACCTGGCAGACCCTTTACAATTAACGTGTGAGTAATGTGCTCACATTTTAGTGCCTACTTAAACCCTTGCGTTCTCTCCAGCATCATTCAACGCGCTCGGCGGATAATTAAGCCCAACGTAAGTTTCTGGGTGTCGCTTTATTGAGTTATGAGAATCAAACAGCTGTTGGGTTACTGACCGTTGTGTAATAAACATTATACTGTTAACGATGGGCTCAGGTGAAGAGGAGAAGATTTTCTGATCTGGGATTATTGGCTATTTCAAGTATAGCGTTGTTATCTGTAAAGTGGAACGAAGATACATTGACAGGTAAACAAAAAAAAAGTTCCTGAAACTGATTATAAAAAGATAAATATGTATATATAAAAGGACATTGACAGGTAAACAAAAAAAGTTCCTGAAACTGATTATAAAAAGAGAATCAAAATTGAATATGTGTTTTATTCTGTAATAAATATTAATAGCTAGTATTTGTTTTTTTATTACGAAGACATTAGCCCAAGATATGGAGTACTTCGCTATACTCCCCACTCTCTGATAATTAATGTTGGAAACGGGGTCAAGCCTCAAGATATATATATTAAAGTAATTAATTAAAACTTTCTGGTGCTTTCGTCGTCAATCGACACATGCAGGAAAATATAACTCATAAGTGTTATTACTTATTAGTATGAAATAAAATTTATTAATCCAGTACATAATTAAATTCCACAGAACATTGGATAAAATATTGAATACACGTCACGTAGCGAGTTGATACAGACGGCTCAATCATAGAAGTGGTACATTCCAACCGAGACAGTGGCGAGGGGTCGGCGCATGCAACGCATGCAGTGCATGCCTTACAACCGAACCGAGGGTCCACCGGAAATGCTGGGAAACTTTTTTATTTTGCAATAATAACCTGAATTCTGGGATAGAGTCTAACAACAGCGTTTGGTCATTTATTTCCTAAACTATCCAAATACCAATAATCGTATCATAGGTTGTCAACTGAAGATAGGAAAGTAGGCCCTGTGCAGCTTTAATACGAAGAAGTGTTATTACAGATGGGGTTACAGAACGTTCTCCTTCGAAGCTATATGTAGCCAGTACGTTAATGTTAAACTGCGCAAAGTGACACTTAATAATCATGTCTCAAGAACTTAACATAACCTAGAAAAAGTGACCACACAGCATCTTGAGGTTACGCATACACTACATAATGAATTATACATATTGTGTTCATTATAATACTGTTGCCATTTGGTAAATAGTAATGGGTTTAATAAAATAGCAATCCTTCTGATTATTTATATTTAAACACATTTATCGAGACTGTGTTGCTTAAAAAACGACAGGAATGTGTGTACGTTTTTTATTTTAGAGATAAATAAGATACTGTTAATGTTGAAACTGTGGGTATTGGTTCCTGTTAAGCTGCAAAAATGTGCAAAACAAAACTATACCATTAATTAGAAATAACAAACCCCGTTCGTGTTCCGTTAAATATTATATCACAACTATTCCCCCGGGAAACAAACTTTATTACTTTAGTTTGAAAACAGTTCAACTTCAATATTCACAGAGAGTAACTTAAATGTCGATATCCCACAATTTGTTTGAGTGAGAAACAAATCCGTCACTTTTCCATAGAGAAGATTAATGTGTCAGTCCATGGCAATAAGTTACGACTTAAACAACTCGGTGGTTTAAATTTAATATGTGACCGGACAGAATAAACGACGAAGCCAAACGTTCAACCGTTTGTTTTAAATATGCATCCCTGCGGGTGACGGCAGCGGGCTAAACCTCATGACCCCACCAAATACAAAGGGAATTTCAGACGGTCTTAATTACTTTTTATTGGTCTTAACAAATTCACATTACAAAGCACTTCAAGTATAGAAAAATATTTAAATTACTCGGTGAGTCCATAGTTAATTTCTACCTTCTTCAGCCGGAGTATAAAATAGTTGTAGTTTTTATTAAATCTATAGACGTACATGTCTTATCCAATCTAGTCTGTAAACCACAATCTAAACAGACCTTGATTAAATTCACCGCTTCCGTGTCAAAGTATTTTTTACCTCTGGCAAATATTAAAATTGGAAAATTTTTTCTACTTAATGAAATATTTTCCAGTATACAAACAAGTAAAAAATCATTTCTTAAATATTTCTTTTTAACCAAAGGTACACTCATTTAGAATTGAAATTAAAAAAATGTATTGGAAAAAATCTACCTTGAGATAATTAAAAAAATGTTCATTGAAAACGCCCAAGTTCTGAATCTTGTCGTCAACGGGAAATGTATTGGTTTTGTGGTTTCATTAGGGACTCCCTCCAGTCCCAAGGCTGACTGAAAACACTTCTGAATAGGATCACATCTTTCTACATCAGTCTCCACGCAAAGTTTTCTGTTGTGAGTGGGAAATCAAGGGAAGGCCGCTTGGGAAGGGGGAGGGGAAGGGGAAGACTGTCAATTGGACGAGAGGCATGGATGTGTTTGGGGACGATGGAGGAACTCAAATAACACTCACGGAAGACGACTTCCAGTACATTGAAAAGTTTTGCGATGAAGTTCCAAGTTCGGATTTCAGTCGTGAAAATTGAAAGGTCGTTGGCTTTTCTTGCACTCACGTACACAAGCATTTACAGGCACTCGTTATCAGCCACGTTACTGATAAGGAGTTACAAAATCATGCATATCTTATAAAGTTTTAATGTTATGCAATTGCGTAGTGTAATTAGGTTACTACTAAAATATTCCTTATCACAATTATGAATTTTTTAGTAAGTTAATTTTTGTTATCTTACTTAATTGAAATCCACCTGCATTCAGATAGTTACTGTTTATTTCTAACTAGTAAAGTATTCTAAAGTACATATTAAACTAGAGCCAATCATGTTGATGTAGTCTCCAGGTCTTCTACTATAAACCATGATGTAAAACTCTTCAGGTGAAGTAATGGGTTTAGCTTGTAATGGGCAACACGTACTCCTAGTTTTAGATACTTTCAGCTCTACTACATTAGAGACGGCGTTGTGAATACAAAAATGCTTTAGTTTTAAATTTAAGAAAAGTTTTCCATCCGTATTATATGTTATCTGTAAACTCTAAACCCCACACATCTTATGGCGGGGAAAACAGGACAATTGGTGAATTTGTTTCAAAAAGGTGAGCAGTAAATTAAATCATCTTAGCGTTCTTTGGCTCAGGACGACGTCATATATAATTTCTTTTCATCGAGGAAGAACAAAATGTGTAACTTTTTACAAGTTAAATTATTTATACTTAAATAAATATTTAATTATTTTCTTAGGATTCGACTTAAGGAAGATATTTCTATTTTACAAAATAGTACACAAATTGTATGATGGAGATACAATTGTGCGCTCGTCAGTTTCTAGTACACGGAAAAAACGAAAGTTAAAATCTAAAATAAAATACAATTATCGAACAGCTATTGTTTAATTTGTACTTATTTTTTTGAAATAAATTTCACTGGAAAGTGTGAATGAGGGGAAATTGAAGAGATAATTAGTGTTATGGACTATGCACTAGATGCACGTGGACAACGAAAAAAATGAAATAACGGACAACACCTTCTCTACCAATACATGGATTGAAAACATTACACAATATAACTGTTTATTATAAATGTGTAGACAACTTGGAATGTATATCACTTGCGTTTCTTGTGAAAAGCCAAGGCCCACAGAAATTTTATCTCCAAACAATAAATATAATATCTGAGCAGACTCGGTTATTAGTCACCCCTAACCCGATTTTCACCTCCCCTCCCCCCCCCCCCCCCTTCCACAGGGACCGTCTTCAGCCTCGCTCGTGCCCTTGGGAAATAACTGTTTTTGTTTTTTAATTAAGTCGCCCATCTTACTTAGCTGGAATGCTGGGAACTGTTTTTCAATATCCGGTCTACGAAGCTTCTAGAACGTTCGAAACGTATTTCCTTATTTAGATTTTGAAATTTCCTCTCTGAAAAAGTGTTTGTATTGTCTACGTTGCAATTTCCTATTTATCCATAATCTACGTTTTGTTTTGTTTTGTTTGCAATAAATTTGATGCACGCTGTGAAGCGGGAATAACTGACATCGTGGCAGCTTGCTTGATGCGATGGCGGACATTTTTTGCATTTTTATGTCATAGTCTCATTTTCCTGCAACTAGGGTAATTGTGACGATACGTGACAATATTTGTTTCATATTATTCCATGTATTGGAGTAGAGGTATCGTTACCATTATCGTTATCGTCATAGACACCGTCACCGTAACCGTAATCGTCATCGTAATCGTAATCGTAATCGTAATCGTCATCGTCATCGTCATCGCCATCGTCATCGTCATCGTCATCGTCATCGTCATCGTCATCGTCATCGTCATCGTCATCGTCATCGTCATCGTCCCTACACCCATGTTACGACCCACGCCCCCGCTATCAGTAACATCATCTAAGTTTATTTATTTTTATTTTTTTATTTATTTGAGACGAATGGACACTACAGCATTTTATGCCAATAGGCGTGACCACCAAACAAAACAAATAACAACATTGACAATAACAATACACATACAATAGTAAGTAAGTAAGTAGTTCTAACTCAGTTAGTGATATGGTTGAATGTACAGTCAACAACATCCCGTGTCAATGCTGAGATATGCAATAGATATGCAGTGCTAGCTGTGAAACCGCACTTGGTTAGTGCTCTTACTCTTACCTAACAGTGTTTGTAGCTTCACGTATACTCCTAGTTAAAGCGGATGTTCTATAAAGTAGAGGTTGTATTAAAGGAGGTTTTTAAATCGACTCACACAACGAAACACGTAGGCCTATCATTTAAATTCTACTGCGCGAGAAAGCAAGGCTAGGTTGAAGCGTTGAGGCAAACACATCAGAAGTATCTTCACGCTTCGTGGAACATTTTACATAGTAGCAAGAAAGTTCAGTCGTTTCAGAAAAATAATTTACAATACAACTGTCTCAAAGTATAATACGCAACTGAAAAACTTGAAATTTTAAGGTTTCTAAAGGCTGGTCCACACAGATTTTTAAGAGATACGATTTAAGGTTTAACGCGTAGTCGTAAAGTTGGATCATAGGAAACACATACCGGCGTTCACACAAAGTTTTAGTTTTAAGACGTTGTTTTCATTGTTGTTTTTAAAACAACGTCTTAAAACCTTACGCATTATGTCTTAAAAATCTGTGTGGACCAGCCTTAACATAGTTCTGGTTAAAATGACGTAGCTCTATGAAGGTGAAAACTACTTTCTAGAAAAAAAGTAATGTAATCTTTGAATCGAAATTTATAGTTTTTTGAAGCAATAATAAGCACTTATTTAATGAATAAAATGTAGTTTTAATACAATTACAAATAATGACAAACAGCTAAACTACTCATAATAATAATAGTTAGCATGTCTGCCGCCAGGCCGCGCTTCTGCATAACTTAACATTACAACTAAAATGTGCTTTGAAGTTCTGGTAATACAATAACGCTACAAGGTACGTTACAACATTCTGATTTGAACTTAGCGGTTCCCACCCCAGAAGTCACGAATACGCATCTTCCAGGTGACGTAGATACTGCACGATACGATACGAGAGACGAGTGACGAGTGAGCGGGCAGTGTTCATGATGAACGAATGCAGTAAAGACCTATCGTAAGCTACAGGAAATACCTTACTATTTCGCTACAGGGCGACCGAATGAGTGGACGTTTTTCGAGTGCTTGTTCGGGTAATACTGAGTGCTCTGGGATGAAGATTAATAGCCGTGTTTGGCATTTAGTTTATTAATTACAGAAGTTTCGATATGTTTTCGTGGAGAAGAAACGTGTCGTATTGTGTCAAACTATGCAGGTATATATGTTCAGTACTATACTATACTCGAGCTAATTTTTTATACGGAGGTAAATAAGTATACCTTATTATTTCGTTGGTGAAAAGTGAGTTAAGCTGGAGACAGTTGCTGTATTCTGTAATTACCGCCACATACAGTTATTCTTCGAGTTTTCCACGATTTGGGAGGGAGGGGGGGGGGGGGCAACGCGAAGAGGCGGAAATTCAACGCTACCCCAATATTCGTCGTTTGTGTGTGGGGGACCAGATACTTCCCGCTATCCACGGATTCGCAAGAGAGAGCAGGGAGCAGGGGAAGCCATAGGAACATCGTGCTGAAGACGTCGCGACGCCACCGCTGCCGGACACCGTCCTGGGATGCAGAGACACCCGTTCCAGTGGAGTAAAGGTAAGTGCCCCTGTTGGTAGTACCGGGAAAGCAGTCTGTAGCAAGGCCTTGTTGCTGTAGTTTTCTAGTGTGTATCTTCCACAGGGTGCCAGTAGGTTGCGCGCTGACGTGTAGCGTGCCACCAGATTACGTCACCGCTTGTGAGCTGCCCGAGCAGCGGTATAATAGTGATCGAGTGCGTTACTATAAGTCATCGTAATGGTACCGTGCCGTAATAACTGTGGACCCTAGTTAGACGTTATAGACATATACTATTCATTTAACAGCTATCTTTAGAATATAATGACGACCATGCCTGGATATTTTGTGGAGCCACGTTGGTGGAGGAGCATGTAGCCTAGCCCTTATCAATCGTCCAATCGGCCACCGACTCTAAGATCTAGCGGAAAGTGAATAGGCGCCAGCTGCTTTATGAACTATTTGTTTACCTAACACTTCTTTGAATACTATTATCGTTTTTTTATTTATTTTCTATTTTTTTATTTTTTTATTTTTTTTATTTATTTTCTGTTGGAGACAGACTTAGGTTGGAATTCATATTCGGCCCCTACACCTAGGGGCACCCATTGTTGCTATGGATTTGTTTTGTTTATGGGAAATAACATGCAAACAACTGTTACCTTGGTAACAATGGGCGCCCCTAGGTTAGGGGCCGACTATGAATTCCAACCTTATTCTATTTGTTGAATGCACGTTACCCATATCGTGTCACTAGGTAACGAGGTAGATCCTCCATTCATTCGGCGTGCTTTAATAACTTGACATATTATTGATTAATACAAAACATTGTTTGTCAACATTATTCATGATTACAATCCATTGTTTATCTATATTGTTTTTGGTATAATCCGGCTTTAGAGCCGGGAATTTCCTGTTTCCCCCCGACTTTACAACTGGTCTTACCCGTACTACAGGGCAGACGAAGCAGGTGGAGCCCACCTACGTCGACTTCACCACGGACAACCTTTGCGCCAGTCTACCCCCCCCCCCCCCACCCCCCTCCACCCTAAGCTCTCCACATTGTTTACTTAGCCATAAGTCAGCGTGACACACAATCAATTCAATACACATGTGGTAACTGAGATCAGCTATTCGGTACCAGAGATAACACGATTACCTCCTATCGGCAGGCATTGTTGTTATACGGATCTAGGCTATTTGTTCCGAACACATCAACCAATAGTTAATTTAGTTTCTGCTGTCACAATTGATTTCAATTAGTTTCACAGATATTTTTCCAATATAAGCATCATAGATAGTTTGTTTATAGACCTGTGTTCTAGACCTATAACCCTTACGAGGCATAAGACTCACTCTTACGGCAGCCATCTCGTTATTTTTAGTGCTGACACGTACGTTACGAGCTCTAATTAATAAATATCATTCACATAATTTGATGTGAATGTTGCCTCGGTGATTATGAATTTAACCATGGGCACGAGTGTTGCATTCAAAAGTGGAATCGTTCCCACACTCAAGTAGAAATTGGTTTAGAGACTGACAGAAGTGAAACAAAACGCAAACAGATACCTTTCAAGTGCAGATCCACACTTTGAAACGTTCTAAAATTGTTGAAACCTGTGCTTCAAATCCCACAACAACTTTAGTTGTATCAATGTAACCTGTATTCAGGCCCTATACATTCTCCCCTCTATAAATATTGTATGCAAGTCGCGAGTCTGTCATCGAATTCTTTTAGATCGATGGATGTTGGCGAAACTCTTGGGGACTCACAAACGAAACTGAATCCCAGATGAGTTCTGTGAGTCGAGTATTCTGAACCACAGCCAACCAGACACTGAGCCCCACATTTGAGACCCACACAAAACTTGCTAAGCCGCTTCGAGAGTAACCGTTTACGTATTTGAATAGTAAAACATTTTATTTTAAATTTCGTGTATTCTAACATGAAATGTGCATTCCTAGAAATTTCCGTCACAACAGGTCGTCAGTAGAGATAACATACGTAAAATAGAAGTTTGAGATTAAATTTTGTTGCAGTTGGTATTTAATGTTATTGAAATGCTGTAAGGTTTCACAAAGATGTTCACGGAAAAGGGTTTTATACTTTAAGGAAGAATTTGACATATCTGAAATTTTGCATGGCTTTAAAAGAAACAAAACAACGTTCTAAACCTGTACGTACGGTACAGGTAGGTATGCGTTTGCAGTTTCATTAAATATTAGGAAAGTCATATTTAAGTTTTGAAGCGTTTCGTTTCTCTGTTTAGAAATCAAATACATATTCGTATTCTGTTCACATTTATTGGAATAATTATCTTTATATCAAAATTTGATAGAATATCACTTCATAATGAACAAAGATAACTTGATGTATATAATCTTGTGTTCAGTGTGGTATGAGAAACATCATAATGTATTAAATTGTTTATACGTCCACGTTTACTAAAAAACATACTGAGACACCTAAGATATACATCTATATTGAGCAATATTAGCACACGCGTAAACATTTCCTTGCACACAATACCACCTCCCTTGGTACGATAGTAACTACTTCAACTTGCTCTCAAACTATCTCAATATAAAGTCCTCCCCAAACGGAACAACCTGATCCGTCTTAGGTCCCGTCTCCCTCAAAGGGATCGCGCATTACACTTGAATAGCAGATACTTTAGAGGGGGTGTTTCAGGCAAAGTGGGTTGAAATCCTTTGGGGGTGAATTGTCTCGGTTCACTGTTCCACAAGTGTTCCTGACCACATTACAAGAAAGAGTGTTTCAACTACAAAGGTGTTTCCTTGAACATGATTTCGAACATGATACCCAGTTGAAACATTACTTGACAACACTTTTAACGAACAGGTCAAAACAACTAAGGTGATTCTTCATAAATCTTAACTAGAATAAGTAATGAGTTTCGATGTAAAAACAATACATTCACCGTTTAGAAGGAGATTGTTTTATTCAGTATCAACATTATTGATTTTACCATTTCGTTTCGATCAAAGCTTTGTAAGATTGAATGAACATGATTGTTATTCGTAGTCTACCAAGAGTTTAAATAAATCCTAACGAAACTATTTCTTAATCTAGTTTTTAGTTCTTACGAAGCTTCATTTTGGTAATTTGTCACACTTTGAATGTTTTGTAAGGTTTTTAGATACAAGTACAAAATTCTTATTTCGCGCGGTTTTATACAGTGAACATCTAGCTGCCGTTAGCTTACACTTAAGCGAGTATTTATGTGACGTGATAACGACCAGATTAGATCCAAAAATGTGGGTATATGTTCGGGTTGTCAGTAGAAGACGAACATGTTCAGCGGTACCACAAAATATGATACTTGAAACACGTATGTTCGCCAATAAATATTACGAAACGTGATTATATATATAAATCTAGAACATAAAAAAGTGAACGAGACAAAGAGTTTAATTTAGTAATAGCGAAGTAGTGTTAAATAATAGTTGAACTTCAATTCATCGAAAGTAAACAAGCTTTCCGTCTTGGTACACAATCTGACTTCCACGCCCATTTTATGAATACACCCTATAGAAATGTAACGTTTTGTTTGTAGGTTCATCGACTAGTAATGTAATTCCTGATTTTAATTGTCACTCAGTAAATAAGTTAATCATAGATACAACCTGCAGGAACGAAGACTGAAAGCGAGACGGAGACAAAAGCTATAAAGTTCGTAAGTTTAGGAAGAAGTTTTGAAGTCTTGGCTCTTAGATTTGTACTGTGAAGAATTTAGATTGGATTCGAACGAGATACTCCGAATAGCTATTTACTTTGGGAGTGCCGGGTAAAGGGTTGACAATCAATGGCTTGTTGGAATGAGAGTTCAATCTGTTTTACTTCAGAATCCAGATTGTTTATTTTGTGTCGTGTAATTACATTTGAAGAGCACATACTCAATGAATAATGAACCTAAATTAATTAAAGTCTCCAATAAAACATCGATATCCGTCTGTGTTTTTTAATTTAATAATTCCACAGGATTCGTTGGCAGAATTCTGTACTGAAGTTAATTAAAAACAATAACATCCTTTAAAGCGGAATGGTATTTTTTTTTTACCCGGACTCAAACACAAAAGTTGGGTTTCTAATTGGACATAAAAACAAATCATTCCTATTTGCTGATTCGTTTTCCTTTCATTTCCTGAATTTGAAAACGGATTTATAAGTTTGATACGAATTAGTTTTGTATTCATATCCATGAATTAATCAATTGAAGAGTTAATACAAATTGATATTGTCGCATGTTCGTATACATACATATGTCGTCGCTACAGAAACTATAACGCCTCTTTTAGAAAATAACTTTTTGATTGCTTTTGTATCACGAATTTCATTGGCCGTGGTGGGGAGTAATTTCGAAATATTGGTATCAGTAGTAAACCTTTCATTTTCCTACAGATAGGTCATGACGTCGGCCGAATCAGATACATTGCACGTCACACGGGTCGTCATAACGGAATTCAAAATAAGGTGAAGAGTGCAGGGTTAAAATGTTTTTGAGGGTGTGATGGGTTGGAATTTTCGGGAATTTGTAGAGCAGACATGGCCGGCAAAAATGAAGAAGTGAGGAAGAAAAGTAGTAATAAGAAATTAAAACACTTAAGCTTTCGTGGCCCGAGTTATTAAAATCAAAAACAAGACGAGTTATTCCGCCACGTCGTTGACACTTACTCGTGGCGGAATAACCCGTCTTGTTTTTAATTTTAGAAATAAGAAATATGATATGGTCCACTTTGTATAAATAAAGGATTGCCAAAGAGATGCATGAGAGCACTACTTGAGGGCATTAGTCACCACGGGGAGGGAATTATGCTTTAGGCCATTTATTAAAAAACAAAATCAATAATGTAAAAATGTACTCACAGCCATAGATATTTTCTAACAAAATACGTTGGTTCACACTACAACAGCTAAATGGGGGACCTGAAACGTGATACATCTGAAACATTTCATTCTGTGTTCAAACCTGGCGTGATCAACATCCTTGATCTTCAAGGTCAAGTAACGAGAGACCGATAAGGGGTGGATGTCGTACGACCTTGAGATTCCCACCAAGGCAGTACAAGTGAAACCTACCATTGCTCTCCTTTGGTCGTCTAGGCCGCCGTCTTTTCGACCGACACGGTTTGTTAGCAACCGGAAACCGGTCGTCGCCAGGAAACACAACCGGAAGTGATAAAGGCGAATACGTCGTGCTAGGCCGCGTGATACACGAACAAAGACCGTCAGAGGGGTTGGCTGGCCAAGACGTTGAGACAAAGGGGCTGGGAATGGTTTGTTTGTTTAAGAGCTGAGGTCGGTGGAGAGCATATCTTTAACCCCCCCCCCCCCCCCCCCCCACGGGACTTCATGGTGAAGTATCACAGCCTAGGATTAGGTGTGCGGCAAAATTATTTACCTAGAAAGGATACAATATAGAAAAAGTGTGGAAACGTTTTTGGCTAAAGCTTTTATACAAATGCTTACTAAAAAATATAAAAACAAGGGGCTCTGAATCTTAGTTTTTCAAGCACAAAGTGTTGCGAAGTTTCTTATAAAGTATTATAAATGGAGTGATAGCTTTAGATTTACAGTTAAAAAAGTTGAGAAAGTTCCTGGCCGACACATTAATATATAGTAACTGAGTAATAAATATGCTTTTTTTCTTCAAGAGAAAAAGTTGCCTTCAAGTAGGGATGAGCTAAACAACGTAAACGAAAATACAGCTATGTTCAGCAAAAAACTTAATGTATGAGAAAGATCTAATTGATTTGTTGAAGTATTCAAATTGTCGGCTTTTTTGGGTTAACTCATACGACAGGCAGGGCTATATGGTTATATTCTACACAGAGTCCAGACAGGGAAGATAGGTCTAAGATCCATGTAAACAAGCCATTGGGACGCACACCAAGAAGTGGGGGGGGGGGGAGGCATCCAGAGGGGGTATTTGCCCCCCTTGGACATAGCAATGTTCACCAACACGAGGAATTTGAAATTAGTCGAAGTTTTTTTTTTTTTTTTAAGGTTTTCTCCATCAGCCACTTGAGCTTTTATTTCAAATGAATTTGATTTAGATGTATAAACGAACGCTGTATTTTTCACGAATTCAAAATTATTTTTAAAATAAAGGGTTAATACAGTCTTACAAAGGTCTGCGCCTCTAGTTGCCAACATTTATTTTTGAAATTTTACTGACCTGTGACCCATCCCCCCATTACCCCCCCCCCCCCCCCCCCTTCCTCCCTTCCTGACACAATTCCTGGCGGCGCCGATGGTCAATGATGTAAGAAAATCCCTCGATGTCATAAGAAGCCCGAAATCTAGCAATGAAGGAAAACGTTAACAGAGAAATCTCATTTGGCCACAGTAGTAAAAGCGCAGCTTGAGCCGGCAAAGTCTAGCAACACTCTGCTTGTGATTGGCGCAGTGTTGCCAGACTGTACAGGGAGTCTTTACCTCCATCTGGCAACACTGGATTGGCGTGGCAGCATTTGAACTCTCTCGGATTGGTTTCTGTAACTGAGCCCTCCCGCTGTTGAGTCATCCAAGATGGTCTATTATTCACCACATCAACCCTTGCATGGTATTGACATCAATACCTGAGGTTGGTCAGTTCGTGAGTCATCAATACTGTTCCATGCTACGATACTCGGACAGAGTTTGATTGCTTTTCCCCGCGGTCAAGACACATGCTGGGAAACATGGGGGCTGCAGGACTCCAGCCCTTTATATGTGACGGTGTTTCACGCTATTCGAGTGGAGCAAGAGGGACAGACCAGTTCTAACACCATGAGAAATTTAAGTTACGTTGATATTTCTGATGTTTGATGGGAACAAGATATAATTTGTGAGATTGTCTATTTCATCCCATTTTCGAGTTAAAGTATTTTTGAAGTATTCAATATTTTCGTTTTTTTATTTCTTTGTAGTATTATTATTTTTTAGTATTATTTTATGTATTATTATTTTTTTGTATGGAAAATAGTCAATTTGCATTAGAATTTAATTCAAATAAATACTACAATCAACTTATGATTAGATTAACGATCACATACACTTAATGCAAACAGTGGACAAATATTTCGTGTCGAAAACTGTTATTGTCTAGTGTGTATAGCAAGCTAGTTGAAAGTGGATATCTAGCCATTAAGAGCGTTCGGAAGGAGTGGTTTTACCTGTTTTCTCTGCCGTAAACAGATGTTTGGCAGTAAACTGATTACTCGAAAACTAATAATGGGATGTTCATAAATTTACACCTACTTATAGAGAAATATTAGATCTAGGCAACGTTAAACGAATATTCATGAAAAGTGAAACCACAAATTTAATAAAAAATATTGAAAATGTTGCATTTGTCAAAATTGTTGATTTTTCTTTGTAACTTTGATTACAGCTTGTGGGTGTTTGACGTGAGCTAGAATAAAAATCGATTTTGTGTTGCCTAGAAAATATTGTTGGTAATAGTGAAATAACTTCTTGCACACATGATGATAAAAATAAAGTGTTATATCGGTTTACTCCCACATGTCTGCACTTCCTCAAATATGACAGTTTACGCGAGGTTTTTCTCCACCGAGTTCAAGACTTTGCCACAGATAGCTCCACGGTAGTTCGTTCTCACCAAACAAAAGATGAACGTCCCCCCTCCCAACAGACCGTTACTAATTTGCGGTGGCTACCTGCATCTCAAGGGTTGCGAGACACAGCGGGATTCCATGAAAAAGGATGAATATTAATTAGGGGTGTCGGAACATGATTAATTTATTTTCGATTTTGAAAATGAAACTAATGCTGATCTCAATATCTCGTCGAGACAGTAACAAAACTTTTTGAAATTTTGTTGTAGCTCAAAATCAAGTGGGTGAGTGTTTGTGCGATGTTCTTTCGTGACACTACACCCAAGCCACCTCTACCTACGCCTGATATGTGTTCGATTATTAGCGGGGTTTGTTTATGTTCTGGTTTTTACTATTATTCTTACATAGTCACAGAGGTTTATAAATGGGGGGGGGGGCACAGTTATTTTCGGGACACTTGAAGAGGGAATCAATGGGGGGGGGGGAGAGAATGCCCCCCACATAATATAAAAATGTGAGTAAGTGTAAATTTTAGGAGTAAGATTTTCTCTTGATTGGGATAGTTTCACAGAATTCTTTGTTGATACTTAAAAAACAATGTATTTTTACTTTTTAGTCTACCCGCTTAGTTACAGTTAAGTACTGATTTTCAGTGTTATCAGTAAATACTATTTATTATATGCTTTGTTGCCTTGACGGCTACTAAGCCACCTTTTACATGAACACGAGTATTAAAAGTCAAGTTCCGAACATAAAAAAACCCATCCCGAACCAGGAATCGAACTCTGGATATTCTGCATTGGAAGCAAAAATAAACCAACTGTTATTATGAATGTATACTATTGCAATAAAATCATTGATATACTCGGAAAGAAGTGGTTAGTCGCAAAGTCAAAATTTGGCGGTAGGGAACATGCGAGGTTGAGCTGGTTAGCTGAAACCCGCCTTCAAATGGGGCTTATCACAATGTCTAATGGCAACACAGAATCCGAGACGTATATAGTCCTTTGCATAACGAGAATGACGGTATAAAATTTGGGTCAAAGGATGATATATATCAAATGAAAGCTCGAGACGAGTACTTTTCAAAAAATCATGATATACCTCTGGCAAATCCAGCTTTCTATGTCAAACCTAGGGTCAAAGGTCAAATTTGTATTTTTTTAAATAATTTTTAATTAAATAATGAAAACTGTTTGCAAGTTTAATCATACACTTTTAGAAAGGTAAATGTATTATGTTTCTTTAAAAAAAATTAAATTACCCATTCAGCCTTTTTTGACCTTAATTGAGGCAAATGTCCTCAAAGTGGGTAATTTTTAAAATTTTCTTCGATTTATTGGCCAATATTCATTATATCAACGTACTTACTCATAAATACGTTAAAATGAATAGTTCTTATTGTTATCACATTGTTTTCACGGTATTCATTCAAAATGGCGGTCAAAGGTCAATAGGTAAGTATCGTCAAACTAGGTCTAGTAACTAAAATATTACTTGTGGGTACTCTAAAGACGCAGAATTTTAACTGCAATAAAAACAATAACGAATAACAATATAATAATTTAATCGTAAGAGAATGTCATTATCATATAACTTATAAACTACTTAAGATTGTTACTGAATTTCTAATTAATGTGGGTGTGCAACTGCAACAAAATACATTTTTAGAAAAGAGCATGACCATGCTGAGATACGTGATATGATAGTATGATATGATATCTGTCCTAGCAGTCACTGTCTAGTCGTCAAATTAATCAAAATTGAAGTCAAAATCACTCAAAATTGAAGTCGTCAGATTAATCACCTTCTGATTCACTGGAATTCTCATGCTGGGTACCGATATTTGGACAGTCCTTCAGCTTACGCGCGTGGGTACACTTCAGCTGATTGGATAAACACTCATAGGTCGGCATCTTGCAAACACGGGAACAGTTACAGGCTAGGAGATCCATAACGGTCAAAGGTACTGGAGTTCCAATCTACCACTCGTTGCTCAGATCCACACAGATCAGGAACATCAGGGTTGGCTTCCAAGCAACGTATCAATAGATCGTGTTTGGTTGATAACTCACAGTCGCAGGATATGAAGCAGTAAGCATTCGTTACAAGGTGGTAGCTGATTAGACTTCATATCATCACACTTACTTCTAAAAAGCTCGTAGCGCAGCAGGTTGACGCATGACAGAGTCGTGGTCAAAGAGCAGAGTTTACGGACAAACTCTTCGAGTTTTTTTGATGACATCGATAGAAACTCTCCAGTCCTGACCCATCTTGCTTAGCTTGACACAGAAATGCGAGGTTTTTCTCATGATATTCAAGGTTCTCTTTTTCCCTTTACCATATAATGAGCTCACTCAGGTTGGAACTCATAGTCGTCCCCTACACCTATAGATGCGCCCGTTGTTAACAAGGTTACAGTTTCATACATGTAATTTCCCATATAGAAAACATATCCATAGCAACATTGGGTGCCTCTAGGTGAAGTGGCCGACTATGAATTCCAACCTTTGTCACAACCAGTGCATGGAGGTCAGGGAGGGTATACATACTTCGAATCCCAACGAACTCGCTAGTTTTTACACATCTTCGAAGTGTGTTTGATTTTTGGTAGTCAAGCGTCAACCAGCTGCCCTACGAGCTTTTAAAAGTAAATGTGATGATATTAAGTCTAATCAGCTACCACCTTGAAACGATTGTCTACTGCTTCAAATCCTGCGGCTGCGAGCTAACCACCAAACAGCGGTCTGGATACGTTGTTTGGACGCCAACCCTGATGTTCCTGATCCGCGTGGCTATGGATGGGAAACCACGGCAGCAGGAGATCTGAGCAACGAGTGGATGATTGGAACTCCAGTTCCTTTGACCGTTATGGATCTCCTAGCCTGTAACTGTTGCCGTGTTTGCAAGATGCCGACATGTGAGTGTTTGGCCAATCAATAAAAGTGTACCCACGCTTGTAAGCTGAAGGATTGTACAAATACCAGTACCAGTACCAGTAGCCAGCATGAGAATTTCAGTGAGTCAGAAGGTGATTAATCTGACAACTTGGACAGTGACTGCTAAGGTCGATATAACATACTACTAGTTTCATATCACGTATCTGAGCATGGTCATGCTCTTTTCTTAAAATGTATTTTGTTGCAGTTGCACACCCATTTAAGAATACCCTGATGTCTGAGGACATTAATTAGAAATTCAGTAACAATCTTAAGTAGTTTATAAGTTATATGATAATGACACTCTCTTACGATTAAAACATAATATTATTATTCGTTATTGTAACTGCAGTTAAAATTCTGCGTCTTTAGAGTACCCACAAGTAATATTTTAGTTACTAGACCTAGTTTGACGATACTTACCTATTGACCTTTGACCGCCATTTTGAATGAATACCGTGAAAACAATGTGATAACAATAAGAACTATTCATTTTAACGTATTTATGAGTAAGTACGTTGATATAATGAATATTGGCCAATAAATCGAAGAAAATGTTAGAAATTACCCATTTTGAGGAAATTGACCCCAATCAAGGTCAAAAAAGGTAAGTAGGAAATTTAATTTTTTTTTAAATAAACTTTATACATTTATCTTACTAAAAGAGTATTTTTTAACTTGCAAACATTTTTTCGCTATTTAATTAAAAATTATTTAAAAAATTACAAATTTGACCTTTGACCCTGGTTTTGACACAGAAAGCTGGATTTTCCAGAGGTATATCATGGTTTTTTGAAAAGTACTCGTCTCAAGCTTTCGTTTGATATATGTCATCCTTTGACCCAAATTTTATACCGACCAGGCCTTTTTCGAGCGTTATGCAAAGGACTAATATGGTCACCTTGAAATAAATGAACTTTTGATGTTATTATCACGTTTTTGATATCTTTAAAATTGTTCATGATTGAATTATTTTTGTCAACAAATAATTGGGAATTGTGTTCATTTTGTTGGTGGTGATAGGCTACTTATGGTCAAAATAATAGATGCCCCCTCTAGCCTCATTGTGATAAAAAGAAGAAAGAAAAAGGCCCCCCCCCCCCCCACCCCTGCCCCTCGTACGTCTATGACTCTCACACACGGCGTTTTACTTCCAACATCGGCGTATGTATTTTGGTATTTTGGATTGTAAAAACTTATGTAATATTTTTAGATGGTCTGTATTGAACGAGTTCATATTTCAATAAAAAAAATTATAAGAAATAAAAATAAGGAAATAAGGAATCGCATTACATTTACGAATTTCTATTGTCAAGATAAGTATGTATCATCGTAATAACTTGTTTTGTGAAATTGACTCCCAGTGCTTTCAAATTGGATCGTGTCAAAAGAACGGATTCCTAGAAATATACAGATCGTGTCTGCTATGTAGACAGATAAGAGAAAAATAGCACTGGAAGAGGGCAAGGTAATTCATCGGTGTATCAGTATATGCGAGATTAGGAAACTCAATAAATGAGGGGTGGAGGGGGTGTTTCAATAGTAGAAACGTAAAATTGTTGTGGAAAATCTAAAATTGTTGTGTGCCTAAAGTGACAGTTCAGGCGTGTATATTGTTGTACAGTGTTCGTGGTGACGTACTGTTCGGCCACCCTCGGCTTCGGTTACTGTGTGTACAGTGTACATATTGGCCTAGTGACAGTTCAGGCGTGTATATTGTGGTACAGTGTTCGTGGTGACGTACTATTCGGCCACCCTCGGCTTCGGTTACTGTGTGTACTGTGTACATATTGGCCTAGTGACAGTTCAGGCGTGTATATTTGGTACAGTGTTCGTGGTAACGTACTGTTAGACGCATTGTGCTACAGGATTATCATCGCTTGAGTCCAGTAACTAATTTCTTGATTGCTGAATTGCATTTGGTAAGCTCACAAAATAAGTCCTGCTTATGCTGATATGTATTATATGATACTGTTTTGTATGTATTTTATATGTATTATATGATACTTTTTTTTTATAGGTCTACTCGAGCTAGATATAGAATTTAATTGTATGTAGGAAACTTGCCATAGGAGAACTTACTGTATTGAGATGACTAAATGAGACATAAGGTTTGATAATAGTGGGGAGGCAATATCCAAATTCTCTATCTGTACGACTCAATCCCAGTATTCGCCATTTCTTTGGCTATCAGAAAACGCTTGTAATTACCCTCTAGTCAAGATTGCTGGGCGCAGGTATCGAAGCGGTGACCACGTGAAGAGTACCGTGTGAAACGCGTAAGCCTGCTATATTAGTTAAAATAATAAGTATGCTAGTCTACATCCAATACAATGTGTATTGGAAAGTTTCCAGATATATTGGCAATAAATACAAATGATTGTAATAACAATAATAATAATTATTATATTAATAATAATAATAATAATAATAATAATAATAATAATGAAAATAATAATGATAATGATAATGATGATAGTAATAATAATAAAAATAATAATAATAATAATAATAATAATAATAGGCCTAATAATAATAATAATAATAATAATAATAATAATATTAGAAATAGTAATAATAATAATAAAAGTAATAATAATAATATGCTGGGATGAGTACAAATCGGCAACGACCATACAAACGGCGTACATAGCATCCACAGTTTGGTTTGAAAAAAATAATTTGGACAATGATATATTTAATTAGTTCTAAGTAGATTTTAATAAGGTAAACACATGGAAATACTTGACATTTGTGTCCGTACAACATGTTAACGCCGGTTTTGACCGAGTTTGTATGTATTGCAACAATAAAAAAGTAATAATAATAATAATAATAATAATAATAATAATAATAATAATAATAATAATAATAATAATAATAATAATAATAATAATAATAATAATAATAATAATAATAATAAAAACAACATTAATAATAATACCATCGACAACTGCTAAAGAATAAAGTAGAATTATTACAAGCACGCGTGGAACAGTACTTACCGCTTTACAAATATCTTATTTATTATGATTTGTTTTCCTGGCGATGAAGGAGGAAAAGATTTATGAAATACGAAAATGTTGTTCTGGTCCGTCTTTAGAAATGATAATTGGGATGTTAGGTCAGTGGAGCGCGATGACTGTCGCCATGCCAGGTAGACTGGACAGGTTTTGTCCTGATCGTACGTGTAGGCTAGGGGTGGGAGGGGGCAGATGTGAGGAGTGCGTTGGCTCAAGGTCAGTAAAGAAGTACTATTACTTTACCGACCCTTACGGTGGCTACTTCCAATAGTCACCGCAGAAATTGACAGCGCTCTTCCCTGCCGAACGCTCTTAATGCACCTTGAAAATCTGGTACTTGCTAAAGATTGTAAGTTCACACAACCAAGAGCTCACCAGCCATCCCGAAGCCGTAGCGGCTCTGTGGCAATTTTACTGATCATACGTAGAATAAAAGAGTTGCAAATAGGGCGGATTTCGCCATACTATACCAATTATATAAATAGACATTAAAACATGAAATGGTTCCTTGGTGAGGCTCAGTCCCACTTGCCTCAACCGACGGGCCGCCACTGTTATCTATCTCTACAATCCTTGACGTATGTACACACGATGGGGAGTGTACACAAGAATCACGTCACCTCGCCATTAGCTGGGAGTGAGAGTGAGGGGGGGAGGGGGGGGGGAGTGGGTTGACAGCCACGCATCATCTCTCAACAAGCAATCTTATCCGGTCGACAGGGGCGGAGGTGTCTGGCTCGCATGGTCGCCTTCATGAGAGAATCTGATAACAGCCGATGATATCTCGTAATACATGATGGATGAGACAGGGTGTGTACTGTGTCGCCCAGTCTGGGGCGCTTCAACACGAGGTGAGGTCATACTATATATATAAAATATCCGTCTCTTTAGAAAGGAATAATAATCATCAAAGTTCGTCTACGAAAGCTTGAAAAGAAAGATACTTTAAAGCACTTGATTGGCATCTTGGTAGACAGTTAACATGCAAGTTTTATCTATTGGAAATAAGAACCAAAAAACAGTAAGTTTCAACAAATAGAAATAATTCAAATGATGTCAGGAGAAAAAAGGACACAACCGCGAGAGAGAGAGAGAGAGAGAGAGAGATCGTGAGATATAGAGTTGACCGAATAAATTATCATCGCAATGTTTTTACACCCCACGGAAATATATTTAAATACGTCATGGAAACTAGGATATTCCCGAACCATTAAACCCCCTCCCCCCAAAACTCGTCCCCATTAACAAAGGAATATACAAGCAAACATTTTACTATTAATGCTGACGAATTATCATACTTTCTCTCAATTTGGCGAACGTTTTGTCGACTAAATGCTTCAATACTTGTCAAACAAAACACCGTTTTACTTTGTGTATAAATAAACTGACCCATTTAAAATGTCATATGAATTGCTATTACTTTGTTATCAGCAAATATGTTATTCTGAAAACCTTGTTACCAATCCTTTTGTTTCTGACAACAATAAAACATAAAATATACCCTTTGTGCCTTTGTAGTTAGACCATTACTGAGAACTCGAGAAATAATTTCCAACCTAATAAAAACACGTTTTGAATAATGAGTTTTGGAGAGTTCCCTTTAATTTAAAACAGCTGTAATGAAACTATTTCACCATGAAACGATATCTGCATTCGTCCACAAGCCTACCAACACTTGAATATTAATAACTGAAGTGTCCAACTATTTGAAATGTATCTGTAGTTCGAACATTAGTTTAGTATAGTCTCGTGCCGACCTCAGATCTGTATATCTATTCCCATTTTATGCACGCTGTTTTAACGGAAATCAACTGATTCTTCGTGATCTTACATACACTCGTTAAGTCCATCTACCGCTTAGTAGAGAGCACAAGCCTCATTAATCCTGCCGCAATGTTTAGGATTTTCAGGTGTACAGCCTGTTTCAAGTAGGAGTTAGGAGCGAGATAGGATAAGAATAACATTCAACTGGTGTTAATGGTCTCGGCTGTTTCGTCAGCATAACAGTGATTAAATGGGGACACATTTTCATTTACAAATGGTAAAAATAATTTTCAAACTAATGCTCATAATCTTTGAAAGAGAATATAGAAGTTATTATCCCATATAGGCAACTGGTTACGATTTCCTAGTACCAAGTTATTTGAATAAACTTCTTCTCCGGCAGATCTATGTAATATGCCAATAAATCTACATTTAATGTCTAAACGGTGATATAATTGCTGCTAACTTTAAAGGCTTATTACAAAGAAAGAATACTTTTAAAACACGTTTAAATAATTGCGCTTTTTAAGACCGATGGTTTTAGAATTGAAATTATATAAAGCTAGCTACTCGTCGTACGACAAACAGAGCTGTCCTGGACCTATTCTACCCTGGACACGGCGCAGCGTTATGGACGAAAGGCCTTATTTACTCCAACCAAACTTTGGATATCCCTGCGATGTACAGCATGGTTACACAATTTGATTTCCGTTTTGAGCATCACATTTGTACACACTCTACAATGAACTAACCGTTGTTTTCATGTTAAAACTAGTAGTTTTGTTCTTCATTGCAATGAGGACAACACAGATAGTTGCCGTACAAAGGAATGGGTGTAGCTTGTATGTAACTTTAGCGAATGAATTATAATGGTAGTTTGTCACGCTAAAGTCATGTGAGCTCTGAGCACCATAGAAGCTCATGCACGAGAGTGAGTCGGAACGAGGTGGTCGGAACAGATGAGAACTACCAAACAAGAACCGGAATAGACAGATTGAACATTACGAGAGTTTGACACTTATATAGCTCCAAAAGCGCAGTAATTTAATTTTGTTTGTTTGTATACTTAACAATATATTCAATATGAACTCTTTGGAATAATACTGAGCAATCTGGTATACAAATGTTGAGATAATCCAAAATATAAAAAATACAAAATTGAATTGTTTCGGATAAAATTCGTCAATTTCAACAATTCCCTCAAATAGGGATTTTTACAAGTAATTTCTATTATTATATTATTAGATTTGGATGAACTGGCTGAACACGTATGTCGTATTCGGCCAATAGCATGATTGCAGTAATAGAGACGTAAAGCAACAATAAAGGCTCTTTCTACTTCACAATATCTTTTGTGTTTAGTAAGAGAACTAGGCCTACTTGTTATAAGAAAATGGAGACTTAATTCGGTTTTACTTACTTCAGAACAAAATTGTAAGAAAATATAGGTATAAACTATTGAACAGATTACACAAAAAAATAGATTTACAAACTATATTTCTTAAACTTTCAAGGAGTCAAAATTATATGAACATAAACACTGTGTTCCTTTGAATCACTTGCGTACAATGGGTTGTGACGTATAGTACAAGCATAGCCTGGCTGCTGGATTATAACGCACATAGGCAACATGTTGTAAAGTTTACGCACAACTTTACATATTATGTAATTAGCTTCGGTCTTGCTCCGCCAGGATCCAATCTCGTCCTGAATGCTCAGCCGAGCTTTCGCGGGCGGAGAGGATATCCTGCTAGTAAAGCTTTAGACATTAGGCCTACCCTCTTGTTTACTCATTTTGTGTCACTCTTGCAAATTTGAATATCTCATATTCTAACAGTATACTCTGTTGTTTATTCAAAAATATTGTTTCACGGACGGTTCAAGTTTTATTGGCTTATCAAATTGTTGTGATTATCATTACACTTGACATGATTAATTAAAATTTTGATTCATAAACAGGCACAATTTTACTTTTGTATGAGTTAAAGATGTTTTCTACTCGAAAACCATCTGCAGAACACAACACACACTTTAACATAGAAACATTACTTACATACTTTCAATGTAGTGTAGTTTCAAGCTACCAAAACTGCTTGTCATTTGAACCTAACCGTAAGTAAATTTTTAAAAAAATACGAACACAAAATAATATTAATATGTAAAGATTAAATAATTATGCCTGCAAAATTACAATAAACAATAAAGACGAATGACATTAGTTCAACGGTGAATCATAGATTGTGCTGCCAGCGCACAAACGGGCGGAGTTCACAAGCATCTACTAATTAACGAATCGCTGCTTCTTAAGTGTAATTTAGATTCAATTAGCGTACGTGAATTAACGCTATCGAGTTAGTAAAAGTGGTTCTCAGTCACGAACTGGTAAGACATGCATAAGTACGATTATATTAAATTAATTTATATTAATTCTCGCAAACTGAATACAATATCTTCTTCATTGTAACAGTAGAGCAGGCTTTGCTCATGTGTACATTCATCCACTCTTGTGCCATGCCATTTAAATATTACATCCGCGCAACTGTGTTTTATTTTCGATGGTACGCTTGCGTCACTTCATCAAATTAACAAAAAGTTCAACTCAGGCCTGCGCAGTGCACG
Organism: Isoperla grammatica; assembly: GCA_945910005.1. Taxonomy (NCBI): domain Eukaryota; kingdom Metazoa; phylum Arthropoda; class Insecta; order Plecoptera; family Perlodidae; genus Isoperla; species Isoperla grammatica. Next base: position 132,021,104 of record OX246737.1, read on the forward strand.
TTAATTCCTACGGATTTCTATGTAGACGGTTATATTATTCTAGCATTTGAAACAAAACTAATTTGACTACGATAATTGGATGTGCACGCAAGTTAATGTTATGACAATACGATCTGTCGTCTACGTTTACTACATAACAGAGAATTGTGAGTTCGGGCAACCCGTAGCTCTTCAGGTAAAGTATTATGATAATTCATAGTGGGTACCCTTTTACAAATAAATATTATCTACCCCTCCTTTATCGGTTGCTTTCCAATGACATACTATATTTTAAAATGTTACTCATATTTTTATTAAGATGTTAATTGTCGTTCATTACAATGCCAGCTAATAAATATTATCACCACGCAAAATTGCTTTAAAGGTATGAGAAAAAATAAAATATAAGATACAAGTATAGATACGAATTATGCCTCGGTATGAGAAGATTTACATACGTCATGTAGGTTAGGGAAAGGACAAGTAACACATGACATAGGAAAGCCTAGAGAACACCGCAGTATGAAATTGTCAGTGGTAGAAATCAAACCTGGTACCTCTGAATTATAGAATCGGATGCTACCACAAAGCCACATATCCGTGACGACAACCCATATAAATGAACGCTAGTACAGAAACCTTCTTTATCAACAATACCTCGACTTAGTTCTTGAGTTGTTCATTGTTCTAATCTAGCAATGACGAGATTCAATACTGTTGCCAAACTTTTTATTAGTTTTAGCCTGAGACGATATTTATAGTAACCTTGACATATATTATTGGCTTTGCTAAACGCGCTCTTACTTAAGCACCCATTCACCATCTGAAACAATTCACTCCGACAGAGTTACTTTAAACTCTAGAAGTTACAATTAACGTGTTCGTCTTACAGTTACAAGGCCAAACCGCTTCCCTTGGCAGTTATGTTATAAAGGAATAGTAAAGTCACGTGGTACACTCAAAGGCTGAAGGAACTAGAGCGTAATGTTGACAAAGTAAAGATATCTGTAGTACCCGTGACTTGTGTCAGTGAGTGTTCATCTAAACAAGGTGAGTCCAGCAAGTGGGTGGTTGAACGCTGACTTCAAACACCGGACTCTGGTCACGCGACTGACTCAAACTGGCCATTGGGGCGTGAGGAAGGGTGATAAGGGGAAACCATTCACTCCGATAGAGAGACGAGTGTCTTTCATCTTTTAGCGGAAGACACGAGAGAAGACCAATTACGAAGCTTAGGGAACTTACCGGCAGAGTTGGTCAACTTCCCTACATTGCAAGGGCTTCTTATTTAAAGTTGGGAGTATCTCGTTGCTACAGTTTCTGAGATACAAAGCGATTGATAATTAACACACCGTCAAAATTTAGTAAATGGCTTTTGTGAAAGACATATTATTTAACTTAAAACAATGTTTTAAGATCTTCGTTAGAAAAGTCAACCCACTTGTAAATAATATAACTTGGCACAATCAAGAAAATATACACACTTGTTTGTATAATTGCATTGTGTGACAGTGAATGTGCAGCCAGTGAGGAAATTCCAGCTAAGCGATTATGCTTCTTTTTTTATTTCAGTCTCAATTATTGCAATCACACTGTCACTATTCGTGAGTGCAGTTATATTGAAAGTGTTCGCATTTGATCGTCGTACGATGATGTAATTATCGTTACCTATAACTGTACTAGTTATATTCAATGTGTCTTTCAAGGCAGGAGTGATCGTCAAATGTAGATACTTACTCGATTTGGTAGATAATCAAGAAAAAGTGTAACGATAAAGACTGTTCGTTCAAAGTTACTTCCGGAAAGTATTTGCTTCATGAAAGAACAACAAAAACTCCAGTTTGCATATAAAATAAATATTATCGGTATAGGATAAAATATTTTTAAATATGACTCAATATTTTGTACACCTTTGGGAACGTAATTTAATTGCCTGCTAACGACAATGTTTTATTTTTTTACTCATCCATGAGACATTTCAATGCAGTGTAGAGGCAGCTACAAGCGAAAACCAACACGTGCTAACCGGTAATCGAACCCGGGTACTCAGAACTTGAATCAGGATCATCTAACAACAACAACAACACAAGTGTAATTGAGAAGCGGTTCAACTCTCAAACAATGTAAACGGCAATCAAGTTAGTCTTGTGGCGTCTGAGAGTTCACCAGTAGAGGAACTTGGTCAAACTTCCCCTCCCCCCACTCCCCCCCCCCCCCTCACGTTGTGTACGCTGCAAGTTGGAACCGTGGCTTCGTTAGCACAGTGTAGGGTTAATTGACTGCGATCAGCGACCGTGTGGCGTTATCAGGAACCTCAGGACATCACAAGAACGAAGAACACTGTCCTGTTGTGGCTTTGAGTATAACGCCGCTTACCTTATTGGGTAGAGTGTCCACGCCAGTGACTGTATGTCTACCGCGCCGTACAGCCCGACATATGCAAGTCGGGTAGTATAATGTCGCCAAGACAGCTCATCGTATACGTAGTGACCGATGATATATGATCTACCCAGCGTTAGTGGATGTAGAGAAACAGTCCTCAGAGTGGGAGACGCATTGGAAATTGAAATTTTTTGAAAACTGAAGTTGAAGGAAAAGTGACATATTGAAAAAACTGTTAACCTAAATCGGTAAGTTAATGTATCAGTTTTTATAACTGAATAGGATAGACATTAAATAAATAAATAATAATAGGAAAAGTGTATTTATAGGTTTGGTAGCAACTATGGATGTGAAGTTGTAGGCTCAAAATAAAAATCGTGTTGCCTAATATAAAATAATGTTTAACTATATAATATGATAATGATCACTTAACGATAAGTGTAACCAGTAACAACTCTAGATTTATGTACCAACAACATACTGTATTGCTGATTACTACAGATGTTGTAGGGCATATCTCAACGTTTTAGTGTGGGCGCTACTGATTACCAACCAATCACAGCTCCAATGTCGCCTTCTTTAGACATCACTTTTATTGCGGTCATTGTTGTCTTTGCAGCTTTATATTGTTGACAAATACGCGTTTATTTGTTGAAACTAGAACTTTATGTTTACATCAGTTGCTCCATCTTATAGTGATTTTATAAACTATTACGTCGAATGAAGTATCAATAGCTTGGAAACACATTTGAATGGTTGAAACTACTCATAAAGTGCAGCGGTAGAAAAACTCGTTGCGGAATACATTGTCACAACCACAGAACTGCTTTAGGGGAGAGATGTAGCATGGAAGAGTATGTTATGTCAATAGCCGAGGCTGTGTGGCTGGCAACGCCGCGGTTGCAGAGGTTGCTCACATAACACTGTGATCGCCTCTGGCAACCCTGTATTCACGAGCGAGTAAGCCTAGTTCTCTAACTTGCCGTAGGTGTATTCAAATCAGAATCACGTGGAATATCTTTAGATGGACGATATTCGCCGCAAGACACAATGCATACAATATTCATGTGATTGACGAGTGTATGCTAACAAGAACATCTGTGTATTCAAGCAAACAAGACTTCATTGTTGACAGAGTAATGCTTCGGTTCTATGGATCTTCTCAAGATATGAATGAAATGATAAGGCTGGAAGACAAACCAACAACTCTAAAAAAAGTTTTGATTTCATATATTCATATATACATATACACTTTGATAAAAACTTACTGCAATTATGATGAAATGGAAGGGATTCTAAAATAAATACAACGTCTGGTAAACTAAAAACTTACATTTACACAGATGTTATGTTTCAGAACGTTTATAACTAGATTGAACAGGGGTATGCATACATTAAAACATACCCTAGCTATTTCCATATATTTAATTGATATATATACCTTTGACTTATGCCAATATTATTACTGCTTAAATTATCCTTTCTTAAATCAAATCATTAAGGTAAAAAACGCCTTAATTTGCATTCGAAAACAGTAACTAATATTTAAAACACCTGTCAATCATGTTAAAATTGGTATGGTTGTCATATTAAGTGATCTTATAATAACAACGTAAGTTAAAGGCTGGACACCAAACCTGACAATTACAATTTTACAAAATATGTTTCACGGTTCTTAGGACGTGTCCGAATTTAGAAGACTGCATACTTGTATACTTGTACTTGTATCAACTTCACTCGCTACCTCGCGCGCTCGTATACTTGAATTTCGGACAGTTCCGTCCATGCGCGAACTAACAAGTAGCCGCCTTCTTGATTGCCTCGAACTCCTATTTAGCGGGCGGTGAATCAGCTGATTCAGTTCAGTGACACTTGTTGAAAGTAAACTCAAGCCGCATTCACATAAATGACTATTGATTACTGACTATTGACTATTGACTAGTGATTATTGACTACCCAAAGAAAGATATGAACACTACACAACTAAGTTCTTTGACACGTATGATCTGCCACCTAGAACAAATGAATCAAACTGATTGACAAACAACGAGCTGTCAAAATAATAAAATTGCAACATTATGAAGAAAACGAGGTATGGCGATAGTAACTGTTCACCAGTTAAAACGTTTAATGATGGGCTTAACCAAGTTGTGAAGGTTTTGTATGTTTCTTGTTTGTTTTGAAGATTTGTTTTCAAGATAAGAATATTTTATTGTATGACAGCTTCATAAAAATAGTAAATAAATAATATTCGCCGGAAATAGTCAAAAACAAATATACACTTGACAGTAATTGAATAGTGGTATTGACTTCCGTTGCTCCACATTCATTGGCTGAACGCAAACGTTGTGATTGGTTGTAACTATGACTTCCAGATATCTTCAATTCGTTAGTCACTAGTCAATAGTCATAAGTCAAAAGTAAAGTTGTGTGAACGTCAGCACGTATCGCCTATGGTTCAATTCGCTTAGTCACTAATCAATAGTCAATAGTCAATAGTCAATAGTCACTAGTCATTTATGTGAACGCGGCTTAACTAGCCATGGAGGTAGAAATGTATTTATTGTTTATGATGAAACTGTATATTCAAAACGTCAGACGTAGAAGAACGTTACGGCGAAAAATAATTATGGTAATGTGTAAAAGATTACGTGATAAAGTAGGTCCAAGGGTATTGTGGAACAAGATGTTATTTAAAAGTGAGGTTACAGTGCGTTGTTTGGGGCCGCCATGACTGTTCAAGTACTCAAGTTGAGTGCGCGAGCACGAATGATCTGTGTTCTCGCAGTCTCGTCGTCGTCTACTTGTAAACTTCTAATTCAGACACTTGAAATGACGTCACTTTCGTACTTTTCACAAGGTCAAGTCCGAACTTGGTAAGAAGTATGCATTTTTCGATGAATTCAGACACGTCCTTAGTTCTTAGAACCAAAGCTAAGCCCGACTTTCGCTTTTTCGAAGTTGTGGAGCATAAGTTGAGAATCGTTAAAACAATATGGTAATCGCTCTGTTTCAATATTGAGGGCAATATTGCAACTTGCTTTGATTGACATTTACTCCCAATATTTGAAACTAGCCGCTTGAGTCTCCCCACTATGATCGATCTCGTCAGTGATCACTCTAGTTTCTACGACATAAGAGTGTTTTACTACGACTTGGCAACAGCGCTCAGCGGTACTGCAGAGCGTCTGGGGGCGCTGACGACGACTTGGCAACGTGGCGGGAATAATAAGTTTGTGACGAGTTGACGCGAGCAAGACTGAGAACAAACCAACCAACGAAACAAACAATCTTATTGTGAGGGAAATAACTTTGTGATTTATGATGAGGAGACTTCCAGTGCTGAAAATACGAACGATGCAATTCATTTTTTTGTTTTAATGTTGTTTGAAGGTGATTTAGTTAACATGCTTTCTATAAGAAATATTAATAAAAGAATCACTTGCGTCACACAAACATAACACTTATTAAATTATAAATATTGTTGTATGGACTATTACAAATTTACATGTTCATAATATTGATAATTAGAATTTGATTTTATTTTCATGAAAATATTGAGCTTTGACATTTGTTTGATTTATTTTAACAAATTTTTTTCGGTTTAAAAGTTAGTTTAGTTTTAAAAGTTCCGTGAATTTTTGTTTACTTTTCACTGTTTTATTTTTGAAAAGTTCGACGCAACGTTTTAGTTCCATAAAACAAGAAAGATCTTCAGAATTTTATAAAGATCATGAAAACCAAATCTATTATGCTGTATTCAAAAACGTATGGCGGTCATATTGTGAACCAACACGGCATGTTTGCTTACACTTTCGACTGGAACTGTTTCAGATGTCGTTTGGTTGATGTTCTACTACTGTTCTGCAACATTAGTTTACTGAAACACAACATAAAGGAACTTTTCTGTCTCGGCCACTCTTATTGTGCTTTACAATACCACAAACAAACATTCCTGTATATTTTGTTCCCGTATTGTTGTCATCCTTCAACTGAATACAATTAATATCCCATCAAGTTTATATCATTAGCAACACAAAGCACACAACAACATTTGAGCTGAAAGTCTATTTCCGCTTACATGCAAAGATCCGCTTCCTTGTTTATGTTGAATAAAGACACATAAGACTTCCCTACACGGCAGCTATTTCAATTAACATACACTTAAATGCTGTGCATAAACCTGTGATGTAAATTACAGGGACAAACAAAACCCAGCTAAACTATACACATGCACGCTAATGATGTTGTACGTCTAATCAAGAATATAGAGTCGAGGGTATCTAGTTAGGCTTAAGTACTTTACAAGAACCATTCATCCGTCGTATTCATATGTGATTATCTGAAATTAGAGACGGTGAATAGAGATTATTTGCATGCAAGTTGTTACAGTTAGCATTGACTGAGAGTGGTAAATTGCTAATTCATTAGTGCATGCAGTAGTTACATGAATGAAACGATCTACACTTCACTCGTTTGAGGGTTTAAACCATACATGTTCAGTTTTAAATTGTCGGTTTCAATCTTCTACAAGTAGTCCTGCCTAGAGACTGCTACCTTATCGTGGTGGGCAGGTTTGCGTGCTTTGGTGATCCCGAGAGCTATGTCGGCAGAACCGTATGCTTCTGGTAGGGCCACCCTAGCCGGACAGGTCTAGGAGTAGAACTCAGATGAAATGCACTTAACATCCTCCCGACTCCCCTTTTGTCTTTTCCTTTTCGACCTCCTACTGGCCCTTTACCACATACCACCTCCCATCATCTTCATATTTCAACCACTCATCGTCTCAATTAGCCACGTTGCAAAAATATGAGACGTTAAGCCCAATAAATATCAATCAATCTTCTACAGGTGGTGATGAATACCGAGATAATCACTAACAAATCATGACAAAAGAAATGTATACCGTTCGACCTGATTCCGAAACAGAATTCGAACCTAAACTAGACCCTGAACTCTATAAACACAAATAACCCAGAAGAAGAAAATAATCTGTTCACATAATTTCCCATTTGTAAAGAAGAATATGGTTGGAATTCATAGTCGGCCCCTACACCTAGGGGCGCCCATTGTTACTAAGGTAACAGTTGTTTCCATGTTATTTCCTATAAAAAACAAAACAAAGCCATAGCAACAATGGGTGCCCCTAGGTGTAGGGGTCGACTTTGAATTCCAACCTATATGTTTTTCTCATTTGTATTATTGTAATTATTAGAGTACTCATTATTGTTATTGTTAGTACATATTAAATTATAACAATATTCGTATAACACCCGCTCTTGAATAACCATACACAAAAGCAGACATTGTTTGAGTCGTTCCAGTGTCGGCTCTATTGTTTGTATATCAGTGTTCTCCCTGAATGATTCGTTTGTTATATTCAAAAGTTCCACCTTCCAGCTAGCGAGTGCTTAGACAATCTATACACAGTTGGGATCCCAAGTTCTGAAACTGTAAGATTGACTGCAATTTTGAGTTGAATTGAAATCATGACTTTATGCATACTGTACAAAAGCGGAACATTCCATACATTTTTACACGAGTTCAGACGTCGTGATTTCTTCGAAAACGGAGTTATCTCATTGCTGTGAAAATATCGGACTGAATACTTTTATAAAGTATTTCTTGTGAAAGTAGTGATATTTAAAGTTCGCTTCAAGTTTAGGCACATTTCGTTTTGATTTGAATGTGTACAATGTAAAAAAAAGATGGTTAACGATGGATTGGCAATATATTTGCATTCGGTTTTACATAATAATCTTGGGGCCGGATCTCCCGCCCATCGTCATACGTTAGCGTATGATGAATTTTACGTCGCGTTAAGTTTTGCCTTTTCCTTCCCTCTACGTCCTACTTGTACTTTTTCTCTTCCCTTTCCTGCATCACTCCCGTCGTTATATGATCATAGTTGTGAGTACATCGATAAACAACAAATACTATAATTCATCTCGCGCGAATCCATGACCGGGTCTTGTCACGAGGCCATCGGTCCAGATCTCAACGCTGAGCTGACATCGAAACAGACAACTTGGACTGTTCTCAGATCAACTCGCGCTCCAACTGGATCATCCGTGATGTCTTCACAAAGCTCCGCTACTTGTTTGTTGTGCGACGTTCAAGATAATGAATCAAAGTGGCCCCCCCACCCCCCCACCCTGCTACCCCCTTTCAATTAGGAGAGCTCGAAGTCAAACAAACTTCTTTGTAAAGTGAGAACTGAGACGAAGTAAAAAAAAAAATATTTTCTAAATCAAAAGTACGTTTTTAAGTGGGAGATGGCTTTACTTTAAACCAGAGGAAGAATAAACAATTGAAAAATATGTGGAACGCTAATTCTTAATAGTATAGAAGTACAGCAATACAAAAATAGTACTAATAATGGTGTGTACTAGAAGGCTTGAAGTAATATTGACTGTATGTATTTGATACTGCCGGTATATATGCAGAACACTTAATTTCTCATATTATCTACGGATAAACATGTTGAGACATTTCGCAACAGTCGTACTATCAAATCCACTATCCACACTTAACATCAAATCCTGGACCATCTCCTAATAGGAGATAAAAAATGAGTAACGCATGATTTATATAATATCTCGAGTTGGCTGTATCGTAATATGTGTTACATTGTTTTGTGACTTTCCTCTTGTTTGAAATGCAGAAGTTATTATATTTGATTCTACGATGAAACTAGACACAACTCATACAACTTCATATCAGTGTATAACAATGATATTAACATTAATATGTGTCATCCGTTATTATGAAACAGCCATTGAAATGAACACATGCATTGTATCATGTGTCGTACTCAATATCAATTGCGTATCTAATTGAGTAGATATGTCAGGTTACTCATGAACTAGATCAGGTGTGTCTCTAAATATCAATAATCTAATGTGTGACAATTTACTAATGGGCTGAACACATTCATTACATTCAATTATACCAAAATCATTACGGCGTTCGTATAAGTAATGAAGAGATGCAAACTCAACAAATATTTTGAAGGCGATAGCAAGTAAAAATTTTAAACTTCCAGTTAAATATTACAACATAGTTTAAGAACAACTGCATCGTTGAAAGTCAAGTATACATATTTGTCAACTAGCTAGCAACGTTTCAAGTTCTGACCTGTCATACTGGTGACGTCATCAAAGCTGATAGTTGTGACACTGAAGACAGATGTTCAATGATTGGCTAGCGGTGTGACGTCATCTCTCTATACGGTATCCTGTATTACATCGCTAATAACTATGAATATATCTATTGGTTTTACGTCGGTCGACAGAATATAGCAACCAACCCCAAAACCAACATTCAATATTTTCTCGTTCTACCTCTTTTAATTCAAACATATATTTTACAGCTTATTTTACTCATTTTTAAACTAAATGGCCAATGCGTTCCAATTTACCAGCAAATAGTGTAGAACTTACTAATATAGAGATTTCTATGCCATAAAAAAAACTATGCAAATGTGTCGTATGTAAATTTTACTTCTGACAATGGTGTTATATCACAACGTGCACAACCAGTTCACAGCGCATCGACACACAGTACAGCACCGTCAAGATTTATGCCCCATTTAAACGATAATTACTCCGTTCGACCTTTCGATTTCGACGTCTACCCCGCCAGCTGATTTGAATTGCAAACGTTCGAAACGCGACAGCGAATTCAAGTCTTTGTTTCCCCGCTTGTAAAATATTTTCCGGCTCGCGGTTTTAGACAATTGCAAATCGAATTATCGTCGATGGAAATGTCGGAATGGAAGAGGGAATTGCCAAACGGCCAATTTAAATGTTTTTCAGGTAAATCTAAACCCGAATTTAAAATCGGATAGAGTGTAATCGAATTTATTCGGTAATTCTTCACGTTGTAGTGGTTGAGCGACATTGCCGGCTGTGTCGTCATGTCATGGGGAGGGGTGGGGTGGGGGGGGGGGGGGGGTCAATGGGTATTATTGTAAGTCCGCTATACTTGCCCACATCATCCCGATCACACGGAACGTAAAGCGTAACCGTGTATCGCTATACAGTGTAAGTGAAAGCGAGAGAGACAGAGATAGTGATGAATATGTAATATTGTTCATATTATGTCACATCTAGACGCTTTAATGTTCAATTCAGGTTTGGACAAAAACGAATCAAAATAAAGTGGAACATTGTCTACTATTATTATCCACGAATTAAATGGAATATTTTGGTAAATAAAATATCATTAATTCGAACTATTATGGTCACCAAAATAACAAACCTAGCAATATTACAACATAAAGCAAATAAATTAAAAACTTTTTTTCTCAGCTAGTTCTTATGGAAATTAATTACACCTGGTTATTTGTAACATTTCTAATACTCTGTAGTGCTTTCAAAATATAACAAATGTGCTTTGATTTTGTGTGCTTTTCTTCGTCAAAAATATTTTAAAATAATAATAATTTCGAATGTTCTATCCCAACAAGCGTACAAATGATAATTCTAACACTAATAGCAATGAGAGATGAAACATCTTTATTTGTCAAGCATATTCTCTAATGCCAATCATACATGCAATATCGGCATGCAAATTATTGTAGATGATGAAATATAACTGAGCTTTATTAAACCAAATACTGTAATAGACGCTATCGCTTAGTCTATTACAGTATTTGATTAAACTAAGAACACATTTTTTTTTTATCGCAAGTCGTTTCAATGTATATTATAGTCATATTTTTACAAGAAGTAGATGTCCAACATATTATTAGTATACAACGCAAATAGTCTGGCAAATACTGTTATCAGTAACCCCGTTTGGGCATTGTGATGAATTTTAAATCTGAAAAGCGAGAGAGATATAGTTAGAGATCTACACAGCGGAAGTGCAGGGGAGGGGAGGGTGAGGGGGGGGGAGAGGGGGGGGGGGGTGACATGTTCATGAGGCGGAACGAATAACGATGCTACTAAAATAATGTCACGTTTTTCGTTCGTTCCTTCAGCGAGCCGATGATAACACGAGTCCTGACGGAAGAACACGAACGATTCAACAAACATTTTCAGAAAATAATTTGTTTTGTGAGTTTCAAAGAGATTTAGACATAGATATCTTGACTCGGGGGTGACTTAAAAGCAGCATACACGTAATCCTTGACAATACTTGATTTGTCTCAAAAATCTTAATCCCATATGGTTTGTTTTGCAAGTAAAGAATCTTTATTTTATTGATTTATTTGAAGTCTGTGACTTTTGTAGGAAACCCGTTACTACTTACTAATCTATTCAACATGCACACTCGCCCACACACATATATCAAGGAAAGAATTACGTCGGTTACGTTAACAAATGTTCGGCCTAGTTCGGGAAGGTCTGGTTGAGTGAATCTACCAATTACTTGATGTTAGTTTTGTTAACGTATTTTCTATTGACACGCCCTTCTTACTGAGTCCTAGATGTAGACGATATTAAATTAACATTGGTTTATATTATACTATTGTCTTTGGTCGTGCGCTTTAACTTTAGCGCAGGTTTATTTCAAATCTAGAACCTATGAAGAGATCGTTCTTGATAGTTTCAAATATGCTAAACATAAACCTCACATTATATTTAAGTCGAGCCGTACTATGTATCATGATGTAGTGTACAGTAGGTAAAGTAGACATCAAACAACACTTATTGACCGACAGACCATTAATACATTATGAGTAGGATGGATGATGAATATGTTTGTACTTAATCTAATAGTTATACAGTCATATACTGATAAGTTTTTGCGTGCAATGTTTTAAACTATACCCAGTGGTCACTGGTACAATACATTGTTGTATTTGTATTATACATATAGACTTGTTGATTGTTCTTCGTGCAATTGTGTTAATTGTAATTACAATAATAATATTAGTGTTCGTTTATTAACTCTTAAGTTTGGATGTAAGAGAAGGCCTACTGGCCGTAATCACACTCGAAAAATAAAAACAATCTCTCTCTCTCTCTCTCTCTCTCTCTCTCTCTCTCTCTCTCTCTCTCTCTCTCTCTCTCTCTCTCTCTCTCTCTCTCTCTCTCTCAGTTATATCATGTTTTCTATTAGTAGTGGTTTTACGTGTATTTCTCAGTATGTGTGTGTGTATGTGTGAAAGAATAATCAAGAAAGAAGAATTTAACTTCGTTTATATCGGTAAGTTTTCCCAACGCATTTTTATACTAGGTTTTATAAAAACAGTAACACGTCACCGCTTTAAACTCTGCTCTAAGCACGCAATAACAATTATTATTGCGCCTCAACATTTATTTATTCTTAAACATTTATTAAAATGGCTAAACATAAAAATAAGTTGGCAAACATAAACATTCTTAGGAATTCAATTTCAACCCCCTGCCCTTTCACTGACATACTTCTCACACTTCCGGATGCTGTCAACGACCGAAGTTCATCACCCCCTCCCCCTACTACCAACCCACCCTCGACTGGTAGCAATCTAAAGCAACGGCTGGCCGGCCACCCAAGGTCTCTCCAGGTTGTTCACCTAAACGCATCTTCCCTCATGGCCCACTGCATTGACTTACAAGCCCTTACAGAAGACAACAAAGTGCACGTAATATTAATTAGCGAGTCCTGGCTAAAACCCTCATTAAACTCAAATCTAGTGCAATTACCAGGGTATCGCCTCGTAAGAAACGACCGCACAAAGCGGCGCGGAGGTGGAGTGTGTGCATACATTCGCGATGACATAAAAAGCAAAGTATTAGCTAAATCTTCTAGCGAATACTCCTCTAGGCCAGAATTTATTATTTTTGAAATTAAAATCATTAATCAATGCATTCTCCTCGCAGTTGTTTATCGTCCCCCTAAAATTGGATTTTTAACAGATTTCGAATCATCCCTCCTTGAATTTATCCCTCATTATGAACATGCCATTGTTATGGGAGACTTTAACACCAATTTACAACAATTAAATCACACGGACACAAGACAATTACTCACGATCTTCGAATCTTGCAACCTAACTGTTCTCCCTCTTGACGCAACGCATCACACCTCGACATCGCATACTTGGATTGACATAATGATGACAGCAAACAGTGACAGAGTAGTTAACCATGGCCAGTTGCCCGTCCCAAGCATTTCCGCACATGATCTTATTTACCTTCAGTATTCACTTCGGGTACCCAAGTATAAACCTAAATTTATTTCACAGCGAAGCTTAAAATACATAGATCAAAATCAATTTAAAGTAGATTCGATGTCCCTTCCTTGGGAAAATGTATTACACCTTCCTACACTAGACGAAAAATTACTCGCTTTCAACTCTCTAGTATTACAATTGTATGATAAGCACGCCCCTTTGAGAAACGTTCGTGTCTCAAAACCCCCTTCGCCCTGGCTTACGACTGAAATAAAGACTTTAATGGCTAGGAGGGACGCAGCTTTTAACAAGTACAGAACAAACTCGACTCCCGAAAACAAAGACGCGTACCGACAACTGAGAAACATAACTAACCAGACAATAAGGACAGAAAAAAGACGACATACATACAACTTACTTGACCCCAAAACATCAATTAAAAAAATGTGGCAAAGCCTGTCCCACATGGGCATCGGTAAACAGAAGGAAGAGGAAACTCCTATCGAAATACCCCTTGATAACCTGAATTCACATTTTACCACTTGTTCACAAGTAACTGATATAACTTTGAAAGAGGAGAATATAAAAAACAACCAAAACAAGAAACCATCTCATGAGAAATTTTATTTCTCACATGTGACACCAAAAATAGCTTTGCATGCAATAAAGCGAATCAAATCTAACGCTCAAGGAGTAGATATTATTTCAATTAAACTAATTCATCATATGCTTAGTCTTTCACCTATTTTAATTGAGCCACTTACATATATCTTTAATTTTTCTTTAACGAGCGAATCATTCCCAACGCTATGGAAGCAAGCGCTAGTACGCCCACTTCCAAAAAAGGTAAACCCCGACTCGGCCAGTGACTTTAGACCAATTAGCATCTTACCCGCACTTTCAAAAGCGCTTGAATTCATCGTCCATTCACAGATCTCTAACTTTCTTAAGAACAATGACATATTAGACAAATATCAGTCAGGTTTCAGGTCTTGCCATAGCACTTGCACCGCTCTTTCTAAGGTAACCGACGACATACGAACAAATATGGACAATAGGCAACTGACAATTTTGACACTACTTGACTTTAGTAAAGCATTTGACTCGGTTGACATTGATATTCTTATGAGTAAACTTCAAGCAATACATTTTTCTTCCTCGACTCTCCAATGGATGAATTCTTATCTACGAGGCAGAGATCAATGTGTGATATCGGGCGACGTTCAATCAAATTGGATCCCACTAAATGCTGGGGTGCCCCAAGGCAGCATACTTGGTCCCCTGTTGTTCTCAATTTACATTAATGATATATCTTCCGCCTTAACTTATTGTCACCATCACCTCTATGCCGACGACCTTCAAATTTACCTTCATGCTTCTCCTTTATTAATAAATCAGGCAATTGAAATGATAAACCAAGATCTAAAATCACTTTCCAAGTGGGCAATTAAAAATTGTTTACTTATTAACCCCAATAAATCCCAAGCAATTATTTTTGGATACCATAAACTTCTCACCAAATTAGATTACGGAAACATTCACAAACTAATTCTTAACAGTCAGACTATACAATTTCAAAATTGTGTTCGAAATTTGGGACTTTTCATGACTAACGACCTTTCGTGGACCGAACAAATAAAGCGGATATGCCAAAAAACGTATGCTGCTCTACATTCCTTAAACCGACTTAAAAACTTTCTTCCGACAAAACTGAAAACACTACTTGTACAAAGCCTCATTATACCACACTTTGACTACTGCGACATAGTATACAACGACTTAACAGAAGACCTTTCCATTCGCTTACAACGGGCACACAATTCCTGTGTACGTTTTATATTGGGCATAAGGAAATCCGATCACATTAGCCCTGGATTTCAACAACTAAACTGGCTGAGATTAACTGATCGTCGAAATCTTCATTCCGTCTGCCTCGTTCATCGAATACTGTCATCATCAGCTCCCTCATATCTCACCTCAAACTTCCAATATCTTCACTCCAATCATAGTTTCAACACCAGATCAAGAGCAGGTACCCAGCTTGCATTCCCTGTACATCGAACTAAGCTCCTTGACCATTCAGTTACAATACATGCAATCAGAATGTGGAATGCTATACCGGTGGAGATCAGGGATACATTGCAGAACAATTACAGCGTGTTTAAGAATAAAATGTATTCATTATATGTTTCGAAAAATAAGGATAATTAATTTTTTGTTTTAATATTGATTCTATGTACCCGGTATTTCTACCTTTTCTTTTTTCCTACGTATACGCATTTGAATTTGTGAGGACTTGCCATATAAATGAAGTTATATAATATTTACTTAATGTTCTAACCTTTGAATTATTGTATGAATGAATGGGATGGATGAATGGCTATTTCTTAGCATTATCAATTTTTTTAGCTTAGTTATGGATATTCAAATGCAATTCTAACTAAAATTATATTTTTCTTGTATTTTTCTTAGTTTTAAGTCTTAAATGTATTTTACCACAGTGTATCTACATAACGGTTGGATGGAAGAAAAGGCTTAACTGGCCTTAATCCCGCCCAAAATAAAGTCCTTAATCAATCAATCAATCAATCAATCTCTCTCTCTCTCTCTCTCTCTCTCTCTCTCTCTCTCTCTCTCCCTCTCTCTCTCTCTCCAGCTCTGCGCTTGTCGGTCATAGGTTACACTTGTTTGTCATAAAAGAGCGGATCCCGGGCGGTTAGGTTTGACAACTCTCTGGGCGCAATTTATGGACGGCCGAAGTGGAGCTTTCTAGAGTTGGACCACGGCCAACTAGATGGATGATGTTTCGGGTCTGATCACGGTCTTCTGGAATTGGAGAAGTGGTCGAAATCCTAGGAAACTCCTGACTTGAAGTAATGTACGGCTAAAAAATATGGGACTCCTTTTGTATCTAAATGCGTCCTTTTGTAAACAATTTGAAGCAATTCCATCTAGAAACGTACAAATTAAATCAATCCCGTTGATTAAACCTGATTGCAACAATGATTTGTTAACTTTAACTTTTAGAGATAAAAAGTTGGTCTAATTTTGTTTAAGTAGGACGACAGAAGTATTAGTAGTAGTAAATGGTAGTATTTGTCCGTTTAACGACGCTCTTAAAATACAGTTGAGAGAGTTTACGGCAATGGGGTTTGGGGTGTTGGTGGGCAGTCAGAACGCAATGATGGTCGGCAAGTATGTTAGTATGATGAACGATGAATAAGTATGATGATTAAGAACGTTGGAAGACAACAGATGATGGTCCCATATGAGATGAATACAGAAATTATAATAGAGCCCACTATGCGGGCACGGGTCAACACAGAACTAGTCCCCCTTTACCACTAGAAGATAAAGGTTTGTTAACGATTGCTATTAATTGAATGTTAATTTAAATCCCTTATGTGTATGCTAATGTTTTTACATTTCAATCTTAACCAAATTCGTTTCTATTGATTCAATCGATTAAAAAGTTTATTACATTATATGGCATGAGTGTTCTTCTATATATCATATAAGCGAAAGATAAGTAAACACTCTTATAACTATACAAAAAAAACGAGTATTTAAGCAACGTATAAAATACACTACGCATTTGAATTGCGGGGAAACAGACCTAAGCTCTCATGAACGACTTGAATTGTCTGGAATATTGAATGAAGGACAAACAAAGGTATTTAAAGCCGCTTACTGATGCAGCATCGGAGTAATCTCAGCGTTCGGTTAATACATCGGATCACTCTGACGCGTTCGCTTATTAGCTCAGAGTAATCCGATGTGATCCGATCATCTAGAAAGTGATCTGTGCGACGAGTAGCGTAAGTTAAAGTAGAAGAGATTAAGCAGATTTGGCGGAAAATACGAAAAGATTACTCTGATAGAAAGAATGAGTTCATCACTGTTCAAAAAGCTAAATCTGGGTTTATTTAAGCACTGTTGATTGAATAGGTATGCTACACAAAAATAATACTAAGCATTCATATACTCTTGTGGAAGAATTAACTATGTGGCTTAATGCCAATAATAAATGTCAATGAGAAAGATCCATTTTTATTTTGAGAACCCTGTCCAACCTCGTAGCTTGAAGCCTGTATTACACGGTCAAACGTTTTCATTCAACTCCTTGAATTCAAGGACAAAAGCGCATCAAAAACAGTCAGTATGTAGTCAAATACAACAATAGGAATTATTTATTGATGCGCTTTTGTTCTTGAATTCAAGGAGTTGGATGAAAAAGTTTGACCGTGTAATACAGGCTTAACACCCAGCAATATTTATTATCTAGTCCATAGCGACGGGTTTCTTTTGTCTTGCCCAATTGCCACCGCCTTCTGACAAGTAGCGCACCACACTCCAAGGTCTACTTGATCTCCGCCTAGCGGAGGCTCGTCGAACTCCCAAGTTTCGACGAGCCTCCGCTAGGCGGAGATCAAGTAGACCTTGCCACACTCTGAATCTATCTTCTCGTCTATTTTGGTTGAATCTACTTATCCGAAAAATTAATATCACGTGACTTGACTTCTCATAGATTCATCTAATGGTGCCCGTGTATGTGAAAAATTGAAAATAAGTGCAGGAAATACATTGAGAGTGACGTTTTTTAAATCTTTGAAAATCCACTGTACTCTAAAATATATATTTTTTTCTTTGTGGAAGTGCCTTAAGTGTGTCATTAGCGAATACTATTCACAATTCTTACAAGTATTATTAAAGATGATGATGGTGCGAAACGTATACTGCGTATAATACAAAGCACGTTTACAATATAATAATGAATGTCTTCGATAACTAGGCCTATGTAGCCTGTTAGACCGATGTTTGTGCCATCGAAAGTAATAATATTGTACGAATAGACATGGGTGATTTAACATAATGCGTAGGCCCACTAATAATATCTTAGACGACAATAAACGTTGAACATGGCATTATTTTTATAGCCGGGTGACAAAATGGAGTGCGGTCTAACAATTATATAACAAGCATGTTACCTGCATTCAATTAACCTCACTGAAAAACAATGACATTCTTACAACGTTTATCTTATGAATACATGTTCATAATAATCTTTTTCTTATTGTTTATTTGAATGTTCGTACTAATTAATAAACTAAGCAAATATTCTGTCATTAAAACACAATTAACGTTATCTTTATTTGTACAAATTAATTAGTGTTCAACGCAAATATTTGATTTTAATTGAAGCAGTATTTGATTCCCGTATGCAGAAACAGAACCAAACCTACTCGCTTGTGTACATTATGATACATTATTTATTTAGATGTTGAACTTTGAACTAAATTTTATTCAGTTTATAGAGACAACTGCAGGAAACCCGAGCGGGGATAGTAAATATAAGTACACGACTGCTCCACGACTATCAAGACGAAATAATTTACCTATTTCTCTAGATAATTTAGCCAACCAAATACATAATTATTAAAACATTCATAATTATCTCTTAAAACAGTAAAACCTTACAGCTGACTATCATATTGAAGGTGCATTCAAAGTAATTAAACATGTACATGAACTAGTGCTATAGTTATCTCCATATATCTAGCAAGAGAGGTGTCCTCGCAGATTGTGTTATAGTGAATGACGTATGTGACAAATACCAACCTAATCCTAGTTGCATTCAATGCTCTATTGAAGTGATACAATCAGCTCGTCTATTGGCAGGCGTTGTCAAGCATGGCTAGTACACACCACGCATCAAGAGAACATCAAGCAGGTACCGGGAAAAGCACAGCCAAATCTGTTGGAATAGAGCGTGTGGAGCAACCGTCCTTCTGAGAATTACAGCTGTGACGTCAGCACATTGTTTGATGCGCCGATGGGATGTTTGATACGCCGATGGGAGTATATCAACTTGCTATACGTTTTGGTGGAGGGGCCAGTCTGGCTCGGCACCCCCACCAATGAATATTTAATGTTGCACTCGATAATCGATAATGAAAGAAAACGATTGTCGATCATTTAAATCTTGTATAACAACATCACGTCTTATAATTTATTGAAATGTGGTGGTTCAATACTAATTTTTGTACCAGCATGGAGACTTTGTAATCATTATAACAGCCAATTGTTCTAGCAGAAGACCAAAAGTTTGAAGTTTCTTTCAACATTAATTAATTCCTTAAAAATATGACTTTTGACCACATATGTATATTTAATATAATTATCGTTCGACGATATCGATCAATAGAGCGGTCGTCCTTTCGATTATCGATAGTTTCATTTTATCGTTGTGGTCCACTAAGTGTCGTTTGATGATTAAAGAAAAAAACAAGTATGTAATCAATGCATGCTTTTCGTACTACTTGATTACCTCGTTAGTTAATCATATATAATACAAGCGTTTGTTGCTGCCCGAATAAGTGGCAAATAAATTATTGAAACACAAAGTTGTTTCATACAAAATCAGGTATATACATAGAATTTAGATCAAACATGTTTGTCTATGGTATGTTGATTCTAGGTTCACCGTTGCGAAGAATATAGTGGAAATATTGATTTTCAATTTGTTTTGTTTTCCGTGTAAATAAATTTGTATTTATTGACCATTAGTTAGAACTGAAATCAGTGGGCAACAGTATATCATTATTATACGCCTAATTGCTAAAGTGGCAACCAAGTCACTGTTTGCTTCTAGGCGAATGCCAATACCACATCGATGGGTACCAGGATTTAAGTTATATGCTTCGAGCTTTTGTATAATCTATTATTCAAATAAATATAGTAATTCCAACGAATATAATTGTACCAGGAATTCCAATTGTGAGTTTTGAAACAAATAGTAATTAATGTCAGGCCACTAATTAATCAGCTCATTTACCCGAGTGTGTGAACATGTGTTTTAATACAATCTACTCAAATGCAGGATCCAGGCATTATGTATGAAACAATGAGAACATAGACCATTTATAAAAACTGTTATCATTTAGCAATGTGTATGAACCTCAATGTACTTTCACAATTTAGGAACCCAAAATGATTGTTAAAACTTATTTAACAAAAAATTATTATTTTCAATAATTCAGCGCAAATAGGTTTCAAATTAATATCATTATTTCCCTATTTGAGCCGTTATTTGTAAATAGACAAATTTATACGTGTTGCTAATTGATTCTCCTTTCTGTGAAAATAGGTGGGATGGCCTCATTTTGAGGATACTTATTCATTCTTCATTTCAAGAACAGACTAAATCCAAAGAGCTTCTTCTGGCAAGACTACATTCTTAACATCACCCGGGCTCTTACAAATACGTCAGAGTGGCGTCGAAAGTAAGAGTTAGACGTGGGATTGGCGGGAGCTCTCTTTGGCGTAGTTCTAATAGGACTATGCCTCACAACCTGTCTGTTTAAATAACCACTCCGAGCTACTCCCAGGAACTACTGACGTGGAGGATCAACGTGATAATGGAACGCAGACGCATCGTCGAGCTGGTGAAATACTGCTCTAGGTTTCATTACCAACGCCGGAATAGTGACGACATAATAACATCTTGAGGATCCGGTATTCGTGCGAGGATCTAGAAACATTCGTATTAGATTGAGGATACATTGAACACGAAATATATATTAACTTCTGCCTTGTAAGGGATTGTTGAAAAAGAAAAATATAAACAGAGGGTTTTGTCGAGCTTCTTGGCAACCATGCATTTAATGGAGAAAGTTAATAGACATTAAAATATAAAATTAGATAACAAACACTTACACAAATTTGTAAATTTACAAAGTATCATCATCGTTGTAAAGCACAAATTGTATGATGAAAATACTATTTATAAAATTCCGATATTTATGTGACAGCTTTTCTTAAAGTCGTTCCACAGCAACCTTGTGGATCTGACGCATAGATGTGTACGTGAGCATTGACCAACCAAATGTCAGCATTTGAAAACGTCACCCGCCAATTGGCTCCGACTCACTTATCTATGCCGTTGGCATCCACAAGGTTGCCGTGGAACTATTCGGCAACACTGTTTTTCTGTAAACTTGTTGCACGATCGTCTGATCACATTCTACAATCGTGTTAACTGATCGATAATAAACGTTATTCTTTGTCGTAAAGAAAATGTGAACCGTCTTGTTAACACAAGTCTTATTGTCTCGTTAGTGTTAACGGGCCGTTAAGTGAGAAGCGTTGCTCGTTATCGACTGCTAACGATATAAACGTCAGTGTTGTCGTGCAGCGCACCTGTTGCCAGGCGTTTTAGTGGGGCGCGTAATGGTCGCACAATAATCGTAAAGAAGTAAGGATACTTACGGGGACAGACTACTGCCAATATGAATTTGTTTGTTCATCTTGTGCAGTAATATTAATTCTGGATGATTTTGTATTGGTCATCACAATTGTAGATGTTAGAAAAGAACTATTATTTACATTTTAAAACAGGCATGAAACGTTTACGGAGCTTTATATTCCCTTCTAAAAATCTTGTGAGTAAGGAGTTTTTCTTTTTAATAAATCTTTCGGGGTGGTTTAATGATGGCTTTTTTTTCGCTATTTTTTTATATTATTTATAAGTTTTCTTCCATGGCTAGGGGACTTTTGTACTTTTTTATGATTTTGCTTCGTTGTATAATAAACTATACATTTCAATATTTTGCTGCGTTTATTTTTTTTGTGGTGTTATACGCGTACAAATATAGACAAGTCGTTCTATGTTTCAAATGTTCTTAAGGATTCGGAAGGTTTTAGTTTACTTTATATAATTAAGCAATATTTTACAGAGCATAATTAGCTCGATGAGCAAGTGGCTTCCAATTTTGAACGGCCAGGGTTCGATTCCCACTTCGGGATGTGTTTGATATTGTGAATTGGACTGGGGTATCTGGAAATAATACTGGTTTATTTGGGCTACTAGATTATTTACCAGTCTACTCAATAAATGTAATAATTAGCCCAAAATGCTGCACCCTTAGCCCTAAAAATTTCAATATCTAGCAATTCACATTTGACATTTCTGATAACAATATTATAATTTAATTCTAACTAAAACACATCTATATTAATTCATTGGATTTCAATGTTAGGTACCATTCTTGAGGGATTACAAACAGGATTACTTTCCGTGGTACATTTTCACATAAATCAAATTCCAGAGTTACAGTTATGAATTCATTACTTGACGCGACGTTTTAGGAATAACTCTCAATTATGCGAGACCGAGAGAGAAAACTTTTATTATAAATAGCAAAATCCTGTTGTAGATTTCTAGTCACGGTGTCGACCCAGAAATAGCACGTTTAGTATCATGTATAAAATAAACATCATAAATATGCATACCAGATAATAAGACAAGATATGGACAACAGTAACGGCACAACCTTAAAATTATCAATTAATACACGTTGTGATAGTAAATCCGATATTGCAAGCTACCTCAATCGATTATTACGATCATAAAGTTAGAACCAAATCAGCAACTCTGCGAATGAGCGCTGATTTATAATTTGCGGATATTTGGAATGCAAATAAAGTAGTGTCTAGTTATTGAATATACACAGTTCAACTCTGTGACTAATTAATTAAAATGTTGTATTAATACCGTTTTATTAAACATAACTCTTTATATTGGATGAGTCAAACATATTACACAATATCGTACATGATACAATCATTAGCTGAAATGTGAACACACGATACAATTTTAGTTAAACAAACAAACAAACTAAATATATTTTAGAACCTTCTTCGTCAATAGACTCTTTGATCTGCTGTTATCGTACATTTTTACGTAATGTGAACAAACAATAGAATGTAGAATAATACTCTTCTCAAACTGTTGTCTAATTAAAATTGATAAAAACAAGCGGGTAAATAAAGTTAAATAAAACATAAAAACACGTTTATACTGTACTAGGAAAACGCTCTGTTTGACGCGTTGATAAGCGAGCGCGTCCATATCTACGAACGTTCTGGTGAAAAGATCTCAAAGCTTATAAAAACAACAATTAACAACAATTCAAGAATGTGCATTTCAAATTTTTTTCTAATTTCCATAGCTATTATACTTCCCGATATTGTTGAATGCAGTGCAATTTGCATTGCTAAGAATTTTCGTTGTCTGCCTAGTGTTTTCGCAGCGGTCCGCCACCGTTACTAACAGTTATTGAGTGTAACTTTGTAACTTTTCGAACGATTTTGCCTCAAAACTATACACCTTCAATCCACATCGAGGCTTGTGGATGGTCCAAATTTCAAGTTGATCGGACTTTCCGGTTGACAGCTATCGACAGATATAAAAACAAAACAAAAAACAAACAGCATGAAGTGCCATAAGAGTCTAGTACACAAAAAAAAAAAAAAAAAAACAGAACGAAGGGCCATAAGAGTCTCTTGGAGACGCTCACTTCGCTCGCTTAATAATACTGTAGAAATATTTTTGTAAAGGGAAATTATCTCTAATTAAATTAATTTTCAAAACAATTCCTAGCCAAATATTTCATTATTTCTACAAATATTCAACCAATTCTTGTTAACTTTTGACAAGTTCAATATTTGCTTGTATTTTAATTAGTTTTGAGTTTACATTTTGAAGTCGAAACATAATGTACGCATATCGGAATCTTTTCATTAGTTAGAGAGTTGTACCACTAACCTCCTCACTCATAGTGTTTTTTTTTCTATAACTCAAATTAAATTACAAAATAAATCTGTCAGCAAAATAGAGAGAAAAATTGAATATGGCTTTTGATTCCCCTTTATAAAATTACCACCATAACAACTCATATATTCACGTTCTCGGGAAAGAATCGCATCACATTAACCCAATTATTCACTCCGGTAAATGTTGACTCGTCTCGACTCGAGTCGTGTTTTGACTCAAACCTTCTACTCGAGTTACAAGTAATGATTTTCTGCCTAATCTAATCAGCGCCGCGGGAAAGAAGTGACAACTGTATTAACTAATGTCAGTGTCGCATGACGTCATCTTTAGCGCTTTGTCGTGACATCTGCTCCAATATTCGAGATGTCACTTCCAGGCGTATCTCTGCGAGGAGTTGAAGGGGTGCGTCACATAGGCTTGGTAACTTGGCAACAGTGTGTCGATATAGACTATGTCACATAGGCTGGCAGTGGCAACTTGACAACAGTGTGTCGATATAGACTATGTCACATAGGCTGGCAGTGGCAACTTGACAACAGTGTGTCGATATAGACTATGCCACATAGACTTGCAGTGGAAACTTGGCAACAGTGTGTCGATATAGGCTGTCACATAGGCTTGGTAACTTGGCAAACTGTGTCGATATAGGCTGTGTCAAATAGGCTGGCAGTGGCCACTTGGCAACACTGTGCCGATATAGACTATGCCACATAGACTTGCAGTGGCAACTTGGCAACACTGTGTTATTTGTTTTGTAAAACACAAGGGCAAATTGCATAAAATAATTCGTTATACATTCAACAAGTATAATGATAAGAATGATCAGCAATAAAATATAACAGATATTGGAGAACAGTCAACAACGTGTGCATGTCTTTCATTCACATGGGTTTTATTTTTGTTTCTATACTGGTGAACTGAAAATAGATTTCAATTCAGCCAGGCTATTTCTGTATAAAATATCATGATTACTATTAACGTTGGAGATGGCATTTAGTAGTGTTTTCAAGTCTGTTTGTGATATATATAACTTTATCGATTCCGCTATGAGTTTGTCGTATCGTCGTTTCCAGGCACTTGTTTTCCTTGAGTCAACATTCGACCACGGACGGTTAAGTGGCTTCCTAAATAGCATCGTATAAACCTAAACATCAAAAAGAATAAAACTCTAAAGAAAATAGACAGTTGCGTCCGACTGTAGCCTGAGAACGAAGACTGAAAGGACACGTGTTGTAAACATTTTTAATTCAGAATTAATTTCGTATGTTACATTAATTGTTCAAGTCCATAATCAAGAAAGGTTATTTGATTCAAAATTTAAAAAAAAAACTTTTTTCTTCTTACAAATTTTGATTTTGAGTATTTTCTAAATTTGTAGGTAAAAATTATTTTTCTGAAAAACAAGTTGGGTTTAAAAAAGTTTAAAGTCGTCATTAACTACACGTTAATTAAAATTAAAATAAACACAATTAATTAATTATTATAATTTATCTATATACTACACGGATTCTTCTAAAAAAAAAAAAACAGAACAATAAATCTCTCGTCTGTGGAAGCATACTAGTAAAAATAAAAAAACTACTAATTAAAGGGAGAGCATAGAAGAATGTTAAATTTAATAAAAATAATCAAACAGCTATGCAAGTCAGAATTGAGACGATAAAATTAATTCACGACTCAAGCGTGAAAAGAAGGCCAGTAAACATCAGTATAATCCACCATCGTGAGCGTTGATCAGCTACAGTCATTTAAACACGGCGTAACGCTAATGTATGATAGATTGACCACTCTGGTATGTTACAGTTCTGGACCATCATATAAATTACCCGCACTGTCAGCCATCAAATCAGCTGACTGACAGGTCGCGAGGAATGTGAACGTTTTTGCAGAATTAGTATTGGAAAAACGTCAACATAAAAAAGAAACCGCAAATACAGAGAGAATACTGATGCAGCAACAATGCGTTGTGGGGGGGGGGGAGGAGGGGGGGGGGGATGCAAAGTGACACAATCAAAAGAATGGACGTGTGTTATTAATTGCATCAGTTTTGACAACCAATATTTCAGTTTTTTTTTTTTTAGCCTTTAATCTTTTTTTAGGATACGTCCCTCTCAGAATACCCTACATGGATGCAAATTAATTACAAAGTAGCCTAATGAACCAATTTTGCAGCATGTTTCGTAAAATTGCAGAAAAAATGCAGCAATGCAATCTGATGGCCTGTAGATGATAAGGTTATAATGGGATGATTAAATAATATCAATTTTATCCATAATTAGACTTACGACTTTAAACGAGGTTTCAATAAAATACACCACATAAAAGTGATCCAGTCTTAAGACATTATTCATATTATTTTGTAGATATAATGGTTATAATTTTAGTGATTTTATAATTACTTTTTCTGTCTCCTGAACAAACGATATTTTGGTGATAGAAAATTAAGTCCTTAACCCCCGTTTTGTTGTTCACACTGACCAAAATATGTGTGTTAGCGACTTTGTGAAAATTCGAGTATCGTAAATCAAGAGATTCACTATGTATATTTATTTAAAAATAAAGTTATTCTCAACACGCTTCGTCGCCCGAATGACGACATTATTTACAAACTAAGCGACACTTAAAATGGAAATCCTGCTTCGGGCCTACAATCGTCCATTTCCATGTTCTCTGCATTGTTTGTCGATGAAGGAAGGAGTTGGGGGGCCATCGGTAGTGATGATGTGAGAGGGGGGGGGGGGGGCGAGGACATGATATGAATCAAACGAGGCTCAACGTATAAGCTTTCTATTTTATGTCCACACACATTCCGAAATTTTGAATGGACGTTTGTGTCATTCTGCTAAAAAATTGGGAAGGAAATCCTTTTAGATCTTATTTCCACAAACACGTTTCTTTGTGTGCTAAAATTTAGTACTGGATCGATAACGTTTTATATAACTTCGCGAACAAATTGAGAATGTTAATGAAAACCTATACTGACATTGTTTCTAGCGTGCTAGAGTGTTTGGTTCTGAACGTATCATGCGCTGACACATTGCACAAATGATAATTAATTATGATATTCCTGAGCGCCCGTGCACCGTTCATATTTCACTCTCTGCGACACATGCTTAAAAACCTGCCAATTTGGATAGAACAATTTTGGCAAATCTCCAAAATAGACTGAAAAATTCACTGTTGCTAGTTCATAATTCAGGCCGGTTTCAATTTCTAATTCTGGTTTTTGTAATCAATTTGTATTAACAATTTTTACTGTCACTACTACAAAGATGAAGTCGTTTACAAAATAATATTACATGAAAAAAATATATTTTTTTAAAAACAACGCTTATATTTAAATGCACTAAAAAGTAAAAAATAAATTTTCGCCCAACAAATTTTTGCCTCACTCGGAAAATAAAAGCGTTGGGCGCTTTCGGTATTGACATAGATTGCAGTATTCTGCTGTTTATGCAGGGAAAGCGCCCAACGCTTTTATTTTCCGAGTGAGGCAAAAATGTGTTGGGCGAAAATTTATTTTTTACTTTTTAGTGCATTTAAATATAAGCGTTGTTTTTAAAAAAATATATTTTTTTCATGTAATATTATTTTATACTTTTTAGTCTTAAAGAATCTTGCAATCGAATATATATCGAATATCGATTAATTACTTATGATGGTTTAATTGATTATTTAGTAAATATGACAATTGATTCATGTATTGTCATTAAGAATACGTCTGTGTGCAAACTTCAGCTCAATTCGACGTTCGAAAGTGAGTGTTTTAGCGATCCCCACATAAAACATCAATTAATTAATTATGATGGCTTAATTGAATATTTAGTAAATATGACAATTGATTCATGTATTGTCATTAAGAATACGTCTGTGTGAAAACTTTCAACTCGATTCGACGCTGGGAAGTGGGTGAAACATCGATTCCCATATAAAACATTAATTAATTATGATGAATTAATTGACTAATTTAGTAAATATGACAATTGATACGTGTATTGTCATTAAGAATACGTCTGTGTGAAAACTTTCAACTCGATTTGATGTTGGAAACAGGGTTTAACATCGATTTCCATATAAAACATTAATTAATTAATTATGATGAATTAATTGACAATTTAGTTAATGTGACAATTGATTCGTGTATTGTCATTATGAATACGTCTGTGTGAAAACTTTTAACTCGATTTGACGTTAGAAAGTGGACTGTACATCGATTTCCATGTAAAACATTAATTAATTAATTATGATAAATTAATTGCCAATTTAGTAAATATGACAATTGATTCGTGTATTGTCATTAAGAATACGTCTGTGTGAAGTCATTCAACTCGATTTGACGTTGGAAAGTGGGTTAAACATCGATTTCCATATAAAACATTAATTAATTAACTATGATGAATAAATTGACAATTTAGTAAATATGACAGTTGATTCATGTATAGTCATTAAAAATACATCTGTGTAAAAACTTTCAGCTTGATCAGACATTTAAAAGTAGGTGAAATATCGATTCAAAGATTCATCGATTTCCATGTAAAACATTAATTAATTAATTATGGTGAATTAATTGACAATTTAGTAAATATGACAGTTGATTCATGCATTGTCATCAGAAATACGTCTTTGTAAAAGATTTCAGTTTGGTCGGACATCTAGAAGTAGGTGGAATATCGATTCAAAGATTTCGTCCAGACAAACAAGGCAAGTTAATATAAGCGTTGTAAAAAGCCTTTGATGACGGCTAGATTGGGCATTAGTCTCGTTCACCATGATTTCTGCATTTAACATGCTAAAACCTGTCTTGGGCATTACTGTTGTATGGCGTGATCACGTCTTCATTTACGAACCAAGCATAGACTCGAGGAACATCGTTTAAGACCAAAATATGTATATCCCTATTCCAACATTTACAAATTAGTTTATGTTGACATTACATAATTGCTAAATATATTCGCATTTCAAGATTTAATTAGGGAAGCAATTAGTATGTTGTTGTCATTTAACTGTGCACTTACGCGAAAGACAACAACAAAAGTCATACCTACGTTAATAATAGAACTGCCATATACCGTTAAATATACTAAAACAGAATGGAATAACATCGTGTTTTGAAGAGTCTTGAACTAAAGAGAAATTAGTTTGATATTAGTGAGAAACAAATCGATAAAATGCCGCCTCATTTAGTCACAGTGAATGTGTCGCGCGGCAATGAATAGTTGTGCACATCAATCCGTGGATTATATCAACGAAACTCAAAATACTAATATTTTTCAATCTGTTGAATGGCTACCCTCAGATATTGCTTGCTGACTCAATATAGGATTATACAGTATCGGTAATCCTTGCTTCTTTTCCTCCTTGGGCGGGGGACATCTGGGGGGGGGGGGGGGGGGGGACATCTAGTACCTCATTATTTTCGACTTAAAATATTTTGGAAATGAAAATAAAATATGTAGTTGACTTTTAGTAGGGGTTGGTTTTGTGAACTTATTACTGTGTTTTGGAAGATCCTGGGTTTGATTTCTGGTCCGTGCTGGGTGCATTGCATATGCTATTCATTTTATAAGTACACATAATATGGTCCCACGTAAAAAATTACGTTTGAGCACATGTACTATAATAAATACTATATTAACCACCAGAGAGAGTTATTGAATCTGAGTAGATAGGTATTATACGAGACTACCTTGTTATAACAATACCTTGTTAAAATAAATCAATTAATATTACAAATAATGGAACTTTAAATATAAAATATGAATTGTTATGGAGGCACGAGTCTAAATTAAAAAGGTCTCTGAAACATTCTTTTTTACTGCACTGTGATGCACGACACCGAAGAGATTTACAACAAATTGTTAAATCATGGTTTTCCAAGCAGATATGTAGTAAATGCATTTATAATCAATGTTGATTGTGTCATGAGCGTATCATGCCAACCATTTCATTTCATTTCATTTCATTTCATTTCATTTCATTTCATTTCATTTCATTTCATTTCATTTCATTTCATTTCATTTCATTTCATTTCATTTCATTTCATTTCATTTCATTTCATTTCATTTCATTTCAGCGGCAAGACAAACTTGTAACTTTATCACAAAATAGAAAGTAAATATTTTGCTTAGGAAATTTTTCAATTATGTTCCTGGAACTGACGACGAACATTATTCTTTTTTTCACTCCAGTTCCAATATTAAAATGAAGTTAGTTTCCTGTGGTTCTGTTTACTCGTCCGTTGTACTCGATTAACTAGATAAGCGTACTTTGATCTAATTAGCTAAAGCATGACCCAGGCATGAAGAAAGTTTTAATCTCATTGTAAGCAAGTCTACAAGCTAAAATACACGTGCTTACCAACCTATCAAGTAAACTTAATTTGTGTTAATTTTTAATTACTTCCACCTGGTAAGCAAACAAACAAATTAAGAATGAAACTACTTCAAACTTTGCATGGGTGATTCGTTTTAACAAATTTTAGGCCTACAACAAAAACGCAGGTGAACTAACAGCCTAACAATCAAAATATTAGTTTTAAATTTTGTTTGCGCAAAATTATCTGAAAAAACATCCAGCAGTGTTCAAACAAGTACTTTACCCCCTAGCATCCTCCGAAAAACCACACCCAATTAAAACAAACCTTTTATATTTTAAAAAAACGTGTTTTAAAATCATCAAGGTAAATTTCAATTTTAATATTGAACTGTTAGTAATTTTTCTACTTATATACTGAAGTTGAAACGTTGCTGTAAAAAGGGTTACTTGGTTCTCGTCTACCAAGACTACTATAGTCAGTTATAATTTCTTGAAGGCATTTGCCGAACGCAGGGGCTCATTCGATGCCGCGTAAAGCATGTTTTTTTTTTTCATTTTCTATCATCTTCATCTATCACCCCTCATCATCTCGAATACCAAAATTGTAATATTAGAGACGTAAGGGAACAAGAATTATCATCATGAATCCATCACGTATTTCATCCCTCGCCAGGCACTATTATTCCCTTAGAGGGATCTCACATCTCTCAGCGACAGTCAACGTATTTGCAACGGACCTTAGAGCAAAGTTGTGTACGTTATCTTTACTTCCGCTAGCTTCAGTGAGAACGCTACAGAAAGCGGGGACGCTTCCAAGAAATGATCTTCCCGGAAAATGACGACAACCCATTCGTTTGAACGCCACACATACGAATACGGTGGACATGTTTACACACGTCGGGTTGGTAAACATTAGGACGAGCAAGGTCGTTCAAGGTTAACACAAGCCAGGATTCGAACCTGGAACGCAGAGACCGCGGTTTACTAGACCAACGCCTAATCGACCTCGGCCAACTGCGCCAGCACGCAATAGATCTTTTAACACATAACACAAAGAACCATATTATAAGCCGACTTTTTTTCACTGGATAGACGGGCTATGCCTTATTGTGTTCTATCTCGACTAGTGAACGTTATACGTAATATTCATTCTTATAAATGAACTGAATGAAACAAGATAAACGAACACAAAAAAAAACAATTACATGCGTCGGATACTTTGTAATACTTTTAAGAAAACTTTTCTCATTGTTATCGAATACACAGTTTTATTTTACCATACAAATGTCTGCAGGCTGTTCACTGTATTCACGAGATGTGGAAAAAGCGAGTGTATTTGTTAACACCATAGTATTGTATTTTGTATGAAGGCCTCATAGCCCATAGCACATTTTATCTTATATCTTCCTCTTTAGTTTATTAAAAAGGTACTCAGGCATAACAATGTGTATCTAAGAAACGAGCACACAGTTAAAGGTAATATCCAAGACATAAGGTTTAGGATTCCATCTAAAAGATCTCATTATAAATGAGAAGAACATGTCGGCAGGATTGGCTCTACAGATGAGGCTAGACTATCTTGCCCGGAGAAACGGTTGTGGAGATCAACGTTCTTTTGTCTCATCTTATCTCTAAAAATGTGTAGCTATATTGTACCTCAGGCTGCTGTAAATCCAGGTCTCTTACTTGAATAGGTTATTATCTTGGAATGGAGAAAACACAGACATTGCCTCTGGACACGCGCACAAGTGTATTACTGGAGAAATACAAATACTCGTCCCTAGCGAACAACGTGGAGCCAAATGGATACGCGCCCGAACATGTGACATTGTTAAATGCCCTGTAATCAAGAGCCAACCTAGCGTCGGGTTTCGCGGTTGGACGGAGGCCCAGGAGACTGAGGGGTGTGTAGAGCTGTCTATCTGGCAGGGACACACCCCATGATGTGACCTCTACCCGAGGTCGCGGTGACCTACACTAGAGAACGAAGTAGCGGTTGGACGGAGGCCCAGGAGACTGAGGGGTGTGTAGAGCTGTCTATCTGGCAGGGACACACCCCATGATGTGACCTCTACCCGAGGTCGCGGTGACCTACAGTAGGGAACGAAGTAGCGGTTGGACGGAGGCCCAGGAGACTGAGGGGTGTGTTTAGGGCTGTCTATCTGGCAAGGACACACCCCCATGCTGTGACCTCTAGCCAAGGTCGCGGTGACCTACAGTAGAGAACGAAGTAGCGGTTGGACGGAGGCCCAGGAGACTGAGGGGTGTGTTTAGGGCTGTCTATCTGGCAAGGACACACCCTATGATGTGACCTCTACCCAAGGTCACGGTGACCTACGGTAGGGAAGAAAGTAGGGGTTGGATGGAGGCCCAGGAGACCGAGGGGTGGGTAGAGCTGTCTATCTGGCAGGGACACACCCCCATGCTGTGACCTCTACCCAAGGTCGCGGTGACCTACAGTAGAGAACGAAGTAGCGGTTGGACGGAGGCCCAGGAGACTGAGGGGTGTGTAGAGCTGTCTACCTGGCAGGGACACCCCCCCATGCTGTGACCTCTACCCAAGGTCGCGGTGACCTACAGTAGGGAACGAAGTAGCGGTTGGACGGAGGCCCAGGAGACTGAGGGGTGTCTAGAGCTGTCTATCTGGCAGGGACACACCTCCATGCTGTGACCTCTACCCAAGGTCGCGGTGACCTACAGTAGAGAACGAAGTAGGGGTTGGACGGAGGCCCAGGAGACTGAGGGGGGTGTGTAGAGCTGTCTATCTGGCAGGGACACACCCCCATGCTGTGACCTCTACCCAAGGTCGCGGTGACCTACAGTAGGGAACAAAGTGGTCGGAGGCCCAGGAGACTGAGGGGTGTGTAGAGTTGTCTATCTGGCAGGGACACACTTCCATGCTGTGACCTCTACCCAAGGTCGCGGTGACCTACAGTAGAGAAAAACCCGTTATACGCAGACTCCTTAAGGCCAATCCACATTGAAAATTAGAAGTTACAGTAACAGTAAAATTAAGGTTTCAGACACTCCCATTGGCTAAGCAATGACCTTGGGTTCTCATCAGCCAATGGGAGTGTCTGAAACCTTAATTTTACTGTTACTGTTACTGCTAATTTTTAATGTGGATGCACCTTTACGCCTGGTTATACTATCTCGGTATAACTTTTTATCCTTGGGATAACTTGTTTTCACCATGGCAACCACCAATCAGAAGATTAAAAAATAAAATATTGCTTATCCCGAGGATATTTTTATCTAGAACCTAAATCTCGAGATCGAAATATGAGGTCTTATTATCACTGTAAATTCGTGTACCTATAAATATTATAGATTGTTATTCTGTTCTATAGTTAGCTCAATCAGAATAAGAAAAAATGAATTTATTGATTTGTTGATTGATTGTGCTTTTAACAAAAAAACCTGATTTATAAAACTCCACAAAATACAATGAAACAATAATGTATGACACCATCTTTTTAACTGAACTTCTCTTTGACTATAACTGTATTCCGGTCTTATTTTCAGTCTAAGAATCGAACAGTTTTGTGAACGTTTGCTATAATAAAGGCCCCTTATTTCCTTGGCTCTTCTTAAACTGTATACTATACATTAAAATTAATGGCATATTATCTCCCTATATCGTGCTTTCAATCCAAATGTGGTAAAAAGATACTATTTGTGTAAATAAGAAGAATCCAAGTCTAAACATTGTCAATTTAAATAGAAGATGTGTATTTATCCTGCTTCTCCAATAATTCACTTCACGTTATAACTTATAACTATGCGACTTTCCCCGATAGTAAACTGGATAAAACTATTTTTCACTGCACAACACAGATGATAGTTTCTCTGAAGCTCCTGGCAGAGGTACGTTAAACCCTTAAGTAAATGCAGGTTCAACAAGCTTTGCAGTTCTATAGAGGGACATTGTAGAGGTGATACAATAGTTTAGAAACAGTGAAATGTATTAATCCGTAAAATCCTTACCTTGTATCTGTCCGCACTACTGCGCTGACAACGCTGACGGTCGCAGATGCAGGAGGTCCAGACTACGCGCGTCACTCAACGCGCGTCACGCGTCACGCCTTATTTCCGGTATCAACACGGCCGTGACATCCTGAGAAAGAAAAATATGTTAATTTTGAATTTTGATTTTCATTTTACCTTTTGGTTTCTAAAAAAAAAAAAAATGTTTTGTAGATTACAACTCCCAACAGCAATTTTGCATTCTATAATTGAATACATGTTTTATTCTTACACTGCAATATATTAATATTAAGTTTATCATTAGTGTTGCAAATTAGGAAACAATAAAACATTATAATTGATACTTTTTTTGGCTGCCTGTCTTGAATGAAGGTATTTCATTATATTTTATGTTCGTCTCATAATACATCCTCACAAACTATATCAGTCATTATTGTGAATATTTTTTAACACTACCAATACCCATTCGAGAGAGAGAGAGAAGAGAGAGAGAGAGTGTGTGTGTGTTTTATAAACTTTTGAGCTTCCTTACTTATTAAATAGCATATATATTTAATATGTTATTTAATATTCATGAATCGTATCTTTTTCACAACAAAAGCGCTGAGAACAGTTATAATGTCTCAGTTGGTTCAGGACGCATCTCAGTGAAGATATCCTCTCAATGTTATTAAAACCAAGTCAACACGCACTACCAACGATTTCCCTCGAAAAAATACTTTTCATTAATTCCATTATAAACTCAAACTCTGAAGAGAGAACGGAAATCAGAAAGACGAAATGTTTCATGAATTCTCAACCCGATTTCTCGTCGATTTTAAGGAAATCACTTTAGATTCATTTGGGAAAAGCTAAGAAAACAAAGTATTTGCTAAAGATGAGATCTCGTCGATTCATTTCTTTTCTGAGTGATAATCTTTTGCAATTGAGATTTATCGAAGGTCAGACGAGGCAGCCAAAACGTTTCGACTCCCCTTTTAATAACGCCAATGAACGCAAAGAAATAAATAATTTTACGTTTCTTAACTGTTAATTTTTAATATGACTGTAATTAAAAATGTGGATTAATTCTTAATACCATAGAAAACTATCAGGGAGCTGAGTTATGATGAGCTATGATCCAGTGAAAAGGTGGTCACTGGTCAATAAATCCAAATATTTGTATTTTATGTGGATAAACAAGAGTTGTGATTTAATATTAATAACAAACCAATATTGAAGAACAGTTGAATATCAACCAAACGCAATCAGAATAAATATAACAATCAACCCTGAACGAACATGGCATGTTTGCTCCCAGTATGACGTTCAATAAATACAATATCTATGTTTCGATACACTCTTCTCTGTTACAATTATTACAGATGTCAGCTCCATTGCTCTCATCATTTCTGACGGTTATTTTACAATTTCATTTTTATTTGAAGTCCTTTTATTCTGTTTCATTAAGTTGTCGTCTCCTTTCAACACATTCCACTCCACCAAGTTGTGATTTAACTTTTTGACAATTTAATGACATTCTTTTGTTCGGCCTCGCTCGATTCGATGACTTCTGTCGATTGAACGAGACGAGTTTCATTCATTCTTTGATTTGGGCAGGCCAGTACAATACCCACAGCTAGTATCTATTTACAATAGTTTGTGCTTGTCTTCACAAAGCATTGGTAATGTGCAACCATAATTAGCTCTGCTGACATTAAACTTGAGTTGTCATTAGTAGACGAACATATTTACAAATGAAATATAGTTTCATAGTGTGCATCCCCCCATAGAGACTATTACGAAAATTATTATATTTTGCCATTGTAGAGTGCAGATCTTTAGTTGGACACAGTATGAAACTCCACCCACTAGTTATGTGAACACCACCTAGCATAACAAATGTAACTGATTACTAATTACATAATATGAAATAAATAAATATGTGATAGTCAGGTTTTCACAATGGAAGGGAGTGTCAGTGAAGTGTCAAACTAATAAAATCTCAAGTCTAGCCCACCAATACGTGAACGATACAAAAAAGTTTCTTTAATCATTTGTTTTTTAGTTGTAGTGACAAACCAATTTTTGAGAACAGCTGAACTCCAATTAAAAACCTTCTGAAACAATAACACTCCCATGGAAACTAAGCAAACTTTCCGTTTTGGCTGCCGCCATTATGGCCACGTCACGCAATGTATGAATACACTCAATGGGGCTTTGCACGCAAAGCTTGACGTAGAATGCGCCACCACCGGCCAAGCCTAAATCCATGGCCAGCTGGATGGGTAAATCAGCGCGGACAAGGTCTACTTGACCTATCCAGCAGGCTGTGATGGCGGCATTTTGCCAAAGAGATTGGAATAGAAGTAGCGCCACCATAGTTCGAGCTCAAGTCCAGAGCCTCCTGGATGGGTAAATCAGCCCTTTTTTCATGGCTAAGTTATGCGGAGATCAAGTAGACGTTGTCTGAGGGCTGGCACTACGCTGGCGCTGCGAGTGGGAGAATGTGGCAGTGCAAAGCCCCATTAAGCACAGTCTTGCAGATGTCAACCAGCGCCATCAAGCGGCTGCAAATCTTATTAAGATGCTCTCTCACAAATTCAGTTGAGATTTTATTTAATTTACTCACATTAGTCTAGAAATAAATATAATCAAGTTTGTCTTTGTGACGCAACCAAGTGTCAACTTGTGACTCAATTTACGTGGGTGGGCGTCGAGGCGGTGTTATCAAATTAAATCCGCAACACTTAATTCCAGAACCTTGAGATGCTAAAAGACTGAAGTTGCAAATAACGAAGTTGGCGACATTGTCGTTTATTAAAATGTTGATCAAATTGTGTAAAGGTCGGGAGGTGGAAGAACAGAGCATTGTCTCCAAGTCAGCTCTTGAAATACCGCGGCGTAATATCACAATGTAAGAATCTATACAGTATCGAAACTCAAGCAATTGTTTGCTGGTAACACATCCGCGCGCAGGTCCTATACCTATGTGCTGCGGTGTAGAAAGAGAGCCGATAAAGTAGTACTACTATACAACTTGAGGTTGGTATTAACAACTTATGTCAACCACATCCCCGCTACGCCGCGCTAGTGTCGCAGGGAAGCAGCTGTGAGCAAGTTGTTCAATGGGTTCGGTACTGTATGAGTATACTCTCTTAGCTTCTACGTGTTATAAGTTGCAACCAACTACATTGACACCCAAATGCCTATCCCAAAACTACCTTACATTTATTGGAAGGCTGTGGCAGCGACCATGAATTGACCATGACCTCTAATAGTAACTTAATTGACCATGAATGAAGTCGCTCCAAGCAGTTCAAGAAATAAACCTTTTGCATGAGTATACAGAAAATGAATTTTTATCAAAATTTGTTTTCTATGATTACTTACATATAACTCCAAAGACACTTAACTGATGTACAAGCTAAATATACAATTATGTTCCTGAAATTTTTTGATGAAGGTATTTCTATTCAACTTACTACTACCGAAGTTTAAAATGAAGTATAGTACCACAGACAAAATTGTAGTTGACACAAAAATGAATGTAGTTGGAGTGTGAATTTTACTGTTAAAAAGTATCGCACGTAGGGGGGGGGGGGGGGGGGGGGGGGGCTCGTCCTTTCCCACAAAAAATTTGCATTCGGAAACGCAATCGTGGCAATCCAGATTGTCACATTTGCATCAACACTACGTGATACCATATGACAGGCGGCCAAGCGATGTCAGTGCTTCGCTAGGGAAGTATAACATTATTTGGTTCAAGCTCTGCGTTAACAAGCCAGTTAATTAGTAACCGGTGATCAAGGGTACTCAACAGCATGATTAGTGCCCGTTCATGATCGCATCTGATTATAACTGGAGTTAACAATCAACTTATGAGATTTAATTTTAATGATGCAAAAATTTAATTTAATTGCACAATTATTGTTATTTTGAAACGTTTCCACTTTGAAACAAATATAATCAAAACAGATTTTTAGACAAATTTTTGGAAATGCTTTTGTGTACAAGGCTATCCCGCAGTTATCCCCCCACCCCCCCACCCCCCTCCCGTCCCCCTCCTCTGTCGACAGCTTCTCTTTCTTCCGAGACCCGTCATTATATTCCCATTACACAACTGAACGACCTCTGGAGCGGAAAAGTGAAAACTTGTTGGACGATAATTTCGTTTTCAGGAAATTCTCGTTTTACTTTCATCCGAGCAGCAATTAGCAAAACGACGCCTGGATGAGTTGCAAAATGGGTTCTGTTAATTTTCTGAGAGCGATTCGACGAGTTTCCGTCTTATTATTCCGATTGTTTGTACAGTCATGTGCAACAATCAGTGTTCAATAATATCTCTGATAATCTTTCATTGTGTTTGGTATTGCTATTGTATGATTGCATTTCGTTAGTACTACATTCTTAACAGAGTATGTTTTTGAATTGTTTAGATTTATTCAATTTCAAATAACTAATAGTAACATATTTTCAATGTTATATGGATAGTTTTACTTTAGTTTCAGTTCAGTTTTAGTTTCAGTTAATAAATCGTTATATCTTCAGTCTTCACAGAATTGTAGCAATTCATTTATTTCTGTATGAACAATTATTTTGAATGTACTTACATTTTTCACCAATGTAAAACGGTGTCAAAATAATTTGACCTGTAAAAATATGTAATATTTTTATGTATTGTATTTCTGGAACAAGTAGATAGAAAAAATGCATTTTGAAAAGCCATGTATGTTGTTGATAATGACAATATTGCAGATCCCGATAAAAATGAATCTCGCAGTGTAGGACTATACTTCAAAAATCCAGAATGATCATAATATGTTTTGTATTCCTGATCTATTCATCAAATTAACGTAAAAGCGATCATAAATATATAATTATTTCATGAAACGGGAAACTTGCGAATTGTAAAAAATGTTGGATATTTATGTAAGCTGTTGTTCTACTGTGCAAAATAGTTATGTCTAAATGTCAGATTCGATATCCTCTGGAGTCATTCGTTACGAAGTCAAGAAGCAATGTTGTGTAGATAGAATTTTGAGCTTAAAGTAGCACTGTGAACTTATGACAACAGACATGAGAAGACATAG
This sequence comes from Isoperla grammatica, assembly GCA_945910005.1. Taxonomy (NCBI): domain Eukaryota; kingdom Metazoa; phylum Arthropoda; class Insecta; order Plecoptera; family Perlodidae; genus Isoperla; species Isoperla grammatica. The sequence goes on from OX246737.1 coordinate 132,060,561, forward strand.
AGGTTTCACGGTTTACCACTAGGGAGACAATAGAAATTTAAATGTGACAACTTCAATTTACTGAATTGTTACACAACTATTTTCTTTTCCTTCTGTTCCCCTAAAATAATGTAACTCATGTGTCAAAAGCATAAAGTTACGGTTCCAGCGCTGCTACGGATACATTTTTCAATATCTGTTTTAGTATCCTTCAAAGGTGTAACATTTTTACGTCAGCTGTTTCGTAAGGTTGGGAGTTTTCATGTTGAATACAAGATGAGGGGAGGGATAAGCGAACAAGACAATTTGCGATGCTTCAAGTGTAATGAGCTAAGACGAGGCAAACTGAGAAGGAAGAAATTGGCGAAAAAAGATTATTAATGTCATGTATAACACAAAGAAAATGGTGCGAGAGATCAAAATAGTAAAAGAGCTACGGTATGGAAGCCTAACAGGATAAATAAAGAAGGGGTTTGTTTCGTTAGAAATATATTTTCTATGGGGATTAAGGGACAACTTCAATTTGTAAGAGTATAGTTCCTTTACAAGTGATTATTTCACAAAGTGTCTCATTGGCTGGGCCCACTGTCAACTTCACCTTTAAAATTTAAAGGCTTAGTAAAACGCCACCGTACGTTTCAAATTAGATTGACTTTTGAGTCATACACAAAATGTAACATTCAAAGTTCAAAGCATGTTCGTAAAGTGTTCTCGAAAGTGCTTCGGTTCAGATTAAATTTTGATTTATTTTACCACTAAGCTAGCCCTCTTCAAAGAATTGTACTACATCATTGTGTGGGTCTTCATTGCAGCCTTTGTGTGGATCAAAAATAATTCTATTACAAGACATGAACCTGATAATTAAACGTGCTTCAAAGTTGTATCGAACAAAAAGTTTGACCAATATTTGCTCCCGTAAAATTTAAATTTTAGCTTTCTTGTCACAACTAATTGTTTGCATACGCTTTGACATGTATGGTTTATCGCGCCAACGAAACTGAACATTGAGCTGAGAATAAATTTATATCCAAACACAGTCTTGTATTGAGCAAATACTTTCACTTTGGCAAAATATTTCATTTCCTTATCATATAACTATAAATATATCAAAGAGTCGGTATATAATTGTATATATTGCCGTTTCACACAAATATGTGCACCTTAGCGTTTGAATGAACAAGAAACCCGTTACTTAAAAACCCTAGGATTATTTTTGTGTGCACCAAGATCGCAAAATAGAGTAATCGTGAAACCGTTAACTTACTGCACACTGCAATACCGCAACGTTAGCAATCCCATCGTTCACTGCAGACACTCTGTGTTTTGTTCTTGTATAAAAAGCAACATCTTTCTAGAGTCTAGACGACAGGACACTCTCACGTTTCAAGTGGTACCGCTCGAACCAGTAACTGTTGGCAACGATCGTGTTAAAGTTGTCAAACGTCTTTTGAAAGTGAGAAGCCCAGCCTAATATGTCTTAAAAGGTGAATGCAATCGAGGGTATTAATCTGAGGACACTTGACTATGAAGTCTTCAATGTTGAGGGGTTACCGGGTACTTTTTACTATGCCTCCTCTTGGCAAAGCCTTCTTTGGTAGTTATATTTCATGTAAAGACCAATGATATAAATTTTAAATTACACAAGTATACTTTTTAGCAATAGTAACTATCTTAATACTATTGTAATCTTCGAAATAACTACTGAGTGTAGTTATTAGCTTACTGCAACCTTTGCCGACGGGTAAAACGATTTAATATATTTGAAAATTCACTGTGGAAATTTCTTATTCGAAAGTGTTTACTCCAAAATTCGTTAATTAAGTTAAACATTACGGTACATGTTCAACTATAATACCCCAAACAAAAAATTAAGATTTTTATTCCAACTCATACTTTTGCGTACAAAAATGTGTATACACTATACAAATTATTTTTATCTTTTTATACAATTTATGATACAGGTGTATTCCTGCTTTCAATGCGAAAGTTCGGGGCGTGATACTATGACTTCTGAAAGTTACTAATGAACACAATACGTACTCACCCTTAAACTGGGACTAAAACACAGGCATATCAACATGGCACGTAGTAAATGGTATTATGTTGTAGTATTTATTAGTGATATTATTTATTGATCCATTACGTAAATATCCAGTCCGCAACAATAATGTGTCATATTTAACTCCCACCGCGTTTCAAATAACATATTGGTGGCGTGTGCAGTGTGGTATGGTTGTAACAATACCACAGTTCCACAACTGCGGTCTAGGTTACACAACTACTGTCAACACAACCGCGGTTAAGCCCCCCCCCCCCCCCCCCCGCGTTAACACAAACACAACTATCAGTGTCGGCAAGGCGAGATGGAGATATCTGTGATGAAAGCGGGGAAGTACAAAGGCGTGTTGAAATCACTTGGAGAAATATGTTCACATCGAGATCTCGACAAGTGTTCTGAGTTAACTTATATCAATGAGATGTATTCAGAGTTATGTTTATAAGTACACTGCTATCACATTGATTAACTTTTAAATTTAACAACTTTTACCATAATTATAAATTCCTAATTCCTATCAATCAGAAATCGAACTGTTCACATTAAAAGTAGGAATTTTAATAATGTTGATTATGTTATAAGTTAAATGCAATACAATATACTTAATAAGTAAAATCATCAGAATGGTGACGTGGAGAATGTCTTGGCTTTCTTTTGTTTTGTTTGGTTTGAAAAGATCTGTGCCACCTTGAAATTGGTACGTCATTATAATTATTAGGATCAACAATTATTATGTGTGAAGCTAATTTATACAAACATTATACATTGGGAGTGTAACTCGTAGTTGTAGCCTATCAAATTCAATTTTATATTCAATGCGTTCTTGTATTTATATTATCTCATGAATATCTAAGATTTACTTAAAGTAAAGGAGCTTAAAAACTATCTGATGTGCGGGACTAAGTTCAAACAAAGCACTTGTATGACATTGTGGAAAACAAAATTAATTTTGGATTTTACAAGAGTATAAACCTGTATAGTGTATATATTTTATGATAAAAAAAAATGAGAATTATTTGTAGTTAATAATGATAAGCTCTTCCATCATCTCGAACGACTAACAGAGCCATCCTAGATCTACCTCTACCTGGCTTATTGAGACTTAACCTTCACCATGAGGGTTCAATGTGCTTTGTGTGACCTCGTTTAACAGTGCATAACATTACCACTATAATACTTAGTATATCGAGCAGCTTTCTCTTAATTACCCACATAACTCACGCGTATTACTACTTATATATTTACCCAACGCTATCGGCCGTGCACGCATGTTGCTTGACTGCCTTTATTTACAACACTATAGTGCGTATACATACGGCAAACACATTGCTACCAATCTGATATTAAATTACTAACGCAATTTAGACCAACACGTTGTTATTAATTATCCAGGCGGGTTTCTGTCTGTGTAGATGGATCCCCTGATTGTGAGGGAGACCAAGGCCAGGAGGTGAGAGTGGGATCAACGCAGGCAGGCATGAATAAAGATGAGGCGGTAATAGTGTAGCCTCGACCCAACGCGCTCTCACGCGCAGTGGTGAGCGTCGTAAGCTGTAGTGAAGTGCCGATATCACGTGCTAAGCTAAAGAACCACCCTGACAGATATTGTAGAGTTGTCACAACGCAGTGTAGTCCCATGCTTACTTTACTTTATTCTAATTAAGGCCAGTGTGGGGCACAATGCCCTCTTTAGCCTGATGAGTGATGATTGATGAATGATAATGAGGAAGGGAGGAGGGGAAGTCTGGTACCGGCACGTAGCCTACGCCCGGTGAAAAGTACCAAGGGGATTATCGGCTTTGCGTCCCATCGGAAAGGACGGTGTAACTTTGACCAGTCATATAGGTTCCTCTACTAACCTGGACTGCCGAGCAGTTGACGAGAAGAACGAAGCTGTTACACAAGCTTTCGAACCCTCCAATCTTCTCTTACCAACGGTAACTATAGTGTTTCAGAGGAGAGTGGTCACCCATCCACCTCCTGATCTAGCCCGAGGTTGCTTAACTTTGGTTTTCATATGGGAACTGGCTAAGCAACCACGGCTAAACCGTTGGCTTACGAAATACGGCAGAGTCAAAATTAATAGAAGGTACCAACTTAACAATCTAGTCTTCTGGTTCCTACCATTTTCTTGAAATACTTCCATAAGGGATAATTTACAATCTTTGACGTTGTCCATTCAGAAATTTCTACACGCTAATAAGACTTGTGTACTATACACAGATTCAAATGATTTGTTTACGTTCTCCAATACAATTTGCAACAATTCTTTCTATCAAATAAATTACACACATCAACTAAGGCCTGGTTTTTCGATCGGTCATTAACTGGGCCGTTAGCTGACGGTCCGCTATCTGCAAAGGGTTTATTGGGTTACAGATTACGGACCGTCAGCTAACGGCTCCGTTAACGACTCATTAACCGAATGAAAAAGCGGGCCTATGTGCTGCTCTATTTTGCGCTTGATGAAATCAAAAAACAAGTACCCCTCAGAATTGACGGCTGTTGTACAATGCATCACACGTGATCCCTTTGTCCGTCATGGACCGCCCACTTCACGCGCACCTCCCCCCCCCCCCCCCCCCCCGTCTATAAACACGCTAGTCACCCCACCACGGTCACATGCCATGTTATCACTGACAGGTATCACTTCATTCTTTGGCCACACCCTTACTAATCAGCGCACTGACTGACGTGAAGGGTAGACACATTCAAACACTGTTAACAGAACTAGCTTTGTTCGGAAACATTCACGCTATAATATTTGGTTATGTTACAAAGGAATAAGCGTTTCATAGGGTGGCAAGCATACTTTTAACACTTTGTTCTCCAGTCTTCACTTGGTCCACCAGTAATTTCGTACAAAAACCTTATAGTTAGCTAGGCTAGCTTATACTAACTTTATCTTAGGGCCGGTCTTACAATCTCCTAATAAGAAAGTTATTTGTAGCAAGTAAGCTATTTGGAGGATTTCAATAGTTGGTCGTTGCCATGGAGACAACAAGCTATTCTACAAATAAGTTGTTATTGTGACATTGTAAGACTGGACCTTACTGGTCTGACCTATAGTAACCTAATCTTCTACCGGCAGATCTGACTGATAGTTTTTTTCCGAGGTTTTCTTCAGTCGTAAAGGCGAATTCTGGTTCTGAGTCATACTTTCAGCTCTCGAACATTCCTTTCCAACTATCCAAACACCCTATTATACCTAGTTAGTCACCTAAAGAGGGGCACATCAGGTAAAGATGGTGTGCACCCCATAACAGGAATTCCTTCGAAAAATTATTCATTATTATGCAAACTTTTACGTTTCACTATGTTTACAACGCAGACGTGGTTGTATCAATAATTATCTATTATTTATATTGTTTGTTATTATAAATAATAATAATAATAATAATAATAATAGTGTCTTTATTTTTTGTTATTTTACATACAAAATACGCCCGCACTGGTACATGAAAAATACATTTGGAAAATTTATTATGAAAAGAAAGAAAAAGGGGCGAATTTAAGTACATATGTACTTTTCTTACAAAGAAAAAGACACAGCGTAAAGTAACGCCACAGTAAAGACACAGCGAGTTTGAGTGTTTCTAATAGATTATCTCAAACCTCACAGGGCCGATTTTGATGGAATATTTTTTGCTGGCTTCCTCGTAATTTCTGACGTGTCATTACTCATTAGTTATGCACCATCATGCTGCCACAGGGGTGAAGAGTGTTCAGTGAACTAACGAACAAAATTGCAAGACAAATCAATGCACCATTGAAACTGTGTGTTTGAAACAGTGCTGAAATTCCTACAATAGCAGAATATTGTTTGAATCCTAGTTACGTATCTTTGAATATGAAATATGAATTTTCTGATCTATGAACCCAACTTTAACGTGATCGAAGTCGCGAACACAGCTTTCAGTATTTTCTCAAGCTTTCAAGTTATGAGAATAGTAGTATTGGTTTGGTAAGGTTTTAGATTGATTCTATCGAAACTCTTCTGACGTCTGATTGGCAATGACTCACGAAATGTATACTGGAATCGAACCCTGGTTGGTAGTTAACATGGTTGCCAAATCTTCTCTCTCGAGTGATCATTACGTTATTGACTTGGTAAATTGTTGCACTAACATCATCTGTTTCATTTATTTGTTTTCTTCATTGTAGAACACTACTACACGCAGACTGTTATCGGCATTACATTGTAATTGAGTATATACTTCGTTGCTTCGACGATTCCCAAGTACCCTTTACAGAAATCCTGAAATCCTCTTAAAAGATTAAAGTAAGCAGCGTTTTCTGGATGTAGGAATAGACTCACAGCTTCATTGAGAAACTTAAATCTATTTACAGAAAGATGTGTGTACGAGGAATGTTTACTATTTGTTCGAAATTAAATCCAAACGAGAAAAAAAAAAAAAATGAACATCTAGATTTCAATGAAATTTTTTGGGTTCATACATAATGATACTAGTATTAAACATACTACTTTATAATATTGTAAACTTGTCCTCCAAACAACCCAAAAATGATACAATGGTCATAGACGAGTGATTAGTGGGCAAATAGCGAGCACAGATTAGAAAAAGCCAATCGCTGATTGGTCACAAGTTGTTGTTGCGGGTAAATTATAAAACATAAAATTATGTTAAAATGTGAGCTTTGAAATGAATGAGAAGAATATGATAATGGATCATGTTGTATAGTAACATCATTCTAGTGCTGTTATTGTCAGTTATTTTCGCATGAAAATAGCAACACTCTATCATCATTCCGATGGGAAACATGCGCAGCTATTTGTCTAAGTTGGCGGCGTTTGTTTTGTCATCCGTAGATGGAACGCAAGGTTCAAATGGCAGCCCCCCCCCCTCTCCCCCCCCCCCCCCCCCCAGTAACCGCAGACAGCTCCCCTGAGAGCCCTCGCGCCATCCCACAATTACGCAACTGTCAGCGGTGTCGGCCACAACCCAAGCCAGTGTAGCCGTCACAAAGTGGATTAAAAGATGATGAATCCGACTTCAATTGGTCTCTTTCGACATTAATTGAAATAAAAGTGTGACGTACGTTGTTCGGGAACTGGACTCGATCAAGTCTAGCTTGGTATTGTTACAGCTAACTATCAAAACAGCTACAACCTCTGTAAACAGTAATTAAATTTTGATGAGAGGTCTAGAATGGAACACAACTAACAAATTTTCGTAACCTACATCCAATTAAATTACATTAACTAAATGGTGCTTTGTATGCAGTTATTCAATTTTTAGTATAGTTACCAAGACCCGGGTTAACAGTGTTTGTCATGTTGTGTGTATAAGCTGACATTGTATTATTGTTTATTGTTATGATGTTTGTTTGTTAATGTAACGAATAGCTGTTTATTGCCCTGTTATTAAAGACATGACTTCCTTTTTTAGACATGAAATATATTGTGATGTTCATATATATTTCGATTATTTTAGAAATCCGAAAATGTTGAAATTATGTCTCAATTGTATGCGAATAAAAACAAACTATTGCGCCGGACTGTATCGGCCAGACTTGCACTCAGGTAGTCCGACTACGAACAGTAGGCCTACTTTGATTAACGTAATATACGAGACCTCGCCGAAAATCTCGCATGAAAAAATGTATCACGATTCATTGATTTATTGTTCGAGGTAATGTTTATTTTACCATAACAAAAGTGTTTTAGATACTTGTTGAGAGTATTTTATGGTGATAATAATTCTTACTACATCCCAGCGTCCCAGCACACAGACAGATATTACTGTTTTGAATTACAATGCCTATAGCTAATTGTGGGGGTCAATGACAGCTCATTACTTTTCGTTTTGAAACTATGAAAGGTCAACTTTAACACGATATAATTTCACAGCCTGCTATTCGAGGGCTCACAGCTGTTGTGTACTTAAAGTGATTACATTTAACTAGGCAAACACACAAGCAAAAGCGCTTTGTAATTACAATAGAGGATCTAATGTAAACAATATTACAGTAACTATATCAGTACACACAGATTTAACATTTGTGCGGTGCCATTTATTTTAGACAACACACTTTCTTATGTATTTCGGACCACAAAGTAACGAACTAGTTTTTGTCAAACATGCATAAAATTAAGCAAATAATTATACCAGTATTTATTAAAAGCATTTTCAGCAATAAGTTTATAGATGGAGCTTAAGTCACACGAGTCGGCATCTGTATACATTATGTTGATTGAGAATAATTATAATAAAAACATCAAATCTTGAACAGAAACGTGAAAAATATAGGTAAAAAGCAAATCTATTTCCAAGTAACGAACATGTTTATTAGTATATAAAACACATTATTACAAAAGTTCTTCGTTAATTAGTTCAGTAAGATTAAGGCTTCAATGAAAGGATTTTCGCTTTTCATTTTTCAAGGAAGAAATTTGAAATTGGTATTTCGCGCTCCCCCCCCCCCCCCCACCCCTTCCACCACTAATGAAAACAGTGTGTCAAAAAATTTAGAACGGTACTTTCAACAGCTGACCTATCAGAGAATCATTCCTTTGGTAATGCACGTCAGCCAATTTTAGTTTGATTAAATCTAACAAAAAAACAGAATTTAATAAGAAGTACGCTGACAGGATCATTTTCGGGAAAAAAGAAAAACTTTCTTTTGTCCATCAAAAAATTCCTATCGAATAACGTTGTTCGTATCGATTTTTCCGAAGCGTTTTATCTTAGGTTTTCCCTTCAACCCCAGCGATATCGCGTCATCATACGATATGAGGCTTTGTTAGCGCTTCATAAAGCCGCATAAGATCCCTTCTAGCCAACCAGGCTCCAGAATGGCGCAACGCAGTGTGGGCCGACACATATCGAACAAAGAGTGCACGTTGCGATAGGTCGAACAAACTGTGCGAGTTTAGATAGATCGAACATGGAAAGAGAGTATCTAACAATGTGAAACTTTTGATATATCAATCAATAATATTACAAGATTTGATAGGTCGAACAGAGTGTGCAAATTTGAATTGATCGAGTATGTTTTGTGCATATATCGATTGGTCGAACAACGAAAACGAGTGAGGATTTCGACAGATCGGTCAAAAATTTAGATAATCGCTCTCATCTTTATAGACTAAAATTAGAGAAGCGCTTTGTGACGAAATAAATAAATTCATGTTAACAAATTTGATGTAAAAATTACGAAATAAAAATAAATTATATTTAAGTTAGTTTGTAGAGTGGGGATGTGAATGTGTTTTAAAGTTTAACTTGTTTGAAATAGTTCTTTTTTGGTGTGTTCGAATACGGTTTAGAAGAGATGGGCCGTGTTTCACCCCCAAAGGCACCGAGGGTTGTCTCGCCACCATGAATACCTAAGAAGCCTCTTTCTCTTAAAACTCATCAGCCTTCTATTTATCGCAACTGTGTCGGTTCACAGAGGGGCTAATTAACTAACAATGAAGTTAAGCTGCCCCTAGGGGGAATATACAGCGTTGATGGATGAGCGAGTATTATTTATTCATTTACTCACTTTGCCTTCGTGACAAGTAACTTCAAAATTAATATTCTGCAGGCAGTGATCTCCTCCTGGTATAGGAGGTCAATTTGTTCCTCACTTAAAGCTGTTTAGTACGGTCGTTGTAGAGCATTTTGTTTTGTTTGCCGTCTGTAAAACATGACATTGAAATCTTGCATCTTACTTAAAAATAAGTAAATGGGTTTGCCAATGACCACACACCACAGAGCAAAAAACAATATTTTAGGAACTTTTTACACGACGCTAAGAAAACTTCATTTTTTATAATCTTAAAATGAGCCTGCGCTTAATTCAGAGCGCGTTAGTGAAATCAATAACATATTCCAAGATTATTTTAATATTTTGTCCATCTAGGACAAAGTAGGCTTTTTAAAAGTTTCAATAGCCAATACGATAACCAAACAAACAACATCCATATTATAGGCTACCCTCAATTGACGTCACAGCTTCCCTTACCATTCCTCTCACATTCCCTCACAAGTCAGATAGACAAGCAAATGTAAACTGATTATTTTTTTAAAAATAAAATCAATCATGTAGTGTTACGCTTTAATAAGTGTAGCCACACATTATCACTTATTGTTCTTTAAATGAGTATAGTGTATAATTTAAATATTATTTAAGTAATGACTTTGCAGACAAAATGTTGTGTATATCTAAAATCCGTTCCATCACACTCTTTGATAATATTGCCAAACTCACTTCTGATTATAATTTAGTTGATCAAGATTTACACCTTACTTCATATTCTCTTGCGGAATAACGCGATCAAAGCTAGACTTTCACGTTTGACGAAGTAGACTTAAAATCATACGACGATTAATTATTGATAATGACAAATTTACCGCTGTCTATTCCGGTAACATGACATAACACATGAAAACAAGATATACTTATGAAAATGCATAAACTAAACGAAGCAAACCACGTGTCAGCTATATGTTTGATTTTATGAGAGATAGAAACTATATACGTGGAAAAATAGCGACAGCTAAATAAAGATACATATTAATTATGAGACACACGGTTATAAATGGACGATTTTCAATAATAAAGTGCCAATATTTTAAACTGCTGTACAACCCCTACCAAAGCCTGATTGATAACACTTAATAGAGCTCGCTTTATTTTATCTCAAGGGAATAAAAACATTATTTGTTTATAGGCCATCCTAGAAAATTCAGTGCCATAATATTTTATGGATGTTGCTAGGTAACTCCAATTCAACTTTTGCAATGTATTTGTGAAACACACTTCACTTTCGAAAGTTAAATTGATTGTTTAAAACAAATTGAATGTAGCCAATATTCACAAACAAAAGCACTCGTCATTCTTAGTTCCTTGCGAAAATTTAATAAAATAAATTTGTTTCATAAATAAAATACTCGTATCTACAAATAGTTTATTCGATACATGTTTGATGTGGATACATTACACTCTGATAGTACTGCCAGAGAATCTCCTCTCTCAACTTACTTTCACGTGATTTACTCCGCCTCGCAAAGTATCTCTGAGCGAACGAACGCGTGAAAGCGTCAAACGAACACACACCGCCGCCATTTGGCTGAGCGCTCGAGATCGCACCAAAGAGCTTAGACGGATAAGACATGCACGCACGTTTGAAACACCAAAGATAGTCCTGCGTGGCAGAGAACGAGCAGAGATAGATACGCTCACTCCGCGACTGCGCAGAGACGCAGTTTGGCTGAGCGCGCGAGATCGCACCAAAGAGCTTAGACGGATAAGACATGCACGCACGTTTGAAACACCAAAGATAGTCTTGCGTGTCAGAGAACGAGCAGAGATAGATACGCTCACTCCGCGACTGCGCAGAGACGCAGTTTGGCTGAGCGCGCGAGATCGCACCAAAGAGCTTAGACGGATAAGACATGCACGCACGTTTGAAACACCAAAGATAGTCTTGCGTGTCAGAGAACGAGCAGAGATAGATACGCTCACTCCGCGACTGCGCAGAGACGCAGTTTGGCTGAGCGCTCGAGATCGCACCAAAGAGTTTAGACGGATAAGACATGCACGCACGTTTGAAACACCAAAGATAGTCTTGCGTGGCAGAGAACGAGCAGAGATAGATACGCTCATTCCCGGCTGCGCAGAGACACAGTTTGGCTGAGCGCGCGAGATCGCACCAAAGAGCTTAGACGGATAAGACATGCACGCACGTTTGAAACACCAAAGATAGTCTTGCGTGTCAGAGAACGAGCAGAGATAGATACGCTCACTCCGCGACTGCGCAGAGACGCAGTTTGGCTGAGCGCTCGAGATCGCACCAAAGAGTTTAGACGGATAAGACATGCACGCACGTTTGAAACACCAAAGATAGTCTTGCGTGGCAGAGAACGAGCAGAGATAGATACGCTCACTCCGCGACTGCGCAGAGACGCAGTTTGGCTGAGCGCTCGAGATCGCACCAAAGAGTTTAGACGGATAAGACATGCACGCACGTTTGAAACACCAAAGATAGTCCTGCGTGGCAGAGAACGAGCAGAGATAGATACGCTCATTCCCGGCTGCGCAGAGACGCAGTTTGGCTGAGCGCTCGAGATCGCACCAAAGAGTTTAGACGGATAAGACATGCACGCACGTTTGAAACACCAAAGATAGTCTTGCGTGGCAGAGAACGAGCAGAGATAGATACTCCTCACTTCGCGGCGTCGCAGAGACCCAGTTTGGCTGAGCGCTCGAGATCGCACCAAAGAGCTTAGACGGCAGCGAACATTATAACAAATACCTTAATAGGAATAGCTTTGGTTATAACAAATACCTTAATAGGAATATAATAGCTTCGCTATTATTGCTACGGTATTTGGTTATAATGTTATAATGTTAGCTTTCGTGAGCAAAATTAAAAAAATCAATTTGTAAAAACAAATAAGGAAATTAAATCGTTATTGAAGATTCGAAAGCGAAATGTGTAAAAGTGTAAAATTATATTCTCTTCCAAAACTGAAATATGAAGAATTTCAGCCTCGCGTAAAAAAATTTAATTAAAAACTTTGAATAATGTTAATATAAATATGAAAAAAATATTTATGAATCTGTTTTGCAATACTGAAACTTGAGTATAATTTCAGAGTCTCAAAACACCGGATATATGCTTCAAGAACGCTGAATAGTTGAATTGAATTTCGATTTCAATTTCAAATCAAATATAAATTGGGATTGAGTTTCAATTTATTTCTCATACGAGCGCATTATTTTCCTGAATCGTTTCCACTATACAGACAATTCCTCTTCGCAGAGAGAAGAAACATTTCTTGAGGATGAGGAACGGGTCTTCTCGAAAGGGTATAAAAACATCTGTTATATAATATCAATTAAAAATGTCTTTATATTATATTGATAATAATATTATATAAATACAAATTATTATATATTATGTTTGATTTCGTATATTAGTGGATTTAAATGGAAATAGAAAGGAATTAGCCAATGTTATCAAGGTATTGTACATCCGGTGCATATTTGTGATTTCTTATATCATGAAATAAAAACATTACGTGCTAAATTAATTTGTGTGGGCCCTATTATTCTTGTTTTTATTGGTACTTTTGAAGCTTAATTCCGTTTCATGGGTACAGTGTATTGTTGGAAGAGCAATTGTCATAACACTTCGCTAGATAAAGCTGCATTAAAAGCTTAAAACTCGTACAATCATAACATACTCCGACCCCATGGTATAATGAGTCAGTAATGACTAAAGCGTCCAATCTTACAGTATTTATTTAAATACAAAACAAACTCTAAAAATAAAATAACGAATTAACACCGTAAAACAGTGAAAACTACTTCTGTTTCACATAATGCCTCTATCCTCTTTGTCTAATGCAAACTCTAGTGGAAATGTGTAGCAAGTTTCCGCTCTTGTGCAATGTGCATGTTAAAAGATGCACAAATGAGGTCGAAAGTACATTTCAATTGATCGTGACGTGTCAACCATATCTTTTGGAGATTTTACAATTTCATTTTAACTTATAACAGTGATTATTTATTTCTATTTGGTGTGTTCCAATCATCTTAAATTAAATGTAATTTTCTTTGAATGCCGGCGCAGTTGGCCGAGGTCTATTAGGCGTTAGTCTAGTAAACCGTGGTCTCTGCGTTCTAGGTTCGAATCCTGGCTTGGGCATGGTTGTCATGTGGTGTTTTTTCATCCTCATAATCACACACACACACACACACACACACACACACACACACACACACACACACACACACACACACACACACACACACACACACACACACACACACACACACACACACACACACACACACACACACACGCATCGTCTCGATTAGTCTCGTTGGAAAAATATGGGACGTAAAACCCCAAATATCATCATTAAATATGTACATACTTATTGCATTTATTTGAAAAATCTGAGGAACTATTCAAAATATTGGGACATTGAGCAGAAAATGCATAACATGTGTAGCCGGTTATGTTACGTAGTAAGATATGGTAGTTTATTTTATAAGTAACGTTATTAACGAGATCTGGCGTATTTTGAGGCTACGGTTCAATCTCGTCTGCGGTAATTGTGTTGTGAGTTGTCAGCGTAAAAGCAAACTAATATCTGAAACGTGGCGAGATTATGTTTTAAGCGCTGACGTTGACGACACCCACGAAGTAGCATCAATCTCCAGGCTCGTCACTTAAACATTTCACTCCTTTTCTTGAGAAAGTCATAAGTGGGATATCAGAAAATAAAATATGATTTTTCAACTATCACAACTCCTTTAACGCGAGGAGGAAAGGGGCCAAGCAATCATGCCCAAAAACTATTTCAAGACATCATGTTTTCACACTTTTATCACATAAACAACGAGGTGATAAAGAGTAATATAAAAAATATGATCCTTCACACATTTTCCGTGCTCAGAGAACGTCATAAACGTAAAACATAAAACTGAGAGTATGCTCTACCCAAGTAATATTATTCTTTAGTTTTGAACATTATATGACAACTTTTAAGTTTTCTTTTTACAAGTGTATTTTCATGAAATACCGGGATGAACAGTCTTAGTTCTCGATATGGCCGATAGGAGACAAACGGTGGCGCTGTCCTACGTGGAAGAACGAGCTAAGACACAGGGGCTGTGTTTATTTACAGACCGTACGTACTTTTTTCTAGAGGAATGTTTTCGTTTTCCATGAATCATTTAACACAAGCAACGTCTTATGACCATAAAAAATCTTTCCGGCAGTCAAACCTCTCATGTTTTATTCAAGAAAAAGGTAAAAGTCAACCCCGCTTTGGACGCTTATCTGGGAAGATATCTCCTCAGAGAAAATCTTCGTGGGCTCGATAGATTTGCAATCATTTTTACAAAACTGAACTCCGCGAGGAAAGTCCTTTAAAGCTACAAGTATCAAAATAAAGCATCTGGTTGAAAATAATAACGCAAGTATTAATGTATTTATAAGATGTTCGGAGACGGTAGATCCATGCAAAAATAAAAGTTCAGAAATAAATGTGTAGCAATTCAAGAAATATGCAGATGTAAAATGTTTTAGTAACTATTGAGACTTTTGAGTAGAAGACAATTATAATTTTTTTTTGTTTGATTAGTATTTTATATACAACCATTCATCCTTGCCTCAGCCAGGATTCTAAACTGGATTGCAGGAACACCATAGTTCACCAGACCAACAACTAATTTGACGTTGATCTATCATACGTTGATCAAGTAAACCACGGTTCCTGCATTCCAGATTCGATTCCTGGTTTTGGGCACGGATGTCATGTGGAGATTTTCATCTTTACTTATCAATCACCCACTCATTGTCTTGATTATCAGTTTTGCCAAAGTATGAGTTATAGTTATTGTAGCTTAAGGGCACGCAACATCAGCGTTATATTACTGCGTCTAAATATCAGCATCAATGAACATTACCCCGTCTGTTCACATTAAGGTCAACTGCAAACGCAATATTATCTTTTCTTTAAAACATTGCTTGAAGCATTTACGGGTGAATGATTTTCATTTTCAATATATTATTATAATCAATGTTGGATGTTGACTATAATATCCAATTTGTGTTATACTTCTTTTGAAAGAAAATCAAATACACTTTGAGAGCTACGGGAAAATAGACCTAACAAACCAACGGAGAGAAAAGTGCATCATTTCCATTCGACAGTAGATGTCGTATCTCTATCTTCCCACACAATGAAACATCATCCCCCTCCCCTACCCCCCTGATGTCACCCGTCGCTTTATCATACTGTGAGCGCCTACCCGTGTAATATCCTGAGACGAACACGTGACAAGCGCAAGGGTGTCACTGCGGAGGGGGGGGGGGGGGGGGGGGGAGAGATTGAATGTTTGAATGTTGAACCTGATGTATCACTAGCCATTGGGTTTGCATTGTGAGCTCGGAAAAAACGCGAAATGCGCGTTCAACAAATAAGAAAATCTAATACAAAGTTGTTTTCTTTATACGCGTGTATAGTCCAGACCACAACAAAGGGAACAGTTTAATATAAAACACGGAACAAAAGTTAAATGAATTCCAGGAAAACAGCCGCCACATGAAGTGACCTCCATATTTAAAAAATTCTGTGCACCAAAACGCAGAAAAGTTCACTTTCGGTTCGTAAATATTATGTGAAAATATTTGTTATTTTGTAATTATTAATGTTAAAATTTTAAATTTAGCGTGCAGTTAAATAAAATTAAACTAACAACCATTAACCTAGTTTTCAAAATCCATTTTCCGTTCTTGCTAAATTGAATTGAGCCCTGTTTTCACTTTTTTTCTGTGGTTTAGCATTATCGAGATGTTTTTTTGTTAAACCTCAATTTTGTGCGGTAAAAATGTTTTGCCTTGTAAGGAATGCATATAACTTCTTTCCATGTATTCATTGTGTTATATTAAATCGTTCCCTTTTGTTGTGGTCTTGAATCTCGAAGAATAAGAATGCTGATAGCAAGCATATTGTTCCCTTCTACCCCCTCATGTCGTTTACTCCTTCAATGTCAACTGTCCGTCTTTCTAAACGCGCTCTCTCGCTTTCACAATATACCCAAGCAAGAAGTGGCCGGTGTTCCGAATCATTACTTGTTGGGTAACGGCTCATTTTGCTGAGCGGTCGAAGTTCGACGTAGGACGTTCAACTGAAAGGTCGATGGCGTTCAGGGCTTGTATTTTCCATTTCAACCTTCACAGTTGTAAAATCAAACCTCAAAAGAAGTTGTTTTTGATATTAAAGACCATACATGTCAATCATGCCTTTCTTCCGCAAAGTACTCACCATCCCTTGTAGTACAGGCTGCTCCAAACCATATTGGCCTCCAACGACATCGCAAAAAATGTCCGTACTACTACCCCCTTAACTTGCAATCCTCAAATTCAGAACGTGCTGTAAATTTAGATTTAAGGATATCTATTCATTCCGGACAAAATAATCGGAGGACGCTTGATTTTGGAAGCTACGCATCTTCCCTTCTTAATGGTCAGAGAAACTGTCAACGTGAATGAAGTTTACAACCTCGTACAAAGAGAGCAACAAACCAGCCGCGATTGACCCAAAATGTGCCACTGTGTAAGTTGATATGGAACGACCAGAAGAACAGATAATGGTTGGATCGCGACGACGATTCGTTAAAGGTAACGATGCTAATCGAGACGATGGTTGGGTGATCATGAAGACGATAAGGTTCATAGGCAAGTCAAGGAGTCAGAGGGTGCAACCAGGGAACGCAGGGGTAGCGATTTATTATCCAACGTCTAAAGAACCCACGATCAGATACTTGGCTTTGAAATAGACGGACACTTTGAGTAATTGCTCATAATGTTTTTCAATTATTCATTCTTTTTTAATTTACATTTTTTTCATCAAAAGTAAATTGATTTCAAATAAATTAATGAAATAACGAATAAAGAATATATAATATATGCAATATATTCTGTGCATGGCATTGTTTTTCTGACTTTCCATAAATCTAGAAAAAAAGAAGCTCATACTTTCCAAATAACACGTTTCAACATTCATTCAAGGAATTGAGGAACTATTTGCATTACCAGAAACACGAGACATCCTTTATACCCTGGTTGATATTTTTACAAGAGTAAACTTTGCCCGTAATGGTAAAAAAAAATTGAATTTTTTAATAAATAACAAAATAATTTTTACCATTCTACTCATCTCAGACTTTATAAAGTTTTTAACCACTAGGGCAGTGCAATTTATTACTCCATATATCACTTATTTTTCCCTGCAGAAGTGTTCGTGGTACAGGGTACTATAAGGATTGTATCATGTTAACTGAAATTTGATCGTTTTAAAATATTCATACAAGAAAGTGGTGCACGGCGTCTAACAAAAATGTATTCATCATTTCCGTGTCGACATGTTACGAATGTTCTGCCCTGGATCTTGTCATCGCACTACCCCGGTGCGACATGTTCTGCCCAGGATCTTGTTCGGGACGCAACATATAACACAACTCAAGGTCATCGCACTACCCCGGTGCGACATGTTCTGCCCAGGATCTTGTTCGGGACGCAACATATAACACAACTCAAGGTCATCGCACTACCCCGGTGCGACATGTTCTGCCCAGGATCTTGTTCGGGACGCAACATATAACACATCTCAAGGTCATCGCACTACCCCGGTGCGACATGTTCTGCCCAGGATCTTGTTCGGGACGCAACATATAACACAACTCAAGGTCATCGCACTACCCCGGTGCGACATGTTCTGCCCAGGATCTTGTTCGGGACGCAACATATAACACATCTCAAGGTCATCGCACTACCCCGGTGCGACATGTTCTGCCCAGGATCTTGTTCGGGACGCAACATATAACACAACTCAAGGTCATCGCACTACCCCGTCGTCTTCCAGCCTCGTGTCTTCATTAGTTCACAGTGTCGCTACCGGTCACGAAGCTGGCTCGGTCTCTACGGCGCTTCCGCTTGTTACGTGACTGTGGGGGAGGGGGGGGGGGGGGGAGGGGTGATGCAGAGGGGAGGTTCTTTGTCAAGGCCACGAAGTGTGAACTCTCTAGAGATGCGCAAGAGGGTAGTTGCAGGATTGTCAATGTAAAGTGTTTTGACAACGAAAAGGTGTTCCATACAGGTGGCTTAAAAAGCGCGAGAATCTAAAGTTTTTTGTACTTGTCTTTAAAGTGAAATTCAGTGTCGAAATTGTTTTTTTTTCATGCGGGGGTGGTTATGGTCAATATCTAGTGATATTCTTACAAAATTATTGCAAAATTAATTTTCTTTTAATGAAATTCTATAATTTCAATAATATTTTATAAAATTGTCTGAAAACCGTAATACAATTTTGATTATTTTTTGAAAGTAAATGTAGCCTATAATATTTTAAAAATAATTATCCATGCATCATTCCGAAATTTTGATATTTAAAGTCGTTTTAAATAAAAGAACTAAAAACGGAAATTGGCAAGTTTATCTAACTATTGGTGTCGAGCACTCTTAAAAGCACTGGAGAAGTGAAACAGAAAATGATATAGACCTGAAAGAGAAGTATACTGCACTGAAATGTTTCAAATCTTTTATAATCAGTGTATTGTTGTAAATGTATCCTGATGCGATATACTGTGGTTAGAATAATGAAACATTAGTAAATCATTAATCATACAATGCTATAGTCCGCTCTGGTATTAAACATTATTACTTACATCGTTAAGCCTCGTGCTTTCGGTTTTTATAATTATTTAGTTATCTTCAGTGTAACTTGAACATGTTCGATTTTTACAAAATGGAACAAATATCAGTTGTTTTTGTGTCATGCATGGTTATCTGTTATTTATTATTGTTATGTTTGTTGATTTTTTAAATTCTTAAACAAAGCTCAGTCAATTTGCAAATAATAACCGTCGTTCTAGGCAATACCTACATCAATCGTGTCACAATTAAGACCGCTGTGACGTCACGCGGGAACTAAGTTTAGTGTGCGAACATGTGTTTTCGTATACAGTGTTGCCTAATGTAACGCAAGGCACTACGGTTGGTTGTGTGCGACTACAGTGTTGCCTAATGTAACGCAAGGCACTACACCGTGTAAGCACGCTGCGGTTGGTTGTGTGCGACTACAGTGTTGCCTAATGTAATGCAAGGCACTACGGTTGGTTGTGTGCGACTACAGTGTTGCCTAATGTAACGCAAGGCACTACACCGTGTAAGCACGCTGCGGTTGGTTGTGTGCGACTACAGTGTTGCCTAATGTAATGCAAGGCACTACGGTTGGTTGTGTGCGACTACAGTGTTGCCTAATGTAACGCAAGGCACTACACCGTGTAAGCACGCTGTGGTTGGTTGTGTGCGACTACAGTGTTGCCTAATGTAATGCAAGGCACTACGGTTGGTTGAGTGCGACTACAGTGTTGCCTAATGTAATGCAAGGCACTACGGTTGGTTGTGTGCGACTACAGTGTTGCCTAATGTAACGCAAGGCACTACACCGTGTAAGCACGCTGCGGTTGGTTGTGTGCGACTACAGTGTTGCCTAATGTAATGCAAGGCAAGGCACTACACCGTGTAAGCACGCTGCGGTTGGTTGTGTGCGACTACAGTGTTGCCTAATGTAATGCAAGGCACTACGGTTGGTTGAGTGCGACTACAGTGTTGCCTAATGTAATGCAAGGCAAGGCACTACACCGTGTAAGCACGCTGCGGTTGGTTGTGTGCGACTACAGTGTTGCCTAATGTAATGCAAGGCACTACGGTTGGTTGTGTGCGACTACAGTGTTGCCTAATGTAACGCAAGGCACTACACCGTGTAAGCACGCTGCGGTTGGTTGTGTGCGACTACAGTGTTGCCTAATGTAATGCAAGGCACTACGGTTGGTTGTGTGCGACTACAGTGTTGCCTAATGTAACGCAAGGCACTACACCGTGTAAGCACGCTGCGGTTGGTTGTGTGCGACTACAGTGTTGCCTAATGTAATGCAAGGCAAGGCACTACACCGTGTAAGTACGCTGCGGTTGGTTGTGTGCGACTACAGTGTTGCCTAATGTAATGCAAGGCACGGCGCGGTGGATACTGTCCAAGCTGCTGAAACTGTCATAGGATTTTTTGAGGTACGCTTCTAGCGCTACCTGTAGGTCGTTCAGACTACTAAGCCGAATTAGTTCTGGGAGCTTGCTATAGGTCTCGCTGCTTTAGCGGCCTTCCGATTGGCTGCTGAATTTCGACAGAGAATAATAAATCTGATTGGCTAATAATTTTATTTAAAGTTTCAACTGTCAACAAGTGTTTGTGCGTTTGGATGGAATCCGATGGATGCAGAAGCTCAATTTACGGGTAAGTGATTGTTATTTACCAATATTTGTTTGTGCAAAATGTGTTCCCAAACCTTTGGCTAGTCTAGTCGACGCCAAAGGCTAGTAGATAACCCGGCATGTAAGACATGCGACGACACTGACTGTTGGACAATGCTCTTGCTTGGCTAACCTAACCTAGATATCGCTATTCCATTTATATTTAATATTGGCTCTCTTGAACGTATGTTCATCCGCTGGGGTAGGCTAGGCGTATATAATATAGTGTTAAAATAAAATTCAGCTTTTGTAAATCGTAGGCCTACTTTAGGCCTCATTTAGGTTACCCCCCAAGGCCCCTATAGGCCTAGCCCTCGACCTTACAAAGCATGTAATTTCCCTATTTAAAGACATTACGCAAATTATTGTACCGTAGACTATGTCATTGGGTTTGAAGTAACCCAATGGCTATATTGGATACCATGTATTTGAATGTGAAATGGAGGTAAATGCTAAATGGTCAAAAATGCAGGCCTAGGCCCTAGACCCCTAGCCCTAGCCTAGGTTGAAAAAGCTGTAAGTGGCTACTGGCTAGGCTACCATCAAGTTTGCAAGAGGCCTATTCCATTACTGAATTATTTAATTACTCCATAACTAGGCCTACTTGACTCGACTGTGCATCTCCTGATGTACACAGTTCACTTGGGGTAAGTGCCCCAATCAATTCAAATTGCCCAAGTGACTAGAAAAGTAAATTATACAGTGGATCAAGTTTTGATGGCATGAATTACAAACTTACACTTGGGCAGAAATGTTACACGTTTTAATAAATACCAATGGGATTATATTAGCTGGCTGTAGCCTAACTGTATTGTTGTTTTATTCTAGGATCATCTTGAGTCAAGCTGCAAGCAGTATGCCTACTGTGCGGGGTCCATTGCGCCTTGGACTAATGGTATGCATAATTGATAGGCCTATGTATTTTTATTTTGTAACTTGCCTGCAATCTTGAAAGTAGGACAGCTGTTTTAATGAAAGATGAAATTTAATATCTAACGTAAATTCCAAACTTACATTTATGCCATAGAAATTGGACGTATTTTCATAAATATACCATAGTGGGATGTTATGTCATAGTCACATCTCTATCTAATTGAAGAGTTATAGTTACACTTATACTAGCCTATGTAGGCCTATCGGTCCAATGAATACAAAATTACGTACTTACATACTGTATTTTTGTTTTATTCCAGGATCGGTCATCTTGAGTCCCTACTGAACTGAATCCAGTGTACCCGAGACTAATGGTATGCATAATTAATGTGTAGTTTATAACTTGCCTGCGTAGGAAACCTACGTAAGTAGGACACTACTCTCACATGTTTTCCTCAAAACCATATGCACTAACCTCTATTGACCTATAGCTGTCGACTCACCAATGAAAATAATATGCCTAATGGTACGTTTACAGCTACGCGTTGCGAGCGAAGCGAGGGCCCGAGCTCCAATCAGCAGCCGAGTTTCATGCAAAGAAGTTAATAGTTTCACGCAAACTCGGCCACTGATTGGAGCTCGCGCCTTCGCTTCGCTCGCAACGCGTAGCTGTAAATCGACTATAACGCTCAACAAAGCAATACAAGTAGGCCACACTAGCATACATATTTAAATAATTGATATAGTTGTCCCAAGACTACCTTACGGATGCTTTCGTCACAGGCGACGGGTTCGTAGCCAATCAGCGATCGTTATTTGCGCGGGTGTGTCTCGGGCGGTTCGCTGGTTGGCTACGAGTGCCTCGCCTCAGTCGCCTGTGACGAAAGCACAACGAAAGCACAAGTAAGGTAGGTAATCTTAGGGGCCAAGTATAGTTCCTATCCATAGGCCTACAAGTGTTTCCTTACTATTTATTTATTTATTTATTTATTTATTTATTTATTTATTTTAAATATAGCCTAGCGTATTTTAATGTGTGATCAATGGGGGAAGATATTTTAACATGTAACCAACATATTTTTAACCCTACATATGCCGTTTTTCTGTCTTTTAACTTCCTTTCTTTCATTCTTTCTTTCTTTTGTTGGATTTTCCTGTTTTTCTTCTTCAGGATTTTCTTTAAATCCCTTATATTAAATTCGTACTGTGATTTATTGTCATCTATTGTAGGCCTAACTTACTCATTGGATTTTTAAGTAAAATTATATACTATCTTAGGCTACTCATCGATATACATGCACAGGTCTACCAAATCCTAACTTTCAAGTTGACATGTTTAAATGGAGCCCACTAACCCAATGCAAAAATCATTTTTAGAATTTATTGTGATTTTCTTACAGGTGATTCCGTGCATTTAAAAGCCCTAAGTTATCACGCTTTTGTGATACTACAAAATTATATTGTAAATTTGTAATTGCTTAATTTACAATATTACTTATCTGCAATTTAAGTTAATAGTATACTAATACTTGGGGCAAAATGTAATAGTTTTTATTAAATTCAGTGTGCTTCTTTTAAATTCAGTGTACTACTTATAAATACAGTTGTTTCCATTTATGATGCTTGAAACATGCCTCGACCTTGTGATGCTTATGGTTGTACCACCAACAGTAGGCCTACCGGCAAACTTACGTTATTCCGTTTCCCAAAAGACAAAACTCGCTGCCAGGCATGGGTAGAACGGGCCGGTAATGATAACTCGATTGGATTGGATTCAAGTTACTTGAATAATGCTGCTAGGTTGTGCAGTAAGCACTTCACAAGAAGCGAGTTTACTAACGATCTTGAAAAGCGATTGGTATGGAATGCCTTACCATCAATATTTAATCATGACTTTAATATCCAGCTTCCTAATCCATCTGAAAATGAAGACTTAGTCATAGATTTGCCACTTGTTAGTGAAGACATTCCATTCATCAATGTTGACCTACCATTTTCCAACAACGACATACCAATTCAACCTGTTAATGAAAACGTATATGGAGTTGTATCATCTCTCACAGAAGACATACTACACTCTCATGCTTCACCAGTAGAATATCCGGTAAATGTGGTTGGTAATTTAGAATGTCAACAGTCAATTTCACATATCACTGAATCTTCGAGCCCTAGACCTAGTAAGCCTGTAGTACTAACGACTTCTAACCAACAACCAGCCGATATTCCTGAGGAAAACTTACTCTCCGATTCACCTAAAGTAGACATATTAGACACAACACCAGTCAACACACCAAGGCAACGTCCATGTGTAACAAAGCAGCTATGTACACCTCGTAATGTGTTTAAAACTCCATCTCCATCCCCAAAACATAAAACACATTATAAGCACATGGCCCAAAAAAAACTGAAACGTGCAATACTGAAGATGGTGGATGTAACGCGAGTAGACCAACTAACTCCTAAAAAGAAGAAACTGCACTCATTGGTTTCGAAGTCCAGAAAGCGTATCACTGCTCTGGAAAATCGATGCAAAGAAATGAGGCTGGGTTTGCGCAGTATGCGATCCACTATGAATTCTTCTCTCATTGCCAGTATCGAAAACAGTGTTTCACCGGTTGCAGCGCGTCTCTTTGCCAGCCAGCTTCGTTGCGGGAAAAAAAGACCACGAGGCCGCCGTTACACCATGGACGACAAAATTCTCGCTCTTTCCCTATATAAAAGAAGTCCGAAAGCTTATCGCTTAATGCAAACGTTTCTTGCCCTGCCATCTCCCCGCACGTTAATAACTGTCCTGAACCAAATTCCGTTTCTACCTGGAATAAATAAGTCTGTCTTAAGCCATCTGAAAGAGCAAGCCTTGAAGATGAATGAATCTGACCGTGTATGTTCCATCCTGTTCGACGAGGTTTCACTCAGTTCTGGCCTTCAATACTCGGAGAAATTGGATCATGTTATTGGATTTGAAGATTTTGGAAGCCTCGGCAGAACGAAGGAGATGGCTAATCATGCGCTTGTTTTCATGGCTCGAGGACTTCGTAAGAAGTTTAAACAACCTGTGGCCTACTACTTTTGCAAAGATGTGACCAAGACAATTAGATTAGAGGAGTTAATTGTTGAGGTGATAACAGCTCTGCAGGATGCTGGGCTGCATGTGGTTTGTGCGATTTGCGACCAAGGAACAACGAATGTCGCCGCATTGGATTCTCTCGTTAAAAAGAAACCATCTGACGTAATGCTTCCCAAGCATGGTAAATGTTTCAACATCAATGGGGACGATATTGCCGTCATATATGACCCGCCTCATTTGCTTAAGAGTCTCCGTAATGCGTTTCTCAAATATAATGTATCTTGGTCTACGAATGACGAGAAACTTTTGAACGCTAAGGACCATGAAGGCAAAGGCGAAGCGAGCTGGGACCACATCAGAAAGTTTTTTGAAAAGGACAGAACAACGATATTTCAGAGAGCTGTTAGGCTGACAAGATCCCACATCGAGCCTTCAAATCAAGAGAAGATGCGAGTCAAGCTGGCTGCTCAAGTATTAAGTCAACAAGTTGCTTGTGGCATTAACTCAATGATTGCCGACCCTGAACTTTTTGTCCTTGGTGTAACTGGTCCTGAAACCCATCATCATATGCCTCCTTCTGCTCTCTGGACATCCCATTTTCTGCTTGATGCGGACAGGCTTTTCGACAGCTTCAATGGAACGACAGTGCGTGCTGTAGACATGAAGACTCACCGTGTTGCGTTAACAGAAAAGTCAATTCATACAACCTTTTGGCCACAAATAGCAAATCAAATTGACAGTTGGAAATTTATCGATTCGTCTAAAAAAGATAAACCTCGAGTTCGACGTTCACCTTTTCAGAACGGATGGCTTACTGCAATTCATGGTGCAACTTTTGTTGGAAAGCTCCTCAGAGACAAGTACAATGTAAAAGTTTTGCAGACGAATCGATTGAATCAAGACCCATTAGAGAACTATTTCTGTTTGATAAGGCAACACGGACAAGATAATAGCAACCCTTCATGTTGTCAGTTCTGCTCTGCTTTCAAGACATGTATTGTAAATGGAATGATGAAAGTACCATCAAGAGGTTCAAATTGTGTTGCTGACACTGATGCTCTTCTAAGTGATCTGAAGTCATTCCTGCAACCTACCGAGGAGCCAGCAGCTGACTCTGAATCTATTCCATCGACTTCCAATGAAGATTCGACTGAGCCTTTTGGTCCCGAGGATCAAGCCGATGAAATAGAAAATGAGAACTCTGAGTTCAACTTAGATGAACTTGATTTCTCAGAAGTCTTTGAAGAGATCTTACAAGCACCAGCTGACGCCGCCTCAACGTTACCTCAAGGTGAGAGATCCACCGTTGCGTACGTGTCAGGCTACATAATCCGGAAGCTTGTTGACCTTAAGTCCGCAGAAAGTTGTGAATGCTGTAAAATGGCCCTAACATCCGCAGAAATCACAATGGATCATGACTTCATTCAGAGCAGGGAGCGTAGTGATAAATACAGTTGTTTGATTTATCCATCTACAAAGTTTGTGACCACTATGGGATTGGCTGCCCAGGTTGTAATGGCTGTATTGGAAGAATCGGCATATATCATGAACCTCAAGAGGACAATCATCGAGCGCATAAACAACTCTGTTGATTTTACGTGGTTCGACTGCCCCGAGCACCATGCGGATATTAAGTTCCGTGCAGTAAACCTCTTGTGTCGGGTTACTATCCACCACCATTGTCGGGTTGTTAATCGCCGAGTGAAGGAACTCAAAAGGAATGATAAGAGTCTTGCTCAACCAGGTGGTACCAAACCAACTCCCGGCCAAAAGAGGATGAAAAAGATACTCCACAAATGAGTTTTAATACTATGACACATTCGAATCACAATGAAACATTTAGGGTACCGTATGCAAAAATAATTAATACTTGATGTTAAATGTTCTTTGTGTTTATTTTGTTCTTTTATTTTTGTTCTGTTTTGTTATGTCTATTATTCTTCATTGTATAAATAATATGACTGCCAAGTGCCAACCAAATCATTAACTTAATTTAATTGTTTGAATGTAAATTCTGGAATCATCACAATTTGATTATGTTTGATGTAATGAATGTGGTGATGTGTTATGTGATTAGCCACGTGCCAATATTCAGCTGCTAAGTAATTGCTTGCAAGCGCGGAGTAAGCAGAACAAATCGCCGCTGATTTCGCTTGCAGGCCATTCTTACGGTCAGTGGAAAAAGCAGATTGATTCCGGGACGGGACGGCTAACTAAGCGAAGTCAGCCGCTGAGTATTGGCACGCGATTTGTATGTTTTGTGAAATATTTATGTTACATAGCCTGTTTCGTTTTTTAAATTGATTTAATTTTCATGTTTTGTTTTATGTTTGTACTTTGTAGTTAGTTTCTGTTTCATATACATGTTGTTTTATTTTATGTTTTGTGAAATGTTTATGTTCCGTAGCCTGTTTTATGTTTTTTCATAAGTTGATTTAATTTTGATGTTTAATTTTTTATGTTTGTACTTTGTAGTTAGTTTCTGCATGTTTATATATGTTGTTGTTTAGTTTATGTTTTGTAAATGCCCGTGTTTGGGTAGGTCCATCTTAATTTAAAATGCACCTTTTCTTGAATCTAAATCCAATTAATTTCTTTACAGGATAATCTGCCACTTCCAGAACCAGATAAACCAATGCCAGAAGTAGATGCCATCTATCTATTAGGTATATTTGTGGTACCGGTATGCATTTATGCTCATTTGTTTGATATTTGAATTAGGAATGACTTAAGATCTAAAAATTATAATCCGGTTTAAAAACGATACAAAAAAAATCACTGGCTATTACATATTTTGTTCATTTCATTTTGTAACATAGTTTCAGTGAATAACAGGTTTGATAGTAATTTTGAAAAGAGATTGAACAACAATAAATACGTTTTTTTCCCCCAAATAATTATGTAAGCCTAGTGTTGTAGGGCGGTGCTTGGAATTCATAAATGCATTCATAAATAGTGATGTTTACTCAGTTATGTAACCATCTGTTTCACAATAACAGCCCGGGAAAAAAAATGTCAAACTTTGTAAAGTTATAAAAACCAAACTGATATTTTGAAGCGTGTTAAGTATGTTCCCGGTATTTGTAGATGAGGGTCTCTCTATTTCAGATGATCGAACCAATATCGAGAACTGTGGAATATTCCCTATTCCAAAAGAAATGATTGGACCTTTCAATATTTTATATCCAACTCTTGAACAAAATTTACTGGTTTGAAAAATCAGATCCAGTTCTCGATAGAACCGGTTCCGATCCGGTCTCCAGGTACTCAAAAGTCATTCCTATTTTGAATTACATATGATAAGTAATTTGAGATGATTGACATTTCACTCTTGTAGCCTGCATGCTATTTAGTGTTAGCTAGCTGCATAGAAACCATTACGTATTATCATTTATTCAATAAATGATACCTGTGATGATACTAATGTTTAATAAACCAGGCCCAGGGTTGAACAGATATGTCAACAAGGCCAATAGATTTTACTGGCCTTGTTGACATATCTGTTCAACCCTGGGCCTGGTTGCTGACAATAGGCGTTTCCACAGAAAAACTTATTTGCATACACAGTTATAGTAAGTGCCCGAAAAATGGGTTTGGAGACTTATTATCCAGTCTACTTGTTTGTACAGATTTAAGAATTATCATGTGAGATAAATGGTGTTTTAATCGGGTTTGTACCCCATTATATATGTACATAACAGGTCATATTTTACTTCAATTAACACTAGGGTCAGCATTTAAATATTCTATCGTATTGCAGACTGAGAAAAGAACAAGTCATTCATTTTACATGCATAAAAGGGTTGGCATCCAATGTCTAGCATATAGCCGACCCAGGAAGGAAGGTACACTGGTATAATACATATTAACAAAGCAAGGGATACATATCAAAATGTCACAAGGCTGTCGTTGGCAAGTCAAGCTAGGTTTGGCCACTGAAGGATTCGTAAAAAAAAACTGTATTTGTTACAGTAAATTTACTGGTTTTTTGTCCCTTATGGAGAAAAGCTACGTGTGTCGTAGTTAATTAAAAATACTAACAAGTGCATTACTATTTTTACTAAAAACTGTAAGTGATAAGACCAAATGTATAGGCTAGGTTTGTACAATTGTATGTACAATTATTTGAAATTTAAAAAAAAAAATCTTTTAGATATCTAGTTAGTCACCAGGGTCAAAATTCTAGTTGCCCTGGCGACCTGGCGCACGGGAATTTTCAACCCGTGTTACATTTCACACAAAATGACTGACTAACGATTAAGGTTTAAGAAAGTTGGAAGTATACGGTTTACGTTGAAGCGTTCACACACTGTAAGTTAGTGATTAGTGTTTAAGACCGAGTCATTAAGAAAGTTGATTGTTGTTATTTATGATTGTTAAGCGTTAGTAACAACCAGTCGCTGCGTGAAACGTCACAGTAGTTCAGCCAATAAAAATCATACCATCCGAGTCGAGTTAAATTTTAATGTTGTTTGGGTTTTACCTTTTACGCAGTTTGTTTTGACATCTTCCGGTCGCGGCTTCCGGTACCGATGTAAACAATAGGTTTGTTTGATTTGGCTACATCTTTTGTACTTTTTGCACTCACTCCATGTTATTTCATGGGGTAAATGGCAAAAAGTACAAAAAGTGACAGTCAGAAATCAAACGAACCTAATTGCAAATCTAAG
This sequence comes from Isoperla grammatica, assembly GCA_945910005.1. Taxonomy (NCBI): domain Eukaryota; kingdom Metazoa; phylum Arthropoda; class Insecta; order Plecoptera; family Perlodidae; genus Isoperla; species Isoperla grammatica. Next base: position 132,090,044 of record OX246737.1, read on the forward strand.
TTTTACGTCGTTTGCTGTTTGTCGTCTGCTGCAGTCCATGCTATTTGAAAATGAATTTCGATAATGAGTGACTAGGGCGATATCATTCATATCTTCATTCATTTTCTGCAAACACTGACAACACACAACACAGCGCACAACAACAGCTGTCAACTTTGGGACAACATGGAACCGTTTTTGTTTTACACACTCACGCCATAGTAGGCCTACTCATTACTATGGGAAGAGTGCGCTACGCACTTGTCAAAGCACTCGAAGACTGCCATCTTTCAAAGTCGTCGCGTGCGTCTTTCTTTGCAAGATATGGGGGGGCGGAGTTTTCTTTTCCCAAGGCTTAATCACTACTGTTGTTAATGTTCGTCCATAGTCATTCTGTCTGAACCCGCCTTTATAAACGCAAAAGTTTCAGAAAAATAAATGTTCCTCCCAGCCATGTCAACATGTTAATCGTGTTTTCCTAGTATGAAAACGATCAAATAAAAATTCAGTACAAATTACACTGATCCACTTGGCAGACTGACTCAGATTGCCAATCACAAAATACTATTCTAATTTCAAGACGTTAGCTGATGGGACAAAATCAACCATCCAGTCGTTAATAGTAAGCAAACAAGCAGATTAAGGTAACTTACAACATGCCTATAGTTGACTCAATCACAGCATGCTCCTGTGACTGGAGAAAACTTCATAAATAACCTTCAGTCAGGATTGCCAATGGCCAGTAGGTATCAAACTGATGACCTCCTGGATGAGAGTATCACGTCTTTTGGCTGAGCCACTAAAATAACCGGTAATTTAGAAATCGGCAAAATTACCAAAAAGTGCTAACATTTACTTTAAAATGTAATATTAAACCTGAACATGGCATTGATAAAGTATACACACTCGGTTATGCTATGGATGGTCTTACCGGTAATCGAATACTATCAGTGAAATGTAGTAGTTCCTTTACGTTTAAATGCTACCAGTAATTAAGGAATCATATTAACAGCGTTATTTGTTTAGTTCTGGTCAGTTGTTGAGGGTTGCTGCCAATTTACTATTATATTAAATTACGGTATGTATTATTAAATCATTTACATAAATCAAATGATAATTTACATAGGTACTCATTAGAGTAGCAGACACACTGGTGCATGTTTATTTTATGTCTGAAACATGATTGTTCCTACCGGTAGTTCTATTTTTAGGTTTTTAAAGGAAAAACATGTCTCATAACAATTACATGTAAGTAGCTTATACCAGCCATCCTTATGTATTAATTAATTTCTATTTTGTTTGGTATTAACTAGATTTTAGAGTTGTTTACTTCTGATTTATATCTGTTGGAATGTACATTTCATATTGGGATACATGTAATGTTTACGTAAAATTACCTGTATTAAAAAGATGTTTGTGTCAGTGAATAATGTTGGATTAATATGGCCTAATAAGAGTGCTTCCCAAAAACGTCTTAGAACCGCAACTTATTTTCAGAACGACGCACGTTTGTCCCTACCAAGCCAGTTTGATAGATACAGTTGAGTGACTAGGGCAAATAGTGGATTGGGGGAGTTGAGGGGGCATTTTTGTTTTATTACATTCATTACTGCTGCTGTTTTTGTAATTTATTATTCACATTGAATATAATTGCACAAAGCACTGATTTATTTCTCATAATGAGGCATGGGAAAAGGGTGCACTTGTTATCGGTTTATGTTGATGACCTCTAACCTCCACATATGCGAGTGATTTTCAGGTGTAAAGAGTTCGACAGTTGCAGTTTGTTCCAAAATTTAGTTTTGATTCCTACCATTGCTGAAAATCTACCGGTAACACAGATACAGATACTTCACAGATACGAAGATGTACAGTAAAAATGATCCGCTCCTTGAAAGCTTTTATTGGTTGAATAGACAGCCGAACTTCGGCATTTTTACAACCCACGGTTTGGGAAGTACTGGCCTTAAGTGTTTATTTATACTGGGACTTGCTTACTACTGTAAAACAGATTATTAATTTAGTAACTGGTAAGTGATAAATGATAGCCTACCTGATTCTTATTCATAACACATATTGTATTTCATTTCTGGCATTTGCCCATTTCTATGAATAAAAATAATTTAAAAAAATACTTGTACCTACTATATTAATTGTATAATCCTATCATATCCCTCTTTTTTATAATAATCATTTTTACAATTACAACAGTGTTAAAAAAAGAAAAAACTAAACATATTTTGTGCTGTGATTTTAAGATATGCTTGTCTACAAAATGCTTTATATGATGAACAAGTGTACATAAATGTATTTCTCCACAGAATTTGGTGCTCTTTCTTGAAATTAATAAAGAATGTTTCTTTGTTCCAATAAATACTTCTGTTTTTCAAATGTTCTTATTTAGGTGTGAAATGTTTGTTTCGACAGCACATTAGGCCTACAGAAGTTAAATAAGAACGGTTGAAAAACGAAAATATTTATTGGAACAAAGAATCATTAATTATAAAATTGACAATTTTAGAGCAATTTCAAACGATATAAATTGTGAGTTCTGCAGGAATTTTATCTAATTTAAAGATATATCAAAACGTGATAAATAATGGTGACTATAACTAATTAAGATAGCCGCAATAAAATCAAAATAATATACCGGGCCAGTACCGGGCCGTGCGGTCGCAGACATTAAATTTGAATCTCCCGCCATCCTGGCCTAGTAGTTTTGGTGGCCGCCAGGAGATGGCGCGCAAGCGCTTCTCAAACAATGGCACTGCTGTACATATTACAGTTGCGCATCTTACCCGACAGGGTATATCTTACTATCTTTGATACTGTCCCTTCTTACAGCGTGATTTATAATCTTGTTCCCCCGTCTAGCTAGAGCGGCCTCCGCTTGCTGGGTGACATTCTGAAACATGCTCGGTAGGACTCAACTAAAATATAACACGTTGAGGTTATACGACTAGTGCTCAAGTTTAATAAAACAAGCACAACATATACATGTAAAACTGTACTTTGAGAATGTGGAAGAACCAAAATAATTATTTCATAATATATCTAAGTAATGTGTAGGACCATTATTGTTATTTTAAATGGAATTAACGGCGAACAAATGCATGCAATTGTGGTGACATAACAGATGACAGTGTTATAAGCGCCTTTTATTATAGGATTTATACGAAAATTATGAAGGATTAAACTTGGGTAACTGATTAAATACGAACATTTATGTGGTGGGTTGATATTGGTTTATGCATAGGTGTACATTTGTAAGCAATGTTGATTTTATTAAAATGTATGGGGGAAAATACCGATTTTATCCCAGAATCTGAGTTATCAGAATTAGTAGCCAATTATGTTTACATAATTATGTAACATATTATACTCCTCTCCCTCTTGTAAGGATATTGTTGCGTTGTGTAAGGTACGAAGTCTACATAGAGCTGTATGTTTAACTAAACACTAAATAATTATTATCAATTATTTCTTGGTCGCTATGGGAGAACTTAATTAATTTCTTCGGTGCTCAAGCAGTCAAGAACCTATTGAGTGCAATTAACCATACAACATACTTGACTTCCTAGGATAAGGCAGACGAACGATTACTTGTGGACAAATCCGAGTTTTACAAGGGAGTTTTGGCTCCAATTAGTTCGGATGATATATGTTTATGGTTATCTGGGTTGAAAGATACAATTTAAATGAAAAAACTTAATATCATTTGCAATTTCCGTTAAAAACGTCTACATTGTACTTGGCTCAGGACACGTGCGAATCATCGCGCAAGTTACTACTTAAAGACGGAAACTAAAGTTGGCAACACACCATGTTTGCTCTAACTAGCATCATTATCATGTTTATCATAAACACATGCACGCACATCTGTTTACTTTAGCATTGTTTATGTAATCTAACATTTCGAAACTAAGTGTTTGGATGTGCTATGTTTGGAACCATGAATCGATCAACAAGACAGACAGGTCATAATTCAAGCCTATAATCAGAACTGTCTGATATCCCCAATAGATCAAATTGGTCACCTTTTTTGCATAAATCTAGCCCACGTTACAACGTCAATTCTGAACGATGTATGTAAAACAGATGGAAAGGGTTTTTGAACCTCTCAGCTTTTGTATTGGTAAAACTGATTACAAAACTCATCCACGTTTGATACGGGATAGCTGAGCCAGCGTGGAATGTGGCGATATGTGAATTTGGATATTATAGAAAAAATTTTTTATGTGAAGTTCAGTGGGGCTATCAGTAAAGAAGTATGTGAATACGACGGTAAGATCACGTGCGAATAATGTTACTGATAAGAAGGCGAGAGATGACAAGTAAAGATATCTGGCTTTGCTCAGATTTGAATTATTATGGAAGAAGAGCGTGACAAAAAATAAAAAAATGGAATAGCGGTTTTATTAGCAATTCCAGACAATCTTTATGTAAAAACGCCTCATCTCTAGCAAAAATGTCCTTTGTCTACTTAGTTTTAAATTGGACAGTCGGACACTTATTTTTAATCTAAAAAGGTGTTCAATAGAAAGGAAAACCACGTTTTCTTGGAGAAGAAACTGGTAGAAAGAACATGGTATGAAACTTATATGAATATAACTGACTGATAAGAAAGTCCATTTGACAGTGTTTTGCTCTCATTGTGTCATCACGTTTGCTAGGTGGCGTTGCTGTCCCAACGTAGTTCAATATGCAGACTATGTCGTACTCAGTCTGTCGTACTTGTTAATTTGTCTTTGTTTCTTTTCTTTTTTGTCTAAACCTTCGAGCACTAAAGCTTATTTAAAATCTAGCACAATTCAAGAAATTATAATTTTTAGCATGTAAAGATATACAACATCCAATCAGACAAAATATAGCAATAGATAAGACAGAAAATGCAAAACTGTGCTCTAGAACAAAAGTGCGTGTAAAAATAGAAAATGTTAAGAATTAAAATAAAAAATGAATGGTAAAAATTCATCGTTTAATATTTAAAAAAAGTGCGTTAATTGTCACTCTGCATTCACATAAAGTGATGCGAACATGTCACGTCACGTACGGTGTGTGTGAAGTCACGTTCATTGTATCTAACGTCACGTACGGTGTGTGTAACGTCACGTACAGTGTTTGTGACGTCACGTACAGTGTGTGTGACGTCACGTATTGTGTGCGTGACGTGTGTGTGACGTCACGTGCAGTGTGTGTGACGTAACGTGCAGTGTGTGTGACGTCACGTATTGTGTGCGTGACGTGTGTGTGACGTCACGTGCAGTGTGTGTGACGTAACGTGCAGTGTGTGTGACGTCACGTGCAGTGTGTGTGACGTAACGTGCAGTGTGTGTGACGTCACGTATTGTGTGCGTGACGTGTGTGTGACGTCACGTGCAGTGTGTGTGACGTAACGTGCAGTGTGTGTGACGTCACGTATTGTGTGCGTGACGTGTGTGTGACGTCACGTGCAGTGTGTGTGACGTAACGTATTGTGTGCGTGACGTTTGCGTCACGCCACGTACAGTGTGTGTTACGTCACGTACAGTGTGTGTCACGTACAGTGTGTGTCATCCCACACGCTGCCACTTGTGTTTACCAACAACCCGGCACCTCCACCAAGGCTAGTAGACGCGTAGTAATTTACAAGCCGGACTTTATCCAGTGCGTAGTTTAACAATATTATAAATGCTGAAATATGTTAAATATCTGTGATAGAAAACAATATCGTGTATTATCACGGTTTTCATTGATAAATTTTATCATTCTTATCAGAGATGAAAAACCTGAGTAGACCTCCTCAAATACTTTATTCTACATCATGCATATAAAACGTTTGCTAATGTTGTCAATGTTTCAACGATAACTGTTGCTCGGCCTTGGTACTTACGAAAATTCTTGACTCCATTACTCTCCAAATAAATCAACAATATATTTTGTTTTAATGTTAGATTAAGCTACGGGTGCTAGTCTAGCATTCGAACATACGTTTGTCCTATTTTAAAAGTTAAATTACACTCTCAAGTAATGAATTATTCATGTTGGAATGTCGTCACCATATACTAAACTTAAAACATCATTATCTACATCCCTCCATGCATGATTTTTTCCGCTTTTCCAGTAAATAATTTGAAAACATACCGGTTACCAAAAAATGCATTGAACGAAGGACAAAGAAATGATTTTTAAATTATACCACGAAGTAGAAAAACACTTTAGTATAACCGAGGAGAAATTCAAGTTCCCTCGTTGAACAGTACTTACGGTAAACTGGAAATTTAAAAGTAAATTTGAGACGCCATGTGTCTGCTCGAAAAAGTATTTTAAAAATCTTTTCGATTTTATTTTAGCACCAGGTTTTGCTATAATTTTGTACAAGGTTCATTTTGGTAATGTTTTAGAAAACGTAGAAAGTAATCCCTCTCTTTGTAACACCGCTGAGTATATTGGGTTGTTGCAATACATGTTGCGTACCAGACCAGCTTCATGCGATGCCGCGGTAGACATATTGGAGTCTCCTTCGGGGGGCGTCAGCTATTCGCGCCTCCCAGCGGAAGAGACAGTTAGGGGATGGGGACACACGTGGGACACAACGTAAATAACAAGTGGGCTCGTTGTGTTGTCGGGCCCAGAGAGGCTCTATAGCGCAAGGGGGGGGGGGGGGGGTGATATGGCGCCGCCATTACTCATCCAAACTGCGCTAACATTCCGTTTGCTGCTCTACGATTACAACCGCGGGAAATTACACGTTTCCAATGCTGAGTGGTAATCGTTTGTTTTTACTTTATTAAATAAGAGATAACACTCTGAATACAGATTTTTTTCGCTAAATTTTAGATACAAATTGTACAGACTGTTGTGGCGGGAAAAGCAGGTCTCTATATCATATAGGTGACCAATCTCATGAAAACTTGGTTTATGACAATCATTTCTCTAAATAGATGTGTAGTAAAATTAAAGAATATGATTCTTAGATACACAAGATAAGTTCATATTCATAATAATTAGTACTGAACCGTAAAACATCTATGTGCATTAATCGAATTGCAGAATTATAATGGGGTTCATAGTGAATTTTTCCAGAAATAGAGGACAAAGAATACGTTGGTTTTAAGATAATGTGTAACTGACTAAATTATCAACAACAGAACAACAAAACAAGAGTTGATTGTTGAGATTAACATGTTCAAAACTGGAAACAAGGTCGAGCGTTAACTCTGAAAATGGCGGCATTCAATTTGCAACCGCTTTCCGCCACCTGGCGCTATCGAGAGCTAGAGGGTTGATTTCACGTTACAAAGTAGAGGAATCCTTCAAAGCAAAACTATTTACTGTTCTGTCAAAAACAGCTTTCTATTGTACTCGCACCAAAGCCCTGAAACCTATTTCTCTTTTCAATCCCAAGGAATTTTTTTGTTCCCTTTGATTTCGAATAAAGTTTGTTTGTCTGAAAGTTCCACAAGAACTATTTCATTTCATATTACCTCATACAAAACGATTTTCCGTACATCCCATAAATATTTATGAGTTACAACAAGTGTTGAAAAATGAAATGGAAATCGAAAAAAGAGGAAAATGAAATGCTTTCAAGCTCGTTTCCTTTTACACAGAGCGTTCATTATTTAGCTCAGTTGAGAACACTCGTGACGCCGACCCAGCACACATATGTTATAATGTTAGTTTGTAATCCACCTGAAAGGTCAATCTGTTTCCTCTTCTTTTCAGCTCACTGGGCCGAATAAAACGTATTCTACATTTATTACCAACTTTTAACACGTAATTTGCAAAACGAAATTTACAAGAGAGCTTGGTTTCTAATTTCGGTAGTGTTCCTTTTTTATTTTTATTTTAACAGATTGAATGAGGTCTAAACGAGCTCATTCATTATGTTAAACGTATGAGATTATTATCAATGATTAATCTTAATCCACTCAAGTTTCTCTGGAAGTAAGTAGTTTATGTATAGATGCATTAAGTTCACAAAAAGGTGTTAACTAAAAAGAAGAACACAGACACATTAACAAGAAAGATCGCTCGAACGGTTTTTCTGGAGAACGAAGTGTTTTTAAAACAAGTTTATAGATGTGATTGAAAAAACTATTGTTTCATGCTCTAATTTCAAAACAAGCAAGGACAGCACAGTAGTGTTGTGTTCAGGGTAACTTCGTTCGTTGGTATTTTCTTATAACCTCACGTTTACACTACGAATAGTTTGATACAAAATTAAGATTTATGTCAATAGATAGACCCATTTAGTCCATCGATGTGTTCATACCGTATTAAGGGGAAGTCGACCACCAGTATTAAACCCCGCGAAATTACTGATTGTTAATCCTATCTCAGCTATGACCAACCGCATAGAAAAAGTGCCAATCTTGTTCAATTTTAGATCGGAAGAACAAATTACTTCTCAATTTAATAATATGTATAATAAAATATGTTATAATAAAAATATAATATTTTTATTATCAGTGCGGATATATTTTAAATTTAATTCCTAGTAAATAAATTTAATAGAAAAGCATATGAACAGTTTTTGCCAGTATTTAGTTCTTTCGAATCCACCTTAACTACTATTTTATCACTTTTTACCCCTGACTTAGCATTATTGATAAATGTAAAACACACTTATTTTACACAGATTTAATGAGTGGAAAACTATTCTATTATCTTTTGATATGCATTTTATACCTAAAATTAGCTGTTTAAAACTGTATCTTCATAAATTACCACTAATATATTATAGAAACAACCGATCTTTTCTTTAAACTGACCCTATGTGATGTACTCCACTTAATAGTCTCCGTGATAATTCTCACAAATGACTTGAAAGAGGTTCCCGTTTGAAACTATAAATTCACACAATTTAATAGTTTCACGCAAAGCAGCATAAAGCCTAACTCCTCCAAATAACTGAACCAGCTTAATCCCACACTAAAACCAACCCCTCTTATAAACACTTGTTGCTAATTACTTTGCTATACTAACAACTCTCCTGGCATCATGTGGCCTTATTGCGGTTAGTTGTGCATTGGAGATAATTTGAGGCGACTTCCACCGGATCCAATGATTGTCTGTAGTAACTCAAGTCTCATTAGTTATAATTGTCTGCCGCTTTTAGAGATGTGGGTGTTTGAGTTATTCCAAGAAGACAATTAACTGATCACATTAGTGTAGGGCGGGCACAAAGCTAACAACTTTATCCCCATAGAAATACAATTACAATAATGTAGCTCGCTAGCAAGCATAAGTGGTGGTATGTAAACATGATAACTGAGGAAGATGTGAATATACTCAACTTAAGTACTAAGAACTGTTTATCATTCAGGGCAAAGGCACATAAGATTAAAACCGTGTTATGCTATGAACATAATATTAAATTCAAAATGAATGTTGAATATGTATAGGTGTTTTCATAGACCATATGATCTTAGATTTACATAATGTAGAACAAGTAAGCAAAATGATGAAAATAACACGAAATATAAAAAATAAAGTGGCTTTTGTGGTGGAGCGTAAGTGCATGGGAGGTCAGGAAACGCAGATATCAAGTCATATCGGAAACGACCAAGTAAACCATGTATGATATCTCAAATCAGGCGCCCTGTTTGTACGGGTAATCGCAGATAATTGTCTAATCTCCAGTCCAAATGTCTGGTGTAATCAGTCGTGTGGAACACTAAAGTTCAGTTTACTCGTCGAAATGTCTGTGTCGTGACTTTACCGCCACAACTTCACACCGCCACAGTGGTAGAGGGGCGAGTATTGTGGGTGATACTTCTTGTTTGGTTCCCTGTAGTTGTGCGTGTCGACGAGATGGTTAAAACGGCCACCGTGTTGCTGAATACATCTTAAACTGGCACAAGACATGAATGTAATATTATCAACACGATATCGCAAGTAGAAAGTTGATCACGCGAAGTACCACACAGGCTTTTAATTGCCCTGCATTTATTCATTTCAAATTTCGTGGAAGTTAAAAAGAAACAACATAATACTAATATTCTTACCATAACTGTTTAGGCCTATACAAAGTGTGGAAACTACACTTAGCCCCAGTCTTACAATGTCCCAATAACTAGTTATTCGTCGAAAAGCTGGTTTCCTCCATGGCAACGACCAATCAAAACCCTTGATATTCTCCAAATAGCTTAGTTGCTACAAATAACTTTCTTAGTAGGAGATTGTAAGGACGGCCATAAGTCATGCACTTCACTGCAGCAGGACGGTGTCTTCACAAATTTGTAGAGTAGACTGTCTGTACTATTAGCACAAGTGGTGCTTATAGTGGATGCATATAAACGTTGTAAGCGGGGATTAGTAAAGGATTGTCCAAGTCTTGTCCGTCGCAGTCTCGAGTCTGTGACGTCATGTCCGGCACAACGCGCATCTGTCCGGAAGAAGCCGCGCTAACTTGAGGGCTTTGCTCGCAACGTAAGACAACGCGTACCGCTAGGCCGGGGATTACCAGAGAGGAGCGCGTGACTGAGCCGTTGTCGGCGCTGAGACGGGGAGTCCTGGCCTTGAAACGGGCGGCGACCATGGACGAGACACAACGCGCATCTGTCCGGAAGAAGCCGCGCTAACTTCAGGGCTTTGCTCGCAACACAAGACAACGCGTACCGCTAGACCGGGGATTACCAGAGTAGAGCGCGTGACTGAGCCGTTGTCGGCCCTGAGACGGGGAGTCCAGGCCTTGAAACGGGCGGCGACCATGGACAAGGCACAACGCGCATCTGTCTGGGAGAAGCCGCGCTAACTTGAGGGCTTTGCTCGCAACGTAAGACAACGCGTACCGCTAGGCCGGGGATTACCCGAGCAGAGCGCGTGACTGAGCCGTTGTCGGCGCTGAGACGGAGAGTCCTGGCCTTGAAACGGGCGGCGACCTTGGACGAGGCACAACGTAACGCACGTGTTAACTCAATTTCAATTTTCAATTTGGCATAGTACATGTAAAATGTTATTAACAATGTATTTCATTATAGAACAAAACATAAAACATTACTTTAGGAGGTTGTTGCTTTTAGGTACACACATCAGTCAGAAGTTCTTAATCCTTAGTCCTTAGTCCTTTAGTAAAGAGATGTTTGACTTAAGAATGTGTAGAGTTAATACTTTTTTAGTATTTACTCGGGCCACAGAAGCGTACGCATTTAATTTTAAATTTAAAATGGTTCCCACTTCAAATGCGAGTGTACATTTATATGTTTCTGGGTTGCAGTTATTCGATTGGGACTAATCTAATATGCCTAACCAGAACATCTCCGCAAGCTACTATTTATTTTAAGAACATTCACCTCTACTTGAGCACATCGATGATTAATTACGTGTGGCAATTGAGACTTTTTGTCTGGTTGATGTTTTTGTAATAACAGTCTCAAATTTGGCTCCGTCAAGTTGGCCCCCCCACTTTAAAGTTTAGGGTCAATTGTTATCTCAATCGTTTGTGCATCGTTAGTGCACGTTTGTGCACTAAAAATTTTCGTTTGTGCACGTTTAGTTCTCGAGATATAACGGTTTTTTTGTGGGGGGGCCAACTTGACGACCAGCCCCCCCACATGTCAAATGTTAACATTTTATGATGTGGGTCGTTTGTGCATCGTTAGTGCAGGTTTGTGCACTAAAAATTTTCGTTTGTGCACGTTTAGTTCTCGAGATATAACGGTTTTTTTTGTGGGGGGGCCAACTTGACGCAGCCCCCCCACATGTCAAATGTAAACATTTTATGATGTGGGTCGTTTGTGCATCGTTAGTGCAGGTTTGTGCACTAAAAATTTTCGTTTGTGCACGTTTAGTTCTCGAGATATAACGGTTTTTTTTGTGGGGGGGCCAACTTAACGCAGCCCCCCCACATGTCAAATGTTAACATTTTATGATGTGGGTCGTTTGTGCATCGTTAGTGCAGGTTTTTGCACTAAAAATTTTCGTTTGTGCACGTTTAGTTCTCGAGATATAACGGTTTTTTTGTGGGGGGGCCAACTTGACGCAGCCCCCCCACATGTCAAATGTTAACATTTTATGATGTGGGTCGTTTGTGCGTCGTTAGTGCAGGTTTGTGCACTAAAAATTTTCGTTTGTGCACGTTTAGTTCTTGAGATATAACGGTTTTTTTTGTGGGGGGGCCAACTTGACGCAGCCCCCCCACATGTCAAATGTTAACATTTTATGATGTGGGTCGTTTGGGCATCGTTAGTGCAGGTTTGTGCACTAAAAATTTTCGTTTGTGCACGTTTAGTTCTCGAGATATAACGGTTTTTTTGTGGGGGGGCCAACTTGACGCAGCCCCCCCACATGTCAAATGTTAACATTTAATAATGTGGGTCGTTTGTGCAACGTTAGTGCAGGTTTGTGCACTAAACATTTTCGTTTGTGCACGTTTAGTTCTCGAGATATAACGGTTTTTTTTGTGGGAGGGCCAACTTGACGCAGCCCCCCCACATGTCAAATGTTAACATTTTATGATGTGGGTCGTTTGTGCATCGTTAGTGCAGGTTTGTGCACTAAAAATTTTCGTTTGTGCACGTTTAGTTCTTGAGATATAACGGTTTTTTTGTGGGGGGGCCAACTTGACGCAGCCCCCCCACATGTCAAATGTTATCATTTTATGATGTAGGTCGTTTGTGCATCGTTAGTGCAGGTTTGTGCACTAAAAATTTTCGTTTGTGCACGTTTAGTTCTCGAGATATTACGGTTTTTTTGTGGGGGGGCCAACTTGACGCAGCCCCCCCACATGTCAAATGTTAACATTTTATGATGAGGGTCGTTTGTGCATCGTTAGTGCAGGTTTGTGCACTAAAATTTTTCGTTTGTGCACGTTTAGTTCTCGAGATATAACGGGTTTTTTGTGGGGGGGCCAACTTGACGCAGCCCCCCCACATGTCAAATGTTAACATTTTATGATGTGGGTCGTTTGTGCATCGTTAGTGCAGGTTTGTGCACTAAAAATTTTCGTTTGTGCACGTTTAGTTCTCGAGATATAACGGTTTTTTTGTGGGGGGGCCAACTTGACGACCAGCCCCCCCACATGTCAAATGTTAACATTTTATGATGTGGGTCGTTTGTGCATCGTTAGTGCAGGTTTGTGCACTAAAAATTTTCGTTTGTGCACGTTTAGTTCTCGAGATATAACGGTTTTTTTGTGGGGGGGCCAACTTGACGCAGCCCCCCCACATGTCAAATGTAAACATTTTATGATGTGGGTCGTTTGTGCATCGTTAGTGCAGGTTTGTGCACTAAAAATTTTCGTTTGTGCACGTTAAGTTCTCGAGATATAACGGTTTTTTTTGTGGGGGGGCCAACTTGACGCAGCCCCCCCACATGTCAAATGTTAACATTTTATGATGTTGGTCGTTTGTGCATCGTTAGTGCAGGTTTGTGCACTAAAAATTTTCGTTTGTGCACGTTTAGTTCTCGAGATATAACGGTTTTTTTTGTGGGGGGGCCAACTTGACGCAGCCCCCCCACATGTCAAATGTTAACATTTTATGATGTGGGTCGTTTGTGCATCGTTAGTGCAGGTTTGTGCACTAAAATTTTTCGTTTGTGCACGTTTAGTTCTCGAGATATAAGGGTTTTTTTTGGGGGGGCCAACTTGACGCAGCCCCCCCACATGTCATATGTTAACATTTTATGATGTGGGTCGTTTGTGCATCGTTAGTGCAGGTTTGTGCACTAAAAATTTTCGTTTGTGCACGTTTAGTTCTCGAGATTTAACGGTTTTACCGTGGGGGGGGGGGGGGGGGAGCAACTTGACGCAGCCCCCCGTATGTCAAATGTTAACATTTTCTTATGTGGATCGTTTGTGCATCGGTAGTGCAGGTTTGTGCACTAAAAATTTTCGTTTGTGCACGTTTAGTTATCGAGGTATAACGGTTTTTTTCGTGGGGGGGCCAACTTGACGCAGCCCCCCCATATGTCAATTGTTAACTTTTTCTGGTGTGGATCGTTTGTGCATCGTTAGTGCAGGTTTGTGCACTAAAATGTTTTGTTTGTGCACGTTTAGTTCTCGAGATATAACGGTTTTTCCGTGGGGGGGCAACTTGACGCAGCCCCCCCCCCCCCCCCCCCCATATGTCAAATATTAACATTTTATGGTGTGGATCGTTTGTGCATCGTTAGTGCAGGTTTGTGCTTTAAACATTTTCGTTTGTGCACGTTTAGTTCCCGAGATATAACGGTTTTGCCGAGGGGGGTCAACTTGACGCAGCCCTCCCATATGTCAAATGTTAACATTTTATGGTGTGGATCGTTTGTTCATCGGTAGTGCAGGTTTTTGCACCAAAAATGTTCGTTTGTGCAGGTTTATATCTCGAGATATAACGGTTTTTCCGTGGGGGGGGCTAACGTCACGCTGCCCCCCCCCCCCCCGTGTAAGCACCAAGCCTCAAATTCTTAGATAATTTAATGGCGATTCAGACATTTAGTGCCCCGAGTGTTTTTAGACTTGGATTTTGTTTACATGAAGAGAAGGTGAGCTCCTTCCCTCACCGATATTGTCACTATTATAACTATATGCACATTCTGTTGCATAAGTGTAATGGTGGATAAACAAAAAGTGTGGGCGAAATAATTGTTTTAACATCCATTTACAAAACTCGGCGGGGCCAAATTACTAATGAACTCATCAATATAAAATTCGCAATTCGTTTTATAGTACGGTGACGTCACCTATCGTGAGATTCTCCAATTATTAATAAATGTATGAGCACAAGATAAACACCAGAAAGTACAGACGACTCACTTTAGTTTTAATGAAGTGGTCAATGACCTTGGCTCCCCCACCAAAGAAAACAGGCTTTCATAAGTTCATAGTTGTGCACGATATTTGCACACTTTGCACAAGATAAGTTGATTTTTGCACAAGCATCACAAAAAAGTTTTTTCAACTTCATTTTGGCAAGCCAAGCTTGTGGTAGATGTACATTCTACACATACCTAGAATGATGTCAAAACCGACACCGTATTTTGCGCAGTTGAAAACAAACGTAATGTGTAATGCAGAGTTGATAAGCATAATAGATAAGCGCCAGTAGTGTGTTGTTCAAAGGTTTTAGTAGTAAGTTCGAAATATCGCCGCCTTCGAACTAACGACTAAAGGAGGTTGCACAATAGCCCGGAACGCTACGGGAACGGGAATTTGGATCCTGTGTTATTAAGCGAGCGTTTCCACGAGACTCTTATGGCACTTCGTTCTGTTTTTTTTCTTTTTTTTTTTTTGTACCGTACTTGACTCTAACGGCCCTTCATTCTGTTTGTTTGTTTTTTTGTTTTTATGTCCGTCGATAGCGGTCGAACGGAAAGTCCGATCAACTTGAAATTTACACCATCCACAAGCCTCGATGTGGATTGAAGGTGTACAGTTTTAAGGCTAAATCGTTTGAAAAGTTACAAAGTTACACCATAGTTACTGCAAAATATTTTTCTGAAACAAAATGACGGCAAAATGTGAGAGAACCATATTTTTTAAAGCTTTTTCCGGTCACGAATATGTTCATTTAATGGCTATCTGATCAATATTGGCAAAGTTACACAAAAGTTACTCGAAAATATTTTTCTGAAAAACAGTAACAGCAAAATGTGAGGTGGCTATCTTGTAGTACATTTTCATCCGGTCACGAATATACTAATTTAGACGCGATCGAATACGTATAAGAGGCAGAAATTACATTTCTATTGCAGTCAATAACTGTTAGTAACGGTGGCGGACCGCGGCGAAAACATGACAAAGAAAATTCTAAGCAACGCACATGGCACTGCATTCAACAATATCGGGAATTATAATAGCTATGGGAATTAGAAAAATGTTTGCAATGTGCATTCTTGAATTGTTGTTAATTGTTGTTTTTATAAGCTTTGAGATCTTTTCGCCAGAACGTTCGTAGAATATGGACGCGCTCGCTTATCAACGCGTCAAACAGAGCGTTTTCCTAGTCTTATGACACGATGGGCAATTGAGTTTCGCGTTCACGTTCCGGCATCGCACAACAAGCGCTTATCTATTGGGCCTATCTACTATCAATTTTTTGTAAAATATTGCTTTAACTAGGAAAACGCTCTGTTTGACGCGTTGATAAGCGAGCGCGTCAATATCTACGAACTTTCTGGCGAAAAGATTTCAATGCTAATACAAACAACAATTAACAACAATTCAAGAATGCGCATTGCAAAATTTTTTCTAATTTCCTGACATTGTTGGATGCAGTGCAATGTGCGTTGCTAAGAATGGCACTTCGTTCTGTTTTGTTTTTTTTTTGTTCTAGACTCTTATGGCACTTCATTCTGTTGGTTTATTGTTTTGTTTTTATGTCTGTCGATAGCGGTCGAACGGAAAGTCCGATCAACTTGAAATTTGGACCATACACAAGCCTCGACGTGGATTGAAGGTGTATAGTTTTGAGGCAGAATCGTTCGAAAAGTTACAAAGTTACACTCAATAACTGTTAGTAACGGTGGCGGACCGCCGCGAAAACACTAGACAGAATGACAACGAAAATTCTTAGCAACGCAAATTGCACTGCATTCAACAATATCGGGAAGTATAATAGCTATGGAAATCAGAAAAAATTTGAAATGCACAGTCTTGAGTTGTTGTTAATTGTTGTTTATATTAGCTTTGAGATCTTTTCGCCAGAACGTTCGTCAATATGGACGCGCTCGCTTATCAACGCATCAAACAGAGCGTTTTCCTAGTTATATGAATTGAACATTATTTACATAGGTAAGATTTCTCCCTCATAGACTCACATAATATACACACACACACAAATTATTAATTTTTATAAAGCCGTTATTTATAGTGGACTACGTATAATAATATCGTATATTAATCCATTACACAGTACAAAATTTGTTTTCGTCGGACCACAACGATTTGGTTCTTCAATTCAGTGCATATATTCGAAATGTTATGGATTAAGCTATTGCGGGAAGAAGGTCCAACTTGTGCTGCCGTGACATGAACACCTATACAACTTGGGAAAAAAGGTAAGTTATCTGTTACATTTAATTATTATGATAAATGTTTTACCAATATTAATTTTGATAATTATTACTAATATTAAATAATATTAAAAAGAATTTTGATACAACAGGTGAATCAGTTGTTATAACATTAAATAAGAAAAAAAAAGAAAAGTTATAGGATTATAATATAACTAGGAAAACGCTCTGTTTGACACGTTGATAAGCGAGCGCGTCAATATCTACGAACTTTCTGGCGAAAAGTTTTCAATGCTAATACGAACAACAATTAACAACAATTCAAGAATGCGCATTGCAAAAATTGTTCTTATTTCCATGGCTATTATACTTTCCGACATTGTTGTATGCAGTGCAATGTGCGTTGCTAAGAATTTTCGTGGTCATGTTTTCAATACGGTCCGCCACCGTTACTAACACTTATTGACAGCAATAGAAATGTAATTTCTGCCTCTAATACGTATCGGATCGCGTTGACATTAGTATATTCGTGACCGGACAAACATTTACTATAAGATAGCCACCTCACATTTTGCCGTTACTGCGTTTTAGAAAAATATTTTCGAGTAACTTTTGTGTAACTTTGCCAATACTTATCAGATCGCCATTACATTTACATATTCGTGACCGAAAAAATCTGTAGAAAAATCTGGCTATTTCACATTTTGCCGCCATTTTGTTTCATAAAAATATTTTGCAGTAACTATGGTGTAACTTTGTAACTTTTCGAACGATTTGGTTCAAAACTATACACCTTCAATCCACATCGAGGCTTGTGGATGGTCCAAATTTCAAGTTGATCGGACTTTCCGTTCGACCGCTATCGACGGACATAAAAAAAAAAAAAAAAAAAAAAAAACAAACAAACAAACAAACAAAAAAACAGAACGAAGTGCCATAAGAGTCAAGTGGAAACGCTCGCTTCGCTCGCTTAATAAATAAATTCACATTTAGAGTCTACCCACTCAGTAACTAAACTGATTTGCAGTGGGTGACTTTAATTTAAAGTGACCAAACCAACCCTGTAGGCTTCGAACACCATCGACGAGTGAGCGATAACCAATCAAAGATCGATATTTCAAATACGAAACATATGAATCAGTGATTGGACAGTGCGAACACCTGCGGACAAATGCCAGAATCAAAAAGAAATGATTAAAATTAAAAAGTTCGAATGCTGATCAGCAATCTACGACAGGTTATCACTGAAGTTTTGAATTGTATTATAACTGTTAAATTGCAGAGTTTAAGTGACGTCAGGTTTCTGGGGTATTTACACTTTTTTATTTTAACTAGGAAAACGCTCTGTTTGACGCGTTGATAAGCGAGCGCGTCAATATCTACGAACTTTCAGGCGAAAAGATTTCAATGCTTATACAAACAACAATTAACAACAATTTAAGAATGCGCATTGCAAATTTTTTTCTAATTTCCATAGCTATTATACTTCCCGACATTGTTGGATGCAGTGCAATGTGCGTTGCTAAGAATTTTCGCTGACATGTTTTCGCCGCGGTCCGCCACCGTTACTAACAGTTATTGACAGCAAAAGAAATGTAATTTCTGCCTCTAATATGTATCAAATCGCGTTTTCATTAGTATATTCGTGACCGGACGAAAATTTACTATAAGATAGCCACCTCACATTTTGCTGTTACTGTGTTTCAGAAATATATTTTCGAGTAACTTTTGTGTAACTTTGCCAATACTTATCAGATCGCCATTACATTAACATATTCGTGACCGGAAAAATCTGTAAAAAAATCTGGCTATCTCATATTTTGCCGCCATTTTGTTTCAGAAAAATATTTTGCAGTAACTATGGTGTAACTTTGTAACTTTTCGAACGATTTTGCCTCAAAACTATACACCTTCAATCCACATCGAGGCTTGTGGATGGTCCAAATTTCAAGTTGATCGGACTTTCCGTTCGACCGCTATCGACGGACATAAAAACAAAAACAAAAAAAAAACAAAAAAAAAACAAACAAACAAACAAACAAAAAAAAAACAGAATGAAGTGCCATAAGAGTCAAGTGGAAACGCTCGCTTCGCTCGCTTAATTAACTTTGTCCATAAACCGAAACTTCTAAGATATAAATGAAAAAAAAACAGGTCACAGAGTGTTCTAGCTTTGTTACATGGACAAACAAGTTTTGTCCAAGGACTGAACTTCCATTTCCACAATCGAAATGGGTTCAACTTTAAGCACATATAGCTTATAGAAAGAGTCCGTACCGAATGATTTTTACACAAAATGCAGGATATATTATAATAATAAATAAATAAATGTAGACTAACTGGTTTTTTCATTTGCCACTTTAAACACAATCTTAGGCCTTTATCTTGTTATTAATTAAATAAATATTAAGACATTTTCAGAAAGATGGAAAAATAACTATTATTTTCCAACTACGTGATAAACTGTATTGGGAAAGCACCACCGATTTATACCAAAGTAGTAAAACGTGCCAGTTTACAGTGATGACTGGTCTGGTGAAGTGTGCGTGTGGGTCCCGTTCGTACAAACTTCACCACTAAAATAAATTCAAAGTAAAAGTAATATGTAAGGAAACTGTAGCCTTTTGACTCTAACTGTGTTATTCATAATTTTATATTGTATACATATTTTCATAAAAATAATTGGTATTTAAAATCAATAAGAATTATTTCGATAAATAATAAGAACAATAATTGTATTTAGGGCCGGTTTACAATCTCCTGATAAGAAAGTTATTTGTAGCAATTAAGCTATTTAGAGGATTTCAAGGGTTTTGATTGGTGGTTGCCATGGAGAAAACAAGCTATTCAACGAATAAGTAGTAATTGGGACATTGTAAGACATGGTCCTAGCCTATCTAGGCCAGCGTGGAGCCGAGTTGGCGCGGACGTGCTAAAAACGATATTACCAACTATATTACCTTATACAAATTCGAGGCAGGGACCATCAATAAAGAGGACTTTCGGGTTTATTGTGGCGGGCTCTTAGTAAAGGGGTGCAATTGAGGAACTATAAAATTAAAAGTGTAAGTATAGGTATTCAATGATGGTGTTGACATGCTTTACTCACAGCTGGTGAATTGATGTCGGGTTGAATTTGACAGTAGAGTCTTATAGACAAGTGGCTCCTTTGTTTTTCTGCTTGTATCAACTCTCGTGTCGCTTACTTTTGTGACACACAGAAAGCCTTATTTACTTTTACCGCCACAATAACTGGAATTTGGAATTCATCCACCTGCCCTTCTCGAATACCACGCAGGCTTAGATAACTTTTCGACGACATTTTTTTATTAAACAATATTAAATGAAAAACACACAGTATAATGTTCATTCACGTCAAACGCTAATGATACTGAAGGAGACAGGTACAATATTTGTTTATACACACCACACACACACCACTCCCTCAGGCACGAATCGCTGTAAATGTTGATTACGTCGTGCATCGTTCTAACTCGAATATAATATGCAGTGTGCTGTAAAATGAAATGATGAATTGATTAGAGAGTACGTTCTTACCTAAAATATCTTATTGGGATGAGTTTAGTGGCAAATTACCGTAAATGCTAAGAGATAAGTAACTCAGAGTTTGAAACCTAAGGAACTGCATCTACCATTCATTCACAAATCGAGTTCCTGTATAGCGAGCCGCCGTAAGAGCCCTTGTAAGTTTCCCATCCCAGACGTTTCGTTGGGGTCCGCCTATTTCATTGCAGTTACAAACAAACATATTTCGCCATACCAAAAACCTTCAAAGCAATATTTTTTGACCATTTCAACATATTATTAATATATGGAGCTAATAGTCCGTTTATTCCCTTGGACTGGGGGAGGGGGCGATTGAGAACTCCCGTGGGAGGGGGGGGGGGGGGGTAAGGGTATGTTTTACTAGGTCTAGAGCGTATAGTTCAAAGTTCGAACATTGTATCACTCTACACCGCCAAACGCAAGAACAACGTAATTTTGAAAGAAATGCTCACTTTCAGGGGGTATTGCAACCTCTATTTGGTAGCCAGCTCTAACTTTTTTATTTCTAATTTTATATTTTATGACCAATACTGTGTTGTATTGTACTAATATTGATAAATTATTATAAGTACAATTGTAGTTATGGATAAGCATCCACTGATAAATGATAATAGTATATAATTATAATTTTTAGTAAGAATACCTGTTTTAGTGTGCACGCCTGTTTTACCTGATGTGTCACTTTTCTTGTGGCTTACAAGGTATATGTTGATTTTCTTTTTTAATAACGTGTTTGTATAGTTGGGAAAGAATGTCTGAGGTATGATAGTAGGACTCAATCCCAGTATTTGCCTTCGTGACTGAGGAAAGCTAGGAAAAAACATTCAGTCAGGATTATCGCAGGACAGAAACGAACCGGCGACCTCCCGAATAAGAGCATCATGTGTTACCGCTGAGATGCTTCTATCGTTTATTAGTGTAAATTTTCGGCATAGTAAAAATCGTAGTCGGGATCCGGAAACCGTGAAAAAGATAACATACTTGTTCTTATGACGCTGCTCACAACAAAATCGTGATGTCATAATGGATTGTAACGGTAAATCATATTTCTACAATTGCGATCCTGATTACAAATTACGATGCCGTCAATTGTGGTTGGGCCTTAAATCATACTTCTACGATTGCGAACTAAATGTAGATAAAACCCAACTTATAAAATTTACTGCCAAGAAGAATCCATATAGATTTTTGTACACAGTTGCAGATGCAGGGTTAGAGTATTTAGAATCTTGTATACAATTAGGTGTTACCCTAAATGAGAAACTTAATTGGAAGGATCATGTAAAAAATATAGTCAACAAGGGAAATAAAAATCTTAATTTTGTCATGCGGAACCTTAGGGAATGTAGTGCCAAGGTAAAGAGCAAAACTTATACTAAAATTGTCAGGCCCACACTTGAATATGCAAGCTGTATATGGGACCCACACACCAAGCTCCATAAGGAGGCTATTCAAAAACTATTTATTATTAGACATGACCATGATTTGAGCTCTTTCGCTCTGTTACATAGCATTTATATCATAGCATTTACCAGGTATAATAATGCACGATATTACAGCTTTTTAATAGTACATCACAATATTTAGGTAGGAACTTATACCATATGTTGCTCACATGAAATAAATTGATAAAGATAATAAAGGGTAAATAATAGCATTAATAGAACAATAAGGTAAAGAATATTATAGTAGGGTCTATATAGTAATTTGGTACTGAAAAACAGTATCAGGGTAATTGGGCCTAGAGTTATTGGTAAGGTTATTTTTTTAGCGTACTTCTAAATTTTGATATGTGGTCGGGTAGGAGGTTTATTACTTTTATATCCAAACCATTCCACAATCTTGTGGCAGAGCCAACTAACGAGTTTTTACCAACATCAGTCCTAACGTGGCACGTAGAGTTTGTTTTTTGTGGACGTTTTTGCCAATGAAAGTGGCTGCTTTCAGTCTGTTTAGACAGAGAAGGGCGGCCTGCAAAGAACTAGATAAATATGGAAGAAGGCATAGTCCTACAGAAATTATCGAAGATCTTAAGTGGGAATCTTTAGAATCTAGGAGGGTATTCGCCAAACTATGTGTACTATACAAGGCAAAATCAGGTCTTCCCTCCGGCTGGGCCGAGATAAAAAGCAGCAAATAAATAAATAAGCAGTGGTTAGCATCCCTGCTTCCAATGCAGAAGGTCCCAGGTTCAAATCCCGCTTCAGGCAGAAGTTTTTTAACTTCTAATGTGGATTCAATTCCATTACTTCTTGCTCAAAAATAGGTAAACGGTGACTTTGGAGCCGTCCTAGCAACGAAGCACTCAATAAATTCAAAGTTGTTCTGAATATCGGCCTTATTGATTCTGGCATTGGTCCGCAGGTGTTCGCACTGTCCAATCACTGATTCATATTTTTCGTAAATATATCGATCTTTGATTGGTTATCGCTCACTCGTCGATGGTGTTCGAAGCCTACAGGGTTGGTTTAGTCACTTTAAATTAAAGTCCCCCACTGCAAATCAGTTTAGTTACTGAGTGGGTAGACTCTAAATGTGAATTTATTTTATTTTATTTATTTTCATTGCAAAAATGACTACAAAAACAAACTTTCCGTGCCACGTTATAGGACTAATGTTGGAAAAAACTCGTTGGTTGGCTCTGCCACAAGATTGTGGAATGGTTTGGATAAAAAGTAGTAAACCCCCTACCCGACCACATATCAAAATTTAAAAGTGTGCGCAAAAAATATCCTTACCAATAACTCTAGGCCCAATTCCCCTGATACTGTTTATCAGTACCAAATTACTATATACTATATTCTATATCTTATTGTACTATTTTACCCTATTATTTACCCTTTATTATCTTTATTAATTTATTTCATGTGAGCAACATATGGTATAAGTTCCTACCTAAATATTGTGATGTATTATTAATAATCTGTAATATCGTGCAATATTATACCTGATTAATGCTATATGCTAGGCTATGCTATAATATAAATGTTATGTAACAGAGCGGAAGAGCTCAAATCATGGTCATGTCTAATAAATGAAATGAAAATCCCGATTACAATTACGATGATAAGCCTGGATCGAGCCCACTCTGGATTTTTTTTTACACATTTGCATATCCAGTGGGTCCGTGGCTTAGTTGAGAACAAGAAAATAAGTCGATGTCTCGTCGATCTTGGCATTTCACAAATGATGTACACCCCCACTACCTGAGTAGCTCAAACATGAGACGAAATCCCCAAATTCATTACCAGAAGCCATAAAAGAAGTTCAACCATGCACCCATTTCTTGGAAACACAACATTTAGTCAAACAAAAGGCGTAAACACAACAAGCAAACGATTACATTTGATTACTTTTTGCCTGTTGGGACACAAAAATTTCAAGGAAACTGGGGTCGCACTCGGGCTGTACAAACAACATATTATAAATGCAGTGGAAAAAATGCCTTTCGGCGTTCTCAGCTTTGCCACGGACCTAGTTTAGTGAGGTAACCAAAAGTTTGAGAATACATAACCCCGATTTCCAAAAATAATTACTCGCAAGGCACGTAACACATAACACTCTCTCGGAAAACTAGCCAACCACATTATCCTTCCTAATCACTAATCACCGCCGATGAGCGATGTTACTCAGCGGCACTTCCACTGACTCTGGTTGTGATTCTCGAGAGAAAAATGGTACTGACTTTCTCCTGGATTGCTCAAAATGGAAAAGGCAGAAATGCACTACTTCTTCCAGGTCAACCTTACCGTTGCGTTCGTCATAGACGAGTGACTCGACACCTATCAGCGTGTTTTGAAATGGGTATCGCTGGTTAGCCGCGAAAACACGTCAGTTATGAGGTAAGGTTACCTTAGAGCAACCTTAGAGCAAGTAGTCTAGGAGCAAGTATATTTACTTCTTATTGTATTTCCTTTACCTTTGACAATATTTTAACTCGAACTACTTAGTTTAAAATAATTAAATTTGTATTCGTAGTCTACAAGCACGCACAGCAATTTCGTGTGGCATTCAGGAAGTAGCAGGTAAATATTGCATAATTAATTGAAATATTGAGATTTAAGAAAACATTAAATTACAACTAGGAAAACGCTCCGCGTTGCTAGATGAGCGATTAAACAATAATATGAATTCACGCTATTAGAAAACTAAATATTTAAAAAAAAAAATGGCGGTTGAAGTAAAAATTCCAAAACTTGTATCCAGTAGTGACTTTTAACCTGTTCTGTATGTACAGGCTATTATATGTACAGAACCGACTCTATGCAGGGTCATTATCTGGGGATTATTTTGGAGTATGGTCTAGGTTATAGGATCTAGTATTAGGCACAAGTGCGAAATGGGGGCGTGACGCTGAGTCAGAGTGTGGGGGGGGGGGGGGTTAGCGTGTCCTCGGGCGTTTGGCTAGGGGACAGTGATATTCGGGGCCCATGGAAGCCGTTGGTCTGTTATACAGGTCGCCCGGCTGGGGAGCGATGGTGGAGAGATGGCGGATGTACGGCTCTTTTGCCTTGCTTGCCGTGGAGTAGAACTGTCGTGCTAGTTGTCGGAGGTGCATGGCGACTTCGGGGATCCCGACAGCGCTATGGAGATCTGCTGTAGATGTGTCTCTTGGCGCCCCAGTGGCGTATCGGATGGCCCTATTTTGCAGTCTTTGAAGTTTTAGAATATGTGTTTTTGCGCAGCTGGCCCATATAGGGGCGGCGTAGGTGAAAGTTGGTCGGATGACGGCTTTGTACAATAGCATTTTTGTGGCTGCCGACATGTTTTGCGATCGTAATAATGGGGTAAGCGATGCCAGTTTGCAACGGGCTCGAGTGAGTACGGATGACGCATGGTTTATCCAACGTAACTTGTTGTCTAGGATAACTCCCAGACACTTGCTCTCCGGGGTCCATACTACAGCTTGTCCTCGTATTAGAAGCGGGGGCTCACGATGTTTCTTAAATAGGAACGGGTCTCGGTGCTTAGGGTGTCTCTTGCGGGTAAATATTGTGGCTGTGGTCTTCGTCGGGTTTATGGCTATACGCCACTGTTCATACCAGGGTAGAACTCTCGCCAAGTAACGTTTAAGGTGGCGCAACGCTATTGCGGGGTGCGCTCCTTGTGCCAGAGCCGTGAAGTCATCGGCGAATATACTCGCGATGATGGGTTCATCATGGGTAGGCAGTGGAATGTCGTGTGTATAGATGCCGTAGAGGGAGGGTCCAAGGACGGATCCCTGTGGTACCCCGGCGTGAATAGTGTGTGTGGTAGAGGCTGCGTCCTTCCACGAGACATGGTATGTTCGTCCCGTCAGGTAAGATCTAACCATTCCCGTGAGGTGAGGGGGCATGCCTAGCCTGCACATTTTGACTAGGAGGCCCTCGTGCCAGACTCGGTCGAATGCCTTGGCCACGTCGAGGAACACGGCCGTGGCTACCCTATTCTTGTTGTAGGCTGTTGTTACAAAGTCGGTGATGCGGGCTAGGGCGTGCGTTGTAGAGTGGTGTCGCCTGAACCCGTATTGGCAGTCTGGATGCACGTTGGTGGCTGTCATCACCAGTTGGAGGCGGGCCAGTATTACTCTTTCGAAAATTTTTCCAAGGGTGCTCAGTAAGCTAATGGGCCTGTAGTTTGCCGGGTCACGAGGCGACTTACCCGGCTTGGGGAACATGACCACCTTGGCGTGCTTCCATGGAGTCGGGTAGTGTTCGAGGTGTATTGCGGCGTTAAATATGGTGATCAGCAGGTGCACCGCATCTATTGGTAGCTCGCGAACTGCCGAAATGGTGATGGTGTCGTGTCCCGGGGCTTTCTTAGCTGGTAGTTTGGCAACTATAGTGGAGCAACCTTAGAGCAAGTAGTCTAGGAGCAAGTATATTTACTTCTTATTGTATTTCCTTTACCTTTGACAATATTTTAACTCGAACTACTTAGTTTAAAATAATTAAATTTGTATTCGTAGTCTACAAGCACGCACAGCAATTTCGTGTGGCATTCAGGAAGTAGCAGGTAAATATTGCATAATTAATTGAAATATTGAGATTTAAGAAAACATTAAATTACAACTAGGAAAACGCTCCGCGTTGCTAGATGAGCGATTAAACAATAATATGAATTCACGCTATTAGAAAACTAAATATTTAAAAAAAAAAATGGCGGTTGAAGTAAAAATTCCAAAACTTGTATCCGGTGTCGACCTTGTTAGTGTGGACATAATTATAAAACATTAAAAATATGTCCATAAGTTTTAATTAAAAAAAAAATAATACGGGCATTTTTCAATAATTAATTTTTTGTAGGTTGGCATCTTGACGAATTTAGCTAGTTATGTTAACAGCATCGAAATAAGTGGTCACGAGTGTTGATCGAAAGTTTAAGCCAAATCCGTCAAGCCGTTTGGCCTGTGCGCGACAAACAATTGTTTTTGGTAATTAATTTTTTGTAGGTTGGCATCTTGACGGATTTGGCTGATTATGTTAACAGCATCGAGTTAAGTGGTCACGGGTGTTCACCATACTTTCAGCTCAAGGGGGCTGCGTCAAGTTGACCCCCCTCGGCAAAACCGTTATATCTCGGGAACTAAACGTGCACAAACAAGACATTTTAGTGCACAAACCAGCACTAACGATGCACAAACGATCCACACCAGAAAAAGTTAACATTTGACATATGGGGGGGCTGCGTCAAGTTGGCCCCCCCACAAAAAAACCGTTATATCCCGAGAACTAAACGTGCACAAACGACCCACATCATAAAATGTTAACATTTGACATGTGAAGGGGCTGCGTCAAGTTGGCCCCCCAACAAAAAAACCGTTATATCTCGAGAACTAAACGTGCACAAACGAAAATTTTTAGTGCACAAACCTGCACTAACGATGCACAAACGACCCACATCATAAAATGTTTACATTTGACATGTGGGGGGGCTGCGTCAAGTTGGCCCCCCCACAAAAAAACCGTTATATCTCGAGAACTAAACGTGCACAAACGAAAATTTTTAGTGCACAAACCTGCACTAACGATGCACAAACGACCCACATCATAAAATGTTAACATTTGACATGTGGGGGGGCTGGTCGTCAAGTTGGCCCCCCCACAAAAAAAACGTTATATCTCGATAACTAAACGTGCACAAACAAAAATTTTTAGTGCACAAACCTGCACTAACGATGCACAAACGACCCACATCATAAAATGTTAACATTTGACATGTGGGGGGGGCTGCGTCAAGTTGGCCCCCCCACAAAAAAACAGTTATATCTCGAGAACTAAACGTGCACAAACGAAAATTTTTAGTGCACAAACCTGCACTAACGATGCACAAACGACCCACATCATAAAATGTTAACATTTGACATGTGGGGGGGCTGGTCGTCAAGTTGGCCCCCCCACAAAAAAAACGTTATATCTCGAGAACTAAACGTGCACAAACAAAAATTTTTAGTGCACAAACCTGCACTAACGATGCACAAACGACCCACATCATAAAATGTTAACATTTGACATGTGGGGGGGCTGCGTCAAGTTGGCCCCCCCACAAAAAAACAGTTATATCTCGAGAACTAAACGTGCACAAACGAAAATTTTTAGTGCACAAACCTGCACTAACGATGCACAAACGACCCACATCATAAAATGTTAACATTTGACATGTGGGGGGGCTGCGTCAAGTTGGCCCCCCCACAAAAAAACCGTTATATCTCGAGAACTAAACGTGCACAAACGAAAATTTTTAGTGCACAAACCTGCACTAACGATGCACAAACGACCCACATCATAAAATGTTTACATTTGACATGTGGGGGGGCTGCGTCAAGTTGGCCCCCCCACAAAAAAACCGTTATATCTCGAGAACTAAACGTGCACAAACGAAAATTTTTAGTGCACAAACCTGCACTAACGATGCACAAACGACCCACATCATAAAATGTTAACATTTGACATATGGGGGGGCTGGTCGTCAAGTTGGCCCCCCCACAAAAAAAACGTTATATCTCGAGAACTAAACGTGCACAAACGAAAATTTTTAGTGCACAAACGTGCACTAACGATGCACAAACGATTGAGATAACAATTGACCCTAAACTTTAAAGTGGGGGGGCCAACTTGACGGAGCCCTCAAATTTTGATCGCATTCAAATCCGACCGTTATAAACTGCGGTTTCCTTTGGGGCAGATAAAAGTAAAGGCATCTCGAGAACTATCAATATCGACTATCAGTGTACTTGTACCCAAAAATATGATAAAAACTAGTCCTCTACCTCTCCCGATCACTTGAGCACTAATTCAGAAAACCAACCAGCTCAATAGGGTTATCAATTAGTAATATAAATTTTACGTTTAAATATAAGTTCTCAAGTGCTCTTAAAAAAAAATGGGATATTAATTATGATCGGATCATATTCCTTTCTACTCGAAAAGCAAAAATAATTGTGATTAGTGGATACTTGATTAATGTTAATTAAAAAAGGAATATCAAGTAGCATTGTTAAACAGGCGCTTCCCAATTAAAACACACAATCTAGAAACTAAGTACTAGGTTTGTATCTTGTAGCACTAAATGTGCACAATGTGAGTAGCAAAAAATTGTTCTCCAATCTCAAACCCCTCTGATAATTTACGTTTGTTATTATTTTTATAAGGGGTTGGGATTAAAGTTTATTGTTTCAGACTAAATCATGCACAATCTAATGAATTATAAACTATACAAACAAAACTTGACCGCGTTTATATAAAAAAAATAATATTATGTGTACATTATATTCTCACGAATATTGGACTATCCATGTTTGGAATGTGCCCTGGCAACGCCTGACAACAGACATGTAAATTATCACTAAAATACCGGATGCAGAGAACGGGATGAAAGTATATTTGGGTTGGTATTTGTCAATACGACATTTCACCCCTATATAACCTATATGACTACACCACCTTGCTAGATACTTTGAACAAACAACACCAATAGTGTTTCTGTCACGTGCGTTTTGTTCACCATATTCCGCTAAACTGACAGTACACTCTTGCGCTGGAACAGTGAAGTGGGTGTATCAAACTCTCTATAATCACAAAATAAAGCTAATTAGACAATTATGACATGAATCCATTGTGCAAATGCGTTAATGAACCATATAGGTTTTAATTAGAAAGCATATTATGGTGAAACAAATCAAAACAAATAAACACATAATTATTTTGTCTCGTCTAAATGCACAATGTTAAAATTCAACTCTCCCACTAATATCTGGATACTGTACAGTAAAACGAGAGAAGATTGTGTCACCCAGAGAGAATATGTTGTTCTTTGTGTCGTTTGGGGGAGTAACACTTACAACTGTCGGGTAAACCAAGAGCCCTTAAATGAATCATCCCCCCTTCATCCCCGCAACAACGAGAACTTTCAGCAGGAATGAACTTTCACATGTGAGGGCTAACTCACCACCCAAAGTCTGAATATAATAATTCCCAATAACACCAGACTGGAAACCGCCCCTAGTTTCGCAGTGTTGCCAGATGAAGCCGTTACCGAGTTCACCTGAGGAGCCGCGGGTGGAGGGGGGGGGGGGGGGGGGGGGGCAATAAAAACTCTTTTATGCTGATGAACGCTGTTCACGTGTGGCCAACCCGCCGGCGGGAAGGAACTTTATTAGTTTGTTTGATGAAAATGCTAAATAAACCAGGTTTCATTTACGCACCTGCGGGAACAGCTGGTCCAGGACCTCGGAGGGGGATAAGGGGAAGAGATGATCTTTGGGAAGCACAGGTAAAACGTGGGAAACACTTTTTAGAAAACAATCAATATGCAAGCCTATTGTTTTCTAACAATCGAAGGAACCTATTGTGGTTTTGTTATTTATTTTGAACCACATTTTGAGGTGCACAAAACATTACTTTCCAAGAGCCTTAGGACCGGTTTCGCCAACTTTTTAAACTGCGATAAGCTGTTATAAAATCTCTACGAATACTGTGACTACCAACCATTTTAGATGTAATGCTTGTTGAAACCATGGTTACCAAACCGAGCTTACTAAATCGAAGCTTAACGAAGTTGATGGATAGAACCTTTGATCGGAAGAATATTTAAATAAAAACAGTCACTGTCGTCGCGTCTCAGGAAGAGAGCGGCAGTCTCGAAAACTTACGCACTTTGGTAACTGTTTAAATATACGAACATGGTAACTGTTCGTATGGCATTTTTATGTACTGTTTTTATTATTCGTTGTTGTTCTGTTTGTAAGGAAATTGCGAGTTATTTCTTCCGTGAAAAACGGCAAAAAGTAAAGTGGTTGACGGAAGATGTTGCTGTTTGCTTAAAAAAAATAATTCTAGAGCTAGGATGTTCTACAGGTATCGGAAAGTTCACCGCTAGCTGGAGCGGAAGCCGAGCAACGTTATACAAAGCTTTGTTAGTGTGTTTTCACCTGTTGAAGAGCTCTGATCAGGGTTCGAAATATTGCGTTTTTAAATTGTTTTTTTTATGTGACAAGGAATCAGTGTATAGTCCAATGACTAGGTCTTATATAACGTTTTACCTGTTATACTATGTTTCCGTTTTAATTCAGCTATGTAACGGCTGCGTAGACCGACTGTTTTACAGGTTGGTAGCTCTCTCCATAAATCACAAACGGTGAGCTCGATAATGAGCTGTGCAGAGCGAATGAAGTCCGCTCGGTCACTTCACAACGATCGGCAGAATCATAGCTTTGATCAAATGCAACAGAGCGTATTTTCAAAGGCAACGCGGCGTACTCAAAAGTGATCTGTCAGAACAATTTAATATTCTTATTATTTCCGTTCTGAATATTTTGTATCTATTTCATACAATAATATGACACAAACCCGTGAACAAATTGCAAAATTAATTTCAAATGTGAATTTCGCGGGTGTAACAGAGCGCTTGCCGTGCAAAAGGTTTGTTCACCTGTCTAGCAAATTGCTCTCTCGGAGTTCACCTGTAAAACAAGGAGATTCCAGAAAGAGCCAGCCAGCAGCCTAAAAATAACGGGTTTTTGAATTGACACGATGTTTAAAATCAAGAATCATCATCGTAGATAGAAACTACATGTTTGTATTCTTAGGAAAGTTACTTTATGATAACTTCTAGATGTTATTTTGTGAATATCTTTTAAATCCGTCTCAATATGTGCCAATATGTTGGCGTCTTTGTTCATGCCGTTCAATTTGCAGCGCGAAATTGCAGTCGTTACCGATATAGAGCGTTCGCTTGTCTGTCAGAGATCAGCTGTTATTTCGCTCGCTTCTCTGATATACGGTTTGCAATGCGCTGCTATCTCTGCTATAGCTAGCAGGCTCAAGCAGGGCAGACGGACGAACTTAAGAGTCTACACAATATCAGACCAGACACAACAGAGTACAGAGTTTATTATGTAGTACGCTAGAGTCTCGGCAGACCGTTCAGAGAGGAAAAAATCCATTATGGCCGCCCAGAGGGATCTAGATGAGTGTAAATGTCCCGACACAACCTTATGCTTCCGTCACAGATTAGGAACTCGTGGGTAATCAGAGACAGTATTTGTAAATTGGGTATGGGGAAATTGGGGACACATGCCATGGTCGTAAACTTTGAATGAAACTTACTGGGAGAAAAGGATGGATAAAATAAGATAATAAGTTCACTTCAATTCTAACATGAACTTAAATGTTGGTCAAATAAATCGCATGATTATCATGATCATTATTTGATTTTTAAATAAATGCAATACAAAACTACAGACACACCCAATTCATCGCGTGAGCAAACCTCGTTTTTACTCACAACTCGCACCACAACCGTCGAGTGCAATCCCAACCGTTGTAATGTCTATTCTCATTAGCCGACACGAAAACACAGTTTCAAAAACGATTAAGGGATACTGTGGTGTTCCGTTGAGCTTTCTACGCTGACCCAGTTCCGTCAAGAAAGCTGTTAGCGAGAGGAGCTGAGATACCTTTCTCTTTATATAATACAATAGCATTCGTTTTGTGAGGGTCTGTCTGACAGTAATAGCGTGAGGGTCTGTCTGACAGTAATAGCTGACGCGAGAACAAAGTGATTCCACTATTCCATCTCGCATCCCTGCAAGCAACACACCATAAAATGCACCCCCTGCGGCGACCGCTTCACCCAAGGTCAATTGCAAGGGGAGAACTTTTCAAGGTCGTCGTACATCAAAGAGCTCCAGCGGAATTGTGTCCAGAGAAGTTGTTCTTGAACCAAAGGTTTTCTGACCTACATGTTATTGCGAGACATTGCAAGGGCGCTGTCAAACGACCAGCGGCAAGTCTCGGAACTAAGGGTGGCAAAGAGACGCTTACTAAGCGGATCGAGGAGACGTCTCGGATTTAACGGGATTTGAAGTGTCACAATGTTGGAGCTTCCTTAATCATAAAGCTTTGTTAAAGTAAAGATACAACACATGTTTTTTCAAAAAACAACTTTGGAAATGTCTATTTTTGATCTCGTGTTGTTGTCTTGTTGTTGTATAAATATCAGATTATACAATAACTGATTGAATAATATTCTAAATATTCCTATAATAACTGTACTTAATATATTCAAAAGAATGTTTGTGTTTATTTAGTTTTTACACTAAAAACGAATGTGAAAATAAGTACTGATAGAACAAAACATAACTTATTTGCGAGTTATGAAGCTTAGAGGTAGAACTTTAAGCTTGATGTAAAAATAATCATCGTCCTCCTGCAAAACATTCATCTTATCTTGCAGTACAGACCGCAGTTATCTCAAAGCACGAATTGTTTGCGTCTTATGTCGCTGTGTGACAAATATGCCGTCACTTTTGATGCAGTGGTTTCAACTTGGCAACGATTTGCTTCAGATTAAACAGGAATCCTTTTACCCGCTCTTATGAGCCACAAGTAAATATTTTGGGGATCAGATGACTTAATTTCAAAGCTTTTGATTTGTGGTAAATGGTAACCATGGCGAAAACAAGGTATAGTGGAGACAAGTATTTGGTAGAAAGTTAGAAGACCTGGCGTTCCAACAGTACCCGCCCCTAAGCAGTGCATTCACCTTGCTTAGTGTTCCGAGAGTTCATGGAAAGATTGACGTTAACAACCCTTGTCAAAGAGATCAGGAAATAAGATGCTCTTTGATGCGGATATTTTGTTCCTCTGGAATAAACTATACAGACAACTACCACAGCTTTAACTTCTTGTTTTACTAATTTCAGCATAACTATTTTCTTTGATCATTATTCATGCCTGAAAACGTCATTATAATGACCTATCCCGTTCACCAATAAACATCCGTATCTTCCTGTCTTCTCAAGCTCTTCTTTCTTCCACAACTTCTATCTTCTGCAGGTCTCTGGTCACTGCATTCTTCCGTCTCTTTCGTTGCCGTTCTCTGCACCGTCTTCGTATAGCCAACATTCTTTTTTTCTTGGCTCAGAGCCGATAAAGAAGTTTCCACTCCTGTAGGGAAAACTTCTTTACCGTTTCTTATCTATATTCTTTACATTCAATGTGTTCACCTCTACTTTCGTGTGTACTTTCAAGAAACTTACTAATCTATCTCTAGAATAAACGCAAACCCATATTTCATATATGTGATATGAATTCCTTTCTTGTATTGCTTTTTTGGTCTAGGCAACGATATTTCCACTAGGCATCGATATTATCTTTGAACGATAATACGCTGGCACTTATATCGTCGATTCTCTTCCAATTTACGTTAAGCGCTAGTCGATATAAATCTAATGGATCCACTTAGATACCCCGTTGCCATCGCTTATAAAACGTCCCAGCAGTGAGATGCTCCGAGGTTGCCTAAGCTGACTTTCTCGACGACGAGGCGATGCGAATACTCCAATGCTGACTGTGAACCACAAGAAGCAGTGGGCTCGTTGAGTGTTTAAAAATAGAATAGGAAATGAAAATAGATACCGTTTAAGATAGAAAGATATCATTGTAAACCAGGACGTTGGAAAGCATTGATACATTGATACATCCTTCTCAAAAATACAGATAGGCTAGTTTTTTTTTTTTTTTTTTTACACATTAAATATTTTTATTAAAACAATGAAAATCACAAATGTGTACACATAATATCTTCGTTAACTTATATAACTATGTATATTTTTGTAATTTATTTTCTTATTTATGTAACACGTGCATACATACGTATAGTTACTAGTTAGGCAGCGGAATTTCGTAAAAAAAGTGTGACTTTTACTTCAAGTGCGCTTGTAAGCCCGTTGAAAATTTGACTTGATAGGATGTCCACCATGTTTATGTCTACAAAATAACGAGCAATTATTTAAATATTAGATTAAATACAAGAATGAAAGCGTTGCTAGTAATACGAATGTTTTTATACTCTCAGATTACATGAGTATTATTTATATGAGCGGAATGCTTACGCTAAAGTCATAGTTATAGGAAACAAATGATTTATTTACGGAAATAAGCTTGTAACATCTAAATAAGCTCTCGAGCCTTTTTACGATTTTGTTATTTTGTAAATATCAATTAACCTAAATGTTCTCACCAAATATAACAGAGAACTAATGAATTACAAAAACCCTTAACATTTGAGAGTTTATTCCAGTGGTGAAATGTTTAGTAGTGAAGTGAGGATTATGTTGACCGCATTTTCCCTCCCTTTGAGGTGAACCAACGAGCCGTGTTAAAACGTCAGTGCAAAAACCGCTTTACATAACTGCATAGCTGGGCTTTGTGATCCAGGTAATGTTGTGAGTGTGGGGAACCGTTTGACTTGCAAATCTATGCGGCTTCTAAATGTAAATATGTGTACTATGTGTAAAATGCATTGGTTTATCGTGTGGCATGTTTAAAACCTTCTAGGGGAATATTTGAGCAGCATCAAGTGACGACTGGAGTTAACAATTATCCAAATCAATTACTTCTATTTTAAAAATGTATGTTACTTAAATGCGTACCGACAGCTAAATAAAACAATACAATTCCAGCATATATCTTTTTTGAGCTATTGAAGCTTCCTCATTTTGTACAAAACAAATGTATGAAAAGGTTAACTTAATTTTGACAGTATTTTAAAAAGACAATTGGTTTGTTTTTAATTAATTCTTAATTATTGATTTTTTTTTTAAATATATGCTCCCTGGGTCCAACAATGAAGTCGGGTAGGAAATTAATCCCATTATATTCTGGCACCTAGGTACATCGAAGCCGGCTGGCCATGCCTGACGCTTCCCTCATGTTAACTTCCTCTGGCTCCTCCTCTTCACTTTCTTCCTCCTCTGCTCAATCTAAAAATTCTGATTGAAAATTGAATTATTTACTAAATAAAAATCGTAACAATTATATTTCAAAGTTTTTAAATTAGTTTATAAATCCATAACGATATTCCATGTAGAAATTACTTTTTAATACCTTGAGGCGTTACTCAAGATATCAATCAAATACCGTTAATTTTGTGTGGTTTGATATTGCGAGCTGACGTAGAACAGCCGAGAATACACGAGTGAAGACTGAGCCACGCTCGTAGGTAGAATACTGTTTCGTGTTCAATAAGCATACACACGATTCCACGTCAAAGCACTCTGTCTGCAAGAGATAACACTAACGCTCTCTGAAGTCTTTGCTCAATGTGGCATCTAATAACCTTCACACTCTTCCTTTCACCTTTCGCTCTTATATTCCGCTCCGCTGTTCCGCTCCGCTGTTCCGCTCCGCTGTTCCGCTCCGCTGTTCCGCTCCGCTGTTCCGCTCCGCTGTTCCGCTCCGCTGTTCCGCTCCGCTCGTATGCGCATATATGGGAAGGCATTGGAGGCACAATTTACGTACAATTAGTAATAAAAAATGTACGTCAGAAATAATACATTTTATGTTGTTTTCCAATCATCAAGATATTTTTAACATTTTTTTGTTGATGAATTAGATGCCAACAACATAAAGCAAAATCAAAGACGTAGTGCCACTTCTATTCCAATGTATTTAATTAAATCTCCCCAAGTTGTTGATTGACAATTGAATGACGGCATTGTGGTGGCAAAGTAGTTTTTTTAAATGTTATTCACTTACTAAACACGCAACTCATTTTAATGTTTAGTTTATGCAACCGCTGCAGTAATTAAAGCGTAAGACTGTATGATCGTACTACAATAAATGACTCACGTAAAGGCCATCTCACTAACACACGTAAACGTATGTTCGCCACCAAAATGGTACAATTGAATTTGTTTATCGATCTTGCACCACTTCAACATCTTTTCCGATATATTTGTCTGGTACAAATGTTTATTCAGTATCAACTATACAAACATTCACACGTGTCTTGAAAACAGAAAACCCTTTCGCCCATAGGCCCAAAAGTGTTGGCATCCCCTCCGCTCCTCCCCTAAAAGTCTCCTAGCCACTTGTCTATCGGGTTACACTGCCACTCGTCCCACAATGCGTCGCGATTAGCCTCGTAGAATAAGCATGAGACGTCTACAACATTACCATAAGTGCTCTGAAAGTGTTCGATCGTGTGACACCAGGGCTGCTGTTGTGTTTACCTCACTTACCGAGGAGAGAGGAACAGAACGGTTCACATCATCGGAACACTCAGGGTTTGGGTTATTCACGCAGTGTTGCCGCATCGAGGCTTTTATATTCCACAGCCTTCTATTCACACATGTGGGAATCTTATACACCGAGCAACATGGCGGGAATCCCTATTCTGTCTGTCTGTCTGTCGGTCTGTATGTCTGTTGTGGCTTCTTACAAGGAAGAATCTGTCTGAATGCATCGATATTTCATTGGATTTCTTTCGAGTGGAACGTTTTGCTGTCGAAGGAAATCGATTCAATATTTGCTCTCGTGATTGTGAATTTTTTTTGTGTTTGGTTTTTTATGCAATCTTCCATTGTATATGTATACGTTCACTTGTGGACAACAAAAGCGAGCAGAAGTGTATTTATTTTTAAGGGGAATATATCTTTTATTGTAGGAAAACAGTCCCTCCAGACAACAACAACTATCTAATAATAAATGTAGTGAACTGGTTAGCAGTAGAATTTAACTGCTAGTTCAGCCGAAGGGCTAACAACGTCCACGTAACTCAATCATTTAAAACTAAATCAACTTCTATATCATGTTGTCTGGTCACTGTCAGGCTTGACACCCGAGTCTCTAAGATCGGCGTAAACGTTAGACGCTCTCTTTTGAGCGTGTGACGTCATATTTACCTGTAACCGCTTTTAGAAAATCGCCCTGCTGATCCGCCATGACACGCAAGTAAAATTACATTATTTAAGCTGTTTAGGAAAATATTTGTGTTCATAGCTAGCACTACATACACAGTGCATACTTCATAAAGAACTTTTAATTTGTGACTAAGGGCCGGTTTTAAAAACTTCCAAGGCTAGATACACAGTCGAGTTATGTTATTTGTTTTTGTTGCAGTGGAGTTTGTTTTTTTACAACGCTTATATTAGCTTGCCTCGTTTGTCTGTCTGGACGGAATATTTGAATCGATATTCCTCCTAATTTTAAATGTCCGATCAAGCTGAAATTTTGTACACAGACGTATTCTTAATGACAATACATGAATCAACTGTCATATTTACTAAATTGTCAATAAATTCATCTTAATTAATTAATTAATGTTTTATATGGAAATCGATGTTTAACCCACTTCCCAACGTAAATTGAGCTGAAAGTTTTCACACAGACATATTCTTAATGAATGAACATGAATCAATTGTCATATTTACTAAATAATCAATTGAGCTATCATAATTAATTAATTGCTGTTTTATATGGGAATCGATATTTAAAAATGTCGATGTTGAAAAATGTCAATACCGAAAGCGCCCAACGCTTTTATTTCCGGAGTGTGGCAAAAATTTGTTGGGCGGAAATTTATTTTTTACTTTTTAGTGTATTTAAATATAAGCGTTGTTTTAAAAAAAAAATATTTGTTTCATGTAATATTATTCTCATGAAAGATAGTATGTAATAAAACCATTCCGTAGCAACCATACACAAATCTTATACTTGACTCCTTGACTGTGCATAGCCGTTCCGATAATGGCAAAATCGGGGATTTTCTATAACCGAACGTGCAATAACATCGAACATTTTGCATGTAATGTTTGTTAAAACCATAGTTACCAAAATCGAGATTAGAATATCGTAGCTTAACCAAGTTTGTGACCGGACCAATGATTTAACGGTTTAGTTTTGTGGTTCACAAAAAACCTTAAAATGGAATCAGTTTGACGTATATCATGTCTAATACGAATATTTAAATGCACTGCAGTCAAACAGTATCATATATTAACATGAATACAATGATAATAATATCATCATCACTATCATCATCAGATAAAACAATTTGCAGTTGACACACAATGCACCCAAGAAGAAGGAATGGTTAGTAATATCCTTTACACACCCCTAAATACGTTACGTTCTATTTTGCTTCGTCTGTGACTTACTCTTCCCTCTCCCCCTCTAACTGCCTAGAAATACCTCCAGGCTTACATCACACAATACCCCAGTGCTATAGAACAAGACCTTTACCACATTAGCCAATCACTTGGTGGACCTGGTTTATTCTTGAACGCACTCTTAAAAAGAAATGTAGGCTATGGAGTTCGGAAGCTTCGCTAATGGAGAAGAACTGACCACTTCCCCCATTGGCCTGAGGAAATCAAACATAAATAGCCAGACCATATCCACTGAATGTACGAATGAAAACGTACATGCTATTTAGATCGTTAGCTTTCGCGGACTTGAATTAAAGGTCATGATGTAGTTAACCTTGTTTTTGAGATGGCTCTTCCGAATGGACCGTCAATATGAAGTTGTTATTAATTAATTACAATTAATTAATAAAATATTTACGTTAAATTATTTAAGTATTAATATTAACAATTAATTAATTACGTTGTAATTAATTTAATTTACTCTGTTTGGTTTTGAGGAAACGTTTTTGATTCTAAATGTTTTTCGACACTGTTAACATTAGACACGAATAATAAATCATTTTCACGCGTTAGCTATCATTGTGTGGAAGATTTGGAACCCGATTAATCAAGGTCCAAATAACTTCGTCACACGATAACCAAATAATTTCTTAACTAGAATAGGCCACCTGAGTTCGAAATTTAAATGTTAATAGGCAGTTTGCATGACATTTGCCACACGACAAGATGATAAGGGTGACCAATTAGAACATGGTTCAACTCTTAGCGCGCGGCAGCACAGCGAAGTAAAATGTCATGATAGAATTGATTGATTGGTGCATCATCAATTCCCGTGCGGTATACATGGACACCAGCCGTGAATTGTATTATGCAACTTATTGTCACCAAAACTCATTCAAACGAATTCGTGTGCTAAATCCACTTCCATAAAAGAAAACAATTCAGGTATGGATTTCTTCGGATGTCATGGCGTAATTTTATGTACCCGATCACAACTACTTGAGTGCAGAAGCGGCACAGCATGAAAAGACCCATTAAGAATTCAGAACAAAATATATTGGTGCTATAAAAGCTGTTGAATGTTATGTTCATGCTCATTGGTCAATTTTCGAAAGTTATCTTGAAACTTGGTCATTTATTATGAGTTTGCAAACTTGGCGACTACGTTCACGGCAAGTCAGTATGGACGCCAACCCAGCCTACCATATGCCAAACCACGTTCTGAGTTTAAGTAAGTTTGATATAATTTCAAATTCCAAAGACGGGTGTATACCTGCCGGAGAAACGATTTAAGTGGATTTGCTTGCTGTGTACCTGACAGCACAGGTTGCAAATTTACCTATAGCCGTTCGGATGTTGTATAAATTATGTACTCAGGTTACTCCTTTCTAAAGACTTCATTGCTGATGTACTGCATTACTGGCAGCGGTATTTTCATTCTTAATTCAACAAGACGCTCGCTAGCTTCTCTGATCAAGCAAAGTAGTTCATGTTATGTCGGCTGGTGCATTGAAGGTGAGACAACTTACACATAGTGTAAACCTTCTCCCCCCTTACCAACATGGGTCTACATTTCAGTTCGACTCAAGAGATGGACGGAAATGTGTTCTAATAAATTCATTGTCCGCTGAAGTATCTGTCAAAACATAGGCACATTGCTTGGGTTAGGTATAGGCTACTTTACTCACAAAGGGTGTGGTTGTTGAAGCATCTTACAAGCACAATAATCAAGAACACGGCTGTGCGGAGTTCTATGCTAATTGATGTTTACTTTACTAAAGTTTCCACTCAAAGATTGACATGTACCAACAAGGTTGACGCGGTGCGAATTGACGGGGGGGGGGGGGTGAGGGGTAATTTCTCCCCCTCTGGTAATTTCATCCGTGGCTCTGTTTTACTGAAAGGTATCCCTGCCAGGGATGGCTGAATCCCCTCCTCTGGATATACTCATCTCATCTTATATCATATCAAGTGAATTAGTAACGTCAATAAAGATTGCGTCAAATTAGACACACATTCGTAGCCACGAATTGTTTGTACATTAATAAACCAAACCAGACTCTCAGATCACTTCTAAGACCATCTCGAGGACAATAATACACACACGCCAAATTCGCTTCCAGCGGCTGGGGCATTGCATCAGACCCCTTACTGCCCACGCAGATACTATACTTGGGCATCCCCCCCTCTGCCAAGCTGTCAATTCGCACCCTGGGCCACAACGGCTGTGTTTAGCCCCCTGTATAGAACACGATAACAGTAAGGGAGCATGATTGTAGACAGTTCATATATCCGTGACGCGATCAGACGGTGAGGTACCGGTGTGTTATTCCTAAAAGAGCGTC
Organism: Isoperla grammatica; assembly: GCA_945910005.1. Classification (NCBI taxonomy): domain Eukaryota; kingdom Metazoa; phylum Arthropoda; class Insecta; order Plecoptera; family Perlodidae; genus Isoperla; species Isoperla grammatica. The sequence continues at coordinate 132,131,267 of OX246737.1, forward strand.
TGTGTCAAGTTGTGTGGCGCCGAGCATACATCTCGGCAGTCACATCATTGCTCACTCCGTCTCTGAGTAGAGACTGAATAATGTCCCCTCTTTGTAAAGAGACTCTGCCCGCATCCTGATAAAACATTCATGAAGGCGCCGCGCCACGTTCAGGATGAAAAGTTGACGTAGTTAACACCGTGACTGATAGGTTGCGCTGACCGACGAGTTACAGCGCTATCTTCAGGCGACATCGGGAGATTTTGAATTCTAAAATACTTGAGCAATTAGATAGTTTTGGATTTGGGGCAAAGCCATTATGCTTTTGAGACGATGAGAGGTGATAGATGATTATGAGAGACTTACAAGAAACCATGATTTATGCGGGATTTGAACCCACATCCCTAGGTGGCGTATGCTTAGGGACTACATACTAACTACGTGAAAAAGCGGAAGGCAAGATATGATGGAAATTTTAAAAGTAACATTACAAAATGTGGGGACAAATTTATCTATTTAATGAACTATCATTATTCTTGCTAAAATTAATGCAAACCAGAAATAAATTGATGTAAAAACTAATTATCGTAGGAACATTATTTTCAGGTCATTTTGATGAGCAAATACTGTTGTTTGTAGAGGTACCTAGCGTATAAGATAGAGTTTTTAGACAACGCTCAACAAGGATTTGAAATTTAAACAAAAATTACATTTCTCAAAGCAGTAACTTATAGTGGCACAACTTATAAACCCAAGACTAAAGGAATACCTAGGTCAACGAAAATATATTCAAAATTATGCACACAACGAAAAAGTAGTAAAAGTAAAAGTTATTTTATTTCTGGGAGCACACATTACAATAATTTTGGATAGAAATGGGAGAAAAATGCAAATAAAGCTCTCCGACTTGAGAAAGTTAATGTTTCTCACAGTTCAAAAGGGACTGAAATATTATCTTTAAAAGAATTATGGATATAAGTATAAAAATAAAATAGCTTATTAATATTTACAACTTGTTACTAAGACCACTGTGCGTACTTGCAACTGCAACACTTTGGATGAGCCTAATCCATATTTTTCTTGATAACTGGCTTCCCTCCCCCCGATGCCGTTGAGCCCTAACGTTGTTTGCCCCCTCCCCAACGCCCCCTTCTCCTATACCCCTTGGTCACGTAAATTTGAGCTCCAGAATTCATCGGACCAATAATCTAATCCAGTCAAGTGCATCGATCTTCAATAATGGGATGCTTCTTAAATGTTCCAGAATCAAACCCTGAACTGGTCATGCCTGATCTTGCAAGGTGTTGTTGTGGAGTGAAGTCGACGTATTTCACAAATACCAACCTAAATTTAGTTGATTCAGAATTCTATAGGAAAAATAAACAAAGTTTCGGATGATTTCCAATAAGTCAATGCACTTGTTCCAGAAATCAATGATGACTCTTCATTGATCTCCAAGAGCCATGGTGCATTTCTTAAGCAAATCTTTTACTAATCACAATTACTTATTGGAAAAAATCCGAAAGTTTGTTGTGTTTTTTTTTAATTCTAGAATTCGGCTGATACCTTCTCCTTGCTGGTAGAAAGAGTTTTCAAACTGAAAATTGAAGATACTGACACATACAGAAAGTAAAAGTTTAGCAATGTGGTCCATTGGGAAAATTGTACGGTTTTCCTACATCCTGTCCGGTAAAAGAAGACGTTGTTTGACCAGTTCTACAATTTCTGTTTACGGAATTTATAGGTTCCACGTACGTCACATCTTTGCGTCACATCTTAAATACTAAATACAACCAAACAACCTGTCGGCAGTATTATATATACAACACTTCAACAATTGCAATCCATGAACGTGATTATGGATGCAATAATGCACGACACCCTATATATCATGAAGGAAGGAATATAGTAGTGGAGATGGCTTGGCCTATCCATTCAACAGACGGCTGTGAAGGCCAGTTTGACTGGCGAACTAGCGCGCACCGCCATATTGAGGAGACCAAAACATTGCAATGTCTGTAGCTGTCAATGGAATTGGTTCTGCTTTTCCCGTTGTAAATGTCGTAGATAAGTTGCATCCTGCGTTCATTTTCGGTTCCTGTGCCAGATTAGTCTTAACTTGCATTACAAATTTTCACGTAACTAGGTAAAATATAGTACAATAATTGATGTGTTAGTAAAGCCTGTGTATGAGGCTAACCTGAATCTACGGCCACTTGCTTGTCACGTTATAATATAATACAAGCACAAATAGAATTAGAAGCTATCAATAAACAATTAGATCTACTAATATAAGAAAGCAAGTAACTTATGGATGTCACGTAGGCCGAGGCCTAGACCGTGAAAAATACTTAGCTCAATAGCAGCATTTATTTCTGTACCTCTTGCAGTTCAAGATGTCACTGCCTAGCCATGCCTTATTAATGTTTATGTGTTCTACATTCAATTCTATTTTCCTTGACCTATCATATCCAATACAACACTACCGGATTTCTCACTCAACGATACTATTGCTATTGGTACTAGTTAGGCCTACCTACTAGGCCTACCACCAATAAATGCTGCTCGAGACAGGCCTAGGCCTGTACCTAGGGCCTACTTCATTCTTCATCAGGGACTGCAACGGCATAAAAGGACCCGGCCCTACATTTTCATCATTAACCCTACAAGAAGACTCCTTTTTTGTGAGTAATTTCTACTCGTTTTAGGCCCGGTTGCAATACAATAATTACTGCAACTGACAATGTAAGCCTAGAGGCATAACAATGTCAGAATAGATGATAGGAATAAATGTTGAAGATAAGATGAAATCATGAAGATAAGATAAGATTTTTATTCACTGTGAGACCTGTACATGGTATAAATATTAATATCAAAGTAAATAATACAAAATATAAATAATATCAATAAAAAGGACCCGCTATAGACCTACAATAAAATGTACATAATGGTATAATTATTCTAACTTGGTTATAAGAGTGAGAGGCTATACACAAAAATGCACACAGGTATATATTTAACATGATTATAAATGAGAAGCAGGGATGCTAACCACTGGACAAACCTATTATATTATTATTACTATATTTTTGTACAACTTAAACAAACACTTCGTAAACATTTATTATCAAGACAGGTTCTACCGCTGCCTTAACAACTCCTGTCATCGCAATGTTTTGGTCTCCTCAATATGGCGGCGATACGGCAAGCGAGTAGCGAACTAGGCTTCGGCCAACGGAGCGGAAGCCATCTCCACTACTATATTCCTTCCTTCATGCTATATATTGAATATTTGAGCGCTTCACAAAACTTCTTAGTGCGATAATTCGCCGCATGCATCGCCGACGAAAGCGCCGCATTCATTCAGCTTGATTCATAGCTAGCGGTGGAAACAGTGGTGCAGCGGAATGCTCGGAATGCGGCGCGGAATGGCGGAATGTCGTCAATGCACAGCGAGTGAATCTACCACCGAGTTAGATATTTCCATTTCACTTTGCGCGATATGATTTAATACGCGACTCTTTGTTCATATCCCGAGCAGTTCAACCATATTAAATACGGCGTCTTTCGTCGAGAAGATTCGTGGGCCGACATACCGACATTATATTCCGTTCTAAATATATGCAACTATTTTAGAATGTTTAATTATATCAAATATATCGGTTGAATAACTGCGGAAAATTATAGGTTGCCGATAGTAACATTCAGCAGAACATTCTTACAAGAAAATGCGATACATTTCCGTAGAT